>JAGTXX020000005.1:0-600000 GCA_019044685.2 Nannochloris sp. 'desiccata' | reverse complement strand
ACCACTCCAGCAGCCCCATGCGTTTTGCATATCGGCGGCGATAAGCGATTCCTGCAAAAGAAACGGCGAAAGCTTTTTCTTATATATGTATATGTATAATACACGCTGCCGCGGAGAAACAAAGCTATGAACTTACCAGAACGTTCCAACCCGCTGGTGTCCCTTCCTAATAGAGGCTCAGTTAGAGGATCAATTTCATTAGATTGTCCTTTCCTTGGCTTGGACTGCTGAGAAGTCAGCTGGTCGCGAGCCCTGCGAAGAAAGAAATACAAGAGTCAATTATAATGATGCATATTCGTCAATCTGAAAGAATGAAGGTCGCTTACGTCGGAGCTACTTCGACGGATTGCTCGGGTGCGGAACTAAGCATTGATGCGCGAACACTTTCGTCATCTACCCAATAAGGAAGCGCTTGCACCGCATCTGGGAAGAGTGTAGCAGTGCCATGAATGTGCTTGCTGAATCTATCTATTTCGGTAAGCATCCCTGCATTAATAATTGAGATAACGAAATCAGATTAAAAATGAATATTAGTGAAAACCTGCGAGAACTTGCAAGAAAATGTGTACGTACCTGACTCTACAAGCTCCTGAACCCATTCAGGTGTAGTTTCTCCGCTCTCTAACGCAAGGTTCAATTCCAGCACGGCGTGCGGAAAGCGGGTAATCTCTGTCCGCTGGATGGGAACAGAAGGGTCGCGATACCAGCGTCCTGATATTGTGCAAGAAGGGCCGTCCTCAGGGTTCTCCTTAATCATGCAGATGTTAGTATCGAGCTTGATGCGAACAGTAGGTTCAAAAGGAATCTGAAAAAGTGTTCGCATATATTGTGTGCGAACCATTGGTTTTAACTGCTTAGAATCGATGACTTTCTGCACCTCGGTAAAGAGTTCCACATTGTTTTCGACCTCATCAGAGGTGAAACCCTGATAAAAGGGGGAAAACGAGAGCAAGTTTTCTTTTAGAAAATCCAAAGGACAGGGCACCAGGAACCTAATCGGTTCATAATATAATGCCTTTTGGTAGTAATAAAAAAGCAGAGTAACTAGAAAGCAAAATTTCAAAATCTTACCATGCTCTGCCAAAATTCCTTTGCGACCTCGACACCGACCTCGCCCTCGAGGTACCCAACAACCACATTTTCAGGCAGCGTCATTCGATCTTGCATTTCTTCATAACCCTTTCCTGTCTGTTTTTGGCTTTTACGCTCAATAGAAACCTCGGTAGGCTCTTGTGGCCCTTGCCAACTGATCCTTACGGTGAGTGCTGTTGGCCGCTCATCAAGCCGGCCATGGTACACCTCCAAGGATGAATTATCAAGGTAGACTGAGTTAACAAGCTGAGAATCTCCTGTATATTCACTCTGCAGAGAAGAAAGTTAGTGAAATAGCGACGCAATTAGTTTTGAATTTAGGATCCCACGAGGCGGTCCATCATGATAAGCATTCGATGGCCACTATTAGACCGAGACAATCTAATGCCGGCCAACGCAAACTTTAATATTTTGAACCACCAACTAAATATTCCAAGGCTATAAATAGCCTTAATGCAACTACTCTCGCCTAAAAAAGCATCTTAAGTACTATTTGAGCAACCCTTTCCTCTGCCATCAAACACAGAGCACCGCCAATAAGCTGAGCCCTTTTTTGACACTATTCTGACCATTTCTTTTATTTAACCCATTGTTTTCCCATTGATCCCTAAACATATCCATAATCACCCCTAAAATCTAAACTCACGTCGCTATATTGGTACACAGGTAGGTGCTGTAAGATGTGATGCTTGACAGCGGAAATGTCGCTCATTCTCACCCAATACTTGGTAGTTGAATAGCGGTATTGATCTTCAAATTCTTCAGCCTTAGCTGGAAGATCTCCACGCAATTCGGAGTAGACATTAGAGAGAGACATAAGAAGATCTGAGTAGTTGCCTTGCACCCAGGGTTGATTGTGAAGATGACTAATATAAAATTGACGGCAAGGAGAACTTGGCATATTTTTATCGTGTTTTTTCAAAATCTTATGCGCTGCCATGTAATTCAGGTTGACAAACTTCTCAAGATCAAGAAAAGAGTCGCCAATGCGTTGTGCCTCTTCTAACAAGTGATCCTTCTCTTCTGGTGAGAGCGTGCTCTTCGCTTGAGCTTGTAATTGGAACAACCGCTCACGAAGACCTTCGACTATTTTCGCTGTGAAATTACCGACTTTTTCTACCTCTGCTTCAAGCTTTCTGAAGAATTCCTCTTCTGCACTGTCACGGCTATCCATAGCTCGCTGGACCGTGAGTGACGTGGTGCGGGGAGAATATTCTGTGACTCCTGCTTCTTCTTGTTGGCGTGCAGCCGCTTTGATCAGGTCTTTGAGGCATTTATAGTCTACATAGTACTCCCTCCATTCGGCCCGCTGCTTCTCTTCCAAGTATTTTCCAAACTGCATAGAGAAAAAAAGCTCAGTTTTTTTTAAGTTAGAAATTAATCTTGAAACATGACAGGCGGCTCAGGAGAGCTGCAATTCCTGCGAACCCACCTTCATTTTGACGATCTGTATGTGATATGGGTCAATGCGAGCCAATATGCGATGTTTTTCTGTAAAACCCTGTGATCAATAATTTGGAATATTTATTTGTAATATATTGAACTGCAAGGCTTTCTGTGCACTTGAGACACGCAATTGCCCCGATCACCAGCTGTCTGATGATTTTCTAAGAACAATGCAATAGCATTCGATGAGCAAGAATCCAAGGGCAAGTAGGGTCCAAGCACGGGAATCAAAGAAAAGCATCTCGGCCTGTGGCCCATTTACTAAAGGCATTTCGAAAAATCAGCATTGTTGCGAATTCGGCAGTTGTTAACTTTTTCTGAAAAGTATAGTGAATGCGTTGACGCCGGTATTGTCGCTCAGGTCCATCTTTGCTAGTGCGAGTGATCTTTTTCAAAATTAATTATCATCCTCAGCGTACAAACGTGCAAGGGACTTGAAGACCCTCTTATTCTGAGATAAAAATATATACAGACGGTCAAGTGGGGTCAGCTTTAGTCTCCCATTGGCTTCAGACCACCCAAAACTTATATAATTTTTTACCTCGAAGCAATTCCCGTCAAACGGGGGTTCGAGTTGCGGTTTTACTATTGAATTGCAGATCACAATGGCAGGAAATATAAGAAGGACAGAAGCAAAAGCGTTCTTTGGTAAGTAATATAATGCGATATAAAAATCAATCGTAGCTTTTCCCCAGCATCACCGTCCCTGCCCTAATCTCCGCCCTAGTCTAATATTTATTTTTATCTCCCCCTACAGCCAATGAACGTACCTTCCTTCATTGGATGAATATGGCCGTCACAACTGGATCTATTTCTGCCGCTCTTCTTGGTAAGTGCAATACAATATTATATTGCCGCAGTTATGCCCAATAAATTAAAGAAAATTCTGATACTTGAAATTTGAATCAGGCGTCTCGGGTCATGCTCATCGCCATTGGGGCAGCGATTTCTCTTCGCACGCAATAGCAGTGCGCATATTAGCTTTAGTAATGATGGCCATTTCAATTGGAATGGCGAGTTATGGAGCTTATAATTTCAAGAAACGTGGAGATATGCTTGTGTAAGTTTAATTCATATTCTTTCTTTCCTTTTTGCGTCCCTTGGGAAAAATATAAGACCGATTCATCCTTCTCAACCAACCAATTCTCTCTTTTTCTCTCCTCTCTACAGGCAAAAATTAGATGGACCATATGACAGTCGTGTCCTCCCAGTTGTTCTTACCATTGTACTGATGACTTTCCTAACAGTAGTTTGGATAGGAGCCATAATATCATATCGAGAACCGGAAAAGAACCCTTGATCACTTCATTTGTTTCTCTTTTTTGACCTTCCGGTTAGTAGTAATTTATAAGTCTTAGCTCTCTGTAATTTCTATGGAATATAATTACACTTGCCATACCCAGTTAACACAAAACAAATAAATAACTTTAGAATATAAATGAACTATCCCAAGCCAGGGAGACGTAGAGATCTCCGCCGCTCGCCTGCAGGCTTGTCTTGCTGCTCTCCTCGAGCACTCGCAGGTGGGGTCATATCAAGCTTTGTCGTTTGATGAACAGGCTCTTCTAACGCTTGTAGCTCCATAATTTGACGAGCAAGCTGCATTTGCTTTTCCCTCGATCGAAGTAATGCTCTCCGACTTTCTAAGTAATCACCCTCAACCTCGGCCAATCTGACTTTAGTTGTTACCAAATGCTCCATCAACATGCCATTCTCATTGCGAAGAGATCCAAGCTCATTAATGACGTCTTCATGGTCATCAGAACCTACTTCACTGCCAGCATACTGCTCAAGTTCTTTGTGTCCTTCTTCTCCCTCGACAACAGCCGCAAGACCTGCAGCTCCTCCAACTACAACTGTACCACCAGCAGCAACAGCAGCTTGAGTTTTAGAAGAACCTTTCTCCTTCTTCTTGGACATACGATCAAAGTGTCTTTGAAGTACGTTCCTCTCTACCTCTGGCTGATGTAAAGCGTCTTGAGTATCATGCATTGCACTTTTCGTTTCCTTACTTGAAACACCGCCACCGCCACCGCTTCCTTTCTCTTTCTTCTTACCAAACACTTTGAAACTACGACTAGTAGAGATAACCTTGGTTTTACTACTTTTAAGACCATCTCTTAATCCAGATAATATGCCTACATCGCCGCTCCGTACGGCGTCTTCTATAGATTCATGTATTTGCACATTCTCTCTACCTACATCCTCAAGTTGCGCCTGCAATTTATCAAGTTGTTGCTGTAACATTTGGCATTGGGTCTCTAACTCAGCCTTTGCACGCATGAGAGAAGGTACATCAGTGCTTTTAACGTGATCTTCCCATGCAGCTTCAACTGCAGCTCTATCTTGAGCAAGACCTTCAGCACTATACTCAAAGCTAGCAGCACTCGACCTTCTTGACATGCCAGTGCCTACCGGGTGAGGTGATGGTGACATACCAACTGCACCAGCAGCACCGCCGCCGCCTTCTCCAGCAAGAGAAAAATTCAATTTCACAGGTACCAGAGCTTCTAAATCACGACGAAGGCGTTCTTCCTCTTCATTTGCTGCCTTGAGCATCTCTTCTAATTGTTTCATTCTCTTCTCTTTGATCGGGTCTGTGGCAATCGTAATAGGAATCTTCACTTGGGAAGGTTCCCTCATTCCACCAGAGATGTTAAGAGGGACCTGAATAGGAGCAGCTTGGTCTCCAGCAATGTTAATAGCCATGCGAACAGGAGCTTCAGCAGCAGTAGTAGCAGTAGCAGCAGCAGCGGTTCCCGCATCACTGCCAGAAATATTAATAGGCATGGAAAGATGTTGACGTTCTTGGGGTGGTTGAGCAGCAGTTTCTGCAACATTAAATGCAAATTTGACAGGCACTTCATTTCTAGTTTCACCACCAACTGTGATTGGTAAATGCACAGGTGCTTCAGGAACTTCAGACACGTTGACTGAAAAATTAATTGGCGCTGGCGCCACCAGTACTGGAACCGCTGCAGTGTTGCTGATGTTGATAGGCATACGAATGGAGGCCACAGCTTCTTCACCAGATAGTAGAGTAATAGGTACTTTCACCATCGTTTCAGATGGACCTTCATTAACTGCAATGCGCATTTGTACTGGAACTACCGCATCATTGCCACTACCATCTTCATGACGTTGTTTTTGCACCGTAGCATCCTGTTTTTGTTGTTGAGCCGCAACACCAGCAACTGAGATGTGCATTTGAATTGGGGCAACTCCTTTCTCAAGGGCAGCAAGAGCTTGTTCAGCAGCTTTAAGCTGAGTTTGAAGACTAGAGATACGTTCTACTGCCTCAGCTGGAAGTTCACCAGCAGCCGTCATCGTCGCCTTCTCCTTTTCTTGATCTTCTAGCACAAGCGTTTCCATATTACTAGCAGCAGCAGCTTCCGCCAAAAAGCCTGCAATGTCGTCCGACAAACTCTCTGCAGAGGTCTCTCCTGCACGTATAGCTGGAGTTGAAAGTAATTTTTGAGAAACTGTGGCTGCCACAGCTACTTCCTTGATTTGGTCTTGAAGTTTCTCCTGCTCTACTTGCATCGCATGCACCTGCTCCTCTAAGATCTCTTCCTCTTGTTCCATCTCCTTCTTTGCAGTTGCCGCAGCAGCAGGGTTAGCAGGACTCGCATTAGATGAGACATTGATTGTCAAAGAAACTGCCTTCATTTCCTGTAATTTAGCTAACGCAGTTTCTTCCCGTTGTTGGGCGTCTTGCAGCTGTGCGGTCAATGCAGCCAGTGATCTCGCCGACTCAGCATCGACTCCATGCTGTAAAAGAGCTACCTCAGTTCGAGCTTCGGTCTCTGCAATACGTAATTGCAATGTCACACGCTGTGCTTCTTCAGCTCCACGTGCAGCAGCAGCTTCCTTCATGGTCTCCAATTCTTTAAGAAGCTCCGCCCTCTCTTGCTGAGTTATTGCCAACTGGTCTTCTAAATCCTTTGCCTTCTTCGCAGTCGTGCTGTTCATTGCTTGGCGTACAACCTGTGGAGTTTCTAAAGCTGCTGCAGCTCCAGCAACGCCCAAGCCTGCTTTCTCAAGCTGCGCTTTTAATCGAGTATTTTCCCGCTGCAAGGTCGCTATTTGCTGTGCCGCCATGTTGCTGCTGCTTGAAACCTCTTCGTCACCACCAAGAACACGAGGGGGTGTCGCATGCAATTCACCATCATGACCGCCAAGGTTAGGATTAAAGCTTACACTCGCACCACCACCAGGTGTAGTAGTATTTGCAACAACAGCAGCAGCAGCTTGAAGTCCAGAGGCACCACGGGGCGAGACACGAGTTGGGGTGCCACCCGAGGACTCAATATTCGAAATAGCCTGATGTACTTCTCCTTGTTCACTAAACTTAGGCCCACTGTATGGTTTCACACCCGTTAAGCTAAATTCACCAACACTAGCACGAGAAGCAAGTTCCATTTCATGTAGAGATGCCTTTGCTGCAGTATGCTCCCGCTTGCTCTCTAGCAATCTTGCTTCCAGCTCTTCGATTCGTCTTTCTAAAGCAGCTGCTCCACTGGTACAACGTAAGGAATCTAATTCTACCTTCATTTTGGACATTTTAAGCTCAGCTTCTTTACGAGATTCCTCCCATTTTTCTCTTTCTTGCTTGTATTTTACTTCACGTTCAGCCCAGGCGCTTGGGGCTTTGAAGGTTTTTGAAGAAATTATTTCATCTAATCTATCTACTTCTACTTGAAGTTCTTTCTTGGAGGCGCGTTCCTGCTCGAGAGCAAGCTGTACTGCAGCGTAATCACGAAGCATACGTGCAGCAGTGGCAGCGACACCGCCTTCAGCACTTCCAGCGACAGCTGATAGAGCTTCGGCAACTGCTACAGGGTCCTTTGAGGCCCCTCTTGTGCTGCCTGGCGTGGTCAACATAGCGCTCTTTTCATGGGAACTAGGAGGTTGCGTAGGTGTCAATTCATCTGGACCAGGTTCAGCAGTCATAAATGATGGAGAGGAGCTTTCTGCATCAGCACCATCTCTAGCAGCACTTGCAACAGAGGCGGCAGCACCCGCACCCGCAGCACTAACTAAACCAGCACCTACAGGAGTAGACAACCCCTTGTGCTGTTGAGTCATCATCTCGGCACTATTATTTTCGGCACCAATTGACTCTCCTTGTCCTTCAATTGCTTGCTGCTGTTCCATTGCTTGCAATTTGACCAACTGTTGCTGTGACTGTCGCATTTCATTCAACATTTCAGAAAGACCAGTATTCTCTTCTTCGAGCTCACTCACTCTCGATCGCAACTCAGCTACCTCTTCTAAAACAGCATCTGCTTCTGCTACACGTGCTTCCATAACTTCTTGATCGTATTCAAGCACTACTTTGTCGAGTTCTTTTGATTGCTCAACCATGTCATCGAGCTTAGCTTGTGTCATTTCATCTAATAAAGTGCTATTCTCTTCACGTAAGCGTTCAGCTACTTGGATAGCTTCGACAGCATGCATTCTAAGTTGTGTATTTTCAGCTTCCATCTCTTGGATAAAGTGCTGAAATTCTGCAAATTCTTCACTCTCTTGGGCAGCAGAGTACCCGACCGCCTGTTTGAGATTTTCAAAGGCGCCCATTAAACCTACGAGGGACTGGGAGACCTCACGCTCGTCCCCATCATGAGAAAGAGGCATATGTACATGTTCTGACATTGTGTCCTCTATATCAGACCTTGGCGTATCTGTAAAATAAAGCAACGGAGAAAAGCAATTAATTTGGAGCTAAATTGATAATCTTGGCTAATTTTGACGAAGTATGGCCTGATTTTGACATCTACAAGGATCGAAGATATCACCAAATGCAATGCTGCTAGAAATGAATCAAAGCTCTCCAAACTACCTACCTGCCATCTCTTTTCCTTTTGCCTTGCACCGTGTTGATCTAGCCTAGGTAACAAGATTATAACCTTGCTACCACGCCCCAAATGACAAGATCCTGAATTTAACTAATATCTATCAAAATGAGCCTTTGTTTGTAGACTACGCTTACTGACTGATCAATTTTAACTAAAATTGCAGTAGGCCAGCTCAAAAAAGCTGAAAGCCTTTCCTAAAATTAGAGTGTATGCAAAAGTATAGACCTTCTTCTGCGAGCTGCTCGTATATATCAACTTGAAGAGAAAATTACCCTGCCATCAGTTTGCCATCAATAGGGCGCCGTGGGGCTGTCGCTGCTTGGGCAAAATGATATCTGTGAAAGAGATGTCTGCATGTATAATGAAGAATTGAGGTGAAACATCACAACACTATTACATAATGCCAAAAGAATTTACAATCTATTATAAGATCTCGAATGAAACAAAGAGTTTGAAAATCTAAGACGGCGACTGTTTCACCGAAAATCTATTTTACAACAAAAAATCATTTAATGTACATACAAAATCATTGAGTAGGGCGCTGGAAAGGTCTAAATTCATGCAATAAGAGCCCGAACAATGCCAAACTTAGCCATCCCAACATTTTAGCTAGCATGTATGGATCGTCTTGTCGATAACAAGCGACAGTTCCGACACAAGAAGTTGCTCCTAAAACTAAACCGCCATACTGAAAAAGGTAGTATGATAATGTATCGATCTCACTAAGTCTTGTTGTGGTTTCCTGCAAATAGGAAATGGGATAGATGTGGATATGATGCAAAAAGTAAAAAAAATTCTTAGTTGGCGGATAGCAGCGGTGACAATGAGAACATATTCGAATAATTTCTGAAAATAACCAGAGCAATGTGAGTAGTATTTTGAGTAGCTTACCGTAGGTTCATGGGTGTTAGGTTGGGATTTCGTCACTTCTTCTGCTTTTCTGCGCCTTAAGCTGGTGGCAGAACCCTGCATCGCAACAAGATTCGCCTTTCCTCAATTGTGCGCTGTATTGATCGACGGTTGAATGTTAATGTTGGACGGTAGAATTGTAGAGGTATAGAAATATGTAAAATTAAGGCAATGGGCGCTGTGAATGTGGTTATATCCGTAAAACACTTTTGGTTTTTGCCCTATTGCACTCGTCCACTCAAAAGTTCAAGTTGAGCGTGCCACGTGAAGGGTGCTTTCTCCCTTACCAAGGCCTTGGAGAGGGCTGCTGCCACTATAGGTCTGTTTCTAGAGTAGCAAAAAATTCAAATGCTCTTACAATGCTTGTTAGGTATATAATCACGAGTACTGCATTAAAAGCTAGGAGATTAATAGAGCAGACTAGTAAGCAACTGGGCGACGGTGGCAGAGGACGGGGCGGGGAATTCTTAACTTGGATACAATCCCGATTTAACACCAACTAGCCTTTAAAACTCGTGGAATGTATTAGTAAGTTCAATACTTACTAAACTCGCTATTAATTTCACATATTTCGTTCTATCATCGCCACATAACTCTGCTAGCGCCTGAGGATGGCATTCCCTAATCCCTACTAACCGAGCAGCCCTAAGAGCCTTTTTATCTGCAAACGGGAAAATTTCATCCCATACAAGTTGTATTTCACGAAAAAATATATCTACCCCTCCATCTCCAACTCCAGAAAACTTTTTTAATAAAATTCTTTCTTGTTTTGCGGTGCGGTTTGCAGCCTGGCGGAGGTGGTTGAAGTCGCCTTGGTACTCGTTTTGTAAAAGTTTGGCGTTGTCTACCAAGAATCTAGCTGTCTTTTCATCTATAAATAAGAGGAAAGAGGATGAACGGAGTAAAAAAGATTTCGATATGAGAGTAAATGACATTTAAGATAGTTCAATTTTGAAAAAAAAGCCGTACCACAGCGCTCAAACCCATTGCCTTGTAATAATCTCTGGCATTCTTCTTTAGTTACCTTGAGCATCGCTTTAGGTGATCCTAGGCCTGCATGTGTGACAGCTTGGCAGGATACCAGCGCTGCAAATCACAAAAAATAAGCCAGGGAAAGGAAGTTCTAAATAGATAGAAAAGAAGAAAAATTCATTTTTGAGGCATGCGTCTGTATACACAGCTCACCAGAGTTAGATTTTATGCGACTACTCATGATTATAGAAGCACAAAACCATTGCCAAAGTGCATCAGGGCCACCCATAATTAAGTCAGCCTGCAAAGCGGAAAAAGTTGTAACTTTCTATGTCGATCGTCGTCTCTTTTTCCTTTCTATCACTTCAGAAACGAGAAAAAAAATGTGTTTCCGGCATTTTCAACTCAAACTTACCCCCATTTCTTCGCAAAAAGTTTTACCGTAACGATCCAAAATGGCTTGAATCTTCTCCTCAGGCCTGCTGACTCCTCCTCTCCTTGCTGCTGCTGTTGTCTGTGCTGCGACAGGGAGCGGAACAGCTTGTTGTTGCGCTGCTGCAGGAGGGGTTGTAGGGACTGTAGACATCGTAGCAACGGCATTAATAACAGTCCTAGGCAAGTGTGATGCCTCCACTTTTAAGCGTTTATGATGCATTGCTATGTAATAATTATTAAACTTGATGTATACAAGAGAAATGAGTCAGTGATGAGCAGGCGCCAAGCTATAATTACCAATTTAGTTGGTAGTGACGAAATATCTGGCTAGAGTATAGCAAACGAGGTCATTCCTACAATTTTCAAGCTGTAAATCTAACATTTAGCATGTGCATCTAAGATTTTTTAGCACTCTATAAGCTATTTTGAGAGCTCGTCTTCTCTTGATGGAGCACTGCAAAGAAGCCGTCGAGCAACTGGAGCTGAAAAGAACTTCTGACATTCTTCATTTCTATTCTTTACAGGTATTGAAGAGACTTTACTAGTAGAAAAGGTTGCAATAAAATGAAAGTAAGATAAGAATGGTACACCTCAGCCAGCACCTTTCTGCCTGCTTTACACAGCAATAAAGAACAGGCCAATGTGCGGGGCCTGGGTGGGAAAAAAAAAGATACAAACAGCGCTTTAGAGGAACAAATCGAATGGAAAGGAGAAATATCAGTATTAATCTGTATAATCTACTAAATTAATAATGTTGACTTGAAATTGAATGCTGTAATAGAAGGGCTAGTAGTACATAGGGACTCACAGCAGCCAGCGCGGGTGAAAATAGATACTTAGAAAGAAAGAAAAAAGAGAAGCGCATTTATTGAAACGCTTTTATCATAAATTGAAATTAACAAATTCAAGCAATCAATGAATTTATCTTCAGTGCTATTGGCTGAACCTTTAAGAGACTCTTTCCCGAAGAATTGAAAGAAAGAACGAGAAGAAAGCTAACATCGTGAAGCAAGATTGGGGAAGGAGAGGAAGCTTCGCAGCCTTAAACTTTTAAACATCGACTTCAGGATTTTTGCTGGCTTCCACCAGCGCCCTGAATCCTCTTTGAGAACGACTCTCATTTGCAAACTTGCTGATCTCCTTATGAAGTCCTTGCTCTCTTTCTTCCTTGGTATAATCACTTGCATAGTACTCCTCTTCGTCAATGGCATGATTTCCAGGAAAAAACATGCTTCCCCACATAGGAAAGTGAATTAAAGGAATGGTAGCTGTCACCGCCATGACCATAACGCCCATCCATTTCCATCCTTCAGGTGTTGTCATGCTTCCACTTGTGAAGAAAATGGCCTGAGTCACAGCAGAGCCTGCATTGCCGCCAGCTCCAATCAATCCAGAAGCTACGCCCAAACCACGTTTTGTGATGAATGGAACCACACCATACGAAGCCCCCTCCGCCATTTGGACCCTGTATTGTAATAAAAAAGCAGAAATAGAGTGAGATAGAGTACTAATGTCTGAAACTAACTCTCAGGTGAGTATTACGCTAAAAAACAGGAGAGAGAGGAGTCAATTAAAAAAGATATATATAACTGCCACTAGCTTACCACACAGAAAAGATTAAGATAATTGCCATGGTGGCCCCAAGAGAATCTTTCGTCCAGAACAAAATCATGCAAAACAATCCACCCATTGTTTGAGTAAACCACAACGTCCACAGCCGGCCTCTGATGCCGTACTTCTTGACGGTGAGATCCGAGGCGATTCCACCAAGTGATCTGGCAAAGAGATTGGTCAATCCGAAGACAGATCCCAAGACACCAGCGGTACCAAGGTTGAGGTTGAATTGATCAAATAAGTAGGGTGAAACATTATTGTTTACTGTCAGCTCAACGCCGAAACAATAACCATAGTTCAAAACCATGACCCAAGTACGGTAGTTTTTGACGGCAGCCAAAAACTCCCTACCAGCATTGGCCTTTGATTTCTTCCCAGCTTTTCTCAAGTCTGCATAGTCACCATCAGGTAAATCCTGACCAAAGACGAGGATGGCAATGCCGATGCAGACTTGAGCAAAGGCTGGAATCCAGAAAGCGCAACGCCAGGCAATGAAATTCGGTTGGCTATCGGCAATTCCCTCGTAAATATAAGGCATGATCAACTGAGTTACACCGCCTCCCAAGTTACCCCATCCAGCAGCAGTGGCATTTGCGGTACCGACGATACGAGGGCTGAACAACACAGAGCACCAGAATTGACAGCACACAAAAGTTGCTAACGAGAACCCAATGAGCATACGGCACGCAATGAAACCACCAGAATTTTCAACCATGGACATACCAAATGTAGCAGATGAAGTCAGAAGCTGTAAGAAACCATGCCCATATCTGGGCCCAAAGGCGTCACAAACTGAACCAGTCAAGATACGCGAGAAAATCGCTCCAGTGACTGACGCAATAGCAGCATTTCCCAAATCCGGCTTGGTCAGGTCCAAATTGTCTCTGATGACGGGAATCAGAGGAGGAGCAGCAAATGTTGCAAAGAAAGCGATGAAAAAGCTCATCCAATTGAGATGGAAGCAGCGATGATGCACACCAGTAAACTTCCAAATCTTGAGGACTTTAGACCTGCAGTATGAAGTAGGTCGAGGAGGAGGGGTCAGTATTAAAGCGCTTAGGAGTGCTAATTATTGGTGCCTCGAGCTGCTAGCGCTCAGCACTCTAGAATAGAACAAATCGTATCATGAATGAAAGAAAGCCGAAGGCTTGGGCTAATAGCGATGCTTTGAGTTGGGGGAGAATTGAAATGAGAGCGGCGTGAGCGAGCCAGCTGCTCTCAGGCTCGACTCGATTGCAACTTACTTGTTCTCGGAGTCGACAGGGATACCGAAGTCGACAAAGTCGACATCAGAAGTCTGAAGGGAATCAATTCTAGGCATCTTGAGCTCGCTAGACGACGACTTGGGGGTTGGGATGTCTAAAGATTCCATGTTTGATCGCAAGTGTTGCTGCTTGCAAACGGGGGTGAAAACGAAGAACAGATAGCTCAAAGTTGCAAAATGGCGATTACCATCAATATAAAGTTTTAAAACTATATGCTCGAGGCTCTGGCATTTCAATTCAAACCCTTAAAACTCCTCAGCTCATGAGAGAGGCAGGCAAGGCAGTGAGGCACGTGAGCTCTCGAGAGGACTCCTCTCCTTGGAGCCCTAATCTCACTATTTTTTCGGGATGCCAATAGCTGAGAATGGGTGGCAACTTTGTCGTCGCATTTATTCAAGAGAACAATGATTAAGGAATAAATTTTCGCGGGATATTGGGATACAGGCTCCAGGAAAGGGTTACGCTTGAAATTTTGAAGGATCAAATTTGAGGGATTACTCGTGGTCGTCGAGATTCACCCTTACAAAACCTATATTATGTTATTTATTATAAACAGTTGTAATTGATGCTTCTTCGTTGTTAACTCTATGGAGCGCCCAAGGCGCCGGCGGCAAAGCATCCAAGCAATGTTAGCATTGCCAGCCAATATTTTGATATGGGAACATGAATATTCCCCTCCATTCCTTGTCGTCATTATCACTCCTTTTACAATAAACGTAGAAATTAAGAGGAATGTAGCAAACTAAAAAAAATTAATAAAATCTTTACTTGCGGAAAGTTGCGTAAAAGGACGGGGCTTTCAATCATACAATTTATTACACGCTATTGAGTACATAGCCCTCTCTACAGCTTGGAAGGAAACAATATCTTAGATGCCTCACGCTGTCATGGAGAAGGGAGAGAAATTCAATGAAATCTAGGGAGAAATTTACTCGAGGGTGAACTACCTATGGTTTCCTCCCTTGGATTTTGAAAGAAAATGAAGTGCGTACCGACACCAAGATTACTGCTTCTTCTTCAACTTCCTTTCGTACACCATGAAAATGGCGAGGGAAAGGGGGCCAAGAGATACGAAGATTGAAGCCGTTGTAATCAACCTGCAATTGGTTGGAAATAATTATAAAGAATGAAATTAATAGCAGAACACGAAAAGTTATTAGCATGATGAAATTTTGATATAATGCTCGAAAACATACCATGCAGGACGGTCGTCGATCTTATTGATTTGGTAAAATCCAACACTCTCTCCAAAGGAACAATACTGGCCATCCTCGCAGATTTCAAGGACTTGGATCTGGTAAGAAGCAGGAGCGGTATTAGGCCCAGGTGAATATATGTAGGAACCCTCAGCAGATTGACCTTCAGCAATGACGGTTTTGCACTGGTTGTCTTTATTAATGATAGGCTTTGCCGCGCGCCAAGGGCGAGAGGCGCTGCTTTCATTACTGTAACAAGCTCTGATCTTAATCGAAGAAGTTGTGTTGACGGTGTAAGAAGGGTCGACAGTCCAGTTGATGATAATAGAGTCTTGAGCAGCTTGGACCTGTAAGTTGAAGGCACAACTGTTGTCAGACTGATAAACCTTCACAACTTATGCACCAACTAATTGTCATTGAAACGAGTAAGACTCACCTGGGGCAAACACTCGCTTCCAAGAGCACTCTTGGTGCAAGGCTCAGGGTCGCTCTCGACACCGCTGAGCTTCAATGAGAAGTCGACAAGGTATTTTGCCGGAGAGATTTCGGCATAGGCTGCGACAGAGAGATGAGAAAGTAAGTCAGTCAAGTAGAATCGTAGATGTGGGGGAAGATAGAAAGAGGTATAAAGCTTACTCTGTGAATTGTCCGCATTGACTGCAGCGCAAACGAGTGCGAGGACAAACAAAGGTAAATGATTCATCTTGGATGCATGCAATATTCAATAAACTGAAACATCTGCCCTGCATGATGCCGAATAAGTCTCAATTTACCTTTTGAGGGACTGAGTTGAGCCGATGAGTTCTTAAGGGCAGAAACTCTAATTTGGCCTAATTGGAAAACCCTCACTGTGGTGCTCAAATGGGTTGACCGCACTCAGTGTCGGCCTCACCTGAGGCCTGAGCGAGGATCATCCTAATTCGCAAAATATATTCCTTTTATATCAATTGAAATAAATAAACACACGATGGCACCAAGAAGACGTAACGCAAGTGCAAAGCAGCCAGCACAAGATTCCAGAGATCCCGTTGAGAATGCAGCCAAGGGCAAACTAGAGAATCGTAGAAAGAAGGATCAGATAAGCGATGAGGTGCGTGATTGTAACATCCAATTTTTATCTACAAGCAGGCGCCTGCTCATTGAGTTTTTAGCGGAAAATCGTCGTGCTTTTGCAGGAGGGGGAAGACTTGAGTGGCGCTTCTTTCTACCTGAAGCAATATGGTGGTCTGGTTATGTCCACCATGGCATGCATTGGTACTGTACTGTGTTACCAGCAAGAGGACGACCTCAGCACATTGAAAACACTCTCTTGGTGCATGCTTGCTTTAATTGGCTTGCTTCTACATGAATTCAGACCATATCAAAGGCCTATGAGCTGACGCCATACTGTTTGATCTACTTCATCATTAATCAGTCATTCGATGAGCATCTGACGTGTAAGATAGTTGTTTGAGAAATTACCTAAATCAAAAGATCAAGCGATCGTTGAAAGTGGTGAAAAATTCACAAACACCAACGTAGTCAGTTCTTTTTTTCCTTATACTTCTCTTATACTTTCCCCTTGTCTTTTTCTTATTCTTACCCACTCTGCAAGTGAGAACCCGATAATTCAAGATAATATTTGATTCTTATATAGCCACCTGTTGTTTCGAAGCGAATAGCTTTAAATTTTATTACAATCTTTGTAGCATGTATATCGCCATTGTAAAATCCTTTGTATTATGTACAAGAGCTGTATTAAAGAGCACAGGAATGAGAGCGGTTGTATAGCAAAAAAGTAACAAAAAGAATAAGGGCGGTACGTGGGAGATCGGCAAGTAAGTATTTAAAAATTATTCTTCTAATTATTCAAGTATCTCTCATATCTGCTGTGATGAGTTTAATAGGTGTGAAAGTACAAGATTCACGGTATTTCTCTAGGCGTTCTGAGCAAGCCAAGCATTCAAGCCTTCCTCTGTAGCTTCTTCAAGCTCCACCACATCACCGTGTTCAATTTTAATCGCCAATTTTTCCAACAGAGCATTCTCAGCCTCCAACCTTTTAATTTCCTGGTTCAATGCATCAGTTTTCTGGCGTTTACGGTAGTACGATTCCAATGCAGCTTTACGATTACGCTCTTTCCTTGCGTCTAGAGCTTCGTCGTTTGTTGCAAACACGTACTTCGGCTTAGGGCCTCTGCCTCTCTTTTGCGGCTGCACTGGTGCAGCTAAGGCTGCCGTAGAGGGAGCAGCAGCAGGAGGTGCATTAGACTGTGAACGTGGTCTACCCACAGGACGACGTGCTTTTTGCGTCTTTTGAGCAGCGCGACAACAATTAGGACCTGCCCTCTGAGAAGGCAGCATCAAGGGACTTGCTTGGTTGTCGATCAGGGCACCGCCACAGGGCGAGTGTAGCCCTAACAGGGGGGGCATACTAACATCTTCAAAGTCTAATGGAGACTGAGGGTAGAGAAATTCAAGTGCGTCTCCAAGATCTTCATCCAAATTCACCAACGACAGCTGGCCTGCATTTATAGAAAAATAAAAAGAGAACAGGAGAGGGGTCGGGGAAAAATTCCACGTGAGTAAAAATAATTATAAAATATACAAGAATGCAGATTTTGTATGCAATTGTGCATAATAATAGTGTAGATACATGCCTTGCGTAGGAAAACCGTAGTTCGACTGTGGCCAGTACTGCTGTTGGTGCTTCTGCATTTCTGCATCGGCACTGCAACAACAAAAACCGCAACTTCTCTTGGTAAGCAGTTGTCATCTCAAAAACCCATCTACATCCCCTTTATAACGCATGAAAGAAAGAAAAGGTCGATAAGCTTCACCCCAGAGTCTCTTTGTGTCTATTTGTCCACAAATATTCCTCCAAAAAGAAGAATATAAATAGCACACGAAAGAAAAGGGTCGTCTCATTTGGGGTACCTTGCAGAGAGGGGAACAAATCAAGCAAACAACACGCATGCCCGTCGCAGTACTAACTGATCCGGGTCATGAACGGTTCGGGAATAAATTGCCCATCTCAGCCGGCTCTATAAAAGCCTGGCACCCGTTGCGTGCTTGATTGTGTCAGAAAAAAAGCATATATACACAAAGACGTCGAATGGGAGGATACAAAAACAACAAGAATCAAACAAATAATAAAGCAGGATACAGGCAAACTACCCTCAGAAAGAATATACAATATGGCGCAGAGCTCAGTGCTCGCATAAGTACCTTTGTTGCTGCTTAATAAGCAGACTTTGATCATATTGTTGAGCAAAATTGGTGGATTTGCTGCCACCAGGAAGACGGAAGGAGAGAAGATCGTTGATACCTTCAACCTCACTTGAACTGCAATATTTGATAATTTTACGAGGAAAACAGCTGTTAAAAAGGTCCTGAACGGTGGTGATTGGTTCAACCATTAAAGATAGCAAGGCATGCACATACCTAGAGGCCATGCTGCATGCTGATGGTCCACTGGAAACACGCGGACTCAAATCGCAACATTCAAATTCAGGAAGAGGTATGAGTTTCGCACCAAGAGGGCGCTCCTCTTGCAATCCAAGAGGGAAAACCTCCGGAATTGAAATTGCTGGCAACATTTGTTTGCCTAGCTTCGACAGCGCAGCATACAGGTGTAATATATATTGATCAAGGCAATGATCATTTTGTAAGGTCATGGGAGTGCGAGAGCGCTTTAAAACCCAAAAGACAAAGCTTTTGTTCCTGGAGTCGAATTTTGTCGCATTTTGGCAAACCATTAAAACGAATTTTACGAAGTTGAATAAAGTTTTTTCAATAAACTCGTTGGAAGCTCTTGTAACTTCAGACTGATGTAATTTCGATATCCCCATCGCGCATTTGTGATAAGGACTTCACCGTCAAGGAAAATTGTCGTTAAATCTTCGAGTTACTGGGCAAATAATTTCGAAAGCTGCATGCTCACAAGACCGAGGCAGCTCGTAAACCGAAGAAACATTATTGTGTGTGCTTCCTGGGCCTACTGTCGATCTCGGTTGTATATAGCTATATAAGTAATCAAAGTTGATCTCGAGTTGGCGGCGATCAATTTTTGATTTCCCCTCGATCACATTTCGGACCCTCTCTCGTCGCGCATTAAAAGATATATATGCATCTGAAATTAAACCTGTAGTATGCCGAAACGCCGTGAGCAGCTGTCAAGTGCAGCCTCCGGCAAGCGTTCTCGACCACCACCGCCGTTGTTTAAGAATCTCAAGTTGTTTCTCAAGCTGGGCTGGCTCACGCAGACAACAACGACGCCATGGAGGGTTTATGTGATGGTTATGCTTCTAATTACCTCAGTATTCTATATTTCGGCTACTTTTTTGCATTTGGCTTCTCGGAACAGCAGCCTGTCAAAGCCGTTAAAGATTGGCATTGTTTCATCGGCGTATTTAAATGAGAAAGGCGAGCCTCATCTTTCCAACGTTCATGAGTTTACACTATCCTCGTACTCTGCAGGTCATGGGTATACGTGGCTTCATATCCAGCAGCAGTTAAATATAAGTGATCTAGACCCTCAGTTGCATCACCGTGTTCCTCACTGGCACAAATGGTTTTATATAAATAGATATCTAGAACTCTTTGATTGGCTACTTTTTCTAGACTCTGATACGTATATCATGGATCAAAGCAGGAAAATTGAAGAATATATTAAGCTGGCTGGGCCTACTATAGATCTAATTGTCTCTGACTACGGCGCTCGTGTAAACATCGGCGCTATATTAATAAGAAACTCACCTTGGTCTAAAGAATTTCTGAATCTTTGGTGGGAGCAAGGAGAAAATTTCTATGGAAATGATAATGGTGGTTTCAACCACGCCCTCATGCTTGCTGGACTACCTCAAATCTACAAGGGGGAATGCTCCAAATCCACAATGGCAAATCAAAATAAAGACATGATTTGGTATGATGATTGTTTTAATGGTATATTGGACAGAGCTGGGTATCCATACTGCTCTCGTAAACTTGATCGTATTTGGATGATTGGCACCTGTCCAGAGGAGGTCATTCGACCACTGCATCTGTGGTCTAATCCCCACTCACCGACATACCATCCCTTGGCATGTTTCCGTCGAGGGGACTTTATACTTCATACGAGAAAACCTTACGAATTTTTTGATACATGGAATGTTTCATACCCAAAAGTGAATGATTTTTATCTTAGACATATAGGGATTGATGTCTTTGATAGTAAAACAATCAAAAGAGACTCGTGTTGGTGAGGGGAGTTAAGAATTGTTTTTGATCGATTTCTTAAAAAGTGCTTGCTTTTACATATTAATTAGTTTCTAAAAGAATTGTAATAACTTAATGATGCATTTGTTTAATTACTTGACTCCAGTTGCCATACATCACAGTCAGCATGTCCTCTGTTTGTAGCGGAATTTCAAAGACGTGGTCTTTAATTCTTACCGGCCGAAGCGGGTAAATATCATCAAATCGAAGCCCTTGTGGAAAATTCTCGCTTGCGAAAATGAAAAAGCTGTTATTATTTCGATTTTCTGTTCTATAAAGGTCCCCATACTTGTAAAAGTTGTAGTACTTCCAATTATCTTGACCATGTGTTAAATTAAAATGCACTGCTTTATCGTCTTCTTGCAGCCCTAGCCCCAGGTTACGCCCATTTTTTCTAAAACAAACTCGCCCTAGATCAGATCCGTCTGCAAACATATGATACCCTAACGAGTAAAAGGCATAGCGCAATAGGAATCCCATTGGCTTTATATAAATATCTTGGAAAGTATCAGAGTCAACGAGAAAGTCAACATCCGCTGTGACGTTATTAGGCATTACAGAGCCCTCGCGGATAATTCCCAAGAGAGTGCCAGAAAAGGGGAAGCTAAGGGCATTGTAAGACTTCAATAAGCGATCGATATCAACAGCCATGCGATGGAGCAGCTCTTCGCAACAGGGCAAAGTTGAACCATCCGTTGACGTCTCAAGGCAATTCTCCTCGTCATTGCATTTGTATTTCATGCAGCCATCCCACCCAGCGGGCAAATGCGTGTATTCATGCATGTCCTGCACTAATCTTTCAATTGATAAAATGTTTCCATCTGCCCCAACGGTAACAACCGGCGCTGCCGTTACAGGAGGGCGAGGGAAATTCAAAACTGTCCAATAGGAATAAGTTCCGATAATGTAGCAAGCAAAAATCGAAAGGGGATAAATACACGGTTTCATCCCTACACGGCTTGCAAGATGAACGATAAATTCAAATGAAAGTTTGTAAAAGCTCATCTCATTTCAATCACTGGAACATAATCAACCTCTGAACGCTCCCCTACCTTCCGAAGCATGGTATACTCGAGCTTCCAGGAATCTTATTGATGTGTTTTTCCCGAGACGTGCGAAAACTAACCAAAAATTAAGAGGAAACTTGGGTAGCTTCTCGGGCTGCCCGGACTCCGGAGGCTCTGGGAGGAAGTAGCATAAAATAAAAATACGGTCAGGTTTTAGAACCTCTAAATGCAGAAAGCATGCAAATTCAAGAAAGATTTGCTGTTGTGATATTTTGTAAACCTGTACTAGATTAAACCCCAGCAGAACTAGGGTGCTGTTTTTAAACTTGCTCGATGATCTGGCCGCACGCCGCTCTCGCGTAACCGTTCACGCCTTAAAATGCGCCCTATTATCTCTGTACTTCTCATATTTATCTGCAAAAATATATTTCCTGGAGATAATTGCGCAGAGGCGGCCTTAGAGGATGGCTTGGTGCACGGAAGCAAATCCTCCTCTGGGGAGTGCAGAGAGACTAGAAAACTTTCAGGTGTGAGAGCAAATGATTCTCCACACTTAACCGAAATGGATGGAGTGTCAGAAAACAGCTGCAGCGAAGGCGTGCAAAATAAGATTTTAAGAAATGATATGGGCACCGTCATCACCTTTGCGACATTTGATATTCTGCATATTGGTCATTTGAATCTGCTACGTCGTGCAAAACAGCTTGGGAAGACCCTCGTGGTTGGTATATGCACGGATGCGGCTACACAGAGGAAGAAAGGTAAGCTTCCTGTTAACTCTGAAGACCACCGCCGGGAAATCGTCCAAGCCATTAAATATGTCGACCATGCTTTTGTCGCCTCGAAATCAAAACGTGAACATATTGTAGAATGGAACAGTGATATATTGGTGATGGGTTCTGATCATGATGGCGCTTATGATTGGCTTAATGATACTTGTCAGGTGCTTTATTTGCCACGGACCGAGAGAATTTCTACAAGTGAAATTATAGAAAAAATTGCTCAATCACTACAGGAATGAGGAGCCCTTACAATAGTTAAAGTATATACACGTTCTGCATTTGAAATACTTTCTGGACTCTTGTTGTGCTGGGCAGAGGTCTTGATGACACCTGTACGGTTTACTTACAACGTAGAGTCGACCCTGGCTGAGAGAACTCACGTAGGCCCCTAATAGATGTCTTACTTTTCTTCCATTACAATTAATTACCTAGCTTTTATATAGCTACTAACTAATATCGACTCAAATAGTACAAAATAAGCGGACTTAAATGCCACTGAGAAGGGGGAAATGTACCTTTTATACAAATTCTGTGCTTCTAGGGGACGTCACCCCGCCTGAAACCATTTTTTTTTTTAGTTTTGTTATGTATATTCTATCAATTCGCAAATACTATCAAATATTTAAGCAGAGACTACCGCCTTAGGGGTAGCTCCAAACTTATCGACAAGAATCTGACGTAATACTGGCAGCAACTGTTCTTCAGCTGCTGGGACAGATTTTGAAAAATCTTCGGCCAACTGCAAAAAATATCAAGGGGAAAATAGTTGGGGGGGAAAGTGAGAAAACAAATAAATAGTGGGCAGGAACAACCTGATTTCTACTTGATTATCTCAATTCTTACCTCTGGGTTCTCTCCAATCTTTCCTCCAACCATGATTTTCACCCCTTCCACCGCCTTCCCGTCCAGCTTTGCTGGAGCTCCCATCAAGCCAATATCTCCAACCTGGGCCTGTCCACACGAATTAGGGCACCCAGTCCAATGAATGCGTACCATTTGAGGAATATTCAGCTCAATTTCAAGCTTTTTAACGACCTCCATCGCCCGATTTTTGGTCTCAATCAATGCCAAGCCGCAGAACTGAGCGCCGGTGCAGGAGACTAAACCTCTCATTAAGGGTCCTGCCTGGATTTCCAAACGCTGGAAAACAGGTTCAGCTTGTAAAGCAGCTAAATTAGCTTCTGTTACGTTGGGGATAATGATATTTTCTTCCACAGTAAGCCGTACAGAACCGTCACCATACTTTTCAGCCACGTCAGCCAGCTCGGCAAAATCTGCTGCGTGCATGCGCCCAGCAGGAATGCAGACACCTACCCAGAACATTCCAGGCTGTTTTTGAGGGTGAATACCCATAACATCACGGCGTTGCCAGACATCAGGATACTCTACATGAGCTTCAGGGCGCAACGTTTGACCTGCACCCATTCTTTCTTCAATAGCGGAACGGAAACGGTCAACACCCCATTCCTCTACTAACCACATTAATCTCGCCTTTTGCCTATCTTCACGACCTCCATTATCTCTGAAAACTTCCAAAAGGGCTAAACAATAAGGAACTACTTGATCTACAGCTAAGAAAGTATTTCCAGAAATGCTCATGATATTCCGTTTGATACTAAAATAGCCACCGAGCTCTACATTAAACCCAATTTCACCAGTTTCAGGGTGCTGTAAAGCTTTGAGACCGACATCATTAATATGGCAATGAGCGAAATCATCACGGGAAGAGGAAATACCAATATTAATTTTACGAGGTAAATTTGTCAGCTCCACATTGCCGAGACCGTTATTAGTAATTTTAGCATTAAGTTCGTGGCAAAGAGGTCTGGGATCGATGAATTCATGAGGATCAATACCAGCAATAGGGCTCCCAGTGATATTACGTACATTATCCATACCACTCATAACATTACTTAAACCCCGCTGCACCAAGCCATCAATAATAGTGTCAGCATCTTCAAGCTGGACACCACGTAGCTGCATATTAGCACGGGTAGTGATATCAGCACATCCATCTTCACCGTATTTAGCGATAGATTCGCCCAGGAAACGGAGCTGCTCGGAAGTGAGCTCTCCGCAAGGGACTTTAAGACGCATCATAAATTTGCCGGGGGTGCGTTTACGGCGATGGAAGAGTCCAGACCATTTCAGACGAATATCAATGTCATCTAAATCAAGGTCTTCCCAAGTAGTCTTGCCTTCACGGACCAAGGATGCCAGCTCGTGGACCTCTGTCCACATTTTAGAGCCGCACTTTTGGTTCTTGACTTTTTCAAATTTGTTGGCTTTTTTAGCAAGAGCACGGAGCTGTAAGCAGGGAGAATAGTTTGGAAGAGAGAAAGATTTAGTATGTGGTGTCTTAAGATGTCAGGTATTATAAGTACTTTTTCTGAACTAACCTTTGCTTCGTCTGAAATTGATGCCAAGCCAGACTGTGAAAGATCAATTCCGCTTTCTGCAATCTTCTGAGCAACTTCATCTGCTACAGATAGAGTATCATCAACAACAGCAGTGTTAATTTGGGGAACTCCATCCCCAATCGCCCTGCGAATATGAAGCATTGACCTGCCATGGCGAGGCACAGGCAGGGTGGCTGCCCTCGGGAAAGAGGAGCAATTCACCTTCATAACGGGTTTATAAGGCTTTGTTTACAATCTTGTGAACAGTGATTCTGCCAGCTTATGAACTCAGTTAAATCGAATTGCTGCTCGAAAATTGATTTTGAGTCACTACCCTGTATCCCACGTGCTCAATGTTTGAGTTTGACCTAAGCGACCACAAGTCTGGACTCTTGTCTCAAAAGATATGCTGCCGCGAGCTGATACAAATCACCTCAAAACCTTGCCATCAAGCCACCAGGGCTATCTTTTAATTTGTAAGCGAATTGCCCTAGCCCATTTCAACCGACAGTAGTAAGTAATCTTGCTCATGACCATGGTTGTAGCAACGCCATTAGAAGACTCGGCTCACGGTGGTCACGCAGCTACCGAAGCTATCAAGAGCACCCCCACTGGTGTGAAGCAACCCTCAACCCATGTTCCTATCAAGGAATACAACTCTTTGCCTTTACCTGACAAAAAGGTGCCAGGCACGCAGCTGACCAAGATCCTTCCCGAGGACGAGAAGACTGGAGATGATTGGATTGCTCGTCATGAAAAGATGATCCGCCTCACCGGGCGCCATCCCTTCAATAGTGAGCCTCCACCTGCTGATTTAATGGCCGGGTATATTACCTCTCCTGAACTGCACTATGTGCGGAACCACGCCAAGGTGCCACAGGTAGGATAGGGCATTTAGCCTGTGCTCAACTATGATTGCTAATTGCATTGATGCCTCTTTATTTAATTTCTATAACCTCTAATAAATGCAATTGCCCTGCTTAAAAATTTCAATAAAACTAATTTATTGTTCTCTGCCCCGCATTTATTTTTCTTGCAGATGACTTGGGAAGACCATAGTGTCACTGTGAACGGCTTGGTAGACACCCCCAAATCCTTTTCCATGGAAAATCTCACCTCCATGCCTGCAGTTGACGTCACCTGCACCTTGACTTGCGCTGGAAACCGTCGTAAAGAACAAAACATGGTGAAAAAAACCATAGGTTTCAACTGGGGGCCGGCTGGCACCGCTTGCTCTACCTGGACTGGTGTCCGTCTTTGTGACGTTCTTAACGCATGTGGTATTGACCGCTATGGCCGTGCACGCTACGTTTGCCTTCGTGGACCCAAAGGAGAGCTTCCCAAGGGTGATGACGGCTCTTACGGCACCTCTATTTCCATTGAGAGAGCAATGGACCCTGCTAACGACGTTATTCTCGCCTATAAGCAAAATGGCAAGCTTCTCACCCCTGATCATGGCTTCCCTATTCGTGTCATCATCCCTGGTTACATCGGTGGCAGGATGATTAAATGGCTTGAAGAGATTACCGTCACCTATGAGGAATCTCAAAACTACTATCACTTCTTTGATAATAGAGTTTTACCTTCAGTAGTAGATGAAGATCGTGCTAATAGCGAAGGATGGTGGTACAAACCTGATTTTATTATTAATGACTTGAATATTAACAGTGCTATCATTTCACCCGGCCACGACCAGGCGTTGGCGCTTGCTCATGGGGCAGAGGTGCCCTTCCGTGGGTATGCGTATTCTAATGGAAACAAAATCATCCGTTGTGAGATTTCTATTGATGATGGAGCTACCTGGAAGCTGGCTGATATTACTCACCGTGCTGCGCCTAATGCTGCTGGCCGCCACTGGGCATGGGTTTGGTGGGAAATGAAGATCCCTATGGGTAAGATTTATTTTCTATTTAAACGTTTTCTCTTTTCATGATTAAGTTTATAAATTCGGAGAACTTCTTCAAATCTCCAACTAGCTAACTAAATTTCTAAAAATAAAATTTCTCCCGCGTCCGCAGCCGAGCTTTTGCAGTGCCGTGAGGTTATGTGCCGTGCTTGGGACTCTTGCATGAATACTCAACCAAACACCTTCACCTGGAACGTCATGGGTATGATGAATAACTGCGTCTACAGAGTGAAAATTCACCCTACACCTACTCCGGATGGTCGTTTTGCTTTGGCCTTTGAGCATCCTACCATCGCAGGGCCGACTGTGGGAGGATGGATGAACAGAGCAGCTGATAAAGAAGCTGCTGCAGCTGCCCAGACTGTGGTTGACATCGCACCTGTTACCCCTGCTAATGGATCTGCAGCTCGTGTTATTTCTATGGCTGAAGTTGAAAAGCACGATACGGCAGAAAGCGCTTGGTTTGTTTACGAAAATAAAGTTTACGATGCCACTCCTTTCCTAAAAGAGCACCCTGGTGGCGCTGATAGTATATTGTTGGTAGCTGGTACTGATGCTACTGATGAGTTTAATGCTATTCATTCTACCAGAGCGAAGAAAATGCTTATTGAATACTACATTGGTGATCTTGAAGGTGCCCATGGCACTAGTGTTCCTGTCTTAAATGGGAATGGCGTTGCTGTTGCAAATGGTGCTGCTGCTGTGCCTGAAGAACTGGTCGCGCTTAATCCTAAGAAACGTATTAATTTTGCTTTAGCAGAAAAGGAAGAACTCAGCCACAATGCTTGTAGATTCCGTTTTGCCCTTCAGTCTCCTCAGCACAGATTTGGATTGCCTGTCGGAAAGCACGTTTTCCTCTATGCCAAGTAAGTTTCTATAGATCCCTTTTTCTATTTATCCTTTTTATAAATATACGTTATTAATTATCTCATTTTACTTATACTTAATTCCTCTTCCTCCTACAGAATCGATGGCGAATTAGTCATGCGTGCGTACACCCCTGCTTCTTCCGACGATGAGCTAGGCTACTTTGATCTTGTAATCAAAATTTACCGTGCCAACGAACACCCCCGCTTCCCCTTGGGTGGTAAAATGTCTCAATACCTTGATTCTCTCGCCATTGGAGATACTATCGAAGTCAAAGGACCTGTGGGCCACATGCATTACCTCGGGAATGGAAAGTACACTTTGGATGGTACTGCTCATAGTACTGCTCAAATCAATATGATTGCTGGTGGTACTGGAATTACTCCCATGTATCAAGTCATCAAAGCTGTACTAAAACAAAGCGATGACAAGACTCAAATGGCTCTTTTATATGCAAACCAAAGCCCTGATGATATTTTATTACGAAAAGAGCTGGATGCATTGGCTGCAGCTGACTCTCGGTTCAAGGTCTGGTACACCGTTGATAGAGTCGAGGAAGAAGAGGATTGGAAGTATAGTATAGGCTTTGTAAATAGACAAATGGTGGAAGAAAACTTATTCCCTGCTGCACCTGATGCTATCACTGTGATTTGTGGGCCGCCGCCAATGGTGAAATTTGCTTGTTTGCCGGCGTTGACCGCCATCGGCTTTACCGAGGAGCAATGCATTCAATTTTAGAATGATTAACAAGCAGATGATTTGATATGTTTTGTACTTGTAATTTGTGTTTTATTTGTTAATACGCTTCTCTATTTGATATTTTTGCAAAATTATTATTTTTCAGGAGGAAACCCACCCCGCTCTTTGGTTGATGGTGCTTTCTTTTCTTCTGTATATCCAATTCAAGGCGCCCAATGATTTTTTCCCTCCTTCTATTTGGTGGTCGATTTAGTTGTAACATGATCAAGATTATTTAAGCTAAGTTGTGATGGAGAAAAGAAAAGGGGCGGTAAATGAAGAAAAGTAAATTCTGATAAGGGAGGGCACAAAGAACAGTTATAATCCTTATTTTTAAAAATACAACGCTTATAAAAAAATAAGAGGTAGGGCGTGGGGAAAGAGTATTCTATTTCCTATGGCTGTTGGTCATAGAAGAAGATGTGAGTCCAAATATTCCGAAACTCGCCTTGTGCTTCTGTCCCACATTGCCTTTCTTTAGGCTGGAAGCCTTGCTGCGCTTTCACTTTCAACTCTACATTCAACCTTTTCAACAACTCAGCATGCGCTCTAGTCAGAATTTCTCCATCCTTTACGAAACCAGTTTGCAGAAAAACAGCATCACAGGCAGCTCCAGACGCTCCGGCATTTGCATCAGCGATTGTTTTTTCTAACCCAGGCAGTTTATAGAATGCAGCCTCCCGTTTTAATAGTTTTAAAGCACTAGTATCTTCAGGGAGTATTGATTTTGGGTCTTCATTGTACCTCTGGCAACGGAGATAGTCTAATACACAGCTAAAAACTTCACCATTGCGATCTAAAAAATATTCCGAAGCATTTGTAGAGCGGACTTTATGAGCTAATTTCCATAGGTAACTGCCCTCGACTGCCGTTAACGTAGCCAAGGTAGTAGAAAATGTCTTGCCACCGACGTTCAAGGTGACTACTTTACGAAGCCAGGCCAAAGAAGCATTAGCATTAGCATTAGGATTAGCAGCAGCAGCAGCGGTGTTGCTATCGTTGTTTTTTCCATCCCCATTGGCGAGTCCATTTGCTGCTGCCATTTGCATTTCTGTTAGATTATTCATGTTAAATACTCGGCTGAAGTCTGCATCCAGTGGCAAAGATGCCATTGCTAATTGCTCTGTCTGCGGGAGTGGCTGCAACCCGGGAGGAAGGAAACTGGCATCTAAACCAGCAGCAGCGAGGAGTTGCTCTGTGGGTAAACCCATAGGAAGCATAGGGTCTCCCATAGCTAATCTTTTGCCAGCAGATTGGACGAGTCCGTTGGGAACAGTAGCAGCATTGCGTTTAAGACCACCGCCACTGCCTTCTCGTTTTCTGCCACCCCACCATTGCTCTACAGAGCGGACAAACGACTGGAGATCACGCAAAAGAGCTTCAGGGCTACTGCTACTTTGGAGATACGGAATTAAAGAGGTGACTGCTTCCCCTACGTTGGCCCACTCTTGAGGGCTGTGCGGCAATCGAGCACCTTGAAGCATCTGCCACATGATTGAGAGAAACAAGTTTCTAAAACGTGATGAGATTATCAAAGGCTTATGGGATGATAAGATACATATGTAATACTTCTAAGGAAACAAGAAAACACTCACCTTGAGCTGCACACCGTATACTCTAGGCCTCCATGTTTCCAGTGGAGGGTTTGGGATATTGCGGACTACTTTCCAAAATTTGTCAGGCTGCGAGAGATAGTTTGGGTGGATATGGTTCTCAAGGACAGCATAGATATTAGCTCCGTCATTCTGTAAAATTACTACTGGGGCTGCGACATCTTCACCATCAGCTGTAGGTAAGAATAAGCATGGGGCATACAACAGCTGTATGCTATCCTTCTCATCTGCTGAGAGAAGCATCTTCGCTGCCTGGCAATGCCAATTGTATTTAAAAATGCTTATGAGTAGATAGAAAATCAAGTCAAAACCATGTGAGCTCACACGCTCACACGTGAGCTCATAGTTGCGCTCCACTCAGTGACTGGAGCCTCCGAGCATTTTATTTTTTTGTAAAGTAGTTTATTGAAGCTTTTATTCACTAGAAGTATAGCCACGCCAACGATAAAATGAAACATTTACACAAAAGTACGTATTTATGTACAAGAAAGTGTCATCAATTCATTTACAAGCGTCTACTAAGTAGTCGTTCAACCCGCCCGCCGCCTCTGCGGCCTCTCTGTTGTCCCTCTAGAGACCCAATTTGATCAAAATGAAAATTCAGCCCTAAAGAAGAAGAAAAATGGAAACAAATTAGCTTAAAACTCTTCTAAATTCGATCGGCGGGAGAAATGTCCGTCAATAGTTTGTGACAAAATGATCTTTCTTACCCATCGTTGCAAACATTCCGATCTTCCCTGCAATCGATGCAATTAGGATCTGCGCAAGGAACGCAGATTTGTCTCTCCAACGAGTAACCGTTCTTGCACTGAAGGCAAAGAGTAACCCTGGTATTCAAGCAAGCAGAGCAAGTTGGAGAGCAGGTCTCGCATGTTTTAGCGGCAGTCAAACCATACGGAGACTTGCAAGCTTTGCATTTTCCTCCTCTGTCGCACTCGGCGCAATTTTTTATTTTGCACGGGTAGGTTTTGAGGCAGACGCCGGTTGCAGTAAGAAGATAAGGAGGCTTACACTGCAAATTTATTGACAGAATGGGGTTTTCATCATTTTTTAGATTCCTGCCGCCGGCACGTTCATCACTGCCCTCTTAATTTCTTAGCCTTACCTGGGTACAAAAGCCATTATTTATTGATGAGCATGCTTCACAATATTTGACTGAGCACCGAGCACATTGTGATGTTTTGGTTAAGCCATAAGGTGCCTTGCACTGTAACCAAAAATAAAATCAATCCAAGTGTCAGTGGGATCTGAAAGGAAAAATGGTGGGAGATCTGACTCACGAGAGCCTTCATCGGCACTGCACCTTTCTACAAATGTTTTTTGCGCCACAGGAAAGGCAATTCATATTAGCTTTCTGACATTTTGAGAGGGTTTGGGCATTAATTGCAATGGCCAAGCTGCACAGGGTTAAGAGCCGTGTCGCCCACACTGACACCGTTTTCAAAGTCATGTTGAATAATTAATTAGGAACCAGGTAAGTTTGGGGTTTGTTTGATGATGATTTCCTCCCTGGCAAGAACTCCCATAATGTGCTCGTGATGAAGTGTCAACTTACTTTTTCAAAAAGTTTTTGAATTTTCAAATCGCAGATGGAAACTGCGCGAAGTTCCTTGAAGCTTTCACATTCGGGAATACGCTTTATCGGCCATAGTTTTAACATTCTTTATTGCGGCGTTTGAAATGAAGTGCATTCTTCTCATTCTTCTTTTCCTCTCTCCTTCTGCAACTCTGCCGCCACCGTCTCAAGACCCAGTTCCTGTATCGCTTGCCTCCTCATAAGATATTTTTGAGGTTTTCCACTCGCAGTAGTCGGGAATTCACTCACTATTTTCCAATATTTAGGTATTTTATGCTTTGAAATCTTCCCCAAACACCATTTCTTCATATCAGATTCTATAAGTACTTGCTCTCCCGCATCCGCTCCTCTACGAGTAGAACATTCCGTTTTTTTCAGCTTCACCCACGCACACAATTGCTCCCCCATCTTCTCATCAGGCACTCCAAACACTTGTACATCAGAGATCACAGGGTTTTGATGCAAAAATTCTTCAATCTCTCTTGGGAACAAACACTCACCGCCTCGCAAAACCATATCTTTTATTCTCCCTACTATTTTACAATACCCCTGATCATCTAGTACAGCTAAATCACCCGTATGATACCAGCCTTGAGCGTCTATTGTATTTTGTGTCGCTTCAGGATCGTTCCAGTATCCTTTCATTACAGAATACCCTCGAATCCATAATTCTCCGGAGACGCCTCTTTCCACTATTTCGTGTGTTTCTGGATCTACAACGCACGCTTCAATATGAGGATGGACAGTGCCTACAGTACAGACTCTGAGCTCTTCAGAGTCATCTTTTCGGGTCTGAAAACTCACTGGAGAAGTCTCTGTCTGCCCAAAACAAATTGCAATGTCCTTCATAAACATGGTGTCTCGGACTTTTCGCATTATTTTGACTGGGCAAGGGGCGCCCGCCATTATTCCAGTGCGTAGAGAATTTAAATTAAACTTGTCAAAATCAGGATTTTCAAGCTCAGAAATGAATTGAGATGGTACTCCGTATAACGAAGTGCATTTTTCACTTTCTACAGAGCGTAGTACAGCACTAGAGTCAAACACAGGACCAGGGTAGACCATCGTGGCACCGTGAGTCGTACAGGCAAGATTCCCCAAAACTTGACCAAAGCAATGAAAAAGTGGGACTGGGATACATACTCTATCGGCTGCAGAATAAGAAAGTAAGTGGCCGATTATGTAGGCATTATTGACGACATTGAAGTGCGATAGAGTAGCTGCTTTAGGGAGGCCAGTAGTTCCGCTTGTGAATTGCATGTTGATTGGGTCATCTGGGTGAAGAGATTTCTCCCTAGCATGAAGCGATCCATTGATTTTAGAAGAAGCAGATCCAGTGGTGTTTAAGAAATGATTCCACCGTAGCCAGTGTGAAGGAACATCTCCTTCATTAATTTTATTGTTATCTAGCAGTATGGTGTGTCTTAACATAGGAATTTTATTTTCAACGCGTTGTAATACAGCTATCTGGCTTTCTCCTTTAAATTCTGGAGATAAAATAATAACAGAAGTCCCTGACCGGTTGAGGGCGTGGACAAGCTCGTTTTCTTTTAAAGCCGGGTTTAGAGACACCTGTATAGAGCCTATCATCGCTGTGGCATATGAAATTACCGCCCATTCTAAGCAGTTGGCAGCCCAAAGAGCGACACGATCCTGTTTTTGCACTCCTAGCAAGAGAAGACCAGTTGCAACGTTTTCGACGTTGTTTAAAAATTGTTGATACGTGAGGGTTTGTTTTTGTGCAAGGCTGACGACGGCGTTATTCGTTGGGTATTTTTCAACGGTACGCCGTAGGTTTGAGGATATTGTATCTTTGAGCAGTGGTGGAGAGCTAGGTCCAATGACGTGGCTCCTTTTGCTGAGATCATTGGAGTGTTTAAATTGTCGGCTCTCTGCTGGGAATGTAGAGATGTTTTGCAGCCCTGCGAGTTTTAAGTATTGGTTAGCTTAGATGCATTTTAGTGGTGAAAATACTGCACTACTTACAATAAAATCCTCGACATGACTTAATGAGATCAATGTGAGTTTCAGAGGCACCCCACTTCGCGACGGTGCCCAGCACTCTGCCTAATGTTTGGAGCATTTTGTTAGCTACCCATAGCTTTTCTGGACGCGGGTTTGGCTTACTTAATTCCAAGATCTCCGGAAAGAATTTGGCGCTGGCGCTTCGAAATTCGAACGTCAGTTTTTTCTCTCATCGACCACAAAAGCTCTTTCAATCCGCATACATCTCCCACAAAGCACACATTTTTACCACAAACTTTTTTCCTTTGATTCTTTGCTTTGCTATAGCAGCCCCCATTGCCGCCTATTTCATTAATTTTGATACAAGATGGCTCCGATGCAAGCCTTGAGCAGCACTGCCAACATTGCCACTAGATTGGTCTCTGTCCCTCAAAAGAAGCAGGTTCAGAGGAGATCTGCGGTCTCTTCCCAAGCTTTATTCACCAAGAAGAAGCCTGTGGTCGTAGAAGAGGAAAAGCCCGCTCCCAAACGCTCATTCTTTGGCGGCAACAAAAAAACTTCTGCTCCTGCTCCTGTGGTGGAAAGCACCCCAGGAAAAACTGGATTCACCCTCTTTGGTAGCAAAAAGACTGCTGTCCCTGCTCCTGTGGTCGAGACCCCTAGCAAAACTGGATTCACCCTGTTTGGCAGCAGCAAAAAAGCTGTTACTAAGACTGCTACCAAGACAACCACTACTAAAGTCGACAAGGCTGCTGAATATAAGAAGCAAGAAAGCATACTTTCTGCATTTGATTTCTCCACTGCTCGTTCCAAATCTGATGCTGAGCTTTTGTACGACGCGCGCTATGGAAAATTAGAAAATGGAAAGATGTCTAAAGAGCAGTATGCCGCTTTAAGAAGGAAAATTGGAGGTACAAGCAAAGATTTCTTCAAGGGATGGGTTGATGTCAAGGGGGAGTACACCGATAAAGGGTATGTAGCGAAAGAAGAGAACCCTTCCGCCGTTCCCGCGTTGCCGTTTTTGGTCGGAGTCGTCTTGGCTTTATTCGGAACCCTTGGCTACGTGGTTTCCCAAACCAGCCAGTAAAATTTAATGTGTACGATGAAGTGTTTACTGAAATATGATTATTAAAATATTCTTTGATTTTGTCAAATTTATTAATTCTTTCCCTTCAGCTGGCTGGCTGGCATCAGCAAGGCGGTTGAAAATTTTTCATCATTCCTTTAATTTTTCAATTCTTTCCTCTGATTCTTCTTCCCTTTTCTTTCTAAATCCTATCATGCTAACTAACCAAACTTTATTATTAAATGATACATCTGATTGCTGTAAATAAAAAGGCAAAAAGAAAGATAGAAGAGAGAAATGGGGGGAAGAAAGCAGTAAGATCAATAGTAGCAAACGCTCAAAAGTACCGTCTAAATTGAAGTTGATTAAGAAAAACAGAATCAATCAAGGAAGAATGATCAGGTTAGGGAACAACGAACGAATGAGTGAGTGGGTGAGTGAGTGAGTAAATGAGTGTATCATACGACTGAATGAGGTACTAGAGAGAAATAGCTGAGCACAAAGAAGAAAAAACCAAAGAGGAAGACGAAAAATAATATTTTCTATACTGTATATGATATATATCTACTAAGCGGAGCTGTTTGAACGCAATAAAGAAGAATTATATGCTTGTTTGGCTACTGTCTGTGCTGCTGCGTATTGCTGTTGATATTGATCACCTGCTTGAAGACCACCAACTGCTGCTGCACCTGGTGGGGGTACAGCACCACCAGGGGGGTGATACACACCTGGGTACTGAGTTGGAGGCGGTCCACCCCCACCCCCACCCCCAGCACCACTCTGTTGATGGGGATGCATATATCCACCGCTATTTGTGGTATACCCATTTGCAGCATCAATAACAGACATTTTCTCAACGCTGCTACCAAGCAACTCTACAGCACGTGCATCAGCCATCTCGACAGATGTACCATACATGTGAGGATTAGCTGAATAGGCAGCTGCTCCGGCAACTCCCGACATGGATTTGACCGGAGGGCCTCCTCTATTATGCATGCCATATTTAGCTGCTTCTGCTTGGAATTCAGCGATACGTTCACGTGGGAGGGATGTTGCTTGGCCTAAAGCGTGATGAGGACCAGCGCCACCAGCTTCAAGGTGTGCAAATTGTCGTTTAAAGTTATCGACGGCGGAAGGGTAGACAAAATTAGGTTGTCGGGGCCCACCGGCGAGGTAATCAGCCAGCATTTGTGGATGATATTCTAATACTTCGCGGTATATTAACTCACGAACTTCATCAACACCTAACTTACGGCGTTCAAACTCAAAAGCAAGCTTGCTAATAGGCTGTGCACTCGGTTCTCTACTTGGTTGAGACAGACCCGCAAAATAAGGATCAGCTAACGCTTCTTCTGCAGTAGGCCTTTCTGCAGGATCAAAGGCCAGTAAACGACGTAATAAACGTAATGCACCAGGATCTGCTCGTGGGAAATGTTGTTCGAATGGGATACCAGGCTTTTTCCTCATATTACTCAAAAATCTTCTAGCTTTTTCATTCCTCACTTTCTGAATAACCTCAGGGGACGGTGTTCCAAGCAAGTCTGTGATTAATTCCAGCTGGTGAACCACGTTTCTACCTGGGAATAAGGGTTTTCCTAGTAAAATCTCTGCAAAAATGCATCCAATTGACCAAATATCAATTGCAGGGGAGTATTTGGCAAAAAATGATCCACACAACTCCGGGGCGCGATACCATCTGGTAGCCACATAATCCGTCCAAAATACGGTAGTAGGCATATCATTAAATGCAGGACGTGCCAACCCAAAATCGCAAATCTTTAATTTGCAATCACTGTTTGCTAAAATGTTCTTTGGTTTCAAATCCCGATGGAAAACTCGAGCAGAGTGAATATATTTGAGACCCCGCAGCATTTGATAGAGAAAGAACTGATGATGTTCGGGTGTTAAATCATCATTTGCCTTGATAACTTGATGTAAATCAGTCTCCATGAGCTCAAAGACGACATAAATATCCTTGAAATCACGAGAAGAAGGTGGCAACATGATGTGTTTGATTTCTACAATGTCGGGATGGCGTAAAAGACGTAGAAGTTTGATTTCTCGAAGAATTCGAGTTGCATCTGAGACGTGGTCAAAAACATTGGTGATTTTCTTGATGGCAACGCGTTCTCCGTTGTTAAATTGATCTACTGCGCTGGCTACTACACCATAACTGCCTTTGCCTATGACTTCTGTGAGCTTGTAACGTTGAGACTCAGTTGGACCGGTAGTTGCAAAAAATTCCTTGCCGTCCATGTTTGCCCGCTCTGCAAGTACGGCAAAATGGAGATGTTAGATACGATAAAAACATTCAATATCTGATTACTAGAAATTAACAAAAAGGGGACCTGATGCTCAAAAATCTAAAACCAAGAATTGGGATGAAGGCAAAATAATTCTGCCTTGGGCTATGCGTAAAACTCACAATCAAATGTAATGATCTATTTTTGTCCGAAATATATGCACTAATTGAAGCTCAAGGAACTCAATTCGACAAGCAATCCACGTTCAGATTTTTTTGCTTCCGAAAATGTTTAGTGCCAAGAGCTTTTTATCAACTAGCTCGCTTGTTGGATGGTTTGGATCTAACTACTCTAGGCTGTAATAATGCCAAAAGTGAGAATATACCCAGACATCGCTTCTGTTTCGATTCCGTTTGACGGTAGCAACTGCCTTTCAAGCCGCCGGTAAAGCGTTAATTGTTCCTTGGGACAAGATAAATGTTTCTTAAGAGACCTTTTGAATTTAAAATAGTTTTTCCAGACGATCTAATTCGTCTTTCTCCCCAAGCCGATGCGATGAAGCAATTTGAGCCTCTTGTTCTTAGCTCGCTGTTGCTCTGAATTGGACAAGGCTCGTATAAAGAATTATATTTTTGTCATCAAAAGACGGAGAGCCTGTTATTTCTTCTCTTGGCCCGCTTTGTTTCGCCACGTTTTTTTAGGGTTGCGACAGCGCCCTCCTGTTTGTTGCACTTTTAAGTGGTGGCTGGCCCAAGTAGCAATGTAGTCTTTTACAGAATCCTATCTATGGTACAAAAGAGAGAGAGAAATACATACGCAGAGAGACATCAATAAAGTTAATTAACATTTTCAAATAGAAGATGTATATACACGAAGAAAAAATCGTTTCCGACCGCGGCAGTACAAAAAAAATCAAACCGCCGGCAAAGTTCTTCTTTACTCTCCTTATTATAATCACCTCCTAGAGCTGGGAGCATTCTTAATTAAGAGTTCAAACAATATAGTGCGCAATTTATGATGTTCGTTCGCCACGCTAACATTTTTAACGCTTCGGATATCTGCCATGGTCATTGTCCTCACTAATGCGCCATCAATAAAGAATAAAAAGCGAGGGACAGCTTTCACTCTATAATATCTAGCCAGATCTGATAGGGAATCATACTCGTCATTAACATCGTGCTCTAGGAAGACTGTTCTGGCCTTTTGTTTATGGCTTTCTTGACAGGTAACCTGGAAAAGACGTTGCATCTCTTTGCAGACACCACAACTGGTGGTATAAAGGTACAAGACAGCGAGCCTTCCACCTGCTACATCTAGTAACATTTCTAAGTGGCTAAGGTTTTTGATAGATACCACAGCAGGCAGAGTGAGGCTCGTTTGTAAGGCTTGCGGCGTGAGTAGCTCCGCTGCCAGATTTTGACGTTCCCAACTTAGGTTCATATGATGCCTGTGATCAATTTGAAACGCAAGAGGTGTTATTCTATATCTTCCAAGGGGGTGTTGCCTAGGCTGCAGCGTTGGGTTTCCATTAAATAGGCGTTTCAAAGAGAATTTGTGAATTTGTGAAATCATATCGAAAGCAAAGCCTAGGACCCAAGACTGCTTCAACGCTACAGGTTTTCAATATGTGTTCAGTAGATGGCTGTTGCCGCCGTTGGACTTCTTTTGGTTGCTTTTGTAATGAGTTGAACTCCTGTGATAAAACGAGCGCGAGATGACCAAGCATGACTAAATATGCTTCCAAGAGATTCCGCCTGGCGCACTTTTAAGTAGAACATAAAATAAGTTAATTAACTTCATGACTTCCATCAGACGTTATTGAATAGCTATTGCACCGTGCATTGCCTTCCTGATAGCTTATTCTGTCGGCGGCAATCGAGCTGTGCCAGCAATCTAATCTAGCCAGGCTTTATTTGTTGAAAACGGCACTGGGCTCAGAACGCTACCCCAGTTTTCATATTGAGATTGGATTTCTTAATCCATAGTCGCGAAAAGAGCCCGAAACAGAGGGCACTTCGTTTGCTTTACCTCCGGGGCTCCTCTGCAGGCAAAAGACTTGTAGGTTGCCTTGAGCAGCCTCTATGATCCTATTATTGTCAGCATTGAATAACTTATAGGAAATGGAAACATTCAGGGCTGAGGCAGCTCCCCACCAGCGCCTCAGCTCCCTGAGCGACATAAAGGCAGTCATATTGGAGAATTCATTCAAGGAGCTGGATTTGGAGGCAACCCTAGTAAAAGAATCCACAATATCGCCCAATCATTTCCAACGTAAATCATCTAGATCTGTACTTTTCCTAAATACCCTAGCTGGCAGCTCTCTAGCAGGAACATCTGAGAGTTCAGTTAGCAGTTCTCCAAAGCAGCGGCTTTCCCGGTCCACCTCTCTGTCGCACCCCCCCCTCAAATCTTTAAGCAGCAGAAAATTTACCTTAACGCATGATGAATTCGATCCCTGGGCAAATGCATCCCCAATGCTATCAATTACTGATCACCTTTCTGCAAATCTGAAAAAAGAATGCCGACGAGCGATTAATTTTTTATTAAAACTTCAACAACCGCCAATTTCAAGAACCTCTATCTCTGTAGACCCAATACTGCCACCAACAGCTTTGAACTTTTCTAAAGGCTTAGCATTTTTGCGACAACATAAAGCTGGTCTTGTTACTTCGTGGACGTGGGGCTCCGGCTTTGTAATTGCTCGTCTTGCCCCTGGCCTTTGGTCCGCCCCGTGCTTTCTTCATGAGAAATTCCTCTCTTGTGGCTTTACTTGCGGCTACCGTACCGTCGATACATGCTACGCTATCCCTACAAGCGCTGGTATGAATCTTTTTAACGGCGATTCTCTTCATTCTGCCTTTGATTTAGGATTGACATTGGGGTTTGACCCCATGCAAGGGGAGACGCCAGTTGCTATAGTACAATCTGCTGACCGTACGACAAGCCAGAATGCACCCAGTCCCGTTGAAAAGCCAAAAGTGTTTCATATCTCTGACGGAGCCATCGTGGATTTCTCTTGGCGCTGTGGAATGCACCTTGTGAATGAGAAAATCAACAAGGAGCTTTACGGAGGAAATATTTCTGCCAATGACATATTAGAAGGGAAAGTACAAATCCCTGCAGAATTCAAGCCGTTCTATGAGTTATTAACAACTATCGCTGCAGTAGGAGAATTAAAGTGTACGAGACCAACAGTTTCCATGTTTGATGCTGAAAAGGAGAAAAATAAGCTTAAATTGCAACGTAGCTTGCCGGCATCTCTTACATTTCCTCGAAGGAAAGGTGGAACACTTGGCAGAACTGGGAACAGCGATAGCAATACCTACAGTAATGGATCAATAGGACATGCGTATAGTATAAGCGACTCTGCTCCCACGGGTAGTTCATTTCCTAACAGCATCGGTTCTCAGTATTCGACTTCGTTCGGTGGTGGTGGTGGTGGTGGCGGTGGTGGTGGCGTCGTTAAGCCTTCTTCGGATTCTCGTTTGTTTGGGGATACAGAATTGTTGGATCTAGATCTAGATTCTCCTGAAGAAGAAGCTGCAGAAGTAGAGACGAACGAAAGGTCAGGGAGAGGCATAGTGAATTAATAGAGGTGCCAGTGCCCATTAAACAGTGGTGGCCTGCCACAACGTAACTTTTCATCATTACTATATTTGTATTTCATAATTAATTGAAAATCTTCAGTGGATCTACTTTATGCATTTCACTTGTTACTATTGTGCCAATGGTGCTGTCGTTTTCCCAGCTCTGTACTAGACCTGTAAAGTATGTATTATCTTGAGCAGCTTTGGCGGTCAACTCGCCACCTTACAAAATGAGAAGAAAGCAAATTTCCCTCAAAAAACTCACTTAGAAGGCATTTCCTGCAGATTCACTGCTTATTCATAGCGTAAAGCGCCGTCTGGAGGAGCTAGGATACGCTCATTGTTGTCCCGATTGCAGAATTTGTTTGATTAATCTATCAAAAACCACACAGATTTCTCGTCGTGATAATCTCATTTGCTCCTAACAATGGCCTTGGATGTATGACACTTATCTGATCAATACATAGAACTCGCATGAATACTCAAATGAGTGAGCCTACGCCTTATAGTGGCCAAGAAGTGGCTTTGAGTGATCTGGCTTCTAATGATATCCCTGTTGCAGCCACCAGCTCTGGCAGAGGAACCCAACGCCGACAGCAGAGGGGAACTGCCAATGCAAACCATTTACTAAACTTCCAAAGCGGCGTTCGTGAGACCCAACAAACAGCAGCTACTCCTAATCGTCGCCGCCCTGCTCAACAACACTCCTCACGCTCTTCCCGTCCTGCAGCCTACGATCGCACCAAATTCCTCCAAGCAAATTTCAGGTTCATCATCTCAAACGCTTCAGAAATACACAAATATGAAGCCGACCCTGACTTAATGCTCAATTGGGATGATATAGCCGCCGTCGATGTTATTACCACCTCGGAAATTCAATGCCCAATAACTTTAGGACCCCCTCTCTGCCCCTGTATCACACCCTGTGGTCACATCTTCTCCGAGGAAGCTATTATGGCGCATATGATCAGTCAAGGTGGACCTGAGCTTAGGGTTTCTAGTGCTTGTCCTGTGTGTACAACGCAAGTCGCCGCTCGAGAACTACGGCCAGTGACTATTAGACAAGTGAGTAATATTGTAGTGGGTACGGGAGATTGTATTAGATTGAGATTGTTGAAGAGAGGGATAGATAGTATCATACCTTGCCCGGTGGGAGCTGGAGATGAGCAGAAAACGCACCTTTATAGCGGAAATAGAAGAATACATGCTGGTGGTGGTGGTGGCGGTGGTGGTGGTGGCGGCGGACCTGTTCCTAATCCCGCTAGTGCTGCTGCTGCTCCTGCTTGGCAAGGAGGAAATGTTCAATTAAGTACTTCAAACCAATCTAATGAGCTACATCAATATGGAAATAATAATGAAGATAAAGAAGAAGACGTTCCGTGCAATCTTTATGCAAAATTCACAGCTGTCTCAGATCCATTACCGCTGTGGTCCCGCCGAGTCAAAATATTATCTAAAAAATCTGTCCAGCTACTAGCAGAAGGAGGACTCGACGCTACCTATGAAGTACCACCTATACTTGCTGCGATAGACGCCATTGCAAATAGAGCGAGAGCGTGGACAGAGAGGAGACAAAGACTGTTAATAGAGAAATTGGATGACGAGGAGGCAGCGGCAGAACTTGCTGGGGGCGCACTTGCCGCAGCGGAGTTGGCTGGGAAAGAAGCGATGGAAACTGTGAAGCGAGTGGCAGAGGTAGCGAGCAGAGAGGAAGAAAAGAGGCATACGAAATCTGTAGCAGTGCATGCATTGGAAGAAGCCTTCCCGGTTCTTTCTTTAATCAAGGAGGAGGCTCCCACAACAACAATGCAGAAGATTGATGCCACTGTAGAGAAAGCAACCCCTTCTTCTCTTAGTCTAGATTCTCTCAATACCAATATCAATGCACCGGCTATCTCTACTACTACTACCGCTCTTCCTCCTCCTTTTTCTTTTGCTATCCCGTCGTCAGCTGCTCCGCCACCACCGTCAACATCTGAATTTTATTTTTATGAATCAATAGACGGTCAGCTCATTTTTCTCTGCCCTCTCAATATGAAGATGCTTACAGAATATGCAGGTGGTTGCTACACATCGTTACCCCATGAAATCACTGCTCCAGTATTAGACCTTGAAGAAATACAACAGAATGAAACAACCAGAAAAAAGTTGAAATCATGTTGTGGTCATCTGCCTCTCGGTGGATCATTTAAACTTTGTGAAATAGACATGAGGAGAATCCTTCCAGCAGAAGCTTTGGTTCCATTTGAAGGTGAATTGATGCAACGAGAAAAAAAACGTGTGCAAATAGCAAAATTAGAGGCGAGAAAAAATCGTAGAGAGACTCTAAAAGCAAAATCAATGGCGTCAGCAAAAGCGGCAGCTGCTGCAGGGCCATCTGCTGAAGAACTCGCTGCTATGCCGTTACCTGGAGCTTCAAGTGACCCTGTCCCTGTTCCTAGAACTTCCGGGGAGCTGGTATTTGGAGGTGAGGAAGATGAAACTGCTGCTGCTGCTGGCGCATCGCCGTCGTCATCATCATCCTCGGTCCCAGGCGGCAACAGTGCCGGTGGTGGTGGTGGTGGCATTAGTTTTGCTCGAATTGCGAAAATGGGCTTTGCAGCAACTGGCCCTGCATTAGGTGAAGGACTCGGCAGCCCATCGATACCTCCATGGGGTGCTTCTAGTCCTGGTGTGTCTATTGCTGGTGTAGCTGCCTGGCCTGGGCGAGAGTCTCCTCCGACTACAGGTGGAGTTTGGGGTAGCCATAGCAATACTAGTGGTATTTCAGCTCAAATAGACGCTGCTCTAGCACCTTCTCGTGCTGGTGAAGGGGGTATCGGTGGTAAAAAGAAAGGGAAAAAGATAATGTTACTATCAACCTCTCATCGAAGATAATGAGGGGAAATAAAAAAAAAAATACATATCTCGTGATGATAATTGTTGGTTGGTTGCAGAGCTTTATACTGGTGAATGGCATCTAAAGGTTAATTTTGGATTTTCACACTTTTTTTTCGAAAATCCTCCGATCTCTGGTTTCCCTGCCATTTTTGCAGGATCACATCACAAAAAGCTTCACCGATTTCAGACGCTTGTAATAACGCGTAATGCCTATATAAATCTAAAACAACAAGGCAATATGTACAAAGTTATACAGTCATACAAGATTGGTCTCTGCAACACAGGAGTCCGCAATTGAACCAAAGTGCACAGATTTCATCTGAGCTCAGTTGCGTAAACGTGTGCCAAGGTTCAAAGAGGCATGTGCATTTTCTATATATAACATAAAATTGCTGCGGCCATTGCGGCACCACCAAGTTTAGAAATGAAATTACAGGAAATTCTCATTACAAGGGAAAGAAAAGCAACGCTGCAAATTTTTATATCAAAAAAGTTGTTGGGTAAGAAATTATTAAAGAAAGAAAGAATAGCTTGAGAAGTAATAAGTGACAGCAAAGGGAGCACAGCTTGAAGTAGAAAGGAGAAAATTAGGATGGGGGAAAAGCAAGAGAGAGAGAGAGAATACCTATCACTAGAGCGAGAAAGAAAGAGCAAGCATTGCAAAAAGAGAAGACGCTCCCTCCTGCTCACTCGTTTCTTTCTTTAATTTTCTTTAATAAAAATCAATTATCAATCATCGCATTGCGCAATGCGTATTAAATAGTATATATAGTAATCTTCTAAGCAGAGGTAGACCCCACTGTTGGGGTGACTGCACTGCTTTTAGGGCTCGGGGCAAACAACCCACTTGAGTAATGAAGGCCTCCTGCTGATGCATGCGGACTCCCTACGGGACTAATAGCCAATATACTCAACGAACTGGACAGTCTATCAAACTCGCGTAAATTCAAATCACTTCCACGTCCAACCATATTCAATTCCAGCCTTGAAGCAGGACTTCTCAGATGTTTTTGAGCGAACAAACTGATTTTTTTCTCCGTCGCTTTTGCTATCCTAGCTATGTCGTCCATGATGATTGCATCAACTCCAGCTGTTTTTTGTTTTAAATAAGCTGTCATGTCGTTGTTTATCTCGCCCCAGGTGAACAGAAATAATCCACGACGGTGACACATAGCGACAACCTCTTCCAATCGATCCAATACCGACGTCGCTTCAGCCACAACACCCTGTAACTGAGAACCAAGAGCAAAATCAATCGCTGCTTCCAGCGAATTCATTCTTGGATCATCAAATATCTTTGTTCCACCACAAGAAAGGAACAATACCGGGTATCGTGGCTGTTTTAAGCTTAATAAAGTCGCACAATCAGGATCAAAAGTTGAAAAAATAACCCTTCGCCCCGCTGCAGCTTCAAGAACGACTTTCAATACCGCATCAACAAAGTAATTTCTACTATAAAAACGAGCTCCCATAGCAGTCATCTCTGCTTCGGTCGGATATTTAAGCTCAATATTGAAACCCAGCCAACTAGGGGTACGTGCAAAGGCTTCCCTTAAGGAAGCAATTCGGTCTGATAAAAACGCTCGAGCAGGTAGTGATGGGTCTGCTGCATCTGGAGAGTCTTCTCTACTCATCGCATGATGCGGCTTATTGAAAATTGAATGAAACATATCCTCTGCACTGGTCATCGTTCTTTTCAAAGTATGATTTCTTTTGCTTCTTTCAACGTCAATGGCGGGGCGTTGAAGGTGTTCAGTTGGTGTGATCATATGCCGGCTGAATTCAGGGGAGAGAAGCTGTTGGGAACGCAATGTAGACACAGCAATACGGAGTTCCTCTTTATCCCCACCCAAGGATACCTTAACTTCAAAATCATGATGAACAACTACCTCCCCATCAGCGGTGACATGAACATCGAACTCGATATAATCAGAGTGGTTTAACGCTGCCTTTTGGAAGGAAAGAAGTGTATTTTCACGTACAGAATGACCTTGAACGCGACTCGCACCAGATCCACGATGTCCAATATCCAAAGTAGGTGCATTAGGTACCCATCGTGATCGTTGTAATCCCCCGAGGTTGTTATAACGGTGGGAGAGTTCAGTTACAACGAGGAATGCAGCACGAAAGGTACCAGCATGGACTAATTCAGCAGGAGATATCAATGCTGCACTAAGGGAACCTTCCAATGGGGCAAGAGCTTGTGAAGGCACGAATCCGCGAGCAATTAGTGATCCATCTGACAAAGCGGTGACGTCAATTCGAAATTCTAACGCATCCAGAGATTGAGCATTCAATAGATAAGTAGCTGCGTTATCTTCATGGCATCCACCTTCGTTCTCTGCGTTTCTACCTATTCTGGCGAATACTTTTCCCTGGGGCACTGCTGGGTCTCTCCCTCTCGCTTCATATAATTCAACTCGATGCGGGATGTCTTTAAATTCGGGATATAAAGAGACTAAAGGTTCCACGCTGCCTGGAGGTTGACCAACACGTAGTTGGAACGCACCTACACCAGCGCGGTGAACCCATCCACTATCGCTATCGTCCGGAGTTGGCTCAAAACAAAAGGTGACCTCTCCGTTTTCGGGGGGCGTCCATATTCTTCGACTGATCAAGTCCCAAACTAAAGGCCTCGTATTCGGGGAAGATCGGTGACCATTTGCTAGGAATCGGAGCTTTAGTGGAAAGCGTGATGTAGCTATCTGTAAGGGTTTAGAGGACCATGCAATTGTACCCTCGTCATCTGTGTCTATAATTTCAGAGTCAAGGAGGAGAGATTTGGATAAGTCCCACGCTCCTAGCTCGGGGGCATCACCTACAAGAGCTATACGGGTGTACACGGAAGAAGCTTTGGCTTTGATTGTAAGCGTGACGAAAGACTTGTCTAATTCTGCTGTGATTGACTCTCCTATTGAGGGTTCCTCCATTTCGTGTTATGGGCCCGCAGGCCAAAATCAATGCCCTGAGAGCTGCGTGTATATATATGGATCAATTGCTGTGTCACGGATTGAAGAAGTCCAATGGCATTGCCTTATTTCATTGTTCTTGATTTCTTTTCTTAAAAATTCCAAACACAACACAGGCGAGCAAATCTCTCACTTTATAGGGATCGCAAGGATTCATGAACAACAAAACAGATAAGTAGGAAGGTTGCACTAGTATAAAGTGCAGCTGCGCAGTGCGCCACTGCTCCATTTATCTTCACACTATTCATTTTAGAATCAGCTTTTGAATGAACAAAGACTAAGTTGGATACAACTTAATTTCTTTTTACTATCTAGTTGCATCATACCTGTCTTGCGAATCTCTGTGGTTAACAAGAGCTTCCAATCTAGCCTTATTAAAGCAAGTAAAAATGATCAGAAGGCCATCTTCAACTGCAACACGTTGCACACTGCTTCTGGCAGCTTGTATGCTTTTCCTTTCACCACCTACTTCTGCAATCGAGTTTGACATGGTCTTCCAAACCAAATGTGTCTTTAAAGAGGTCATGGACGTAGATGCTATGATTTCAGCGCATTATGAAGCTTTCAACAAGGACAATCCTGTGAACAAAGTCCCTCTTAATATTAAGGTAGAAAGCCCTCTTGGTGAACTGGTCTTCGAAATGAAGGATAGTGCAGCGAATGATTTCACCATTGAACATCCCATGGAAGGAGAATATAGACTCTGCTTTACCTCTAAAAGTAAGTTTTGACGGCAACTAAAAAATTAATAACAGCTACCGCTCACTATTTCTATTGTCTTGCTTCTCTTTTGCATTCATTTTCCCGCATTCAATACTGAATACCATAATCCACCCTTCAACCTTTTACTTCTTGCTTCTAAAATTAATTTCCAAACAGGTTATCAGGTTGCGCAGAGCACTCGAATTGCGTTAAAATGGCGTGAAGGCGTCGAAGCCACAAGTTTCGAAACTCTTGCAAAGAAAGATAACTTGGATAGTGTGCACACTGAATTACTTCGTTTAGAGGATTCTGTGCATAATATTCATTTGGAATTGCAGAATATTCGCAGGAAAGAGGAGCAGATGCGTGATGTTAATGGTAAAAGAAGAAACGAACGTTTTTTTTTTTAATTTTTCAATTCTTTGCGGTGGAGCGTCAAACTTACTTTTTTCTTGTTTTCACTTTGTTTGCAGAGCTCACGAATTCTCGCGTAGCATGGTGCAGCGTAGGTGCGTTGATGATTTGTGTAGGTATGGCAGTGATGCAAATATGGAGCTTGCGCAAGTTCTTTGTTAGAAAAAAGATTTTATAAATTATATTTTTGTTCCTTCGTGTCATTTCTTTATTTAATTCGTTTCTACATTTTACATTCAAACTTCTATACTCAAATCAAATCACTTGGCTGTGTAATCAAAGTCATTCACGAGGTCGTCTACTATACTAGCAATCAAAACATTCCCTATCTCCTATCTTCCCTATTTTCTATTTTAGTCCTTGCCCTGGGGTGGGGGAGGTGGCGGTCTTGAAATTTTGGGTGGTGTCTGAGATAACACAATTTTACCCTTGTCTTGAACCCTTTTGTACATTTTCTTGCCTTGGACAGCTGCTGCAGTGCCTGCTACACCAGCGACAATAGCTGGAGCGTTAGCTATAATAGCCGACGTCACACAGATTGGGCAGACCATTTCTGTAATAAATATACTTTTGGGGAGGCAACGTCGGTGATCCAAAGTTCAAAGTTGTGTGGAGAAGGGGAGAATAAATTTACCTGAGAGGCTGCTTAAGATATGTCATGCAATTAAGTTTCCAAGGCAGGAAAAAATGCAAAGTAATGGTTTAGAATGGATGCAACTTCGCGTTAGTGAAGCAGGAGGAAGCCAACACCGTTTGCCTGCTTTGAATACAGAAGCAAAGCAGCAAAGTGAACTATTTTTCAAGGCGGCGGAATCATATGCATGCAATTGTTGAAATTTATTAGAAAATTAATATAATAAATAGCATTAGTGTTTATAACATAGAGAGCCCAGCTCACTGATTTAAATTTCAATTCACGCTCCTCTTACAAAACGGCATCCTTTGAATCTCTAGGCAGTAGCCTCCGATAGCATCAAATCTTAGCTTTCCAATATGCCTAAGAAAAGTAAAAAGTCGAAGTCCAAGCGACAGACGCTTAAAAACAAGTACAAAGTCTTGAAAAAGGTGAAAGAGCATCATAGAAAGAAGCGAAAGGAGGCTAAGAAAAATGGCACAGCAAACAAAGGTCCCAAGGATCCTGGCATTCCCAACAACTGGCCTTTTAAAGAAGAGCTCATCCAACAACTCAAAGCCAGCAAAGAACGCGCTGCTGCCCACCAAAAGGCTATCCGTGACGCCAAGCAAGATGGCGTCCTCAATCAAGGTGGCCTCCAAGCCATTCAAGAAGGGGCAGCTGCACGTGGACAAGCTTACGAAAAAGCTGCTGTTCGTTCTGCCGGCGTTGCAGCTGCCCCCGGTGGTGGATATGTCGATTATTCACTTAAAGCTTTCTACAAAGATTTTGCTAAAGTTGTCGAGGCATCTGATGTTATCATCGAAGTAGTTGATGCACGTGATCCAGCTGGAAGCAGATGTTTAGAGGTAGAGAAGTTTGTTAGGCGTATGGGAGCCAATAAAAAGATCATTTTATTAATGAATAAAATCGACCTAGTACCTCGTGAAGTAGTGGAAGAGTGGCTCAAGCACCTCCGTGAAGAACTTCCCACCGTCGCCTTCAAGTGCAGCACTCAACGCCAAGCCACAAACCTCGGCCGTAAGCAACTCTCTTCCGCAGCCGATGCAGCTCTTAAAGGATCTGAATGTCTTGGAGCTGACACGTTACTTCAATTGCTTAAAAACTACGCAAGGGGTACTTCAGGACTTAAACAATCAATCACGGTTGGTGTTGTGGGTTTACCAAATGTGGGGAAATCTTCTTTAATCAATTCTCTTAAGCGTACCCGTGTCGCACAAGTAGGTAACGCACCCGGTGTTACAAAGGGTGTCCAGGAAGTACACTTGGATCGTCAAGTGACCTTATTAGACTCCCCTGGTGTAGTATTTTCTGACGCCGGTGTTGATGGAGCTGCTGCTGCTGCTTTAAGAAATTGCGTTAAAGTTGAACAGCTTGAAGATCCTGTATTGCCAGTTGCTGAAATTGTGAAAAGATGCCCTGCGAAACAGTTAATGGCCCTTTATAAGGTGCCTGCGTATAAGGATGTGGATGGATTTCTCACTCATGTTGCTACTGCCCGAGGAAAATTGAGACGGGGCGGTGTGGTTGACACGGCAGCAGCAGCTCGGATTGTCCTTCAAGACTGGAACGATGGCCGTATCCCCTACTTTACTCGTCCGTCTAAAAGACAAACTGAAATTGAAGGTACTGCTGCTGTTGTTACCGACTGGGGAGCGGATTTCGATGCTGCTGCGGTTTTTGCCGCTGAGCAGCACGCTGTGGTTGATGGCTTGCCTTCTCTGGATGATGTAGCAGCTGGATTCTTCCAGACTGAATCTGTTGGTGCAGCACATGTGAATCTCGATGCTCCTCCTGTTGAGGGAGAAGAAGAAGAGGAAGCGATGAGTGGAAGCGATATTGATGAAGAAGCTGAGGACGAGGACGTGGATGCCATGGACGACGGGGAAGCAGCTGCTCCTGCAACACGTGTCACTCGCAGCCAGAAAGATGCACAAAATGCACAATTGTATGGTCAAAAAGGGCAGTTTAACCCTAAATTGGCAAGAGCACAGAGGAAGAAGGCTAAGAAAGAAAGTCTTGGGGCTGATGGTGGTGGAGATAGCGATTCTGATTTTGACTTTGAAGTTGACTTTGATGATGCCAAGCATGCGAATGCGTTTGAAGAGTTGGCGAGTGATGAAGAGGAAGATGGATCCGATATGGAATAAATCAAAAAGTTGAATTTATCTAACTTTGTAAGAACAAAATCAAATTGAAACCGACAGCGCTAAAGAAAACTTCAAATGCTCTCGAAACCATGCGCGTTTGTCTCTTATATCATTAATGAGAGAAATGTATGCATTTAACGTCAACGTGGGCTTGCCATAGCCTATAGATAGCAACATTCAAAGGTTTAATAAGAAAAAATTGTGCGTGATCTGATCAGTAATTCAAATGACAGAACCTCCCAAGATAAACTTCCCACTGACTCAGCTAAATACAGAAAGTCTAGAAGATGTATTGGAACAGCATGATAAGCAATTTTTAGTTTTTAGCAGCGCTGGCAAGCCGATCTATGCCTATCATGGCAATGAAGAAAAGCTATCTAGTTTCATGGCCACAGCTGAAGCCTTAATGTCTGTAGCAACGGCATCTAGATCTGAATCTTTGCGATACATTAGGCAAGCTAGAGGGTATCTGTCTTTCCACCAGTTCTTTGCTCATTAATCTTGTATCTCAACTCTTCCGTCCCGCTGGCCACTTATATAGTCTTAATTTACTATAAATTCTATCTTTGCAGGAGTGGACGTAACGTTGTTGCCTTTCTAGATCGAAGCCCCATATGTCTCGTAGCCATTTCGACCCTCGCAGAACCTCCTGCAGTCCTTCGTATGCAGCTCGCTCTCATTCATGGCCAACTCACATCCCTACTCACCGCCTCGGCTGTCAATTCAATTTTCACTAAAAATCCTGGCTACGATGCCCGTAGACTTCTTGCAGGGTCTGACATAATGCTTGGATCACTAATTAAGTCATTCACCTCCACTCCAAATGCATTATTAGGCGCATTTCCTTCTTTTCCTCTTCTACCGACACTCCGAACAACGATTATAGAAAATTTGAAAATGGCAGTGGCTGCTTCCAACTCGCTTTTCGGATTAATTATCAGTGGAGGCTCTGTAGTAGCCTTGGCATCATCTAATGCGAAGCTGCGAATGCAGCAGTGGGATATTTTACTGCTTTTAAATTTCCTAAAATCAAACCTAAGTCTCCGACAAGCAGGGACGGTATTTGCTCCGTTGTGTCTGCCGACCTATAATCCTCACGGCCACTTGCACGCGTATATACAATTCCTAGATACACAGACAGATATAGCGGTAGTATTGCTTGCTGGAGGGGCAAATCCAGATTTTGAGCAGCTGTCTGCAGCCCAAGAACAACTAAGAACAACGCTGGTTGAAGGCGGAGATAGCAGTGGTGGAATTTTGGGTGCTCTAAGGACTGCTTCTCAGGAGCTTACTTGTTCACAATGTCGGTATACAAGCTTAGAAACCTTAAAGGAGGCATTAACACGTGCTGGAATTGGGCTAGGATGTTTATTGCATTGTGTTTATAAACGTTCAGCAGCTCAACAGTTTGTGGCAACACCATGGGCAACAGTCGTCGAAGAAGACGACGCCATGAAGAGAGTAAGTGATTAAAAAAACGAGTAATAATGACATATTTTACAATAGAGATTTATAAAGCTTTCTTTTTGCCTATCAATAATTCATTAAGATTAAAAGTGATATTCAAACATTCCTCCTTTCTTTTGAGCACTAGGATATCATTGTGGCGTACAGCCAACTACGAGCCGCAATGTTTGATCATTCTGGTGAACACGTGCAGGGCCCATTACAGACACTTCGCTATGAAGCTAGGAAAAAATTCTCGTTACTTGCACTCTCAGGAACTGGTTCTGAGTTGTACCTGGTTTTGGATTGTTTCGTTGAGAAGGCAGAGGCGGTCAAGGCAGCTTCTGAAGTGCTAAGAAGCTTGGTCAACCGCCACGACGCTTTATTTTTTTAGAATTTAACTTTTTAAAGGTTTATTTGAATACGTTGTAGTTGATCACATTACTTGAGATTGTACCAGTGTACTAACACTCGAATTTTAACAAATTAGACGATAATAAGAAGAAATTTTATATAACGATATGATGGTATCGTCAAACTTGATAAATTATAAATTAATATTAATACACTTCTCTACTTAATTCTACTGTACGCTTATTCTATCTACAATTTTTTAATCTAACAAATTGGAACTGCAGCAGGTGTCTGCACAGCACGTCTCGCTCTCTCTACATAAATATCAATCAATTTCACTTGGGCTAAAGACAACATCTCAGTATGAGGGGCAACCACCTGATCACCAAGCCTCAAATGCAAGGCAACGATAAAATCTACTGCTGCCCTGCGTAATTCTGCATTTGCAGAGGTGTAACACACACAGGAAGAAGGCATTATAGTGCTTAAAACGTCGGAAATTTGAAGATTTGTTACGCTGGGGAGAATTATTTTTAATAAACGCAAGACTCCGAGGGAAAGAATAGCGCGATCTCCTTCAAAAGGTGGTCTTCTATCTACTTCAGGCAGTAATGGAACCAAAAGATCAAGGGCATTGGCGCTAGCTAAAGAACCAACGATTTGCTGTGCGCATTTTTCGGCAGCAAAGGCGACAGCTTCATTTTCATGGCCTTGAGCGAGTAAGACTTGTTTCAAGACTTGTTTGACCGGGGAGGAGTGTGGGAATGCTGATAATGAAGAGGGAACGATAAGTGACGCGAGCTCTGCATACGTCGTCATTCCTGCTTCTAAGGCATCAACTCGTGCATCAACACCATTTTCAAGTACCACCAACAAACTCTCTTGAACAGCGCTGCACAACGCTGCTCGGTCCTCTCCTTCCAACCGTGGAGCTAAAGTCAAAGCCTCGTTCATTGCCGCAGCACTTGGCATTGGTTGCTGCAATTTTGCAATCAATAGGTCGACTTCTTCAACAGGTGCAGGAGTCCAGGAAGGCGGGGGGGGAGGAGGAGGAGGTACTGCGGCCTGAACATTAAAAGTGGCATCGACTGTGATTGAAACTGAGTTGATAGCCATGGGTGATTCTTTTTCCTTGTAAATCATAACAGCATCGCAATCTGCATCAGCAACGGTGCCATGCACTAACGAGCGGCGAACAGAGTCATCATGAGAAGCAGGCGAGGGGATAGTTCGGACAGATACAGGTGGAGTAGGGGTACGACCATTTGAATTGTTATCAATCTTTTGAGGAGGTCCAACACTGCCAGGAGGAAGATCGAGTTGTGGGGCTTCTTCGTAAAACATTTCTTGGTCAAGAGGGGAAGGGGGGCATTCTCGCAAACATAAGGGACTCACAGGAGAAGGTGAACATAACCTTCTTTGACCAGAAGCAGAAGCAGAGACGGTGGGTCCAGTAGAAGACGCTGGAGAAGGCAGCTCAAAAGGAGGACGCACTGGCGTAGTAGCAGTGCCAGCTATGGTTTCCTCTCTTTCAGGCTCTACAGATTTCTGTCCCACATTTTGAGATATACCACGTTTTATTGCATCAGCCGACTTTGGAGGCATAATTTCAATAGCAGAACGAACTACACCGGCGCTTTGAGGTCCTGCAAAGTAGACTGCAGCGACAGCACCGAGTGCACTTTGCCTCACGTCCTGGTGTTTATGTGTTGCAAGAGGTAAGCATCCAGCTAGCATAGCACGTGCTGGGCCAGACTCAGCAGGATCACGACCTTTGCGGGTTCCAACAGTCACTAGATCTGCATAGAAATCCATCACAGCGCACAAAACTTTTGGAGCCTTGGCAGAATTGAGCGCAGCAGCCAAACCATGCATGACAACATCTGGGTTGAGCACCTGAGGCAATAATTCAGCAGCTGTTCCAGCGAGCTGGCGAATCTGCTCTTTAGGATCAGTTAATCGAACAAATAAACCTGGAGAAAAGGTCTCTACGTGTGCTTCCAAAGTTGGAGTAAGCTGAGGGCTGCGAAGTGCTCCAGAAAGAGTTTCAAGAGCAGCACCGCATACTTTAAAGTGCGCATCCCCCATTCCTTCAGCTAAAATACGCATAAACTTATCCAATAGGTCGTAAGAACTATCTTCATCTTCAACAGCGATGCTCAAAAATGTTCCTTCATCAAGCGAAAATTGAACTTCCTCATACAGCGCGACTCTATCACTCCAAGCTAAACCAGCGCCGCTAAAGGCCTGTACAGCGTCAGATAAGGAGATAGTATCATCTTCAGGCTCTGTATCAATCAACATAATGCGGGAAGGGGCATTTTCCTGTTGTTCTGCAGCGGATCCGCCAATGTCAATTTCCATCAGCTGGCGAAGAGCGCCAGAAGCTACAGGACTGGCAAAACATTTTTTAGGTATAGTAGGAGGACAAACAACAACCCGATTTGTATCAGGAGAAGCAGGAATACTAGGTACAGATGAAGGGGCATAACGGGTTTCTATAGCAGCAGAGGGAGGAGCTATTCTAAGAGCAGCACCTCCAAGAGAATGCCGAACGGATGGCTTTACCACAGATTCAGGCGCAGTAAACTCTGGCCTTCTTGCAGCAGCACCAAGAGATTCTCGTGCAGACTGAGGGCGGCGGGGAAGACCAGAGGAAGGGCTGGGTGCGGGGCCACGGGCGCTGAGGAAACCAGAAGGCTCTCTGGTAATTGTCGGGCGAGGTGAAGGAACAGTCAGCTTGGGTATTCTTAGTGCACGCTTGGGAGAGACTCCTGCACTAGAAGGCGCATTAGACTGAAGATTGGCCGTATATGATGGCGGTCTGGAGACAACGTGAACCGTAGCATCAGAAGTCATCATATCTGGGAATGGCACAAAAAAGAAAGAATAAGCTTTTAGGTATTGAGGTTCAGAACAGAGAGTGCTAATACTACTAGATCAATACATACATATCTTATAATAAATTCTCGCTGTTTTGCTTACCTGATGGTTCTTCATTTTTTTTAACGGCAGTTTGAAGCTTTTCTTTCAAGCTCCGCTCTGTCTCTGGCAATTTTCGGAGCAGCAATTGGGCTGCCGCTGGGCGCTTGGCGTAATAGGCCACGAAAGCATTCCTACCCACTTCTCTCGTTTCCCCTGTAGGATCTGCAGAAGCAGACATAATTGACGTTTCTACAGCTTCAGTTTGTCTATCCAATAAGACGGGGTCCCACTTTCTTACAGCCAAGTACAAGTACTCGGCTGCCGACAAACGCAGCTTCACATTCTTACTGGTTTTCACAGTAGAGCACAGCGTAGGCAAGAGCCTAGGGGAAGGGCAGTGCTGAATAAGAGTACGTAAACACGCGTCTGAGGATTCAGTAACGATTTGAATTGACATTCCTTGAGCTTTAAAAACAATGGGGAAGAGGCCAGCAGCCAAAGGCTCCGCACGAGAGCCACATGCTTGAACCAGGGTAGAAATCAAATGGCATGCTTGTCTTGATATTGCAGATCTACGATCTTGTAACTGTGCTGCTAAACAAAGCTGTGTAGAGGGAAGCAGCTCGGCAAAAGCAGGGAGCTCGGCAGCACCGCCCTTGACAAGACCTTCCAACCGTAACATCGTAGTTACGCGCTGATCCCAGGGAAGGTTGGGTTCTAACCCAGCAATAATAGTTTGAAATTCATCAGAGAGCTGTCTTTCTGAAGAAATTTCTACTACAGGAGCTCTTGGCAACTCTCCATTTGAACCCATTGTGCCAGCATCGCCAAACCCTCCTCTGCGAGGTTTGGGGGCACGCTGACCTCTCCCATTCCCAGGAGAGTTATCATTAGACTGCAAAGTTTCCAAGGAATTGGTGATCAGCTCCAGATTATAACTCAACAGCACATCGAAAGATTATCTGCAGATGCCACCCACATGGCGGTTATGTTAATAGGACATAAGAAACTTACATATCTAGAGGACAAAGATCCTCCTAAGGATGAAGATGTCTCCATTGTCTCAGGTCCAAACCAACGATTGATAAAGTTGTGGTTCTATGTGACTCAAACTCCAACTAACAATCTACAACTAGATTTGACATCCTGAGGGAGAAGAGTGTTCAGGAGACCAAGAAGCCTTGCAGAAAATTGGGTCTTTAATTTAATAATAATTTTTCGAGGGTCTAAAAGTGGGTTTAGCGCGAAAAAGAGAGTGCACCTGTAGAGCACCCAACAACGGTGAAGAAAGTTCAACGAGCACCTCAAGACCTTTGAAGCTAAAAATGATGGAAAACGAAGTTTAAATTTTCTCTTGATAGACAAACGGCATCCATATTACCCAAACTGTGTTCAGAGCTTAAATTCTGAAGAAAATTGACGGGTTCGAGGGCTTAATATCTCTCTAGGGGCAGCGGCCTTCCGGCAACGCCGTCGGCCCTGAAGAAATCTCTTACACTTTTTTCCCCAAATAATATCTACTGAATCATCTTTGCCAGCTAAAGCTCTTTACTACTCCGGGAATTTCACGACGAGGGGCAATAGAAGCTGGAGAACTTGGGCTTCTCTCCCCAGCTTCAAAGTTAACCCCTCGATGGGCGAGGCCGGCATTAACCGGAGGCCAGTTATAGGTCGCGTCCCGACTCAAACCTTCCTCATCTCAAATAATTATGTATCGCTTCTAATTTTCACGGTGCCTATATTTTGTCTAAGAATGTTAAATGGGAAAGACGACGAGGAAGGAACCTCAAGGTTGTGGCCCATTTTGGAATTTTTTCAGGCAAGTAAATTAGGCAATAGTAGCAGGCTGCCGGCCTTAGCCGGCTTTTCGCCTCTCTCAGGGGTGGTTCTTCTCTGTGTGATATGCCTGTTTCTGGTTCTGTGGAGTGCAGCGAAAGCCCAGGGAGAAAACGAGCATCTCCGCACAGCTTCCCACCAGGTGTCTTTTTACTTTTCACTCTGTACAGACTCTCCTGACCCCTCTATCCCCCTATTTCTTTCCTATACAGGATTAATAGTTCCAAAGGTAAAATCGAAAGCAATAAAATTAGCAATCTGCGTGAAAAAATCCCTGTCGAAGATCTTAGTTCGGAGAACCTGCAAGAGTTAAACACCACGAAGGCGAACGTAGCAGGCAGGAGGCTGCGCTCCGACTCGCCGGTTGAAGACGGCGTGTTCGAGTCGCAGCCCCTGAAACGGCAAAATTCCATGGGAGAGGGTAAGTTTCTCTGCATTTGGATTAATTTATTGAAATTAACGTGTTCAGCCTTATTTCGCTATTGTTAAGATCTCTAGGTCCATCTTTAATCTCTATTCTAATCTTCTTTCGCAGTAGAACCACCTCAAATGGGCTCTAACACACGAAGTAACCCAGCTAGCCCTCCTTCACACCACACCACCACAACGCTACATCGACAGCAACACAATGCAGATACGACCGCCAGCCAGCACCCCGTGATCATGATGGAAAAGTCATCTACCTTTCCACCAAGCAGAGCTGAAGGTAACACTAGAAAATCTCAAAATATACAGCAAATTTCTTCTCATACTGGCCCGACACCCAGTAATGGCAACGAGTGCCCTCCCTATGGGAGCAAGTCTGTTATTGGCAGGAGAGCTAAAATGGAGGACGCTTTTAAAGCTGTCCCTAATCTTATGCAAGTTCCACTACATAGAGAAGCAGATGAGTTACTACCACCGCGACTTGCACCCCAGCTACGCAGTACTTCAGGCTCTAGTAGAGGCTCAGCGGAAACCGCAGCCGCAGCGGCATCGGCATCGGCAGGTGTTCCGCAACAATCAACAGCTGTCCCTGCTATTTCTGGCTCTGAAAACCAGCAAGCAGCTAGTACGACAACTGCTGGGAGTGCTTTTGCTACTCAAACTGGCCCTGGAGGCCTTGCAATTAGCCCTCCAGACGAATCCTCAGTAGAAGTATTGCACTTTTTCGGAGTGTTTGATGGCCACGGTGGTGCTGATGCAGCCATGCATTGCGCTAAAACGCTGCATGAACGTGTGAAACAAGTCTTATCATCAGTAACCTCACCTTCGGGGTGTAGTGGAAACATGGGCACACCTTCTCCTACTGACACTAATCAACAAGAAGCAGGGGAGCAAAAGAAAGTGCAGTCTCTTCGAGGCGGAGCTGCTGCTGAGGCGGAAGTTGCTGGAGAAGGTGGCGTTGAAGGCTCTAGTACCAGCCACGCTGTTGTCACTGACGTTCCTCTGTCTTCTGCATTTGAATCTGGTAGCAGTGATATCGATTTTATGGATGCAGTCGACATGGAAGCAAGCGAAGGTGGCGACGGAAGCGGCGACGGCAATGACACCAAGGATGGTGTTCTTCTTACACCTGGAGCCGGTCGATTAAGTCATGCTGCCTCTATAGAAGGCTTACCTTGTACTACTGAAACTGTAGAAGCTGCTCTTACCAAGGCTTTCCACCTTACTGACGAGGAATTTGGAGAGATGGGTGGCTATGAGCATTTGGCCTTGGTTGGCACCACTGCAGTTGTCGCCCTTGTAGGTGGCAGAATGATCTATGTCGCCAATTGTGGCGACTCCCGTGCAGTTTTATGCCGTGATGGACAAGCAATAGCCCTTACAGATGATCATAAAGCAGCTAGGGAAGATGAAACTGCCCGCGTTGAAGCTGCAGGAGGACAGATATTATTTTGGAATGGCGTCAGAGTTATGGGTCTATTAGCAGTGTCGAGAGCTATTGGCGATCATTCATTAAGACCGTACGTTATTGCCGAGCCTGAAGTGACTATTGTGAACCGCAATCCTGATGATGAGGTTCTTATCATGGCTTCTGATGGTCTTTGGGACGTTATGAGCAATCAAGAAGCCTGCAATCTAGCTAAAAAATGTCTACTACGCGCCCGTCAAAGAGGTTCAACTCGACATAGCGCTGCAAAAGTAGCAGCCACAGTGCTTACACGTGCTGCTGTAGATCGTGGGAGTAGAGATAATGTCACTGTGGTGATTGTAGATCTGACACTAGAAGGGGAAGGAATAGAAGGAGAGAGGGAAGATACCTCAGCGCCCTTGCCGTCAAAGCCGAGCCACAGAAGTAGTGACGGTGTCGGGAGTGGGAATCTTCCTTCTCCTACTACTTGGGATGCTAAAACTCATGTTGAGGGTGGTAATGGGGGTGGTAGCAATGAAGAGGAAATGCCTCCAGCTGCTGCTGCTGGAGCAACAAAGACGATGCCGATGGCACCGCCATCACCTTTTGACATGCCGATGCCGACAGATGGAGGAACAGCAGCACCAGTTGCTGTGACAATTGAAGGCAATCCACAGCAGCAAGCTATACACCCTAGAGGATCTGTCCCTATGACGAGTCCATTCAGTACAGAGTGATAAATTAAAATAATTAATCGGAAAAAAAGGATGCTGCTGTGAATCTGATGAGAAGCAAACCAACGAATGATCTCGAATGAGCAGAAAGAAAGAGTTGGGATAAGGAAATAAAGACGACGTTTCTTTCTTTTCCAATTCTGTAATTCTGAATTAATTATGCTGTTGTATGCTGCTATATTCTCCCCTACTTCTTTATCTTATTTACAGCAAATAATGGTGTCGTGCAACCTCTAAAATTTTTCAAAGTTGGCGAGATCTTTGGCAATTTTCCATTATAACGTTTCCCTTGAGCCCCTTCTCTTTCTCTCTCTCTCTCTCTCTTTCTCTCTCTCTCTCTCTTCCTCTCTCTCTTTTTGAAATCTTCTTCCTTTCTTCCCTCCCCCTGCATCTATCGTTCTGTAAGACATCCATTCTTTTTCTAATTTTGGACACCATTCCTGTAGATCTCTTCCTTTCTATCCTATCTAACGTATCTATATTCTTGCTACGATCCGTCGCGTTCTCGCCCCCATCCTACTTGCTCTACTCACCTTTTGAAGAAAAAAAATTTGGGTTAGGGCCAGCTATGCTAAGAGCTTTGCCTCACTCCAAATTTTTTTTTCCGTCGTCCTTCCCTCTTTGCAAGGCAAGCATGCTTGACTTTTCTTCTTTTCCCCTCCTTTCTTTCCTTAATTTCTTTCTTAAAATCATATATCAGTATGAACTTTCTCTTCGTTGTGCTCACAGACGCTGATTTTTTCGGTTCCTTTTTTCTTTACCGTTTTGACAGAAACTACTCTGTTTTTATATAAGTGTAGAAGAAAATATCGCGAGAGGGCATCAGAGCTTTCTTGCTTTCTTCTCCCCTTTCCGCTGTAACTATGCAATTCACACGTCTTAAAAGTTTTAGAATAAATATAACCACAGTATGGTAAAGTAAATTGGCTTGGGTACTGAAAAAGGATAACGGAGAAAGCTCTTGAGAACCAAAAAATAAAATAATCAACCTACCGCAGGAAGGTTCTACATACGAGAACTAGGGTTAAAAAGTCTATAACATACTAAGAATAACCTTAATTTTTGTTACTAAATGTATGTCTCACTATTCGTATACTACAAAAGAACCCTAGTACAAACCCAATACAGCCTACGATCGTCCAAGCTAAGTACAAGTCATCAGAGGCGCTTGAAAAGTCACAGCAAATAAGAGATTTCGCTCCTTCATACACAGGCTGAACGCTTCTTCTTGAGACTAGATAATCTATTTCAGCAAGAGTTGCAGACAAGGGCACAATAGCTGAAGAGATATCCTGTACAGCTGTCACTGTCGTCGGAGGGACACCAGCAGCACTAAGAATATCGGGGTCAACACTCGCCAAGAACGCTGTCAACTGCGCCACCTCGGGCGTCTGAATGAGCCTATATATCTCCCTGATATCCACATTGACTACTGCCTTCAACGCCGCTCCGGGCTGTTCATCCACCACCTCCGATGCGTTAAAGTAATAATTTAAAGCATTTAAAATCCATTCTTTCTTCTGTGGATCTTGCACTTTATCCTTTGCATAATTAACAGCAAAGGTTTCAGAATAAAGACAGGCATCTTTAGAAACGACACGAACCCCATTCAGCAAGCCGACACCGAGCAGCATCAATAGAGTGACAAATAACCACAGTAAAGCGACAAATGCAGATGCCCAAACAGGATGCTTTACTCGTAAACTAAGCAATCCAGACCCTAAGGCAGAGATAATAGTCAACGCAAAGACGACAGCGATAGCTATATACCTTCCAGTACTTTCAAAACTCTCTGATGGCGGTTGAATGTCTGCTTGCAAATCATCAATCGTAGTCACTAAATAATCATCTATGGCTTGAATACCGCTACCAATACCGCTCCTTACGCCTTCTATGACTGGCATAGCGTCACTTAAAGAATTAATGGCATTAGAGACATCAGGGTTTGTATTTCCAAGAGCAGCAAAGGCTTCATCCAATGCCGCTGAGTCAGAATCTAAAGTATTGATGGAAGTTTCCAAGATAGCTAGGGACGAGTCTAAAGTTTGAAGACCTTTGGTTGTATTGTATGCTTTCTCTTCTACGGTATCGACTAAACTCCAGAAATTAGATACTTGAGAATCGGTCGACTGAAGGGACTCGTACATGCCCCAGCCGGAGCAAGCGACGGTGGCGAGTGTGAGAAAAAGGATCAAAACTTGAAGGAAACGGGTGCACCCCGAGGTTGGTGGGGGTTGCAAGGATCGTGAACTACGACCGAAACTTTGTTGCGTGCCTGGCGGGGCACCAAAAGAGCTTCTTTGCTGTTCTTTGATGAATTGAGTTGTGGTCTCGGGGTCCTCGTTGCGGTTGGCACGGCAGCAGCAACTCGCACAGCAGGCGCAATATTGGACCAGCATCCATATAATGAAGAAAATGAATCCGAGGAGAGAGAGTGCGCCGAGGACGATGCCTGGAATTGTAGATGGGATGATTTCCTGAAATTTGTATAAGAGAGAAAGGTAAATGGTCGAGCGACGGGAAACAAACAGTGAGAACGATTTCATGTGTTTTATAAATGTATGATCTCTGCATTTTATAGCTACAAATTCAAATGGCCTACCTTGTAATAATCCCAACTATTAGGCTGGAAATTGACTGAATTAATGGCGTCGAAATCAGAAATTGGAATCGCATCGCCATTGGGACAGGTTGGGAGCAAAGGGGTTGTAAACCCCCCGTCGATGATGCCAGCCATTTGATCAGAGTCTAAAGGAGGTTTGCAGATCTATAAACTGTGACCTTTTGCAACGCGGTAGGTTCAAATGCTAACTGCCACAGTTAGAACTTCCCATAAAGACGAAATCAAAGCTTGTGCAGGCAAAGCCTCACAATTTTATACTAGCTGTAATAATGTATCTGGAATCTAAGTTAGATTATCTAAGTTAATTTTGCCTTTTATATGGACGCAAGCTTTACGAACACTCAATGCCTGCATGAGATGATTTTGATCAAAGCACGGCTGTGATTTTCTCTTTGCATGTCTTAGCACTGTTTTATACAGAAGGCATTTGTTTATCGGGAAACGCACAAAAAGGCAAAATTACAGCTCAGTGATTGCTCTCGATTGAAAACTCCGAGAAAATATTTCGGTGACAGAAACCGTCCGCACCGCCTTGTCGGAGCCATAATTTATTTTATTGTAGAATATGGGAAATCGAAAAACAAATCCTATTTGTAAAAGATGACCCTGAAGAACTCAGAGCAAATTTGCAGTTGAGTTAACGATTCGCAGAAGCTGAGAAAAGCAAGGCTGGCTATGGACGGCGGAGCTGATGTAGAAAGTTTATTTTTAGAATAGAAGAAGCTCTCTGTTCTAAATGAGATGCCATTGCACCTGAAATGATATTGACTAAAATCATTCATTCTATTCAATCTGCTTCTTTCTTCTGATCTTTGATAAAGAAGCTTATTGAACAAAATCTTGCCAAGTTAATAAATTATTATCGAGCAAGTGCAGAATGGAGATTATAGGGTTACTCAACCCAGCACCGATTGGATCAACATCAGTAAATTGCGATGTTGCGACCAGATCTTATGGTGTGACCTCCTTTGGCACCCAATTCTCTCATCATCTTGCAAGAAAATCACCCAGACCGAGCGGACTCCCACGGTCTTCAAATTCCACCCTTAAAACTTTTAAATTAAACGGAAGGAGCATCCAGAATGGAAGGCATGCACTTACTTGCCAGGTCATTCCCTCTGAAGCTCCTCAAGCAGCAGGAGACTCTTCACCTTCGGCTGCCACCACCGCTGCTTATTCCAAGCTACAGAATGGCTCCGATATTCGCGGAGTCGCCTTGGACAGTAAGATTTTGATGTAATTTAGTTGTTCTATCAAATTTGCATTCTTTATCAGAATGCTATTGAAATTTTCATAATTTAATTTATGTGCCCTCTGCCGTCTTCTTGTGTTTCTTATTTGCCTCTCCTGCATCTCTCTCCCTCTCCCTACAGTCGACCCTGCTGCTCCAGTCACGCTCACGCCTGCCAAAATGTTCTTCATAGGCGCATCTTTCGCAGAGTGGCTCGCCAAAGAACGCAGCGTGCCTCTTACTCGATTAAAAGTCTCTGTTGGCGCAGACCCCCGTCTGTCGAGCCCTATGATGTCGGCTTCTTTACTCGCTGGTCTGGCAAGTAAAGGCGTCACTGTCGCTCAATTCGGTATAGCTACAACTCCTGCTATGTTTATGAGCTGTGTAATGGATGGATACAACTATGATGGAGCTGTTATGGTGACGGCATCTCATTTGCCTGTCAACCGCAATGGGGCAAAGTTCTTCACTTCTGCCGGTGGTCTTGGAAAACCCGATATTAAAGCCGTTTTACAAAGGGCTGGAGAGATGGCTATTGCCGATAATATACATGCAGCTGACAAATATAATGATCCTGCGTATGTGCTCAACAATGCTTTAAAAATTTCGCCGGAATTATTTATAAACTTTGATTATTTGGAAGTCTATGCAGCGCATTTGAGGAACATAGTCAAACGTGGAGTTGACCATCCTACCACTTTCGATACTCCTTTATCTGGATTTAAAGTTGTCGTCAATGCAGGCAATGGTGCAGGGGGCTTCTTTGCTGAAAAAGTTTTGGGCCCACTGGGCGCCGATATCTCCAGCTCTATCTATCTAAACCCCGATGGTTCCTTCCCCAACCACCCCCCAAACCCTGAAGACAAAGCTGCAGTCAAGGCTACTACTGAAGCGGTACTTTCTTCCCGCGCGGACTTTGGGATAATGCTCGATACTGATGTTGACCGCTCCGGGGTTGTTGACTCAGCCGGTATTGCAATAAATAGGAATAGATATATTGCATTAATGGCTAGTATCGCCTTACGTGAAAATCCCAATGAAACCATCGTCACAGATTCTTGCACTTCTAATGGATTGGCGACGTTTATTTCTCAATTAGGCGGAAGACATTTTAGATACAAAAAGGGGTACAAAAATATCATCGATAAAGGGATTGAATTGAACGAGAGTGGAACACCCTGCCCATTGATGATGGAGACAAGTGGACACGGTGCGATGCGAGAAAACTACTTTTTAGATGATGGAGCCTACTCTGCGTTAAAGATTGTGATCGAGGCGGTACGAAGGCGGCTCGCCGGGCAAGGCGATATTTCGGAACTTTTGAAAGATTTACGCGAACCTGTTGAAGCTATGGAAATCCGTGTTAAAATTAAAGCTGCAGATATTGCAGCAGAGGGGGCCAAAGTCACTGCTGGATTTAAAGAATGGATAGATAACGGTGCTGGCGGGAACGGGCGGTGGACTTTAGAAAAAGAAAATTATGAAGGTTGGAGGGTTAAAGTCGATGAAGGGGATGGCAAAGAAGGATGGATTCTTGTACGCCCGAGTTTACATGATCCAGATATTGTGGTTAATGTAGAAAGTGAGCAGAATGGTGGTATGAGAACCATTTTAATGCATTTCCTAGAATTTTTCAAGGCCTATCCTGATGACTTTGATGTCTGCACTGGGTTGGTTGAGGATTATGTTTATAACGCTAGTGATCGTAATTAGGGTGATAGTGGTGGTGCGGACAAAAAAAATCCAAAATTTCTCCCTAAGGAAAAGCTCCTGAAAGGTCAGTCTTCATCCGAAGAAGATTCAAGAGATGACATCGACGACTGCTTTAAGAAAGTAGAATTCATTGTTAAGTATCTTGATTTAGGGACTTGATATGAATCCTTTTAGGGTTTAAATTCATTGAGTATATGCTGTCTGTTGTAAATTGCTTTTAAAGGTAAGAGAGAAGGTGCGGGGAAGGTGGCACACACTCCCTCAAAATAATAAAAGGGTTTATTTCCTCGAAAAACAGGTACCAAATAACCCTATTTTTACTTCCTTGGATATTAAAAAGTTCATTGTAATCAAGCTCTGTTCAAATGAATGCTAACAAGGGAGTTGTATTAGTGGTGTCTGTGCTGTCTGTCTCGGTCGTCTTTTGCCAAGCTCAAGTAAGTTTGTTTCTCATTTGTCTGTATTAATTAAGCCAGAAGGTAATGTCGCTAGTGGTTTAATGCCAACTCTTTCAATTTTCAGGCACCTGGTGCTGCTCTTTCAAATCCAATCGGCCCTGAGACTCAACTACTTGCTCCCCAACCCGAAGTTACCGAGGTGTTTGCTGGTGTAAGTTGGCCAAGACCTGGGTTGTTATATCCTACCGGTAGTATGTTTTTGTAAATTACCTTGTTTTAGGGGATTTACTAGATTATAGCTTCATTTATGCAGGAGAGTGATGATGGCACTAACGTAATAGGTGGCAAGAGAAGGCTACTTCAAGACGATGATGCTTTCATCAGCGGTGGTAGTGGGCTTCTTGGAGGCGATGGTAACGTCGATGACACAGAAGGAGGTCCTATAGGACAGGCTGTATTCGAGCAAGCTGAAGTGCCTGCTCCTGAAATTTTGGTAGTTGTAGTTCAAAGTGAAGGTGGGGACGACAATGACCGAGTGGGAGGAAATGAACTTGGCGAAACAGCGGTTGGCGGTGATAATGAGGGTGGCAATGGTGCTCGCCGCTGGCTTATGAAATTCTAAACAGAACGATAGCGCATCTTTGCTGTGATCCTCTGTTTATAAACGTAATCCCCATAATTGAAATACTTTTTGGTGAATGGCATCTATCTAGAGCTTAATTTTACATTTTTTTAAAGAAAGGACGAAAAAGCCCGATTTCCCATGTATTTTTGGCCCTTTTCAAAAGCCTACTCCTTTCTGTACTTCCTGTAATATCGCCTGAAACTCGCATATTTCTGCAGCAGTCCGCGGCCTCCACAAAGTTAGCTTCGCCTTTTTGCCGCTTTCGCACGCAGCGCCAAGGTACAAGTGGGTGAAGATCACAGCGGATGCTTGCCCCAATCTCTACCGATGGGAGTGCCTCAGGTGCTATTACCCCCTTCAGCATATAGATTAAAGCTGACGTATGATGTTGCCGGCGGGATCGCCGCACCAGCGCTCGCAGTCCGTAGAATCTTGCTTGCTGATGCTCACCTTGATCCTTTGTTTTTCCGTAGAATCACGCAGTTGCTTTTCCGCCGGTCCACATAATTAGGCTTGATAGTTTCCAGCAAGGTTCCTCTGTAGGATCTGCCGATTTCCTCGCAGCTGGTAATTAACTTCACATTTCAGTTTCAACTGCCTTCCACGGCTTTATTTGGTAGGTTTCAACTTGCCTTTAGCTTGGTGTTAGAGTATCTTTTAAACCTGGTTACAGAAAAATAAAGTGAAAAATTGACAATTCTTTGCTCCTAAATATTATTGCAGATGCCTAGGCATTATAAAAGACAAAAGCACGCTGCCGACCGTGAAGCTCGGCAGAAACGGCAACGAAGTATCGCCAACTGCGATTGGCCAAGGTGCTCTACCATGACCAAAGCAATGCTCTACAAATGCGTTTTAAAGTTCAGGCAAGCATATCAGTTTTGAGTTGATACTATGAGGTGCTGTGGGCATTGTGGCCGAACTAAATCTGGGAATCAAGTTTTGGCTAGTGCTGGCAAATACGTCGATCCCAATGATCCAAGAGCACCCCACCTTTCACCTTTTCCTCGCCCTGGATGAAACCTTACATGACGAACAAGGCAGGCCAATAGTGGTGCTGCATGAAATGTCAGAAAAACAAATTGTGGAGCGAGCCTTATCGTGTGATCATGGAAATTGAGTACGTACTTGAACATTTTTATTCATTTACTCCTCTCCCCACCGCAGTCTGCCATTCGCCGCCCCCAGGGGCCTCGTTCAGGCTGCAGGCCCACAAGCGAGTGCTTCTGTCGCCACTTTAAGCAGACATTAAACTGTAGAGTCCACCCAGCGCTGTAATTACAACTTGCTATTATCTTTATAAGCAAGAAGACATGAAAGGAAGGGGGTAAGAAACTGAAAACAAAACTTATAAGTTGAAAACAAAGTCATGGTGACCAACAATAAGTTAGACAGAAAAAGAAAGAATAGGTAAGGAAAAGACAAAAAACGGGCTGCTGTTTTCAGATGATCTAACTTGAAAGACAAACGAAAAGAAAAGGGGTAGAGATAGATCCGTGTGCGTGTTTGGAACGTGCATATGAAATAGAACAGTCTGGTGCAAAGGCCGAGAATTGCAAATTTATTTTATAATATAAAAACAAGAAAGAAGAAGGCGAATGATGATTTATTTTGCTTCCTTTGTTATGTTCCAGACGTCAATACTCCATGGAAAAGAAACAACACAGGGTGTGGGGGAATTGGGGTCGGGGGCGAAGATGAAAATATTGCTGATCATGACCCGAAAAGGAAATAAACAAAAAGTTAATTTTATGAGGAAGAGCTTTTAGCTAAAAGGCTTGGCAGAGGAAAAGAGAAAGAGAGCCTGCTCAAGAGCATCGATTATTTATTTAATATTTTGGGAGACAATATACGCGAGGGAGGGGAGAACTTATTTAGCCAGTAAATGTAGAAGGTAGCGTGCATAAGTACCAAAGGGAGAAACTTAAAAAAAAAAGAAAATTAAAAATTAATTTACTATCGACTAGCTTATTGATGAGCTATTTCCTCGGTGGAGGGGAGAGAGCAATACTTCATTAAGGAGCAGATTTGGGGAGTTTGGGGAGGGTGGAAAGAACGAAGTACTATCTCATAGCAGCATTAGTCATATGATGGTAAAAATATGATAATCTATATAGAGGCGAAAGAGGATTTTATTTTTTATTTTTATCGTCTTTCTTCTTCTTCTCTTTACCACACCATGCCGTTTCCACCACCATTAGAATGAATCAAATTCTGCCATTCATTTTGATCAACGCCAGGAGGTAAGCCTCCCATCATCCCATCCTGTGGTTGACACTGAGCACCGGCATTGCTGCTGGGCCCGCTGCCACTGCTAGCAGCAGCTTGCTGTTGCACCACTACGTGTAAGATCCTGTCCCCTGCACGCATACCACTCATAGCTTGGCGAGCACGTTGTGCAGCAATAGCATCTCCATAATTAATAAACGCAGTGCCATTGCACAGACCTGTTTGCTCATCAATTAAAATTCGCATGCCAAAAATGGCGCCAAAACGGGCAAAATTTTCATAAAGCCATAATCTATCGGCATTATTCGGCATTCCTTTAACACAAATGGAAGATTGGACTGCAGCTTGATATTGCTGAGGAATCATAGGTGCCCCACTGCCAGCCCGCATTAAGCTGGCAGCGGCGGCGGCGGCAGCGGCTGCTGCGCCGCCGGCCCCCGCCAGCCCGCCAAGACCCAGTGCCGCCATAGCTTGCTGCAACTGCATGGGATCTAAATTGCCTAGATTGAAATCAGCACCAAGGCCATTACGTTGTAATAACTGTTGGCGTTCTCTTCTAGTTAATCGAGCTGACTTTTCTTGCGCGGACTCTGCATAGCGAACAATCAACGATTGCATGCCGCCAGGAGGGGTGCTATTATTTAAGGCACTAATTGCTCTTTCTGCTGCTTCTATTGAGGCCATTCTGATAAGAGCGCTTGCCCCACGAAATTGATCTAGACAAGGGAAGAGTTTCACATCTATAACTGCACCATGAGCTTCGAATAATTGCTGCGCTTCAGCCACCTGTATTGGAAGGAAATTTGGAAAAAGTCAGAAAATGTGTATTTTATCACATATTATTAAGTCTGTTAACTCTATAATAGTAATGATAAAATTGACAATTTGACTTTACAACTTACCCCATATGCTGCTGGCAAGTGCTTTACATAACAGCTATCTGATGGCGTCAGTCCTGAGGAAGTGCCGGACGATGGAGGTCCAGCATCGGCGTCAGCAAATTTAACTTGAAGGGTATGACCTAGAACACTAGTCCCATCAAGGGCAGCGATAGCAGCGTTTGCTTCTCCAGGGTCTTGATAACGAACAAATCCATATCTGCAAAGGGTAAAAAAAAAAGTAAGCAAACAGGCGCAACAAACAGCATGATTAGTTAAAAAGGATTGGTGAGAGAAAGGGGGAATTTGCGTGCTAAAGGGTGGTTCTTATAACGGTAAAATGACATTGTGTTCAACTGCGCTTGCGAATTGACGCAAATGTCGCGTTTTACAACTCACCCTAATGATTGCTTTGTCACACTATGCCTAACCAATCGAAGACTACTTAGATTTCCGTATTGTTGGAAAACCGCTGTTATTTCTCCTTCGCTCCAAGCTAGTGGAAGTCCTCTAACAAAGATATTGGGGTGCTGCGATGCGCTGCCAGAGGCACCACTCTCGCTGCCGCTACCGGCGATACCGAGGCCAGCTACTGCAGCCATCTCTAGGGGGATCACCGCTCCCTCCAATGGAATCTGCTGCTGTCTCTCAAAAGAACTAGAGAGCACAGCTGTTGGGGAAGTCGTGCTCTCCATAGCTTTGGCTAATTGAATTGGGCAGTACAGTGGATTAAAGATATGCTAGTGGCTATAGTGACCGAGGACATACACTAAGCACACAACGTCAATAATAATACTAGTGTTAGATTCTGTTAAGGGCAAACTGCTCAATGATTGAAATTTGTTGTATTACTGCCTTGATAATGTTTGAACTCTAATTAGAAGGGTTGGCAAACTCTACAAGACGCACAGACAGCACACATATACTATATAATTAGTTTAAATGATGAGAAGCAAGCCTGGCTTGCTAGATTACTTCGAAATGCGTACCGTAATAATGGAGTTCTTAAAAAGAAAATTCTTCACTCTATTCAAAAGCACTCCGAGTCGTGCCAGCAGGCTGCTCGGTCACTGCGTGATTGTGTAAAGTGCACTTACCGAAAAACAACAAATTTTCTACACCATATACCCTCAGGGTAGAATCAAGTTATAGGGCCACTGGCCAAGGTTACCTTAGACATGAATTTCTATTGGGGCTAAATCTTGAGCGGATATATTGATATGTAGTTTGCATTTGCCTTGAGATCGGCAGAGAGGCAGCGGCCAAAGCATGGAGGGGGTCTCTGCGGCTTCATTTAGTGCAGGGCGTGATATTTTACTGCTAACAAGAACTGGCAGGCTTAAAAAAGGGGTATTCAGAGCAAAAGGCGGGGGTTTTATTCCCCCTGCACGGTCTTGCGGTCCCTGCGCCGGCACCGACAGGGTCAGCTTTAAAGTGGAATAAACGGTTTTGCTGATGAAGATCTAAACATATTCATGGGCTCAGGAGAGATATTATGGCCACAAAAAGCCTCTACGACCAACAAAGAAGGATCTGGCTGGCTTTCTGCTTCTTTGGGCAAGACCCGGGCCCGGTTGTGATTCAAATTCATGATGCTGCTGCAGTCTGCATGCTCAAGGATTTAGCTATGGTCTGCCAAATTAAAGTCCCTCAACAACCCTAATAGAGGCTCCTGGACGCTGGAAACCCATCATATGCTACTGTCCCACATCCGAATATCGCGTCTATCTTAGCTCAAAGCAGAGAGGCAACATGCACGGCAGCAAAAGTAGGTCAAAGCGAAGGGGGTAGCTGAAAAGAACTTGCCTCAGGCTGAGCTGCCCAACTTATAACCAGTTGTGCCTTGGACGCCTTAAATGTATCTATTTTACATATAATTTAAATAATACAATCTTTTCACACAGTTGTTGATAGCATAGACTGTAGAGATGGCTCGCTGTGCTCTTATTTTGCTTGTGTTGGTTTATATTTTTGCCGCCGTTGCTGCTCAAGCCCCTGCAGTAGCTCCAGACGTCACAAGTAAGCAAAAAAGTAACAATAAAAACATTATAGAATCATGTAAGACTCAAATAGTGTGAAATAATGCAAAAATCCCAAATAATATTGCAGGTGCAATGAACGCTGCAGTTGCTGCTGCTCAGGCCGCTGAAAGCGCAGCAGCAGCTTCTCTTGAAGCAGCACTCAACTTACAAAGAACGCTTGAACAACAGCAACCTCAACCTCAACCTCAACCTCAACCTCAACCTCAACCTCAACCTCAACCTCAACCTGAACAACAACCTGAAGAACAACCTGAACCTGATCTTGTACAACCTGTCCTCGTTGCAGTTGGAGCTCCTGCCCCCGTGCCGCCCGAACCACTAGCAAGTGGGGTACCTCCTGCTACCAGCTCCACGTTTGCTGTCCCTGGATGTAAGTTCATTACTAATTTACGTATCAAAACCTTATTAACATTCTAAAGGTACCTATAAAGCTGTAATTTTATCGGGTTTCTTTCATTGCAGTTGAGCAACCGCTCGCTGGCACAACCGAGATGGGTGCTCCTCCTCTGGCCGGTCTAACGGCTCCTTCAGCTGAAATCGGGGCAGTACTGGTAGAAGAAGGCGGAGTACCTGCTCAAGCGATTCCTACAGGTCTTCCTGAACGTTTGGCTGCTTCTTTGCAAGGGCAACAACCTTTGGTTCAAGGAAGCGGCAGTGGTGGAAGGTAGAGAGTTTGTTTTGGAGGGAAATATTAAAAACCGTTTTTAGTTTTTGTTACTTATTCTGGATTGTTGACGGCGACTGATTTTTCCTGCATACTTTCATTCTAGTTTCCGTATAATGTTAAGAGCCTACGTAGGACGCTTGTAAAGTTCTATTGTGAAACAGATTTAATTAATCCTTCAACTTTATCACTTCCGAGTCACCGTCCTCAATTGGAGAAACCAGAAGCTGGAATCGATACAGTTGGACACATGATTGGTAGCAGACCTCAGTTTAGGAGCTCTGTTTTTTATAAAGCCCCTTCCGAGGACGGTTACAAGGTAATTTAAAGGCACGTTCGGCAGCGTCACAATCATTTGGGCAATTATTTATAGGCTTATATCCCAATTGGAGTTCTCAACTTCTGTTTGCGACGTGTTTGAAATAATACCCGACCGTCGTGGCATCCTGGGCCTCAGTACCAGGCTGGTTGTATAAAGGACAGAAGTGCCGGAAGAAGAAAACGCTCAGGTGAGAACAATTTTGTTATTGGTATTTAGTTACAAGTTGTAGTATTATTTTAGCATTCTGTTTTGTTTTCCTAACATAAAATGTCATTTTAATAATAGCTGTTGTGAACTTATATGCAACAACACTTCCTAAAAAAGTTATGAAATTAGTGACGTCGCGCTTGTTTTGTCTTTTTGGACTGTTCATCAAAGCATGTTGATATGAATGCAAATGTGGTAGAAATAAGTAAAAACCACCACGAAATATTGTTTAAAAGATAGGAGAGAGATTTTCTTTGATAAATCTGGAGATTTACTGCTCTTTTTGTACTGTCTACAGAGTCATTTTGTTATATATCATAGATATGATATTTTAGCCGTCGTTCAATCATTGAGGTATTTTGCCGCACTCAGGAAATTAATTACGGTGCAGGCAGCGGAATAGGTAAATTCCTTAAATATCCTCTCTTTTTCAGCCTGGGCAGCAGCTTCTTGCTCTGCCTTCCATTTTTTGATCCCCTTTTTAAAACAAGCTGCTGCACGTCGGCCGCTGTTCTCGTCGACAGCCAGGAGCACTGTCTTTAAAACGACCTCGTATCTCTTGGCGGAGGCAGTTTCGAAAGCAGATCTATGGATTACTTCTATCGCAATGGCCTGCAGCATCGCAGAAACTTGCGCGCTAGAGATGTGCCGAGCGTGATGGGCAACTGCCTTCATTTCTGCAGCAGAAAGCTTGCCGCACCCGTCCTCAATCTTTGCAGCCAGGAAGGCCATCTCCCTGCTGTTTGTTACCAGCCTGCCATCAGCTGCAAGCTTATCCAAAATGCAGAACAACACACAAGCTTGGGATGCCGTCATGCTTCGGCGTCCAACGTAGCGAACCAGTTCTTTAAACCGGCCTGCGAATGCGAGGCCTCTGCGGCGGATTAAGGTGTTGCCGATGGTGGGGCAAGCACGTTCTACGGAGACAAAGAAAGCAACCAGTTCAGAGTGATTGACAGCTTTTCTGTCAAGTTGGAAGGTGGAATCTATCGCGTTGGCTACTTGGTTTGCAGCAGCTCGGAGTCTTGCAGCCTGTTCCTCATTCACGGGCTCTTCAAGGAGCGACAGGACCTCCGCAGCACGGACGGCAGTGGTCACCTTGCGGAATTGCAAAGTGGCACGAGTTACAGCGTTTTCTGCAGGGACAGGTGTTTGTAATCGTGGTTAGTATGTAGGTCGGAGACAGGGTTGGGAGAATGCATCGTCTTAACAGAAAAAATTAAGTTACTTACTGACAACGGACAAGATGTCGTCTACAAGGAATGCGTTTTGGCATTGAATTAATTCGATTACTTTCTCTAAATCCTTAGAAGGATCTTCATATTTGTACTCTTTGGTGGTCATTTCCTGGAGCATCCCCTGTTAAATACGAGGACATAAAAAAAAAAATGGCGAGAAAATGAGAAGATACAACAATTTGACAGTTGAGCTAATTAGGAAGTGGGCAATCATCAAGTGGGCCTCATCAAATGGTTATATTGATATAATTTACTTGCCTGAGATGCCTGCAAATTGCTCCTAAAACCTTCAGCCCAAGTGAAGGTGGCACCTGTGGATCCAAAACTGAATGGTTTAACTGCCAAGCCAGAAAAAGATGAAGGGCCAATGGGAGCGCTCTCATTGTAGTGCATACTCTTTACACGCACAGCGTGAGCTTTAGAGGGCCTGGAGGTGAATTGAGAAGTCCTGCAAAAGAATTAGTTTATTCAAATTTTGAATGACATAAGGCAAAATTAGTACTTTAGAGAGCTGCAAGAAGCCTAATGCTATAGAAAGTTTAATTTGCATGTTACGATACATACCTGGAAGCCTTCATCGTCACCATTTGAGCGGGTTTGGGGTAAGCCATTTTGGTGGGTGCCATCTCGAATTGCTGGAAGCCAGCAGCGCGGAATTGGAATGTTGGCATCATTTCTACGAAGTTTAGGTAGACTTCTTGCGGTTCTAATTTTTCTGAAATTTTGGAGTGCTTGGGAGACGTAGGTTTGGGGCCTTGAAATATTCGAAGACTTCAAAACTTTTCTCTAATTTTCTTTTTGCAGTGCAGGTCATTTTGGACCTTGAATTAACAACTATTTTGGGCCTCTCGCACATGTTTATGAGCGTTAAAATGTACATTTATACTTTAACCTTATCTTGGATAGGGTAGGGAGACTGAATATTCGTTCTAGTTTCGGTGATCACTAACAGTTTGCAAGGTCTGAAATTCATTTCAACATTTCCATTTTATATCTCTCAAAATACAACCAAGCAAGTCCTACCTAACCTAGAAGATTCTAAAGCTGCACTTCGGCGTCCAATGTGCACCCGGCAAACTTCCATGCCACTAGCATGTAGCTTTAAAGCTCACCAACGTCTCAGCCTGCAAACCACCGTTGCCCGGCCTACTTTTCCATCCCCAAGCTCAAAAACTCCCTATCAAGGAACAAATACACTTCTAAAAAGGAGCGGAAAGCAGACAACCTTAGTCTGCCGAAATATGTCCTCCTCTTCAAATCAAAATGCAGCTTCCTCAGCCCCATCACCGCCACCTCCAACCGGTATTTTCCTCAGAGACCTCTCTCGCTCAGACATGGCCTCATACGAACGCGCCCTCACCCTTCTCGAACTCGGCAAACTCCAGCGCATGACTGCCATGCAACTCATTGAAGGAATCGAACTAAAACATGGAGGACAATGGCTTTCGGTTGAATTCCTCACCGTCGTGCCTTTCTTTAAAGTCACAGAAAGATATAAGCTCGGTAGCATTGTTAGCATTCCTAGAAGGGATTTACGCCCTGGAAATCAACAAGCAGAAGCCTATGTAGATCCAGTCGACGGAGCACTGCAATTAAAATCAAGTTGGAACGAACCCAATGCTGGTAGCGTGAACGAAAAATTAATCTTAAGTCCTAATGGGTGTGATTTAGAATATGTTAGTACACTTGTAGTCCCGCATGGAACTGAGATCACAAGGCAAGTGTATACGAGAGTGAAGGAATGGAAACCTAATAATACATGGAATCCGTTGAAAGCCATGCAAATGCTTGCTAGCAGTAAAGAAGATTGATTACTTCACAAAATAAAAGTATGACGTCCAAAATTTCCCCGTCACACCCTCAGAATATATAAAATTTTTAATGATTTTTCTCTCTGTGTATAATGTTTGTATCCAAATTCATTTTTAAATAATACAGCTTTATTACATTGGTAAGTTAGCAACATAAATTAAGCTAAACGCGTCTATTCTGCTGCTGCTGCTGGGCATTACTTTGATATGCACTCACCATTTTGTCCAGCACCGATGGCTCCAACATGACCGGTTCTCCACACCTTTCCGCAGCCACTACTAATACTTCATCAATCGCAGCAACAGCTGCTGCACCAACACCTCCATTCACTGCTGCATTCTCCACCATTCGTTGCACCTGAGGCCGTAAGAAATGGCAATCAAGCTGAATTTGTTGAAATGCTCCACGGGAAAGTCTGTGCTGTCGGAGCGCAGTGGCTTGATTGTGCAAAGCTGCTTGGAGAGCTATAGCGAGCACCTCTGCACGTGACGTCCATGCCACGTTGCCTATTGAGATGTTGCTTTGTATATTCATGGAACTATCCATTGAAGTACTCCCGGTACTTTGTTTTCTGTGATGAGGTCCAACCTGAGCACCTCCACTACCCACTACAGCTGCTTCTTGCTCCACAGCGATCAAATCCCCATCCATCTGTGTCAATGCATCTAATAACTTACCACATACAAGTCTCGGTGCACGGGCATCTGGATATGCCCTCCAGTCTGTATTAATAACCGAATCAGTCACCATTTTACTCAACGACACTGCCACTTTTGAGTTATATGTGTCTAATAACTTTGTAGCTGCAGCAGAAGAAGCAGTGATGGCATCACCAACCCAGCCTGGTGAGATATTTCCACTAATTTGTTGGTTAAGTAGCTCTTCAGCACGGTCTGCGACACGGGTGTGGCCACTGCTGCAAAACACTGACAGGGCGACTACATAAATTGGCGGGGGTTGTCTCTCGGAGAGAGAAGATACTATCTTGGTAGTCCTAGTGGTACTATCTTCTTGGGATGAGAGAGTGCTCAGTATCCATGCCTTGAAAAATGGCTGGGAAGGATTTACACCAACAGCAGAGCTACCAAAAATGTCGGCTGCGTCAAGGCAGCGATGAGGTAGCGCACTCAACCAACTTGAGACATGAGCTTGAATCAACGTCGAAAACACATCCCCCCACCCTTCTAGTGTCCATTGATGCAATCTCCAAATTGATACACCACGAACTGCGTGCTCTAATCCACGAAGAGCTGTTATAACAAGCTCTGAAATACCTCTTTGGGCTCGATGTCTCACTACACCACCACCACCACTGCCATTTTCTTCCACAACTTTTATTAGCTCCCTCTTTAATTCTGCCAAGTAGACAGCGACTCTCGCTTCTATAGAGGAGAATGCAACTGTCACGTGTTGTCGTACTGCATTTCCGACTAATTCTGATGCCTTATCTTGAATGGAAAGTTCCGGGAGGGGTGCCTCGAGGTATTGGATAAGATCCGCTCGTACAGAATCTAAGGATAAGGCTAAATTCTCTGCACCCCAATCTTCACCAAATGTTACAGATGAACTTGTTGTAACACCTGTCGTAGTACTAGTAGTAGCACCTGCTATAGCTCCTCCTTCTACTAAAGAGCCGTCTATGGTGAGGCCAACTGCAGAGGCCACAGCAGCTGTTGCTGCTTTTTCAAGTCCAATCCGTACCACGCTTGTATATCGTAAGAACCATTCTCTCGCTTCAGAGACCATTATTGGACGCATCTCTATGTCAAACATTTGAGCGAAGAGGGAGGCAGTACGGGCAAGCTCAGGAAGAAAGAGAGAATTTAATTGTGACACCGCCTCTCGGAAAGAAATAAGAACATCATAATCAATATTATTATTAGTGCTATTAGCACCATTCAAACTTTTCTCTAAAGCTTCTTCTCCACTACTCAATGCTTCTGCCAATCTCTTTCTTTGACAGCCTATATAATCATCCATTAAACTCGCAGTAGACTCTCCTAGTTTTGAAATTGCTTGAATAGTCTCAACGGCATTTTCTGGAAAAGAATTTAACTGACTTCTAAGATACGCTGCTGCTGCAACTCTACATTCCTCCACTTCTGCTGTGACTTTGACTAATGCTTTACGATGTCCGTGTTTCTTTAAAACAGGTGACACGTCAGCGTAGGTGTCTGCAGCAATGTCGTAGGCGCCTTGATTAATTGCCGCTCGTAGTTTGCGAGGAACGTCTAGAAGGAGTTGAAGCTGATATAAAAGCTCTCGTGTATCTTTAAGATCCATAATACTAGCTTGATGCTGTTCTAATGTCCCATTGACGGTTTCGCTGCGGTTTACTGCACCGGCAATGAGATTCTCTAATTGACGGAGGCGGCTATCAAGGCCTTTCATAGCTCCATCCATTGCTCTAATGATATCTGTCGCGATGATAAACTTGTTGTAATTTTCGTAAACGAGAGTTTGCATGTCGGAATCTAGAGCACCGACGTCTGCTGCTAAAGAGCGATGCTGGTCGACGAGGGCACCAAGGCGGGTTTCTTTGATCAATTGACGGAGATGAGCTTCAGGATCGAAATACGAGGCATCTAATGGGGTGTTTGGTCGAGTGTAATCGCTTTCCGCGATTGAACGGGCTGGAGAAGGGGCTGTTGCAACGCTAGGAGCTCTGCAAGATAGTGTTTGAATTTAAACATTGGTTCAAAATAATAAGATTGAGAATTGGCCGGAATCAAGATTGATTTAAATAAATGTTTCAGAAGTATGCAGGAGACATAACTAACCTGATTGAATTCGAAATAGTCTCATCATTTGGTTCTTGATCAGTTTCATAATAAGATGCTAACAAATTTTTGACTTTACGAGCCTTCTCCTCCCCGGCGGAAGGAGTGGACGCCATGATTGCGTCGAGTTTATATTGATACAATGATCAAATGAGAAGGAGTGATCAGCCGGAAAGCTTTATTTTCAACTTAGCGCCCTTCTCTTTATTCCTGCAAAATTTTCTCATGCACCAAAAGTCACGTAACAACACCAACGTAAAACACCCATGGCGTCCTTGTTCTTACCTGCACCCTTCCGCATATCCCAGCATTTACCATTTAATACTCACAGAATAGCGGAATCATGTCGGTCCGCACACAACACGACGACCCGGCTTGGTCCCCTGGCAAAAGCACCACTCAAGGCCCTCGGACCTCTCAGCGTAGTAGCAGACCTGGCCGCAGACCTGTTCCCTCACCTACAGCTGAAGAGCTACACGATATGAGTGCTACAGAGAAAGCCAAGGTCGCGAGACGCGTTAGAAATCGCGAAGGAGCTCAAAGAAGCAAAGACCAAAAAAATCTAGAACAGCAAGTAATCCAGCTTCAGCGCGAAAACACTAGATTAAGGAATCAATTAACCACCAACACGGCAGAAATGGATAAAATAAAGACGGAATTTGAAGAATATAAAGCTCAACAACAGCGAAACATCTCTCCTTTTAGCTCTTCTTCTTACTACCTCCACGGCACCTCGCTCGGCCCCCCCTTGCACCCAGACGACCCTATGAACCCTTTGAATAATTATGATAACAACGGAAATAACAACGGTAATAGTAACATTACGAACCCTTCAACACCCACTACTGATGCAGCTGCTGTACACTTAGTTGATGAGGGATTGGCTCTCCCTGCACACCCTCCTCATCTTTGCACCGCCGCCACCGCCCCTACTGCTATCGGAGAACCAGACCTTCATTCAGTGATGCAATGGAAATATCCTGGATATTACGATTCTAATATGCAATACCACCCATACGCTTGTTATAATACCCATCATTTACATGGTACTGAGATGGAGGAGCCGCCATTGGTGTTTACGCCCTTTGCTGCAGTGACCTCTCCTAGGGAAGCATTGCTTTCCCCTGGAGGTGGTGGCAATGGACATACGCGCGTGACTGAGTTTAGTGCATGGAGGCCTCGTGACCCTGGGTTGGGAAATCATCATATCAGTACTACTGCCCGCAATAATAGTACTATTAATGAGCCTTCCATGCCCTGGTGGGGGGCGCAGACAGGGGCATGCGCAGGGGGAAGAGGTGAACAGCAGCAACACGCTCGAGAGAATAGCAACACTGCACGAGAGTTAGCTAGAATGATGAGCTCTCCTGCTGCATTTAATGGCGGCGATCCTCTCTTTGCATCCGATTAATAAAATTTTGAAGCAGAGGTTTTTAATTAGTTGAAGAAAAGCATTTATGCGTTTATAATATAGATTTCTATAACTTCTACTTGTTCATTCTGTACTATTCTCTCACTATGTTGTTTTATTTACAATCGTTTAATCTAAATGCATTTCTACTAGGTGTTGCTGTCGTTGTTGTTGTCACCATCATAGCCGGTGTTCTTTTCTACTTTCTCAAATTGTCTTTGTTGTTGCTGTAAGACGGCTGCAGTTACTCTCCCAGGAAGATCGCCATCTTTCAAAATACTAGCAGATATTCTTCTTGATGCGGGGTCATAATTAAAGCGTACGTGCTTATTAACACACCCTTCACGTTGACAAAACTCCACCATCCAGGACAAAACGTCAGCGCCAAATGCAAGTGCCTGTTGTGGACTCCATGTGCATCCTTGTTTTCTTGAAATTCTGGGTAAATCAGCAGTCGTAACAGTGTATATCTTATTCACGATACCTTTTCTATCTCTGGCACCTAATACGAGTCCTGGGACTCCCGCTAAATACGATTGCAGCCACCATTTGGGGTGCCGTTTGTCCCAGGTCGTCCACCATTGTCCGTTACTCTCAGGCTGAGTAAATGTCTTAATTTCTCTCAGACTAGCCATCGAAGGGATACACTGTACGTCTAAAGATTCTCTTTGAGCTTCTACAGGGTCGTACGCATCAATTTCAGCGCCTAAATAGACTGAAAAACGCTTCTTCTTCTCCTTCCATGTATTGTCTGCTTTGTGCTCTAGTCTAAAGTTAACCAGCATGCCGTACTCAGAGTTTGCGTCAGCATAGGGGGCTCCTGTACAAATGGCTTCAAAATTATATCCCCATGGTACAAATAGAGCTGTGGCACCACCGCTTCTAAGATTTGATAGCTCGTCATCATGGACAATATCCAAAAACATCGTTGGCTGTGCCGTCACGTCGTGATTACCATTGACAACAATTGCGGTAGCGTCAACAGTCCAAGGGTACTCAAGATCAAAGACAGTCCCTAGAATCTTGTTCATATTGTTTCGGAAAGTTAGAATATCGCATTTTTCTAGCTTTGCTCTAGCTATGAAAGCTTCTTTAATGAGTAGCTCTACACCTGGGCTTTTGCTGCCGTTGACGTCCGCCCTTTTGGGGACAAAATTTTCAATCCCTTGGTTTAGATCTAATGGCTCTGCAGGCATCTGAAGAGCAGGAAGGCCTGAGAAATCACCATGGCTGTATTGAGCTGTGGCTTCACACGATTTAGTCCAACCGAGGCCTAAGCGTCTAGGTTGAGAGATGCTGGCGCCGTCGCAGGTTTTGGGAGGGTTGTGAGAGAGCCATTCTTGGACATCTAGGGAGCTCAACATAATATGAAAAATTAGATAGTTAGTTGAGGTGGCTTTAAGGAGATGAAACTGAGAAAGTTTGGAGATGATAATGTGTTCAATCTTTAATTTGTTTGAATGGAATCTGTGAGAAATGTAGCAAAGTTTGCTAGTTGAGAACCCAATTCTGCAGTACAATACGTTAATAAAACTTATTGTCTAAAATTTAAGCCAATGTGGGGAGCACTGCAGGCCTTTCGGTAGCAACTTCGTCAAAGTTGATCAAGTTGCCTCCAGGGAGATTGAACTTTAACTTGAAAGTTCAATCTCCAAGTTCAACTTGTCATGACAAGTTTGCCTGTCTAGCCACAAGCATCCATAAGCATGTATAAAGCAGCCTTGAAAACCCGAATGTGCACATTATTTTAGGAATTATAAGATATTTCGTATGAAAGGAACGCCCAGTTGCTGTCTGAACAGCATTTGCAAAATGCAAATTTCAACATGCGCACGCTTACCATCCTCCAACCCCTTTGCTCGTCTTTCCTTGCGACGCAAAGTTATGGGAAGGGCATGGAACAGTTCAATTATTCCACAGAAGCTCGGCCTGGGTACGACAAGAGACCCTGCTCAATCTACCCCAGCTTTAAATCAAAGGATTTTAAAGTGTAAAGCTGCAACTGAAGATGATATTATTGATGTCGAAGGAAAAGAAATCGATAATAGAATTCCTGTGACGGTAAGTAGCTGGTTTAATGCATCAGTAGATTTGATACTTCCTCTCAATTTGCACCTTTTTTTGCCGACGCTGGCTCGATCGCCGACTCAATATATATATATTCTTTCATTCTCCCCGTACTTGTTGCAGGTTATCACTGGCTTCTTAGGCAGCGGCAAAACTACATTGCTAAACCGTATCCTCAATACTGATCACGGCCACCGTATTGCAGTCATTGAAAATGAGGTATGTCTATCCTTTTAGGCAAAATGTATGATACCGCCCGCCCCCCCTTCTCACATTGAAAAAAAGAAAGTAAACATTCTTTGCCTGCCCTAATTTTAAATTTATTTTCCTTTCGCTTCCTACAGTTTGGCGAAATTGATATTGACTCTGATTTAGTTTCTATTCGAGAAGACTTGGACCCTGAAAACGAGCAAATTTTAATGCTCAACAATGGCTGCCTTTGCTGCACCGTCCGTGATGACCTGGTCCAAATGTTGAATAAACTCCACAAACAACGTGACAAATTCGACCGAGTGGTTATTGAAACTACCGGTCTTGCGAATCCTGCCCCTATCATCCAAACTTTCTTCTTGGAACCCACTATAGCGGACAACATGAAGCTGGATGGAGTCCTCACTTTAGTAGATGCCAAGCACATCGAGCAACATTTAGATGAAATTAAACCAGATGGGGTAGTGAATGAAGCTATTGAACAGGTCGCGTATGCCGATCGTATTGTTCTAAACAAAACCGACTTGGTTTCTACCCAAGATTTGGAACGGTTAGAGCAGAGAATTAAAGGAATTAACGCATTAGCGGAAATAAGAAGAACTCAACGAGCGGAAGTACCTTTAGATTACGTTTTAGGTGTTGGAGGGTTTGATTTAGAGAAAATTGAGGATGAAATTGCTGCGTATGATGCACGAAAGGCTAAAGAAGCAGCAGAAAAGGAAGCACATAATCATAATCACAGTCACGAAGCGCATTCTCATGAGCACCACGATCATGGCCACGCTCACGGCGACGGCAAAGAAGAGGACGGCCACGAATGCGGCCCTGGCTGTACTCACTCTTCTCACGATCATTCTCATTCTCATGACCATGACCACTCCCATGAGCACTCACACGACCACGTTCACGATGATTCTGTAACCTCTGTCTCTGTCACCGTTGACGGGGACTTGGACCTCGATCAAGTCAACTACTGGCTCGGTGGGTTGTTAGAAATTAAGTCCAATGATATGTATAGAATGAAGGGAGTATTGTCTATTGATGGGTTTGATAGGAGATTTGTATTTCAAGGAGTGCATATGTTGTTTGAAGGGATGCCTGATCGGATGTGGAAGGATGGGGAAGAAAGAAGGAGTAGAATGGTGTTTATAGGCAAAGATTTAGATGCTGAGGTGATTAAAGAAGGGTTTGAACATTGTTTAGTTAGGAAAAGAAAAGCAAAGAAGCATCAGAAAAGTGATGTTGGATTTGCAAGAAAGAAGTAGGGGGTTTATAGTTTCTCTTGAAAATTTTGTTTGTTGAAAACAGGAAAATTTGTTGAGTTGAGTTGATTGACTATACTACTTTTTGAGTACTATTTGCGTTACAAGGAAGACCTACAAATATATGCTACATAGAATGCAAAAGGATGCAACAAAAAATACCAAATGAGCAACATACAAATGCAAAAATTAATTCAGAAACAATTGGAGAACAAAAAGCGAGATTATAAAAAGAAAGAAAAGTATAGTACTTCAAGCTTCTATTCTCTCGTAATCTGCTGCCATAGCTGCACCCGCCACTTTCCTTTTCCAATTCGGATACAACACAAAATGCTGCACCATGAAAATCACATCAAACATCATTGAAATAAATGACAACCCGGCTTTGATCGGACTACCAATCAGAGGTGTTAAACTACTACAGAAGACAGCATCGATAATTTGCTGTGCTAAAGAAAGAACACCACCTTCAAAATCGAGTAATACATTCCACACATTCCACCCTTCAGTAGACTGGCGTTGGCAGTTAAGTACAACCTGAGGAATGTATTTCACTAAAGTGACGAGAAATTTGATCCCGGAAAGAAAGTACACCCATGTCAGCCACGTGAAGAAAGATTCTATAGGACATGCGGATCTTGTACATGGGGTTGGTGGTGTGTCTGCAGCAGGAGAGAGGAAGATGATTGCCGCCCAAAGAGAAGAAACAGTCACAGCAATGCCTATGGCGAGTTTAGAATATATTGATGTCTTAGAGTTATTATTGTTATCTCTATAGAGAAAACATTGGGTAAGGGTGATTGACGTTGCCAAGAATGCGTGCAGTGAAAACGCCACGTCATTAATATGGACAGCAGGAAGCTGTCCCTCATGTGTAGCCTTGTATTGCTGTCGTATTGAGGGAATGAAAAATAAAGCAGAGTTGTAGATTGCATAGCAACTAAAACCAAGGATATTAAGTAGTTGGAAATCTATGCTTAAGCCTACAACACTTTTTCTACGGTAATTTGTCCATATTTGAGGGTAGAAAGAGATACTCCAGGCGGAGAAATATATCCAACCGATGACGGCGCTTATTTTGTCGAGGGGTGGCGGTAGAGAGGAATAAGTACATAATAAAAGGCCTAGAGTTATTCCTATTGCCCACGGACCGAAGAGCCATAGAAGGTTTGGGTGTTTGAACCTAGAATTTGCAGATTGAGAAGAGGGTTGTTCTATAGAAGAAGGGAGATGGCTAACTTCACTGTTGTCGGAAGAATCTCCGTCGTTGGGGCGGTCTTCTTGGATTGCAAGTCTGTGGGAGAGCAGAGGATCTAAAGACATGGTCTATATTGTCAAGGGGTAATATTCGAATCTATTGAGGCTTGTTTGAGGTTGAGTGTCAAGCCACAGGAGAACTAGCTTTTTGGAAAAGTAATCTAGAAATTTGAGATTCAGGAGAAAAAAACTGGCATTTGACGTAAGCGTTGGACGCGTCGGGCTTATATGATGCTTCAAACTCTCACTAAATATGAAAAAAGTTTCATTTTGTCACTCACGTGCGAAGAATGAACGAGGTGCTCCGAGGCTCGCAAATTAAATTTGAAATAATTATACAAATCCCTCCGAGGTCACGAGTCGCGAGGCCTCGGGAGATAATTCATTCTGCTACTCTGCTTGGTCAATATTATTAATTTTATGCAAGATGGGGAACTTACTTTCCACTAATTCCTCGCCGGCGCTTTACGAGGGCATTACTTTGCTTCTGGCCGATCCAGAGAAGCCATTCCCCGAGGAGTTTGATCCTCAGCGCCCTTACAAGACAAGGTTGCTGGGAAAATTATCTCGGCAGACCTTCGTTAAATGCGTGGAGCGCGAGACAGGCGCGTATGTGGTAGCTGTTGAAAATTTCAATCCTACAGGGGTTGTGAATAAAGCACCAGAGGAAGTCGAGCTTCGTGATAGGGCTACGTACATTGTCATTACTCGTGATAGCAAGACCACGGAAAAGAGGGTAAGCTCCTTTTGCCGCGTATTGTTATCTGTGGTAAATTTTCAATTTATCGCTGATCTTGGCAGCAAAATTTCAGCCCTCCCTAAATTTGTTTCTTTTGATTTTGCAGTTTGAAAGCATCGAGGTTTGGCAGAAGAATCAGACCTCGGGCGATGAACGCATGCTGGTGCAACGTGCAATGAAAGAACTGGAGCTTAATCACACCAACGTCAGGCCCTGATGGCTGGTCCCGAGAAGTAGATGCAGCAGCCATTGCTGATGGTTGTGCTGTTGTAGTCGAGCACAAAAATTTAATGGATCAAAATGGCGCTAAACAACTTTTGGAATTGGTTAATGAGATGGAGTACGTCGTCGGTTCTGCCAAAATGTATCATTCTCTTTGTTGGTTTAGTTATAAACTTTTCTTGATTGAGATTTCACTCACCTTTCTTGTGTTTACTTCGTCTTTCTGCAGTGCGTACAAGGACATTGGCAAGGGTTCCGTGTCCGACTTTAGTGGCAAGGGCATCATCGGTGTCCTTGCTGGCCCAGCCGAGACGACAGACCCCAATAACAAGAGAGTGATGGACACCATCTTACACAAGAACGGCTTTTTGAAATGGTTTGAAGAGAAAGGTTACGGGGATGACCCTTGCAGCTCTTTCCAGGCTTCGGGGGCTTCCTGTGATGCTCCTGCACCCTCCGAACCCCCTAGTAATGGCCCCACCGCTCCGGCTGCCGTGCCTTGTAGAGTTGGGCGTCTCCTGGCCCCAATGCGAGGATCAGCCATGCTGGTCCGCCCTCGCCTTGCGAACAGGGTTACTGGCTGCAGGCCCTCTTTCTAAAACCCAGGTAGTCGCGGGGTTTCCTTTATTCTTTATTCTGTTCAAAAAAATAAATTATCATGTTTGCGTAGCAGTTTTTTTATTCTAGTATTAAATATCTTACATTTTCTTTTATCTGAAATACTATCTACACCTGTTTTTCTACTTTTCCTTTTCTTCCATTCACAAGTACTACTTTCTAAATAAATTTCGATTCCTTTCATTTTTATTCAATGGTCGAGATGCCTCAATGTTTTAGTGTTCTTTCTGTTTCTACCCCTTTCTGTAACACACGTGTAAAATTACAAGTCAGATTTCTCATATTTGAATCAGCTTCTGCACTCAGTTTCGCTGCCTTGGCAGCTGCAATGGGCTTAATAGAATGCAAGAGATGTGCCTCCATGGGCGGTATATATAATATCACAGCCGAAAAGAAGGACAGTTTAGAGCTTTTAGAGGTCATCTGAGTATAAACATTTCTAAGCCACCCTCTAGGCTAACTTTGCCACTCTATTCTAGCATTAATGCTGCAAGGGCACAGCATCAACCCTGGCGCACTTCCGCCAGGGCACTTTTCACAGGCAGCAGAGGTAACACTGGTTCCGCCCTTCTTCCCAAATTTCATCGTTCCAGAGAGGAAATCAGGGCCAGCTAGCTACAACCAGCCGGCCTGCTTCCAATCACGTGAACACGACACAACACAGATTGGATGCACCAGCTGGCTGCCTTCTGGAACTCCGCCCGGTTTAATTTGTCAAGAATATCCACTTGGAGTCGCCTGGTGCCTGGTGCAAGCCGAGAGCAGCGAAGGACCTGGGTGCGCTCTTTTGGACGAAGAGGACTAGAATAGTACCTAATATGTCAAAACTGACAGTTTTTTCCGTTGTTCCTTTTGTGAGCCCATCAGCGGGCTTCAGCAGGCGCGAGAAGCCTCGCAGGGCCTGCCGGCGGGCAGGTGGGCTGGGAAGCTCGCAAAGGCATATTAACAAATGCCGTCTTAATAAGAGCAAGGACACCACTTACTTTCCCCTGACGTTGTCTATAATTTGAAGAGGCCGACTGGGGCCTATTTAGCTCCAGTAATCGGGCCAAACTCAAAAACGATTCCCCCGGCTCAGGCATGAGATCACATGTGCTTATCTTGAACTCCAGCCTCTACGTGACCAGGCCCATATAATACTTGCTGGAAACGGAACCTTTAGTTTTATTTTCTACTTTAGATTAAATCCCTGTTTCCCAATTGATAAAGTTACAAAGGACTGGTCACCGAGTATTTCCCTGCTGCAGACGATCGCAGCAGGTGAATTCTCGCGCTGTCAGGGAGTGCGGCAAGCCCGATGAAGCCACTGTGCGTATATAAAGTATCTACGGGGTCCATGAGGGGCTGCGGGGAGGAGCAACCCGCCTTCTGTCTTTATGATCAAGATCAGCAGCTTGTGAATCTTGGGAAACAGCGAGGTCCCCTAGTGCCGTTTCCCCGCGCGATGCAGCGTTTCCCCCTTGGATATAAAATTCACCCACTGGAGAACTCGGGTTTCCCAGCCTTCCCCAGAGGGGAAAATTTGTTTCCATCTAGCTTATACTATAGATTGGGAATAGCCAGCGTTGATCAGCAACGATTTCTACGGTAAGTTTTATTTCTTGATCTGCTGTTTTTTCTCGCTCTCAGTTTTTACTTGCACTTGTGTATTTTTCCCTCTATCTAGCCTTTCTCATCTCCCACGCAAAACCTTTTGAAATAATTGTTTTCATGCTTCGTTCGTTCAATTCAACGCACGGCGGCGAGTGTTAAACACACAAATCTGGCCATACCAGGCATTAATAAAACGCTATATAATTAATTACCCAAACCTTGGGGGGATGGCGCCGTTGGGGAATCAGGCCGGCCCTGCATGCTGCACCATGCAGCCGCCATTATCCTGGCTACCTGAAGCTTCTACAAACCCAGAGATCCCATCAAAAAACCCATCTTACTCTACATCACCCTCGTCTATTGATGATTGGCCCGCTTCGGGTTCAAAACCACACTTTACTCCACCATCTGCAAAAAGCGCCAGACGCCGAGCTGCTGAAGCACTCTTAGAACGTAAAGCGAGTAAGCAGCGATTAGACCCACTAGAAAATGCACAATCTATACCTCTACGGTCTTTCGTCGTCGATAGCTGCGATCGAGCCTGTGCGTGTCCTCACTCTAACATTAGTAATAGAGCCACTGCTGGAAATGATTCTTTACCTTGGTGCTCCTTAAAAGTAACGATGCCTTCATTAAACTGGCCTGCAATTTTAACAGCCATAGGCGCATCAAAAACGAACCTTTCTGGTGAATTACCACGTCAAATCCCAGGCGGAGTCGCTGTTCATGTCGTAGAAACACACACAGCGTTGATCCCTGCCCTTGCCGCGCTCCGTTCTTCTATGCAAGATGGAGTCGTAGCTATTGATCTCGAATGGCGCCCAGATTACCGAGCAGGTAGCAATAATCGTGTTGCTCTTATGCAGCTCGCTTCTGGATCTACGTGTGTATTAATTCGCTGCTGTTTGCTGGGGCACTCTTTCCCCGCCGCGCTTCGACATTTATTTAGTGACCCATCCTTGACCTTTGTCTCATTTTCTTGGGACTCTAGCGACGAAATGAAGATGAAATCGACATTTGGAGTTGGAAAAGATTGCTTTGCACGGTTTTTAGACTTGCAACAGGTAGCAAATTCTCTAGGTTATCCTTCAATAGGCCTAGCAGCGTTGACGGCCAGGGTGCTTGGCGTCACATTGCCAAAAAGTAGATCTGTATCTAGATCTGATTGGCAGAGAGCAAAATTGACCCCGGCGCAGGTACAATATGCTGCTTTAGATGCGTTAGTTACTGGCAGTGTCTTTAGAGGCCTGAGATTGTGGCATGCATCGCCTTCACCGTGTACAGCATGCAGACAACCCTTTGGCGTCGAGGTAAGCATAAAAAATGTATTATATCATGGGGTGGCTATTACTACTAGAAATATCACTGCTACTACTCTCTATTTGGGCAGTGATTAAAAATCTGTTTTTGATTCGCCCAATGAGAATTACTTCAGACCCATCCTACTCATCCTGAGCCCAATAAAATAAAGAGTAGTAGTTTGTTGGTCAAATTTCCGCCCCGGATTTTTATACCTGCCCGTAGATTAGTGTTTGTTCTTTTATAAGGGGAGGTGTTGTTATTTATGGAGGGTGGTAGCATATGAAGAATTTATTGTCTTATGGGTAATTTGCGTCAACCGTCTGGTTGACAACTTTGCTAAACCGATGCTGCTTCGCGCTCTCTCGCAGCCTCCCTCCCCGTGGCAATTGTACCTCGCCTTCAATTTTCTATTTCCTCCCCCCTTTTCTTTAGCCAGCTTGTTGAATAGTTATTTCTTACCTCCAAGTAGCTATAGCTCTACTTCTTCTATATCTCAAACTCATTATTTGTTATTTTCCTTCTCTCTATGTGCAGATGGCTGCTGGTTTAGGTTCATTAACATCGATGGTATGTCGGGAGTGCAATAAAAATTGTCGCCACATGCATGGATTACTAAGTCATTTAAAAGACACTGGACATAATGGAGGAGCTCTCTTGTGTGATGAGTGTGGGAGAGTGAGTGTTTGCAAAGTTGTAGAAGCAACACTAGGAAATTAGCAACCATTTACACTAAAGAATAATAGAGTCAAAACATACGTTTGATAAGACTCTCGATATTGATTTCTTGATTTATTTTATTTTATGCGTTGTATTGAATTTTTTTTATTACATTAGCTACCCTGTATTTGCTACTGTATAAACTTGTATAAAATTAAATGTAAAACAGTGTTTGAATACCCGTACTAGGCTTCCTCTAAGCTAAGAACCACAAATTATACACTGGCCCTAATCGGCAGCATTCCCCGACAAAGTGTTGAGCACCGCAACCACCGCCATCAAGGCAGCTAAAGCCACAGCCCCTGCACCAAGCACTTTCCCACCCGTAGTCCTCGCTCTCCTAAACAGCAAACATCCAGGGAATACGTACGAAAAGGTAACACAGGCAGTACTACCCACCAAGCTAACTAAAAACCATACAGATGGAAGTACAACTGAAACTGAAAAAGCAATACCTACCAGTACTCCCGTAAGCAGGTAAAACGCAGAAGCACGTAACAGGCGCGATGGTTTTCCTAATGCAAGTTCACACCATGCATCTCGTACAGCCCACACCTTTAATACAAAATTAATAAGCAAATTTAGTGTGTTGGCACCGACGACAAAAATGATTAAAATTTCTGCAGGTCGTTTTCCAATACATTCGGTGACATATTCAATGGTAAGGTTTTTTAAAACGTCTCCATTTGTTTTATCACCAAATAAAGTATACCCTGCGATGGCAATAGAGGCGTAGAGTAAGGCGCTTAATGCGATTGAAGCTTGTGTGGCCGACTGCATCGTCTTTGTGCGGTTGTCTCTCATAGAGTTGTGGATTGGAACAAGGTTGAACTGGCACGTAAATGCCAGTGCTAGGACTGCAAGAACGGTCAGTGTCGCTGAAATCAAGCCTAGAGGTCCTCCCATGCCGCCAACTGTCTCTAGGTCAGGAAAGATTTCGATCTTTGCTGCTTTGCCAGTCCCAACTGCCACACCCGCCAGACCTACGAGAGTAGCTGCCAAAAACAGCAGCATTCTGACGCTAAATTTGGAGAAATGAGAGACTATAGACAGATCTCTAGATATCAACATAGGACAGACTACCACAATGAGTAGAAATAGGGCTATAAACCATCTAGACACAAACCACTGCACTCCAAAAAAATAAGGGATAAGGCCTTTATAATGCGGCGCTGAGCCTATGAGCATGTCTTGAATGATAATCAAATACACAATCATCACTCCTAGAACATGAATAATAATCGCACATTGGAGAGCTGCAGCACCGCCACGGCCAAATTCTGTTTTTATTAGAGAGCCGTAAGAGTCTTTGTGATCTCTTGCTGCGTATCTAATAATTATAGAGCTACTGAAATACGTTAAAAAGCAGACGGTGATAGTTAACGTAAGACCTAGAGCGATACCGACAGTGGAAAAAGCCTTTGGGAGAGCGAGCATGCCTGCACCAATGGCCGTAACGGCAAGATTACTCACGGCGCCGCTGAACGTGCAATTGCCGCTGCCTGGAGAGCGGCAATCTGCGTTAGGTATGCAAGGCGAATTCTCATCTGCGTTGCTGAGTCTATTTCCGCTGCAATTGGGAATGTAAAAAGAGGGACGAAAGGAATATAATTGGCAAATATAAGCGAGAAAAACAAGAGGGAAGGGAAGGAGGCAGGTGAGAGCTCTGAGCCGGGGTTGTCGAGTAAATTGAAAAAAAGTTGTTTAAGTTGTTCTACTCAAAGTGCATGGCGAGAAACATAGTGATGTCTATAAATTTGAAGTGGACGTACTTGGCATGGCTATGCGCTCCTTGTAGAAGGGGAGTTTCAACATCGTCTTCAACATTTGCCAGCGCCATTTTGGGTTTAAATTAGCCAAGGATTTAACGCGATCTGCCTTGAGCTAAGCAAACCCAATATTGGTATAAATCAGAAAAAACGAAAATTGCTAAAGGCTTGTAGAAATCAAAGGAGATGAGCCCTAGGCTGCTCGTGGCAGTTCTTTGGCTGGTATTGATTTCAAGCACCCTTACCCTTGTCTACTTCTTTTCTATCAAGCTCATTCTTTTTAAGGCTTCACTGGCTGCGGCTCTTCAAGCAAGTACTAATTATCATCTGAGCGCAGGATTAGTCATTAATCTGAATATCTCAGGGTCATACTTCCAAAAACAAAAACTTACAAAAGAAAGTTGCCGACCGGGCGGGGAGAGTTCAAACAAATATCGATTAGATAAAAGTATTTATAATGCACATATACAATTCTACATAGCAAGAATGAAATTTTGAGATACTATTTTCTGGGTAGATGGAGAGGGGAGGGAGATATAACTAAATGAATGAATATTTCTAATCAACTGGATCTAAAGATGACCTCCCGCCTTTCTTGCATCATAGGCCGCTTTGATAACGTTACTCCTCGTAATAATCCCTACAAGTTTCCCGCCCTCATCACATACGGGTAAACGACGAATCTTGCGACGAAGCAACAGATTGGCTGCTTCTTCAATAGGGGTACTAGGTGTCACAGTAATCGGAGTAGCAGTCATCACGTCAGCTACAGTTTTGCCGCCATTCTTTGAGACAAGCTTTTGAATTTCAAAAAAGGAGTTCCAGTCATCATTCGCTTCGGGAAAGAAACCACGGGCTTTTTCCTTGGCGGATACACCTTGTAAAGCGAGTAGATCAAAATCAGAAACGACTCCTACACAGATATAATTTTCGTCCACGACAGGCAAGCCGGTGACGTGATGTTCAACAAGCATTTCAAGAGCGTCGTCCAGAGGGGTATCAGGACCGCAGGTAAGCATGGTAGACTTAGTCATGATGTCTTCAACATTACGTAAGGCAGCGACGTTCTGAAAGAGCGAGAAAAAGGGAAAGAGGAAGAAGGTCAGAGGGCCTGTTCCGGCCAGGAAAAATTCGGTCAATTGGGCAAGTTCTGGGGCAAAGAGCTTACTCGTGGAGCTGCTGTGGCTTGGCACACAGTGTGTCTGCGTTCGATTTTGGCGTTCCTGACTTCCTGGGGAGAGCTATTAAGAAGAACCTGGCTAGGATTTAACTTTCTGGCAAACCCTCCCACGAGCGTAGGTCTCATGGCTTGAGCACTGCATATGCTAGCATATGCAGCGCATTGAGCAAACATTGCTTGACTCATTGCAAAGAATATTTACTAGAAGCTAGCTTTTGGTCTTGATTTAATTTAATCCAGGAAATTTCTCTTATACGTGTGCCTGTGAACAACCAAAATACGGCAGCGCTCCGTGTATTTTGAATCTTAGTGATACTTAGACAGTGCTTATTATATAATTGCTGAGCCATTGTTTCTTTCCGCAATTTCAAGGCTCAAGGCTGCGTGAACAACTCTTGAGAGCGCTGGCTGAAGGCAAAATTATTCTTAATAAAAACACAATTGCACCATCCAGCTATCACTATTTAGTTCGTAGCGACGTTGTAGTGCAGCAGAACACAGTATTTGTCTGGAAATATCTCTTGATCACTTTGGCAAGATGATAGCAGCAAGCGACGTAGAGGCAGCATTACGCTCCAAGCTTCAAGCCACAGATGTAGAAGTTATCGATATTTCAGGAGGGTGCGAAACTTTTCCAACTGATCCTGGGTCTTTCTTATATTCAATTAAATTTAATCTTCTCACCACCGCCACCGCTCTTCCGCCTTCTTCTTCTGTGCAGCTGTGGTAGTTCATTCGAAGTCTACATAACTTCAGAAGCCTTCAACGGGAAACGTCCCCTTCAGAGGCATCAACTAGTCAACCAATCTTTATCACACCTCATGTCTGAGATACATGCTTTGAGCATTAAGAGGACAAAGACACCAGCGGAAATGGAAGCCACCGCCACCACCTAGGCAAAACACCTCTTTATTTTCTTCTAATATGCTTATTTTATTTACATCCACCGTTACTGTTCCTTTCATATTATATTATTCCCACTGTATTATTAGTTTAACCCACTAGCAACATAATTATTTCAAAGAAAATTAAGCCAAACATCAAAACACAAAGCAAAGCGGAAAACATAATTTTCTTTCTTCATTTAAATTCCATTCTCTAGGTAGGAGGCTCAATGCCAGTTTCCTTAAAAAACCCTCTTGAATCATCATACACCCCAATCTCAACTCCATGCCCTTCAGGATCATAAAAGAACAGTTGTCTCATATTAATTTCAGGCAATACATGGCGAGAGTACTCCACTCCATTGCTTCGTAGTGCCTTTTCAGCTGCCTCGAAATCTGACACTTCAAAGGCAAGATGATTTGCACGACGGATAAACCATGCTTCAGGTTCTTTTGTGTACAAATCTTTCCACTGGTGAATTTTTCGTGGCACCGACGGGTCAATGGCAATGATGTGCAACATAAATTTTCTGCCCGTGGCGCCAGTCTCCAGCCAGTGGCCTGGAAAGCCGAGATCTGGGCGTGGAAGCTTTCTGAAACCGAGAACTTTGGCGTAGAATTCACAGATAACATCAGGATCGCTGGCTTCAATAGCGGCGTGGTTGAGGCATAGAGGTTGAATGGATGAAGCTTTTTCTTCAGGGGGAGCGTTGCCAGCAGGCTGCGAGGAAGAAAGTTAGCGTTTCTCAAGTATTTGCAGAGGGGAGAATTGTCAACAGAATTGATGAAATGAAGTAATATGTCGCTAATAAGAGATACATACAAACAATACCTTGACCTTTGTGAATTTCTCTCCTAAATATGTTATGGCGTCTTCCTCAATATAACGGGCCTCTCCAGGGCTTTGGACGACTTTACTACTGCTCAAACCCATTGTGAAATTTATTGCATGCTATTCAAACGCAAAAATAGGTAGAAAAAGGTGCTCATCAAGGAGGGTGGGCTCTAGAAGAAGTGCTCTACCTTCTTTCTAGCTCCATAACACATCAGCAGGATACTTCTTCCTTTTCTTCATTGTATTAGAAGATAAAATATTATTAAAGCATATTGACCTACAAATATAATACCGTGCTACTGCAACGATAGTAAAAAGCATGAGCTCTTCTTCACCTGCCCCTCAAGCAAAGGAGTCCCCGGTCCGAGGTCTCACACACACAGCCTTCTCTTCATTAAGCATATGGCGAGCCAAAATAGCAAACGACCTTCAGGAAGTACCCACTTCAAATAAATTTAAATTACGTTTGCTCTTGGATCAGACCAAAGATCTTGAGCAAGCTGTATTTGGTTGTTTAAAGGACGCTTTGTTTGAATTGCATGAAGCTAGCGAGTGGGGCTTGCTTTCACCTGCCTTTGTGGATACCCAACGCAATCATTTGCTCGCTCAAGCTGCTCAAGAGTTAATGAATGATAAAAATTTAGTCCTGGAGTTGGCTCGAGAGCATGGAGAGCATTTGTTCCATGTTTATACTCGAGAACTTCAACGAGCAAAAATTCATTCCGTCAGCGACTATGAGACTTTAGGGCAGCTTCGCTTCGCTATGCTGGTATGGAAGGTGAATTTAAACCAAGATTTAAGTATTACTGAAGACAAACAACACACACTGCAAGAAGGGTGGCGAGAAGGGGTAAAACTGGTGAGACGTTGTGTCGGCCGCTCTGGGAAACATTGGGCTGGTCAGCAAGTGGCAGATGCACCTGGACGAGATGAAATGGATAAGATGTGTTCTTCTATAGAGAATAAAATGCGTCATATGTTGGACGAGATGGCTGAAAGCCATCATTTACATGCTGACAGCGTTGCATTGGCGGTGGCAGCGGTGCCCGTGGACGAGTTGGAAAATAATTTAGATGAGGAAGAACAAGAGTCTGGCGGCGATGTAGATAGGTACATGGTACCCCCTGTGAAAGAAATGTACGATTCTGAGATTGCTGGTTGAGTTTTTGGGAAAAACGAATTGAAGTACAGCCTGGGCCAGGTAATCCGTGTCATTTGTTACAAGTACTACAACCAATTTAGTTTACAAATACAAATCTGATCAGCAGTGTTAGAGACAAAAGCACCATCATAGCTAATATATCCGAGATATAGCCATGCTGAGCTGAAAAAAGGATCAAGATGCCCAAGCCTAGAATGCTAGCTATTCTGGCCGAATGATTCATAGCCTCTACCTATATACATATTAGGAATTGCAACGACTCTAAGAATATATGTAATGAAAGTATTTTGTAGCCAGAATTTTGCTTTGTCAGATATTCTATTTTTATAACTCACAGGCAAAGCGGGGCCTGTGCCGCTGGGCTCCCCACCCACAGCAGTTTCAAACGACTTATTTACACAAACGACAACACGCTATCTTAGATACACCAATCAGGATTAAATTGGCTAAAACGAAAATTCCATGCAATGCAATAATCAAAAACTTGGTGCCGCAACCGCCACCAGTACCACCACCACCCCTTGTTCCCTTACAAAAACAACATTTAACGATTTATTCCTCCTTTTGGACCATCTGGGCAGCAATATTTGGGCCTTCAGCCAAAAATCTTCCATTTTCATGGTGATTCCTCACCATATCCTCAAGTAACTGCTCTTTATCAACTTTTTTCACCGCTTGAGCCAAAGGAGGAACCACACGTCCATGCAAAAGACGCAATGCCATCGCTTCATCTTCAATTTCACCTCCAGTTCGCCATCCATAGGCTCTAAACCACACCATAGGAGGACAATAACCTTGCAACGCGTGTTGGAAGAGGAAACCAAGGACAATAAATGACAATGCAAACCATTTGCTATTTACAAATAAACCGAGTACCAGACCGGCACTTGCAGCGATACTGGCATTCATTTCAAGAGTGCGTTCCATATCCCACTCATTAGCAAGAGCGGCAAGTCGTTTGGTGACGTTTTCAGAGTCTTCGGTTGCATATTTTCTCAGGTGGCGTATAGTGATATCACGAATGGCTTGATTGTGCTTCTCATAGGATTGGCGAGGAACCCTGCCCTCCGTAGGAGGAAGAACAGTAGTGGTACTCATGATCAAAGTTTAATAATGTTGAAAATAAGAATCCAAGGTGTCCAAGGGTCGGATCTTTCGTCCAAGGCCCCATGCAAAATTTCTTTTTCAATGAATTTTCCAGCAGGGTTCATCTTTGATGTTGGCTTAATAACATGGCTGCAGGCTTCATTCAGCAACATTTTGGGAAGAAGATTTAAGATTGGGGTTCATTGCTCCTAATCGTAATGTTAACCTTCCTATCACTGATTCTAAGCTCGCCCCATCCTGGCCAAAATTACGGCGCTTTGCTTTGGGCAATTCTATTATTTTATTTTCATACTCATGTATTTAAATATTTCTTTCCATAATATCAATGGGACTCGCTATGGCATTTCTTTACAAGGTACCCTACGTTGCTGCCCACCCTCAGCAGCATGTGTTGCTTGGAAGATTTGTGGGTCAGCTGGTTGAACCCTGCTTTTACGTTTCAAGGGGCTATAAATTACCTGGTTCCTTTGAAACATTGGGTTTATCATATGTACCTTCTCATGAGTATTGTCAAGTTCTCACTGCAGCCACATTGCCGACTTTAGAGTCTCTATACTATTTATGATAAATCTTAGATGCTGCCTGCTACTAGACCGCCGGCATCGTTTCCTTGAAGCTGTCTCATCCATTATTTCGTTTGGAAATCATGCCTCTCCTATGCTACCTGCAATAAAATTCTAGAGCTGTAATGAAATTGTGCCAGACTATACAATAGGAGCAAAAGTAGAAAAATTGTAAAAGAAGCTGAAGATTTTAAACCACGCCAGAAAAATAAGACCCTAAAAGAAAAGAGAACCCAGATCGATCAAATGCTAACAACAGCATTAATTCTGCTGCGGAACCACCCACTCCCTTTGAGAAAGAGCAAGCACATACTGCACGTAAATATGCCGTTGAGATCAATAATAAGCAAGGGGTGCTATTCAGGGGAAAGCTGATGCAATCAGTGACCTCAGCGATGCTGGTCTCACCCTTTGATAGAGGCCATTTCGCACCCTAGACCATTAATGCTTAACAAGCTTTCGTATACAGCCCCCAGCTATTGCTTTTAAATAGAATCAAGCAAGGGGAGTGGCACCCCTACCAACCGTTTCGATGCACCTCATACGCAGCTTATCCAGTGGAAGAAAGAAATTGGGAGAACAAAGTCATGAGTACAGCACGGCAATATTATATTGTTGCTAACAAATTTGGCACAGTACCTGCTGGTGGACGGCTGTTATTTTGGATAATAAATTACAATTTTAATTACTTAATATACATTGAATCAAATACCATATGTATAAACCTCATCTACTGAGACCTGCCCTTCCCCCCACCGCCACCGCCACCACCACCGCCACCCCCTCTACTGATAATTTCACCAGTTACAATATCTCTCACAACATCTCCACTGCTCTCCCCGTTAGCATCTTCAAAATCATCTTCTTGAGGCGATCCTTCTCTATAAGCAGCAATATCATCGTACCAGTTCCTATCCAATGCTCTATCAAGCCATGATTTAGACGCCCTTGAATCCTGTACCCCTTTTAAGATTTCTAGGACCCGCTGATATGTCGGTTTTTCGTGTTCTACTGAAATCAATTCAGTATCCCCAGCAGTACGGACGTAATGTACCTGCCAACGAGACGGATAGCACCGTAAAACACGTACTTCATCACCTAAAACACGTATTCTACGTAAATAATAAATTTCATCAAGAGACGCCACATAGCGTTCTGCTGCTCTTCTATTTTTGCCAAATCCAAAATCTGAAACGACTTGACCTTGGGGCTGCCACTGAGGGTTTACTACAAGAATAAGTCTATTCCCACTGAGCGCATCATCTATCCGACGGACTTCTTTAAGCGAGTCTGCTGTTGGGAACACGACTGCAGCTAATTTTTCACTTTGCCAAGCACCGACGCAATCCCCTTCATCGATCCATTCGGCTGTAATTCTACCTTCTAATCCTTCAGCACGTTTCAATCTAAGTAATAAAGATTCTATCATGGGCAAAGCAGCCCGAAATTGCTGACGAATTCCACCTGGCCAGCCCTCGGCGGTGTCTGAGCCTGCCTGCGGTAACAGCAACTCCATTGATTGTCTACGAATTCCATCACTCCAAGCTCGAACAGCAGCCCCTGCAGCTTGAGCAACACATTGTTCAGGGTTGGAAGGTAATGGAAAGACAAGGCTGCCGTCCTCTGCGAGAGAGAGGTTAGAGCCGGGGAGAGCACGCAAGGTTGGAACGAGAAGATTTTGCACTTTAGAAGGCGGTAATGCTGTTGCTATTGCTGCTGGAGATGATTGTTGCGGGAGCTTCGCTGGTGAAGAGGATGCCTGTTTTTGTTTATCTTGCGGTGGCGGCGGTGCAATATCTTGACCAACAATGAATTCAACCGACGCCACTGCCTCTTCCTGTTGTTGTTGTTGTTGTATTACCTGTGGACAGGACCTTTTATTATGTCCTTTCTCACCACAGACACTACACGTCTTCACACCAACTCCACTACGAGTACTACTCCTTGCTGCTGCTGTAGATGTCGTTTCTAATTTTTCTAAAACACCGTCAATCTCAAAAACTTTTTGATTTTTTGAATCTATCTTTAATCTTTCTTGCTGCTCTTCTCCTTCTTTTTCTTCAGTAGTCCCATCAACGCTACCAGCAGTGTTCACTACCGATGCTGAATTATTTTCCGCGAGTTCAGGGCACTTTTTTCTATTGTGTCCCAGTTGGCCACAAAGACTGCATTTTTTCTGTTTACCGGCTTGTCGTAGCGACGGGTCAGCCGCGTACCTCTCTCTCATTGCATTCGATATTCTTCTTTTATGGTCTGAATCGAGTGGACCGCGTCCTTGCATGGATTGTTTAATAGCTAAGCGTTTTTGTTCAGTCATATTCTGACCTCGGCGATCTTTGGGCTTTCTAAAAAAACTTCCCCTGATGTTGTCTTCATCTCCACTGCTGCTACCACTGTCTAGATCTTCTGTATTATTATTACGACTACCGCTACTATCCACTGTCTCCGAAGAAAGTGGGGTTGGGTCAAAAGATTTTGTATTTATATCTTGCTTGGAGACGAGTGGTTGCCCTGCTTTATAATCTGGTCTTCGTCTCCATGAAATGCATGCTGGGCATGGTAATGGTCCCGCAGCAGAGGGTATGACGCCTCTTCCACGGCACTCTCGGCATACTGGGGAAGGCGAGGAGGAACCTGAGGGGCGAGGCCAAGAAGAAGCTGGCCATGGCGTTGTTGAGGAAAACGTTTGTGAAGGGGAGGTGGGCTGAACTTCTCCAGAGGTTTCTAATTTTGCTTCTTCCGTACGGCCATCAGTCGCCTCTGCCAAGCAGGGAACTGATTTTCTGCCCTTGTTCTGCAAAATAAAATGAAGGGGTGGCGGGGATTGTCAGTGGGGTGTAATAAGATAAGAAAATAGTGCCAAAAGAATGATTATTTCGGAATTTACCTTGCAGCATTTCTGTCTACATAGTGTGAGTATGGTTGGCTTTGTACTGGCAAGCCCTGAGACAGGGCCTGGTGTCAGAAAAGACAACATGCTCCTAGAGATTGTGGTTGCTCTGGCGTCCAAGAGTCAAGATCATTGACGCTGGTAGCTCTTTCGTGTAATGTATACTATTTCATATCTATATGCATGAATTCAAATGCAATGAAGAATCTCTGTGACTAAAGTTTTCAAACGTAGAATCCTAGCGAAATATAGCAAATGCGTCTAAAAGGTCTGTCTCTCCCTCAATGCACGCTGAAAAAAATAATTATATTGTTAACGATATAGAGAAAATGGAGTGCCTTGGTCCCCCTTTGAAGCAGATTGGGATCCTGATCTTTTGAAATGTTTGGGCCGAGCACTTTTTCTCTCACCCTATGACAACCTGCTGCAGACATAATTCTTTGTGAAAATTAATATTTTTTCGCATGATCTGTTTCATCCGAAATCACTGCCGCATTGCGTATGCAACTATGCTTTCTTGATAAATTATTTAAAATTCAGACGTCATTTACAGCAACAACCTGCAACATGAGCGCACAGCCATGTAGGCTCTCTCACAAGTCTATTATAAGGACAATAGTCAGGTACACAGCTTTATAAAACCTGCATTTTTCCAAATTTCATCTAAACCACTGTGGTTAAAATCCCAGTCTTACCTATTATTTTTATTCTTTCTCTCGACTGCAGAGCTCCCCAACTAAAGCTACACTCCTACCCTAGAATATCCCTACACACATTTACTCAAAGAATGTCTCAGCGACCATCATCATTGCGGTCTCGCAGCATCAATATAAAAACCACGGCCTCCCTCACCACTGCCACCGCCACGGCAGCCTCCCTCGTTACCTATATCAAAGGCTCTATCGACCCCATTATTCTAGGCGCTACAGCTTCAGCTTCATACAAACTATTTCTAGTCTGCGTTGCGGTAGGATGGCTTTTAAAAACCAACAAAATACCCGGTGCAACAGCCTCAGTTCTTAGCCAGGTAAGAAACATCAAAGATTTTCTCTATTTTCTGACCCTTTGATCATTGATGCTATATATTTCTTCAACGAATTCGCCCTACAGGTCTCTTTCCAGCTGTTGATCCCATGTATGCTATTTACCAAAGTAGCCTCGACCCTTGCCGCTGCCCCCGACACCACTTTCCTCCTCGTGATGGCAGCAGCTGCCGTCACTCAAATTTTGATAGGCGCCTTTTGGGGCTTTGTACTTGCCCCATTAGTCGACGGGAAAGGTCTAAAAGACTTCACCATTTTTGGACGGCAGCCCTTTAGCCCAGGAGGTCGCTCAGCCGCCGCCATTGCCTCTGCTACTGCCGCCGCCACCGGGCTCCCTCAAGCTGCTTCTGCTCTACTCCCCCGTCCTGCACCCACCCCACCGGGTTTACGTGAACTCATCACTGCTGCTTGTGCATTTGGAAATAGTTTTACTCTCCCAGCAGTGTTCTTCTTAAGCTTGCTTCCAGGGGTGCTTGCCGACCAAGCAATTGCCTATTCAGGTTTATTTCTCCTCTCCTGGTCCCCTTGTTTGTGGAGTTTTGGATTAACCTTGGTAGAAAATGGTTTTACACGTGGCAATTCCAGTTTAGTAGAGAATAAAAATAATACAAGTGCGAATACTATGGGAGAGCAAAGAGTAGGACAGCCAGAACAACAACAACAACAACAGCAGCAGCAATTAACAGGCAATATTATGGCTATGAATGCTCGTGGCGGTGATGGCTTTAATTCAACTATAGACTTGGAATCTTCCGTTCAATTTTTTTCTTCTCCTATAGCAAATGTTTATAATAAATTGAACTATCTCTTCGCTGCTTCATCTCGTTTCGCCTCAAGAACTCTCAACCCGCCCGTGCTCTCGATCTTGATCGGAGCCATCGTCGGTCTCTCTCCTGCGGGAAAAGATTTATTTTTAGCTCTAAAATCTGGTCCAGGGGCTAGTGTAGCCACTTCAGGCATGAGTTTCAACCTTGGATATCTTCCTTTTGAATTATCTTTAGTTTGGGCTGGGTTAAAGGGTGCGTACGAGGTGATTGAGATGTTGGCAGCAGGAACGCTTGCTATGCAAACCTTAGTGCTAGCCTCGTCTTTATTACAGCCTGCGCCTGCTGCTGCTGCTGCCTCTACTCCCAATAATAATAGATCCAATAATAGGAGTGACGTTAATGATGGTGGTGTTGCTGGAAGTGGGATGTTAAAAGCTCTTTGGATCGCCCTTGCTCCTTCTGATGCCACTGAAGCCAGAGCGCTTGCCGTCTTAGCTTCAGTTAGATTCGTTCTGGTACCCACCACAGCAATTCTAGTATGGAATTGGGTATCCAAACTTGGTTTTGTAGGGTCTTTAGCCTCAGATCCACTGTTTTTATTCGTTTTAGCGGTTCAGTGTGTGATGCCCTCTGCACAGAATCTAATTATCGTTTTGCAATTGTCAGAAGCAACACGGCCTGCTGCTCCGGCATTTGCGAGATTGCTGTTGAAGCTTTATGCGTATGCAGTGTTACCAGTGACTTTATGGGTGACTGCATTTGCCAGTAGATTACAAATACCTCTTGTTTAGAAGTAATATTAAAAATAAAACTACTCTTTAATTATTTGGTATCTGTATCAACTGAATTTCAAAAAAAAAAAAAAAAAAAAAGACCAAGAAATAGCGAAAACGAGACAGAGAAAGACTGGAAGAAATTCTATCTCCTGCCTCCTCTTCCTCTCCCACCACCTCTTCCACGGTCACTACTACTTCTCCCACGACCACCACCTCCGCCTCTTCCACGGCCACGACCACCACCATCACGGCCACGACCACCCCTACCACGACCCCCTCCACCCCCACGACCCCCACCACCACCTCTCGATTGCATTCTCTTGAACTCGTCATCAGGCGCTTCACCAACTTCCTTCTCATACCACTCAGCATCATCATTACCTTCTTCACGTTGTTTCTTAGCCTCTTCCCCTTCTTTTTCCCACCACTCTGTCTTTCTCTTTTTATAGGCAGCACCTTTCTTCCCGCCAGCAGCACTGTCTTCATCTTTTCTTTTCTTTTCCGCCATTTTGCGCTGGACATTGGCATCCTGCTCTTTCCTCCTCTTTTCTTTTTCTCTTTTCTTTGTTTCAGCTTCAGTTTCTTGGGCAGCTGCCTCCGCAGCGCTCTTCTTGACATATCGATGATACAGAACCTTGCCTCCACATAAGCCTTCTTCTACTTTGATAATTTCAAGCTCTAAACGAGGCCCTACTTCAGATAAACGAATCCTGCTTTGACGAGGACCTTTGGTACTACCACCAGCCCCACCTGTAGTCCCTTCTTCAACTTCTACCCTTGACGCCTCGGCATCTTCACCTTCACTTTCAGATCCATAGCCACTTCTAGCTAAAAATTCAGAAACGTCAGTCATACGACCCATATCGGGCAATTGTTTACGTGTAAGCAACGATTTTAAGTTTTTAGATACCCCAGTTGGCTGGGCAGATACAGAAAAGTGGCGTAAAGAGATTCGACGTGTTTCCGGATTGTACTCCAATAATACGACTCTCTGGCAGGAAGAAAGTTTCGTATTGGCTACATTAATAGTAGGAAACAAATTTTGAAACATAACGGTGGCTAATTTCAAGTGTTCGGTGTCTTTTTTAGAACCACCGGGAACATTGAAATTATTCATGACTACAAGCGGGGGTCCTAGCCACATAGATTGAGGGGCACGTGGACGTTGCTGCGAAGAAAGGACATCACGAATAAGGGCGTATTCGTGGATTCGTAAGGTTAAAGTAGGCCCACGGGGGGATTTGGCGACACGAAGGTACGCGGCATTGTGAGTAGCAGAAAGCATGAGAAGATGAGTCACACCTAACGGCCCTGCTACGTGGACAAAGTCTTTAAGAACATTACGTTTGGATTCACGGAGTTTAGATGCGGTATTAGGGGACATGAGTTTACGAATATCAACTTCTAAATCTTTAAGAACTGCGGCGTGACGGCCTCGGCGGAGGACGAAAGATTTGGGTTGACCTTTTTTGGAAGGGTCTTCAGCTTCTGACACGTGTGTCCTTTTCTTTCTCTGTAAAACAAAGGTTGAAGTAGTAGTAAGGGTTGAGTGAGTAAGGTGAAGTTGGGAGTTTTTTTTTAGGGGCTGGTGGAGTCTGTGGACGGCGGCAATTTAATCAAATCGAGATTGAAGAGCCACTTGAAAATTCGATACATTTATATGCATGCAAGGCACTTACACGACGAGTCTTGGCCATACTGTATTATTGCTATCGACAAAGGCTTAGAACCTAAGGAAATGTTTTCGAACTGAGGAGATTCCAGTGCCGAAATCAGATTTTTATGAGAAATTAAATCTTTGCAATCAGTTTTGTATTTAATATAATTTATAGATATCTTATATTGCATTCAAAGTGCTTCATGTCGTCCTAAATTTGAGTTCAAGTAACTTGGGCCAAAACTTGAACTTCGCCAGGGACAAAGACTTCGAGCTGAACACCCACAAAACTCGCTCCCTTTGTCAATATCGTCCTCTTTAATCTTTATTCTCTGGGGCTAAAGAGCTAGTAAGTATAGCTGCAGTCTACTTGTGTCCTCTTCGCAAGGCCGCCACCCATTCATCACATTAATTGCTTAAACTTAAATTTGCACCATCGTCTCTTGGAATCATCATCCAACCCATTAATTCTACACATTGATAAATAAATTAACCTTTTACACCTTTACTATCACTTGCAGACCGGGGAATCGAGTCGGCCATATTTGAGTCGACGCGTTCAATTTACAAAAGTAGGAGTTAAACACTATGTTGATCTCCAAGAAGAACCGCCGCGAGGTTTACAAGTACCTCTTCAAGGGTAAGATTGCCAAAGAATCTCAATACCTCCACAATCCCACATTTTCTCGAAATTATCAATTTCCAATCTTTCCCCGCCTCTAATGAATTTTATTAAACTTAACTTGCAGAGGGTGTCTTGTACGCCGAGAAGGACTTTAACGCCCCCACTCACCCTGAGATCGAGAGCGTTACTAACCTCGAGGTTATCAAGCTTATGCAGAGCATGAAATCCAAGGAGTATGTCACCGAGCGTTATGCTTGGCGCCATTATTACTGGTTCTTGACTGATGAGGGTATTGAATTCCTCCGTGAGTACTTGAACTTGCCTTCTGAGATTGTGCCTGCCACTCTTAAGAAGTCTACCCGCCCCTTGGAGCGTGATTCCCGCCCTCCTCGTGGTGATCGCCCTCCCCGTCGTTTTGATGGTGAAGGTGGTGGTCGTGGTGGATATCGCAGTGAGAAGGCTGGTGCTCCTGGTGAGTACAGGCCTGAGTTCCGTGGTGGATTCGGCCGTGGCTCTGCTCCTCAGTAACTAATTGCAAATCAAAATTAATTTCTGCGTTGTTCTGAGGCCCATGACTCTCTCTATCGGTGTTTTTCTTCTTCTCTTGAAATAAAAAAAACACCTACTAGTAAAAACCCAAATCAATGTAAGATCATTGCACGGCAATCTTTAAAAGTTTAGTTACAATGGGAAGAGTTGTTCAAAGAACGATATCTCTCTTGGAAAAAAGATTTTTAAAAAGGCCAATCGGCGGGAAAAAAGAAACTATAGTGAAAAGGAACAAGGTGCCTGCTGGTTTAGAAACCCAACTTGAACAGGCTCCTCAGAAATAATAGATAATTTGCCTTTAAATAAAGAAGAAACAAAGAAACAAACAAACGATAATCATTTCATCTACCTATCCAATTTTTAGACCTCAAAACTAACCACAGTCTATCGAATGATTTTATCTCTAAAAGATTCAATGTTATGAAGCGTCAAAATCTTGCACTGCTCAAATCGTAATGGTTGTTTGGTAAAAGGACAAGTACTATTCTCGGCCAAGACCGCTCTCCAGGTCGCAGCACCCATGACGTGTCCGTACGGTGAGATGGCAGGACGGATGACTGGCTCCAACGTGATTGGGTCAATAATTTCTGGTACAGGATTATCAGCATCGATATTAGTAGTATCATCGCCGTTATCTTCAAGGCGTTTACGGTAACGATCAGTACGGGAGACAGAACTCCACTTGTTGGTCGTGTACTGCGCTTCTTCGCCTTCCTCTCCATTGTCACCTTCAGAATCTGAACCGTTGCTGTTGTTGTGACGGCGACCACGGCCTCCACCAGTGCCAGTGCGGCGCGGAGCACCGCCGGCTCTGGGTGCACGAGGAGCGCGGGGCGCCCCTCCTCCACTGCCGGCGGCAGTAGTCGATGGCAGTCCTGCAGCTGCATGCATTCTTTCTACCTTTCCAGCCCAATATTGTACACATTCATGTTCAGGATCTAACGCTTCGATCGCATACGTGATGTTTGGTTGATTTAAACCAAAGTATTCGGGTCCAGCGATAGCCGTTTTAGGCGGGGGAGGTAAATCTTCACCTGACTTCCTTCTGGCTTCAATTTCAGCATTAATGCGTTTCAAAATACCAGTCCAACATCCAGTACAAGATTTAGCAATCAAAGGTTCCTCGGGGCGGTCTAAAGCAACAACTTTAAAAGTGGGTGCAGGCCAGTATTCTCCACCTTTTCCAATGATGAAACATTCGTGGACGCAGAGCTGATCGATGGCTACAGAAGAGCGGAATAAAGTGCGGGATTGGAATCCTTCAGGGAAGATATAGCCAGCATTGTGCCACCCATTCTTCGTTTGGAGTGTTCCAACCTCAACCAAGTCGGCATTTTTGTGCGATTTCTGTTTGACCCGGCCACGATTTGTGTGGCCACGGGAAGAGATCGCTGCCTGATTGTTGTTATTGTTGGTAATAGCAGAAAGGCGACGGGAAGCAACAGCAGAGGACTTTTCAGGTTCACCGGCTGGAGGTTGTTGTTGTTGCTGTTCTGTCTCCATGGCTACTGCTGTATCTGCAGCTGCTGCTACTGCAATGGCAGCTTCTTCATTAGGAGGAGAGGATTTACGGCGCTTGCTAGCAGAGTTCTGCCTGGACATTTTCTTATTATTTCCAGCAACAGCAAAATCTTCATCATCATCAAAGTCGTCGTCAAAAGCAGCAGCAGCAGCTTTCGTTTTAGATGCAGCAGCACGACGAGGACGAGAAGATTCCTTCTTTCCTTCATTAATAACCGCCTCGTTCTCCCATTCTGTATCCTCACTGTCCTCTGCCTCGTTCCCAACAGCAAAAACAACAGCACCGGCTCTCTTGGGGGCGCTCCGAGTGCTCTTTCTATTTAAAACAGGAGCAGCCTTTCGCTCCTGTTCTGTTTCTTTGGATGCAGCGTTTCTGGCTGTTTCCAGCAACTCTTGTAAAGTAATTGCACGTATAGGGTCCTCATCACCCAACACTTGAAGAACCTTTCCAGCCATCTCTGGTGCCATTTTAGCCAGCCATGCTGCGCCTGCTTCGTCGTCCAAGGCAGACAGTTTGATAGTCATTTTCTCAAGCATAGAGACATTAATATTAGAGGTTCTTCGTGCAGAAGCACGGGTAGGAAGAGGAGCCTCCTCTTCTTCTTCTTCTTCTTCTTCCTCCTCCTCGGCAATAACAGCAGCAGGGCTGGCATCTCCAGGCTTGACTGCAGTGGCAGCACGCTTCAGTTCAGAGTCAGTGACAGGACGGACATTTCCTTGACTGGTTTCGCGGACTAGAGCATAGTTCTTAGGTACAGTAGGAGGGGTAGAGCCAGAGCCACTCTTGCCAGCAACATCATATTTTTCTTCCACCGTCATCTCCTCTACTACTTCTTCAGCTGCTACTTCAACCTCCTTTCCTTCATTTTCAACGGCAATAGCCTCTTCAGGCTGTTCCTCAGCTTCTTCTTCTGCATTTGCAGAGGCCTCTTCAGCAGCACCGCGGGCTTTTTGGCGGGAGCCATTTGCACCACCGACACTGCCCCGCTGCTGAGGGGGAAGCTTGGCTACAGGGCCCTTGATAGTACCCTGAAAACCTTTACCTCTGAAAGATCCTACAAATACGGAATCTCCAAGGGTAGCAGGGTCAATTAGCTTGGGGCGAGGGCCATTAGGACGACCAGGCCAGTTTGTGCTACCGCCACCATTACTGTTGTTGCGTCGAGTGGCAGTGACAGGAGGGCCAGTTCCGCATGCACTTTGAACTCTACGTCTGAAACTAGGGTCAGATACCAGAGATGCAGCAGCCTCATCTTCACGGCCGTTGCACATATCGAGAGCAACAGAGGCCTCATCGTCAGTAATGTCCGGGCAGACTTCTCTGAGTTCCTTGACTTTGCGTTGTTTTTCGCGTTTTTCGAAGAGCTCAAACATCTTACGCTGGTGAGCAACCTGGTGAATAGAAGGGGGAAGGAGGGTATGAGTTTAATAGGGGACATGGGAAGTAAGCGAGAAGCAAGATCAGTTGAGGATTTTGAAGTCTAAAAGAATTTGAATCAATTTTGGGGTTCTGTGTAGCGTAATGTCAGCCTACTTACCCTGTCATCAATCATGGACTGCTCTGCATCAGTAAGATTACGCTTCTCCAAAGCTTCAAAGAGGTTTTCAGTTCTGCACAAGTAAAATAACATTCAATTATTTATCGTTAGGATGCAGATATACGTCACGAAGGTGAGAAATTGCTGCATAGATATCTTCGCCTATATTATCTGGAGTCAACTATCCAACTAGAAGCTCCCCACTCCGTCTTTATTTCAAATCTTACTTGTGAGTGCCAATTTTATTCATTCCTTCAACGAACATTGTGCGAAGAGCATCAGGCGCATCAGGGTCCTGATTCTCTTGATTACTAGGTACTGTATTCATTGGCGCGGCTTCTGCAGCGGGTGCTTGCTCTGCGGTGGGCATTGTTTTGAGATCGTTTTGTGCTATTCGCAGGGCCACTAGAGGCCAACGTATATTGAGACTGCTTTATTTGCGAAAAATATTAAGAACTTGGGTGCTGTCAACAATTATCGCTTTTTTAATTACCTGTTGCCAAACTGAATTTCATTTTAAAATACCTGAACTTTATAAATTTGAATTTCATGAAAGGAAAGGGGTGAATCCATGGGCTTTCAGAGCATTATTTGCCACTTTTGAGCATCCAATTAGATACAGTATATATAGATTATTCTTTAGAACTGGGGGCACCGAAGGTTTGCCCTTTATTGTCACCCAAATGATCACTTCAAATTCTCAAGATTTACCTTTTCCCCCCTCTAAAACTGCTCAATAAGTGGATTTGACATGCGGACAGGGTGGCAGGTACGCTTTGTTATACCTAGGACAGTCCTGATGATCTGCAACACAACTTATAACGCTATCATTCCTGTTCACTTCTGCAGCCCAAGGCGGCTCCTAGCTTCGCCGCTGGAACTTTTTCTACAGTGGTCAGAAGGAGGCGCCTTGCTGCTGTTCTGGTGCTTCTCTTTGTGATGGTAACTATTATACAGAATTAAAGCATTTTTTGGGTGGGGGTGGGGGGGTGGGGGTTTAGAAAGGCACTACTCGCGTTTATTTTTATGAAACCGCAGGGGCGTTCCTGTCCTCCACCATCTTCATAACTCAATTAACATATTACTATTATATTGTTATTGCAGGCATCTTGGTTGATCTTCTCATCCGCCACGCTCTTAACATCCTCGCCCACACAGTACGTGCTAGTTATCGACGCTGGCAGCTCAGGAACAAGAATGAATGCCTTCAAGTGGCACGATGCAGCAACCTCCGGAGGTCTCCCTCTTCTCCAAGCTATATCGCCGGATGCAGCACCTCACAAGGTCCCCAGACGGGCTTTAGAAACCCGCCGTGCCTATAAACGCGTAGAAACCGAGCCTGGAATGGATAAATTCGCAGAAAATGTAGGAAAATTAGGTCAGACTGCCCTTGAGCCTCTGCTTGAGTGGAGTCGTGCAGTAATCCCTCGAAATAGCTGGCCAACTACCCCTGTATTCCTTCTAGGCACTGCAGGGCTACGAAAATTGAATGAAGAGCATCGGGAACGGGTTATGAACGAAGCGAGGAGTGTTTTAAAGCGCTGTGGCTTTCGTTTTAGATCTTCTTGGGCTCGGGTGCTTGGCGGTAACGATGAAGGAGTCTATGCTTGGGTAGCTTTAAACGCTGCCGAAGGGAAATTAGGCACAGAAAATACACTCGGGGCGTTAGATTTAGGTGGATCTTCTCTTCAGGTCACTTTTGCAATAGATAACGCAGAAACAGTAGACAAGAACAGTGGTGGGGCCAGTATAAGACAAAGCGCTGAAGCTCTTCCTCATGCTCCTTTTGCAGTGAATGTTTCGTTACTAGGCACCCATCATACCTTATATACGCATTCACACTACCATTTTGGGTTAGATGATGCGTTTGAACGCTCAGTAAGCCTGCTACTAGGAGAACAAAATAGAAAAAATAGTGGAAAAAAGGGGAAAAAAGGACGAGAGCTGCTGTTTGATAACTCTGCTGGAGCAGCAGTGCATTTAGAGCATCCTTGCCTACATAAAGGGTACAATAAAGTGTATAATAGAATCCCATTAGAAGGCCGAATACCCTCCCCGGCAACGGTAACATTAATTGGAAAGCCTGATGCCACGGTTTGTTCCCGACTAGCTGAAAAAGTTGTGACTTTGCCCACTGAATGTGACGCTCCACCGTGCGCTTTAGGCACCCCCCAACCCCATGTAGCAGGGAAGTTCATTGCCCTTGCTGGATTCTACGTTGTCTCGCATTTCTTTAATCTAGGAGCCAATGCAGGGGTCGCAGCAGTGGCCAAGGCTGGAACTGATTTTTGCCCGCTGACGTGGTCAGAAGTACAATCTCGTCATCCTGGAGAAATGGCGGTTGAAACGTACTGCTTCCGTACAGCATACATTGCAGCGTTAGTTCCCCAGGGTTTGGGGTTGAAAGAAGATCAGGTAGAGATAGGGCAAGGGACTGCTGGTTGGACTTTGGGTGCTGCTTTGGTGGAAGGCCACCACCATGCTGGTCTTGGTGTTGGAGTCAAGGGCACTGCTACTGCTGCTGCTGCTGCTGCTGGTGGTGGTGGTTCTCAACATAGTGCTACAGGTGGTGCTTTTACGATGAGTGCTGTATCTCAATGGGCAGGACTTCTTCTCCCATCGTGGGGTGGCCGAGCTGCCGCAGGTGTTCTCGCTATATTAATTCTCGCTGTATTAATTCTCGCTGCACTTGTGCTGGCCTATAAACGAGGGCACGATCCTGTTGCTAGAGTTTTACGAGCTCAAGGGTGGCTACAATCACGGCGTAGAAGTAGCAATGGGATCTTATCTGCAGCAGACTTCGGCTCTGAAGACCTAGGAGACAATACCGGCCATGGCGGCGGCGGCGGCGGCGGCGGCGGTTTTCAAAGCAGTATTTTTTTTCGTTTATTTGGGGCAGCAGCCAAGGGTACTAACGGCAAAAAAGGGTCCCCATCTTCAATTTGGCAAGAACAACAGCCAGGAATGAGTAGTAGCGAAAATGGATTATCAGCAGCAGCATCAGGTTCGTATGGCAGCCCCGATGGGATGGTTGCCGTTGGCTCAGCTCGGGCGCTTGGACTCACAAGATCTGCCACGTATAGTCGAAGACTTTCTGCGTTAGAGTCTGCATCTAGTGAACGGGGTGGATAAACAGCTGAGACTTGATTTATTCTCGCCGCTCTTGTAACTTATTTCTACATTTGTTATTTATATTTAACTTTGCTAAAAATTGAGTTTGACTTTTTGACGTTGACTGGGGCTCGTTTTTTATATTGACTGTTATTTGTTTTAAAATGCGAATTTTGTTTTTGAAGGTATCAGTAGAACAAGATAAGAGAAATTAGCAGGAAAATAAAGGTAAAAGAAGAATGTCAATCAAATGTTTATTCAATAGAGATCTCTAATCAAGAGAAAGGTGGTAGGCGCAAAAAAGAATGTGAAGTTGTTTTATTTCCGTTCTATTGCAACTCTCGTGTAGTGTGCATCACTCGCCAACGTGTGTGCAGCGCCAAAGAGCGTTCAATAGAGTAATAAAGCCAACGACTTCAAAGAATCAGGAATGACGAGTGCCGGCCGAGAAAGGCCGCAATGAATATAATTTTTTTCTCGGAAAAAAAATTAAATGAAAGGATGAAACGGCGCAAAGGGGAGGAAGGGCTGGAATGATAATGAGCAAGGAAAGTAGATAGAAATCACTTTCATCCTTGAAATTTCACAAATAGGGGGTGTACGTTTCGGTAAGAAGTCAAAGGGGAGCCATCAGGTTGAATCGAAGTATGTTGTGGTCACTTGCAGGGAAGACCCGCCCGTAGAAAAAAAGGAAGTCAGAGAGGTCAACAATGTAGTCAGATCTGCCAGAACATGCGAGAAGCTTAGTTACTTAGCATCTTGCGGCCAGATTTACTACTGTTTTTCTTGGTGTCGCGGCCAGTGCTGCTAGTAAGAGCTTCACGCTCGTTAGTGCATGATGCCCACTCCCACTCAATCCTCTTCTTAGCGGAAGTTCCCTGTACAGCTTCCAATGCCTCAGTAGATAAGGAAAGATCATTGACGTTGCAGTTGTCGCACAAGTCGACCACCTTGATAAGATAAGTCTTGGCCAGGGCACGTCCCTGAATTCCCCTGACGCGAATGCACTTGCCGCACACGGAGCCATTCTCCCAATGCTCTTCAGCTACTGATCCGTAAAACATTCCATCGAGTTCTTCCTGGCCAACCTTGCAGGTATTTGACGCCCAGTCGGTCACTTGTGTGGCTGCACAAATGGGTGGAGACAGACGAACAATTAGTAAAGGATATAAAGGCAGCCGGAATAAAAATACGCAATCTGTCTATGAACTATACATCTTAACAAGGCTTACCAGCGGCGAATCCTTTGTTTTTTGCATCGGCACTTCCAGTGAAGGCCATGAGAAAAACGGCGACGATCAAAAGGCTCTTGAACATGACTGCTGATTTGCTGCGGTGTTGCGTGAAAATCACAAGCTTAGGTGATAAAGGTAATAATAGAATAGATATAATGATGAATGTAGGCGTGTAGGGAGAGAGTTTAAGGCCTCAATCTTAAATATTTTATTCCCAGACGCACGTCGTCAGACTGCCTGTCTGGGCAGCGCCGAAGTCAGTTGAGCACAGCACGCAGCAGGATTAAATGAAAGGAGGCAAAAAGCTTCTTAAACTTGCTGACTTGTGACTGAAAGCGCGTTCTTCGACGCTATATCATAATAAAAAAGTTAAACTAAGCGCCCTAGGAATCTTGCCGCAGCTCCTGGTAGGCTTGATTAATCCCCTGAGCTACATCTTGCACTCTATCCATAATTTGAACCAAGTGTTCTTCAAGAACTAGGCGGCTAAACCTATGCTGAAACTTATCAGGATGCCATCGAAGGCACGCTCGAGTATACGCCCGCCGTAGGTCAGCTGTAGAATTTATGTTGTGCACATCGCCGCTGCGAGCGGTGGAGACACCACTGCTGCTGAGAGCTAGTAAATATCTGTGTAGATTATCTCCAAATGGTGGCCATGGTAACGTATTATATGTCAATACGGCATATTCATAAGGGGCTGATTCAGTGCTCGAAGTTGTTGTATTGATACAAGCAGCGGCTTCAATAGTAGCCCAGCGGGCTTCATGCTCCGCCAGCACGGCGTCATCTGGATCTTCCCGGCTAGTAGACGTTGTTTCCATACTGTTGCTATTAAAGTATGCATTACGATTTTCAAAATGGGCGCCTTGTTTTATTTTTGCTGCAGCTTCACGTTCAGCTCTGTGTCTCCGCAGCGCGTCCATTTGCCGTGTTGCCGCATCTTGAACTTGCCTTTTGCGTTGCATATTTTGCAGCCGCTCTCGCAGCCGCTCTTCTTCACTGTCGTATCTGTATATTGAGACACTTGGGAAAGCTTAGTCTAGATTAGATCGTCCGAAAAAGAGGGACCGATGAAAAAAGAGGAAATCTGAATTTGATTGCTTTCATTCTGAACAGAAAGCTTACCCTTCATCGCTGCTGTCACTCAAATGCTCGTGCATGTTATTGATATTACCTTATGCTATGTTGAAAGGCATTAAGCTGTCAAGTTTCTTACTTTCTCTCGGTCAAAGCATCAGAAATTCATCTTGACTCCTGACTTACTTCCAGAAAAGATTTACAAATGCAATAATAATAATGGGCAAAACGTACAAAAATTGTTAATAAAAGGAAACAACAAGACTGTCAAAAGGGAGAGTAGAATAGAAATAATCAAAAAGTTTTTGCCTGCACGGGGCCATCGCAATAGCCTATCCTCGTGCAAAACTGCAGTGGCTGCAGATAAGTGATCATCATTCCAAACGCCATAGGTCCATACATATCAATATACTCTACACATTGGTCTTTATAATCATCAAAACTATCGCAGCTCTGCTTGGCAAAGTCCAGTACTTCTTTCTGAATATCGGGGTTCTGCAAAGAGAAGGATAAAGCAAACATGCAAAATATTGTTAGAAAATAATCAACTTAAAGCAGTTTTTTTCCCAAAAAGCAAAAAAATAACTTTATAATACAAAGACATTTACCATAAGAATAGAAACGGCTTCAGAAAGCACGCTCTCACACGCCTGGCACCCTTGATCATCTCCCACCAAGCCCGAAGACGCTTTGTGTATCTCATTCAACCTGCTCGGAATTTGACGTAATGCCACAATCCCCGCTGGTGGTGCTACCCTTTGGGCAGCATCTCCACAGAATTGCAGTACTTTACACGCACGGCCAGCATCTAAATCGTCCAGCAAGGCATCCAAAGAAGCAAACAACTGCTCCACATCAGCACGGCATTTCAAAACACCTTCAGGTTCAGCAATATCTTCACAAGCATCAAGCGCAGCTGAGTGAATCTCTTCCCTAGATGTAGGGTCTTTTAATTTCTGCACAATGTTGGTCATTACCAGTTTGCAGACAGGGCATTCAACTGGAAAGCCTTGAGCGTCTAAGGAATTGAGTCCTGCAGCTTGAGCGAGCTTGACAGCAAGAGCACCAGTCCCACAGGTACCCATGTATGTGCAGACTACTTCAGGGGTGATTTTCTGTTCCATGCTGGCGACTGCTTGGGCTATCAAGACGCGAGCTTCTTGGGAGCAGGTGCGGGAGGAGTCTTTAGGGAGTAATGAGCAAAGGTTGTCTTGTAAAAAGGTGACGATCGCATCCTGGGTAGTAGGCGAGGCAAGATAGTCTTCTGCATCTTCTACAATTTTTAAGCAGGTTTCGCAAGGTGTCTCGTCTGACACGGCTAAAGAAGAAGGCTGGATCCTTGAAGAGGGCAATTTCAAAGCCCAGCTGCAAGGGGTGGCTACCGTAAGGAGCAGCACCAGTGCTACGAAATACGTTTTCATTCTAATACTGTGCTATGTTGTTTATTTGAGCGAAACGGGCTGTTTTGGAAATAAATCTGTTTAAATTACACTAAGATTAGCAAAGGTTTGAGGTTGCTGCCTTTATCGTTACGTGCGCAAAGGCTGTGATAAGGCGGCGATATAGTTGGTTAATAGTTTATGCAGGCTGCTGGTTGTTAAGTGTAGGTTTAAGTTAATATTTGAACACTGACTGAAAGCGCAGCGGGAGCGACAGAGCCACTGGCAGGAGGTCGTCAGGTTGCAGAGCTAAGGGCATGGAATAGGCTTTAAGTCTGCTAATTCCTCTTAACTACATACTCCTTGAAGCCGAAAATGGGGAGAGCTGCTCTCAATATGATGAAAAAACAACCCTCCATTGAGCCCCCCTTCTAGTGGCACTTGCATTGAAGTTCAACTTCAAGTTGCAATTTCGTCACGTGTTGTTTGCTTCGTCAGCCAAGTCTCACCCACTAACGATCGCTGCATTGAAATCCTCGGAACCTTATTTCTATAGTTAATAGATCGGTTGACATAATCACCAAGTGCTCAAGCTTGAATCGCACCTCTACAGCACAGTAAACCAGCGATCAAAGATTTACTCCAAAGCGAAATCAATCAACCTAGCGTGTTTTCGTTCCCGAAAAAAATATGCTGGCACGCAGAGCTGTAAAAACTTCGAATTTAGCAGGTTACCATGCCGCTCTTGCTCGCAGCGTTGCATCCTGGTCTAACTTTGACCCTAATCAGATGACATCTGACAACCCCGCAATGCCTTCTAATCTCGTTTTTGGAGAGTGGTCCCCTACAGAAAAGCATCTAACCCTACCTGATCCATTGAATGGGCAGCCATTTTTGAAGTGTCCAGATACCCAGCTCTATGAAATCGAGCCGTTTGTCCACAGTTTGAAATCTGTTCCCAAAACTGGCCTCCACAACCCTTTAAAAAATCCTGAGCGCTACCTTTTACTCGGAGATATCACCCACAAAGCCGCTACCGAGCTTCGTAAAGACGACGTCGCCTTGCACTTTGCCAAGCTCATCCAGCGTGTCGCTCCTAAGAGCCTTGCCCAAGCCTTGGGAGAGGTTAAAGTCACCAGATTGTTTCTAGATAATTTTGGAGGCGATCAACCTCGCTTCCTAGCTCGTGGTTTCACCACTCCTGGAGACCATACTGGACAGCAAAGCACAGGGTACCGTTGGCCATTTGGTGCTGTAGCCTTAATTGCACCGTTTAATTTTCCTTTGGAGATTCCTGTGTTGCAGATGATGGGGGCCTTATACATGGGGAACAAACCGCTGGTTCATGTTGATAAGCGGGTTTCTATTGTTATTGAAGAATTTGTCCGACTATTACACCATTGCGGGTTACCTTTAGCTGACGTGGATTTGATTCATGGGTCTGGAGGTACTGTAGGTGAAATTTTGGCCCAAGCAAAGCCTGCTTCCACGTTATTTACTGGCAGTAAGAAAGTAGCGGAGCACTTGGCAAAAGAACATCATGGTCGAGTATATTTAGAAGACGCAGGGTTTGATTGGAAAATCCTCGGTCCTGACGTAGCTGAATTTGACTACGTAGCGTGGCAATGTGATCAGGACGCATATGCTTGCTCTGGACAGAAATGCAGCGCTCAGAGTATTTTGTTTATTCATGAGAACTGGGCAAAGGCTGGTTTAGAGGCTGAATTAGCGAAACGTGCTTCTACCAGAAAGCTGGAAGATCTAACTATTGGCCCTGTGTTATCTTGGACGACGCAAGCGATGCTTGACCACGCTAAAAAGTTGTTATCAATCCCAGGCGCTCGAGTCGCTTTTGGCGGGGAAGCTTTAGAAGATCATTCAATCCCTTCTGAATACGGCGCAATCAAGCCTACCGCTATTTTTGTTCCGTTAAAAGAAATTCTCAAGCCTGGTAACTTTGAATTAGTGACTACCGAGGTATTTGGCCCTTTTCAAGTGATTACTGAGTATGGTCCCGCTGATGTACCCCACGTGCTGGAAGCATGTGAACGTATGGAGGCACATTTAACTGCTGCTGTGGTTTCTAATGATGTCCAGTTTGTGAATCATATCTTGGCGAATACAGTAAATGGGACTACCTATGCGGGTATTAGAGGGCGAACGACGGGCGCTCCTCAGAACCACTGGTTTGGACCTGCAGGGGACCCTCGTGCTGCTGGAATTGGAACTCCGGAGGCTATTAAATTGGTATGGTCGACTCATAGGGAGGTAATTGGAGATTTTGGACCTGCGCCAAAGCATAGTGCTCAATTAAAGCAGAGTTAAATTGCAAATTTGTTGATTGGCGGTGCGGTGTTTTATGTTTGTGATTGTTATGTTGTAAATACATTTTTGAGTGTCTATGCTTGTAAATAATCCTAGTTGTTTCTCAAAGTGTTTTAAAATAAGTTACGTGCTCAAAATCCAAATAGGAAACATAATTCCTGTCCCGCGGCATCTCGGGCGATGGAGACCGGTGGCAATGGAGGCGCCCAAGGGCATGGGATCAAAACAAAGGCAAAATAGAGGGGACAGCCGGGATTTGAACCCGGGACCTCGTCTACATTCCGAGTAGAACACGGGGATACACTATCCGAACTGCAATTGGGAAGGAAATATTTATACAAATGAGATGATGGATCTTAGTATTGTGTACATGTGAAAAGGAAGCATAATGACTGTTTAACGTACAGACGAATCATAGCTACTAGACCACAGTCCCGAATAGAACACCGAGTTCGTCCGACACAAACAATAAGACCTTGATGCTCTTTCTAAAAAATGACTTATGGTTCGACATATCATCCCTGCCTGAAAAACAAGGAGCCAAAATGCACCATTTCTCACACCTCAATTATAAAATTTTTTGCTATTTGGGATATAATTTCATCTTCGGCCTACAGTACCCCTTGATTAAAAGACGCGCGTGGTTAACCTGTATTCTTAAGTTTGCACCAATTTTTCAAATGATGTCTTTCAGCGCTAGAACCGCTGCTACACAGCTCTCCTCTTCCCGTATGCCAGCACAAAATAATAATCGACAGAAAGGAAACGTGCGTTGCCAGGCAACTCCCCTCCGCTTTGCCAAATACCAAGGCTTGGGAAATGATTTCATTTTAATAGATAACAGGCACCAGGCCTCCCCAGTCCTCACTCCTGAACAAGCAGCTCGTATGTGCGACCGTAATTTCGGCATTGGAGGCGATGGAGTCATCTTTGCCCTCCCGCCTGTAGGAGATACTGACCTTACCATGCGCATCTACAACAGCGACGGCAGCGAGCCTGAAATGTGTGGCAACGGTATCCGTTGCTTAGCCCGCTTTGTCGCAGACATTGATACCGCCGCAGACTCTACCCAGTACAAGATCCACACTTTGGCAGGCCTTATTCAGCCTGCTATGCGTCCAGATGGCCAAGTCCGCGTAGACATGGGTGAACCAATTCTCTCAGCAGCACAAGTACCTACCACTTTACAGTCTACCCGTGCAGAGGACGGTGCAGTCATTGCACAAAAATTAGATGTTGCTGGAAAGACATGGCTCATGACCTGTGTTTCTATGGGCAACCCTCACGCTGTCACGTATACTGCTGATGAAGTGCCAATTGATCTTGATTCTCTCGATTTGTCGACAATTGGCCCCTTATTTGAAAATAATGCCGCATTCCCTGCTAAAACAAACACCGAATTTGTGCAAATCTTATCTCCTAGCCATGTCCGCATGATTGTTTGGGAAAGAGGGGCAGGAAGGACCTTGGCGTGTGGCACTGGTGCGTGTGCTACGGTCGTTGCCGGAGTGCTTGAAGGTAAAGTTGAGCGTACTTGTAGGGTAGATTTACCCGGTGGTCCATTGTTAATTGAGTGGAATGAACAAGATAATAGAATCTATATGACTGGACCTGCTGAAAGGGTGTTTGGTGGCGATCTAGCAGGGAGCTATCTTGAGTAACATATTTTTTCTTGTTTCTGTCGGTTTTTATTTTTTGTTTTTAATATTTTGTTATCTTACAGTTTAAGAGCGTTACTAAAAATAAAGCAGTGCCAGGTGAAAGGAAAAATGGCGATACTGTTATACAGATAATATATATGGAAAATATCAACCAGCTTCTTTCCCTCAAAAGCAGAGAAATGTTGAGAAGGTCGACGGGGAAAATTTGTGCTTTTCAATATAAAAATTGCAAAATCTTTTCAATCATGGTCAAGTGGGCAATTGAAGTATAGATAAAAAAGAAAGATCATGAAGAGAGGGGAGAAGAAAAAATGAATTGAATCAAGGTCAGCCAACAAGCCGAAAGAGAACTCAACAGAGGGGTAGGGATAAATATGAAGATTTAGAGAAAGAAAGGAGAAAGGGCTATTCTCACGGGAGGAAAATTGTTGGTAGGCATAGAAAGAGCCTTCTTGCCAATCCATATGATGGAAGAAGAAAACAACCAAAAAAAAGTAAAAGTTTCAGAGTTATAAGTATTTACATACAAGGGCCGTGCATAGGGACTGCCAGTTTGCGGCGTTTCTGCCTCATTGCTGGCGGTGTTGCAGGTGCAACTACTGACACTGCAGCAGCAATAGGAGTAGTTGCCACCATCGTTTCAGACGAATCGGAGGAAAGCCGTTCGGGACTAGCTCTTTTTGAAATAAAGGTTGAGCGAACAGCAATTGGGGCCATCGGCTTTTTAGTTTGCAATATAGGAAGCAAGCTTCTTGTAAGCTTCTCAGGAAGAACCACAGATGGAGAAGGGGGATCAATGGCTGCTACGGTAGCAACTAGAGCTGCGGAAGCACCAGCACCAGTTGAAGACGGGGCAAAGCCGTGGGCCAATGCGGCCATGACCTCTCTACGACTTTTTTCTTCACCCAAAGCAGTTAATAACCACGCAGGGGTCAATTTGGACAAGAAAGATAGCTCTTTGGAATAAGGTTGAAGTCCAAAATTGAGTTGAGGTGGGTGTGAGGGTTCAGGAAAGCCTGCAGCCGCAGCACACCATTTGATTACCGCAGCTCGATCGTAAGCAGAAGCAGCTTCTCCTTCTGTGTGGAAGAATCCAAGATGGACTTGGCGACCATCAAAATTGATCTGTGCGTGCCAGCGACCTGTGCGTTTCAACAAAGAGACGCCACGGAAGTGTGAGCTAGGCCCCGAGGAGGGTGTTGGAGCAACAGCGCCATGAGCTGTAGTTTCAGTGCGCCTCTCAGCTTGCATGATTGATCGGGTTTCAAGGCGATCCTATATCTTAAATAAACAATGGAGATGATCTAGGCTTGATTAAAAGATAAACTATGCGCGACAAGTCTTAATCTTGATGTTTTTGATGCATGCAGGATTTTGTTGCGTGTGCGCAGTCTCGGGAAGATAAACCCGCGATCTGTGTCATTTGCTGGGTCCAATTTAGAAGTGTTTGAGCCCTCAACGAATCAATTAAGTGAACATGAAGGTTGCAGCTTGTGCCGGAATAGAAACAAGTGAGCTCACTTGTTTTCCGAGACTTTTGCGCCTTGAATCTTGGCTGTTGGGGGACCCCTGCTGCGTTGGAAACTGGATGAAGCCAACACGGATAATGCCACCCAAGATTAGATAGCAATTCTTGCATATCAATTGCATTACAATGAGCAAAGCATTCCAAGCCCTGCTACTCTTAAACACATTCTGGCTGGCCAGCTTTGCCCAGGCTCAGCAAGGAGAACAACAACTTGACTGCACCACTTCCCCGATCAATGCAGACCAGCAGAGCGTTCTAGATCCATCAAATTACCCTCCAGGCTACTATGATTTCTTATTCAAAGAAAACGAGGCTCAATTCTATCAACTCCTTGATTCTTACCTCGAGGAAAACCCTCAAGTCCAGGTGAATAAAGATAATAGGCAAGTTTAGATCCCTGTTAAAACTACGTATTTAACGCGTTTAACAAGTTAGAAATAAGAGAAATACACATAGTAGATATGCGACGGACTTTTCAAATATTGCTCTGAACTTCTTGTCTGCATTATTTGGAATTGCTGTTCACAGGACGCAGGTAGTTGAATTGTTGAAGAAATTAAAAATAGTAAAAGTCTCACCAACCTGTCCTGGAGACAGTTTAAGTTTGCCAGAAGGGTGGGAAGAGTATCTGCAGCCTGTAACTGAAGTTTCATATGGAATTATTGGAGGACAGCAAGCGCCGGAGGTAAGAAATAATAAAATAATACTAAGAAGAGCGTTTTTTTTTTTTTTTTAATTTTGTAGTTTACTGGCCAAGCACATTTTTCTTTTGTACAGGGCAGATTTCCGTACGTAGTATCTCTCCGAGACAACAAAAATGGTGATCATTTTTGCGGCGGTACCCTCATTAGACCAGATGTCATTCTCACTGCTGCACACTGCTTTTTTCGAGGCGGTGGAGGAGACAGAGGCGATTCTTCATCCTCTTCATCTGCCTCCTCAAGGGCAGTAAACCCAACTGCAGCGGTGGGAAGATTCCTTCGCAATGCTGATACCAAGGGGTCTACTGTGTTGCAAGTCATTGAAACTGTACTTCACCCAGAGTTCAAATTTGGGCGCAATTTCACACATGATGTTGCTCTTCTGAAACTTTCGGCTCCAGTCGGCTTCCCCACTGTGTCACTTAATTATGACCCAAATGCAGATTTTCTCAACCTTTCAAATCAAGAAAATAATAGAGATACCACATCCAATGGTAAAAATGCTACTATTCTGGGCTGGGGTATCACAGAACAAGGGCTTGCTCAAGCTTTGAGACAAGGTACCATTCCGTTGGTGTCCCGAGAAGAATGCGCTCAAGTTGAGGCGTTTTCTCGCGCTGGAGCACCTATAACGTCGACTATGCTATGTGCAGGGCAGGTTCCTAAGAGAATAGGACAAATATGGCCTCATTTACCACCTGTAGATGCTTGTCAAGGAGATTCTGGCGGGCCCTTACTCAGCGTCTCTTCTTCTCCTCCTGATGGTGCTGATAGTAGCGGAGATGTGCAGTACGGGATTATTTCCTTTGGAGTAGGGTGTGCTAAGCCTGGGGTTCCCGGTGTTTATACAGATATTTCAAAAGTAAAAGATTTTATTGAAGAAACGCTGAAGAAATTTGACGGGTGAATTAAAATAATGGAAAGGAAAGAGTAGATTGATATTTTGATTTATCTTTGATAAATAATATACTAAGAGGGATATTTCCCTAGGTTGATCCTTTTGCGGTGTTTCTATTGCCATACATGCTTCTATGCAGCTGCATTTACCCATCAGAATCACTCTTGCCGATTAACTTCCTCTTAAGCTAATCATGATGCTTGCGTCACTAGCCCCGCAGGAGCATTCCCAGCACAGCCACCGCTACCGGCACCAGAGTGAAATGAAAAATAAAATTTTGATATTTGCTACTGGACGAACAGTTTTCAGGATGTATTACACCGTTAACGTACTGCATTTTAGCTTGGTAAGTTTTGTTTCTAGAAAAAATGAAAGTTATTATTCGTATTGGATTGAATCTTAATTAATTGTTTAAGTTGAGTTGTGTGAAAATGACACCGCCTCTTTTTTGTGTGTGTGTGTGTTTGCGTTCAATAAGAAAAGTCAGGAGAATAATATGGATCTACAGATTTACCCCATTCCCCTTCATACAATTCCAACAACTTCTCGGCCTGTGTCTCTCCACTTTCAGCAATCACATCAAGCTCATTTAAATATTTTCCTTCTTCCCGTCGTCGCCGCTCTAAACCTTCCCTAGAAATTTTCAACACATCTTTAGCCAAATCTTGCAAAGTGCCATCTCTATATGGTGTTTTTAAACCTAATCGAGGTACTTCATCACGCAAAAACTCTCTTTCTTCTGCGCTCATGCTTTCTACCAGTTTGAGTGCATCAGCTTGAGCTTGCTCATCGTACAAGAGGCCCACCCACAAAGCAGGCAAAGCACAAATTAATCTCCAAGGACCTCCATCTGCACCTCTCATTTCTAAGAAACGTTTCAACCTGACCTCAGGGAATACCGTGGTCAAATGGCTCTCCCAATCATCAATCGTTGGAAGCTCGCCTGGCAGACCGGGCAGCTCACCTTTTAAGAAATCTCTAAAGGATTGCCCAGCAACGTTATGATAGATACCGTTTCTGTAAACAAAGTACATGGGAACGTCTAACACGTAATCCACATAGCGTGCAAATCCAAAATCCGGTTCAAATACAAAGGGCAACGTGCCACATCGATCTGGATCGGTATCTGTCCACACGTGGGATCTCCATGATAAATAACCAGTAGGTTTTCCTTCCTTAAAAGGAGAGTTTGCGAATAAAGCAGTCGCTACAGGTTGTAATCCAATGCCAATACGGAATTTCTCCACCATATCTTTCTCGCTCTCAAAATCCAAATTAACTTGAATGGTGCATGAGCGAAACATCATGTCTCTACCCAAAGTGCCTCGAGTAGGCATGTAGTTGCGCATAATAGTATATCTCTCCTTGGGCATAACTGGAACGTCTTCATACTTCCATTTAGGGTCAAATCCAGCGCCAAGGAACCCTACACCAAGCTCTTCAGAGACAGATCGCACTTGGTACAAATGTTGATTGACCTCAGCACACGTTTGATGGAGGGTCTCTAATGTAGCTCCGCTCAGTTCAAATTGACCGCCAGGCTCTAAAGTCACGCTTTGACCGTCGAATTTAAGACCAATGATGTTGGTGCCTTCCATAATAGGCTCCCAACCGAATCTTTCACCGATTCCAGTGAGTAGAGCTTTAATTTGGTCGGCAGTCGGGCGGCGATTGTCTGCAAGATTATAGCCAAGCTTTTCATGTTCAGTGCCAATCCTCCATTTATCCTTTGGTTTGCATCCACTAGCTAAATAATTAACTAAATCATCACGAGTTAATGGGGTGGTGGTGGCAGGGGACGCTGCAGCAGCACAAAGTTGGAGAGAGAGGCTTCTCTCTCGGTGAAGGAGACGAGGACGGCTGCCTGCTGCTGCTTTTTTAGTGTAGTGAGAAGCAACCACGCCTGATCGCAGGAACGTCGTATGGCAAGTAGTTGTATTCATCTAGATATGTATTATAGGATAGTGGAAAGAGTCTCGAAAACTAGTCGATAGTGTGCATACGCATGTGCCAATGCGTGCAAATTGTTTAATCAAACACGCTTGAATGGGTTATTTATCCTTTCGGAGATGCTCTTGATATATATTTATTGGCATAAAAGAGAAACGATGGAAGTTTCATGGAATCAGGATGACTTGTAGGATCACGGCAACCCCCCTCCCCTCTTGTGAGCGAAATTTGCATTCGTCTAGCAAGGCGGCTGCTGATAAGCTTCCAGACCTCTACTCTGAGTTGTTATCATTGCTTTTACAGACAGATTCTCGTGTGCGGATTTTTGCTAAACAAAATTGAATCAAATGCGCTTGAGTGGGAGAAGAATCATCGGTACAAAGCTCCTTGATAAGTTTTCAATAGGGTTGAACTTTTCGAAAATTAAAAAAATAAACGGCAAGGCAGCGTCGCCGAGAAAATTAATGAAAATAGAAAGAGACCACAAAGAATGCTGCTGCCACTACGAAGAGTTGACAGCAAAGGATGGTGATATGCTAAGCAGTGTAGATAGATACTATAAGAAGATAGAATAGGGGAAGGGAGATCAAACGGAAAAAAAACAAAAAAAAAAACGCCAAGAGGCAGACTGACCGAAAGAAGATATTAGAATAGAGGAATGCTACTACTTACTATCTAGATATTTATATTTATTATTCTATACATGGAAAGATCTAAGGAGAGACCAGAAAAGAAGAGAGGGATCATTGGGGTCGTTGAAAACAATGGAGAAGAACCAAAAAAAAGTTTTTAGAGACTTCTTTGAAATTTATTTATTTCAGGTCTTTCTATTCTTTTCTAATCAGGGCAGAGCAGGCGTTTGTTTATTATTTTCAACTATGCAGTAGGTATACTAGAATTAGTAGTACATGTAGTAGCAGTGGAACTAGCTTTTATAAAATTAAAAGCAGAATATAGATCTTCTTTTAATTTTACCAGCTATCACGGCTGAAGGTCTTGCCACCATCCCCACCACCGCCGCCGGCACCACCGCCTCTGCGTTCTCCATTGAAGTCCCAGCCTTTATTGAAGCCACCTCGGTCACCACGGTCACCACGGTCTTCCCATTTTCTCTCACCACGATCAGAGAACTTCCTATCACCTCCGTAGCCACCGCCACCACCGCCGCCACGGCCACGGTACCCACCACCACCACCACGGTCTTCCCAAGGCTTTCTATCTCCGCGGTCATTGAATTTTCTATCACGATAGCCGCCACCTCCACGGCCACCACCACCTCCGTAACCACGGCCTCCACCACGGCCACGACCACCTCCGCTCCTTCTACGCTCAAAGAAGTCATCATCTCCATAGCGACCACCTCCCCGGCGATTGTCGTACAACCCTTCCTCAGCAGGCAACGTAGCAGGTGTCGTTAATTCCACACCTCTGGACTGTAATTCTTCAGCCTTGGACATGAGTTCTTTAGCTAAAGCTTTGGGCACATCAAACGCAGCACCAGCAGCGTCGTTATTATCGATCATTCTGATTTTACCCACTTGAGAAACAGCATCGTTGTCCCCGGTCAAGCGAGCAATGATGGCTGAGACACTTCCTGGCTTGACAATTCTACCTGGAGCAGACATCATTTGTAAAGTAACATACCCTTCTTGCATGGTAAGTAACGAGCGAGGTTCAGGGATGGTTTTAATACCAGAGAGAGCAGCAAGAGCAGCTTCAAGGGCTTCTTGAGGGTCTTTGGAGGACAACACGGTGCGGGCAACAGGAGCGAAATAGGCTCTAACCTCGTCATCGACGCCATCTAAACGGTACATAACCTGCTTAGCAGCAGCTTCCACAACTTGACTGGGGTTAGGAGGGGTAATCACTTCAACGTTGGCCGTTTCAGTCTCTCTGAGGATACGCTTAAAGTAACCAATCTCACGACCTGTGTACATAGCAATGGCGGTACCATTACGGCCAGCACGGCCAGTACGTCCAGAACGATGTAAGAAGGCCTCAGGATCGCGGGGGAGTTCATAGTGGACGACAAGATCAACTGCAGGGATATCAAGACCACGGGCAGCGACGTCAGTAGCTACAAGAACCAACGTTCTACCGGCACGGAAAGATGCCATCACACGCTCACGCTCAGCTTGAGCCATGTCACCGTGAAGAGGCTCACAGGGGAGGTGCAACGCACAAGCAGCAGCAACTTCATCACAATCGCGTTTAGTTTGTGTGAATACAATAGCTTTACCACCATCACCGTACACTGTAAGTAAATCAACGAGGACGGAGCGGCGTGCAGCATCTGTCACTTGGCAACCCAAAGCAGTGATAGAGTCTGCCATTTTACCAGTTTGACCTTCGCCTACTAAATCAATAGTCACAGGATCGTCCATGTACTGTTTGACCAGCTTCCGCACCCATTTGGGTACGGTAGCTGAAAACATCATTGTTTGGCGCTGTTCAGGGACATTATTTAAAATAGTTTCGACGTCTTGTTCGAAACCGACGTTGAGCATTTGATCAGCTTCATCAAGGACGACATACTGAATTTCGGAAAGATCCAGTGCGTTTTGATCGATTAAATCAATCACACGGCCAGGAGTGCCGACAATGACATCGACACCTCTCTGGAGCTCACGGAGCTGAGCGTTAATAGGGGTGCCTCCGTAGTAGCAACCGACGAAGAGGGAGGGAGAGACGGAAGTGAATTCACGCTCAACTTGCTTGGCAAGCTCACGGGTAGGGGTAAGGACGATGCACAGAGGGGCGCGGCCACGACCGCCACGGGCATCACCACGCTGCGCCATGATTTTCTCAACAACGGGAAGAGCAAAAGCGAGAGTTTTACCGGAACCAGTTTTTGCGCGGGCAATAAGATCTTTGCCGGCAAAGGCAGGCTCGAAAACCATTTTCTGAATAGGGAACATGGCTTTAATTCCTTTTTCAGCCAAGGCATTGACGGTCATTTCAGAGAGACCGCAGTTGGCGAGGAGAAGGGACTCGTCAACCTCTGCTTCTTCTTCACTATCGCTCGCGTCGGTGAAAAGACTAGCAAAGCTGAAAGGCTCGTCGTCGGACTCAGCCTCTGCTGCTTCTGCGGCCGCGGCCGCTTGCATGGCTGCATGGGCGGCATCGCTCTCTTGAGAAGCGAGGCGCTCCAGTTCAGCGATAGACTCAGGAGTTACTTCAGGATCGATGAAAGCCTCGGTGGAAGCCTGCGCAAACGAGTAAAATAGAGATGAGCAAACTGGAATTGAGAAATGAGATTCAAGGTCTACTAATTGGCCATTTAAGCGGAATTGGCGCAATGGACTATATGTAAATTAAATCAATTAGCAACTTACCGCTGCAAATCTGTTGTCAAGGCCGCTAGAAGTGTAGATGCCAGCTACAAATTTATTACCATTGCTGCCGAGACCGATGTGCCTCAAGGAAGCAGTGGGAGCGCAAGCAGCATACCTAATAGGCATGCATGAACGCAATGTGTTAGAAGCCAGCGCTGTAATAGCGGACTTTCCGAGGCCGGGCTTGCCCATGTGGGCAGCTCTTAAAGCCATACTAATTAAACGTTTACCCGCCAGTGCTCTCCTCCTGAAAAGTAGGTGAAGATAAACACGACAGTATTTAGTTACAATTTAGCTGAAATGGCTGCAGGCGGCGAAGATAAGAGAGGCGGCATGAGGCTCCAAATGGGCGCTAGCAAAAATCGAAATTGTGGCGGCGGGCAAAAAGCGAACTTTTGGCTTGTCTACTTCAAAATATTAGTTTAATAAGCCTTTAAATTTCAGTTTTGATAAGGATAAATTCTATAATTCAATAATAGATGCGTAGGGGCGTGCGCCAGGGAAGTGCAAAGCTGAAATCATCTTCAACAAGTCGAATTTGTTCTTTTAAACAACGCGACGCTCAGATATCCAGAAGCCCTTCTATGCCCATCATGACACTTCCTACTACCTTGCCAAAGCTGATCGCCTTTGATCTGGTAAGAAGATGTTCAATGTCTCACTCAATCTTCAGATTAATTATTTGCAAAGGCTCGCCATTTTTTATATCTTGACAGTACACCTGTATCTTCAACTATTATCTCCAGGATGCGACACTATGGATCCCAGAAATGTATGAATTGTATGGTCCTCCCTTCAAACTTGATAAAAAAGACCCAAACTACCTAGTTGATGGCAGCGGCGAGCGGATTTCTCTCATGGGCGCCTCCCGCCAGATCCTCAAAGAACTCGCCACGGATGAAAAATGGAGAGAAACGACTGTAGCTTACGTTAGCAGGACTGAACACCCTAAATGGGCTGCATCATGCCTTAATTTATTCAGTATCACTGAAGGAATTTCAATGAATGATATTGGGCTAGAAAAAGAAATTTATCCAGGCTCTAAAACTCGTCATTTTAGAAGGGTACAAGAGCGAACTGGCATTGAGTATTCAGAAATGTTATTTTTTGATAATGAATCCTGGAATATAACGGATGTGGCGCCTATGGGTGTGGTGTCCGTGCATACACCGCGAGGGATGACGGGGGAAGTGTGGAAACAAGGGTTGGAAGCATTTGGAGCTGCAGTGGAGGCGAGAGAACGGGGAGAGATGCCTAAACTAGCGATTAGAAGTTCTAAAAAAGGAGGTTTTGATTGGTAATACGGGAATCTTAGGGTTATCTCTCGCCGACGTCTCTCTCTCTCTGTCTCTCAACAGCCTGAATATGTGAATATATTCTGCTGCAGATTTGCCGACGTTGGAAGGAATTGTATTTGTTTTTATTTATTTCTGAAGTATTTTCTTATTTCTTTGATTTTTTGCTCACTACTGAGTCCTGTAATTGTGTTATACGTAGTGCTCTTGGGTGCTAGAAGGGCAATTGAATAGAACTTCTTCGGAAGGATAGGCACAGGCCCCTTTTCTTCTTAAACTTTTTTGCCAGCGAAGATTTTATCGATTGATCAAGATAAAATCACGGTTTAAAGGCTGGCCTAGTGATATCGAAAGGCAAATTTATTATCTTATTTCCTTCCGTGTCACAAAATCTTTAATCCAAGATGGCTAGCCTTACTGCAACTGCCTTTACTGGGTAAGTTCTGATGCAAATTATCTTGCTGGGAATTTATCTTAATTACCTGAGATGCGAGGTTTCTAAAGCAGATTGCGCCATATTTTGGTCTGATGAAACTAGATCGGCCTATGCAGAGCCGATTTTAAGCCTTTAGACCTACTTATTTTTATTGCTCTTGATCTCTCATTTTCAATTCTCTCCTCTCCCCGTTTGTTGGTTGCTATTCTCTCTTCCTGCAGTGTCAAGGTCCAGTCCCGCGCCCAGACCAAGACCCGCGCTACCCGCGTCGTTGTCGCTGCTCAGATGCAGGAGTCTGTCCGCCGCCAGGCTTTCGGTGCTGCTGCTGCTGCCGTGCTCCTTGCTGTTGCTCCCACTGCCCATGCTGATTTGACTGCAGATCTCTTAGCCAAGTCTTCCGCCAACGCTGAGCTCCACAACAAGCAGCGTTTAGCTGCCAGCTACTCAAACTTTGCCCGCTCTCGTACCGTCGCTGACGGCACCTGCAAATTCCCTGGCGTAAGTACACTTTTATCCAGTCAAAATTGATTTTTAAGAAGACATCTGTCCCATTGTCTTGCCATTGAAAGCAAAATATTCATTTTTATTTTATTTTTTTGTTGCAGAATGTCTTGGGATGCGATGTCGGTAGATATGCCGGTGATGTCAAGTACATTGCCGATGACATCAAGCTTCAGTGCGAGGGTAAAGAGGCCGGTAAGTGCGCCTCTAAGGTCTCCATCCCCCGTGGCAACTAAGAATGTTTCTTAGAGATTGAGAGAATTTCAAAATAATTAATTTTTAACCCCAGAGAAGATATAATTTGCACTTCAATGATTTTGTAACTAATTAGTTGAAGAATGTGAAGAGTTTACGCCACCAAAGTGAAATAAAATTGAAAATTATGACGACAAGGGGAGGAGGATCACAGTTGCTGGAAGTAGCTGAACCCGCAAACTTTCTTCCTTATTTTTTCAAAGACTTTTCTTTACAATGCATATATTGCACAAACAATATGAAAATAGTGCGCAGTATCCATGGCAGCATTTGTAAACAGCTTGAAAGAAAAGCAAAAGAAAGAAACGGAGCGGGGTTGGAATATTTGCCGCCGCTGCTGCCCCTGAAAAATCACTCCTACCCAAGTCATCCAGTTGGGTACTCAATTTATCGACTTGGGTACTCAATGTATCTGCAAGATGTAAAACATCAATTTATTGAATCAACTGCATATGTTATCACACTAAATATTTGGGATACCTTCAGAGAACGATGAAGCCAAGAATTTTAACCACGTAAAACCACAAAATCTAAAAAGCTTGCTTAACTGATTATAATAATTACCCAACACGCACGGGTTTCAATCCTCTCAAGTACGCATTTCTATCCATTCTTCTTGCTGCAAACTGCCTCTTTGATTCATTAACATACGCAGCACTATCACTACCGTTCGTACCGTCTCCGCTTCCGCTCCCACTGGCGCCGTCATCATTATCCTCTACTACCAACTCTCCTTCTTCCCCACCATCTTCTTCTATGCCACGCTCTTTTATCCGTAAATGTCCAGTTCTCCACAAAATATCTTCCTCGTAGGTGCCTCTCATAGCCAACACCTCTGCATGGACTTGCTCTTTGAGCCCCAGTCGCCAGGCTCTAGAGACAACCTGCTCTTCTAAAGACTTGTTTATAATAGGCTCCATCAAAAATACATGCTGAACAAAAGAAAGGTCCAGTCCATGTGAACCACTCTGATCCATGATCAAGACGCGACACAGAGGATCATTTTCAAATTTCTTTAAAGCGTCGGTCTTTTCTTGGATGCCCATATTCTTATGGAAGGTCTTCACACACCCTTCAGGGTAAGGTTCTTTGATTCTGTTGATCAAAAGACGGGCGTGGATGGCGTGCTGGGTGAAGACAATAGCTTTAGGGGGGCCGCAGCCATCAGGGACGGGAGGCGGCCAGGTGGAGGCATTCTTGTTATTCCCCCAGTCATTAGGATCCCAATTTGAAGGTGGTAAAGCTTCAAGTGCACGCAATCTACCTAATAAATATGTAATTTTACTAGAATCTGTGTGCTTCCAATCTTCCTGCCAGTTACCTTCCCCTTCGCCAATCGCACCGAGCTGGGCAAATGCAGGCTGCCACTCAATTAGTTCAAACGGCACATCCCATTTAGGGTTGGGATTCAGCTCTCCTTTCGCATCTCTCTTACGAGCAGGGTCGTGGACGCTTTGCATTAGGTAAGGGGTACTGCAATGTGGGCACTGGGTCCTTTGTTTTTCAGCACAGTGAACGCATAAGAGACAAGCACAGGGGGTGAGTATAGGGGCACGAACATAATTTTCACAACTTTTGCACACTCCACCATGCATTAAACCTTCTTCTTGAGTCCTTAAAGGATGATCACCCCCGCAAAATGGCTCTCCGAAATCTATAGGTGCTGGTGGCGGGTAGGCATTTTTTGCAGCGACAGACTCCAAAGTGGAATGCAAATCCTTCGATTGGACTTGCAAGAGGATATTACCGGCTACATTGCATGATTGCGCAGTATTTATAAGAGCTTGATTTGCTCGTTTCTCCGTGGAGCCACTTAGCAAGCTTTGAGTGTGGTCAGGGTCATTGAAATCACATAAAAGCATGTTTGCTTTTATAATATCCACCAAAAAATTATAACTCTGCGCGTGGGAAGGTGTAAAATCCAATAATACAGGAGTTATTTTGCATTCACCCAATATCTCCTTTTTAGAAGCACGAATTAAACATCTTTTCAATGCCGACTGCAATCTCCATCGAGACGCTGCAGGACAGTCCTTCAATTGCTTATCAATAGCTTCATTAAAAGCAGTAGACCCACCCATAGCCTCATCATGTAAGAAACTCAACAGCGGTTGCATGTATTTCAATGTAATGGTACCAGCAGTGGGTGTACTTGGAGCCGGTGTCCCTGTCATAACCCACCGCCTCTCCGCTCTCAAGCTGGCAGCCATTTGCAACTTACTCGTTACATTTCCCAAATTAGCACCAATGGTATGCCCTTCGTCTAAGACAATACGTAACCAGTGGACTTGAGTTAATGGGGAACAGAGAAGAGGGTTCTCAGGTTTCCAGTCAGATGACATTTTATTAAAGGTTGTTATAACAACGTCGTATTCAAAGGCTAAAACTTGAGGCAAGACTGGTGTAGATCCTTTAAAACTGCTTAAAGGATTGCTTTTACTGTCGTATACAGCGACACGGAGAGCTCCAGACGTCGTATGCATATGAATTTGATCCTTCCAATGTTGAATTAGTTCAGTTGGAACGACAATCAACGTTGCCGGGGACAAATAAATTCGATGCCCTTGAGGTTTTGGCCCCTGTGTAATAGCTTCTTTCAGAGCCTTTTGGTCTAAAACCATTCTCCAACTAAGTTTTATTGGGGTCACCCAACGAGCCCAATCTTGTTGAGACTTTTCTACCTTGGGAATATCATTTCCATTTCTTTTTTGAGCCGGTAAACCGTGGCTTCGACAAGTACTCTTAGGGGCAGGAATGAAGCCAATATCAGAGAGGAACTGACCATACCCAGTTCCAAGCTCTTCTCCCATACACTTGCTGAACGCAAAGCCAATTTCTGAGATTTTCCTGCAGTTGCTTTCTATCAAAAGTTTCATCGCAGGGATTGGGGTTGGAGTCCTTTGGCCATAATAGGGGGTGCAGAACCGTAAGTGCTTGTATTTATCCAATAAACTTCTGAAAAAGTCTATATTTTCTTGCAGTAATTTCGCATCCTCAGGATCATCAAACCCTACCCAGCCAGGGGATGCTACAAGGTGTTCATCAGCAGCAGCATCGGAATCACACGGCACAGAACAAGATCGGTAGCTCGCAAGCGGGTGTAAATAACAACACCAAGGTGCATTTTCATCTTCAGGGTGATGCTGTTTAGGGAGTCGACGCCATTTAGAGCATAAATCACAACCAATTGACGGATCTGGACGGATGTCTTCTTCTACGGCTTCAGCTTCAGAGGCACCAGCATTTATATTTTCAATATCAGAGCTGTCTTCTTCTTGTTCTACGTCTTCTGAAGAGGTCGCAAAGGCAATGTGGCGACGAACTTGACGACCCCATTGATTATTCACTTGCTCTGTATCTACCGCTACGGCTCTGCCACCACCGGCAGCTCTTGAAAAGTCACTGGAGCCTTCTCCAACACCTCTGCTGTCTCCAGGGTCAGCTAGCCCAGATTCTTTCGGAGGAGGAGTTGTCAAGTCAAGTATCATGTCATCCTCGCAGGCAATCGTCCGTTTACTGCTGCCGCCTCTGCGGTAAAAAGCACCGGCTACATCCACTCGTTGCCGCTTGGACCCCGCCAAAGCGGCACAGCCCTCTACTTTTTCATCTTCTCTGATTTCCTGTTTTATCTCCTCCACCTTTTCTTCTTCTTTCTTAACTTCAGCTTTCACTTTAACACTACTTTCCTCGGCAGCACCTGCAGCAGCACCTTCTTCTTCATTTACGGTGGTAGCAGCAGCCTGCGCCAGTCCTGCCTCTTCTTCTTTTCTCTCTTCCTCTACACCACTTGCATCACCACTACCGCCGCCAATCCTACTAGTATGCTGAGTATTTCGAAGGGAACGACGCACCACAGTAGATTTCGCTCTTTCTAGCTTACTGATCCCGACAGCATCCTCGGTACTAATCGTATAAAACCCAATTTTTCGATTCTCTCTACTATCTAGTTCTGGGCTCTGAAACCACGTCATCTCTACCCCATCAGGCGTATCAGGCAACAGACCTTTTGTTCTCAAAATTAAACTCAGAATAGTAATTGTTTTGCCCAGCCCTGGCTCATCACAAAAAAAGCCGCCTCGGAAATCAAATAATTGCTGAGGTGTTGTTTGAGTCTCTCCTGTAGCGGTGCTTCCCCAGAGAGTGGTTCCAATAGAGGTAGAAAACCGGCGAATAGTGGGGTGGGGGATTGGTTTCGAAGGTAATTCACGTTGTAACATCCATCGAAGAGCAGCACGCTGGTGCTCAAATAAGTCCAGCTTGATACAAGGACCTATCTCTGCTGCCTGATGGCGTAAATATTTACACGTACAGGCAACTGCTTGTAAACTGTCACTATCACACATTTTCAGCGTCTTGACAAGGGCCTTTTCTGGTAATAGTGCTAAAGAAGGGGTAGCTTTGTCTTCAGAACGGCGCTTGAGGACCTCGGTAGTTGGCGGCGTCTCTTTCGTCGAAGGAATAGACAAGACGCAATTTCTTAATGAATAGACTTCTGAGCTAGCTTTTGTGGTGGAATAGTCTTGTGGAATACCTGCTGTCAGTTTTAATGCGTCAAGGCAGCTTAAAGTGCGGGTTTCAGCAGGCTCGGCATCTAGAAAATTGAGAGAAGAATCGTCTTCGTCTTCTTCTTCTTCATGAATTTCTTTTTTTCCGCTGCCGACATCAATCTCGGCCAGAGTATTAGAGTCTGCAAGAGGGATCATGTGGAGCAAAAGCTTCGCAGCAGAGGATGTTTTAGGTAAAGAGCGACTCCCATCGACAATCCTGCAATGAATAATAAAACAATTAATTTTTGCAAGTTCCTAGTCTTGAGAATAATTTTATATGGCCGCCGAGCTGTGGCGACGGTGGAGGAAAAAAAGATCAAAAAGAGTGGTGCTCCCTACCATTCAGGGAGAAGGACATCTAAACGGAGGGTTGCGACTCCATTATCGATCTTCTCTACTTTCCCTTGAAATTGTGCTTTACGAGTATTGGCCTGACCAGAGAGAGGAATAATGTTTTAAATTAGTTCGAGGTAATGAGTTCGGGTTTCGAAGCGCCCGATAAAATGGGTGTTATAAGAGTAGAACCCGCATTTAGTTACTTACCAAAGATGCTAGATGGTAAATAAGAGGCGTGTCTGCCGCATTGGTCGGCTGAGGAAGAGAAGGGAGCTTGATCAAAGTTTGTCCCCTGCAATTTTTAACGAGAGTAAACATGTAAATGCGAGATCTATAAAGTTTGATGGTACCCATACCGTCTTTGTCAGGCTGCTGAACTTACCCATGAAGTGCTTTGACCACTGGTAGCTTACTGCTCTCGTCTAATCTCACTATTAATCCGATGCAGGGGCGAGCTTTCTGCAGCAGCTGGCCTTCTACGACCACACTGCCTACTTGTATAAGATCCATCCTTTTGGAATATCTTAAAAATATTTGTCAGGAGCTTATAGACTGTTTGTTGCACCTCTTATAGGGTTGAGAGAATTTTTGAATTTTCGGCAGTGTTTGGGTGGTTAAGTGCTCCCTTGAATGGTAGCCCTGCTGCGTGTATTTACGATTTACTGGGGCTGTGATCTCTTATTGACTAGCACTGGTATTCATCCTGTAGGAAATTGAATTTTCAAGCTGTGCTAAAGCTTGCTGTTCCTGCCTCGCCCTGCTGGCCCCGCCCCAACTGTTGAAAAGACCTACTTGCACCTTCTGCATGCCTTTCTGCTGCGACACCTTGAAGATAACTATATAATTCTTCATACTCAAGTTTAAATGCTAGTGCAGGGCTAGATTCAAGCCATACTAGCCGTATATATTTTGTATCTCAGTGGCCACCCTGACATTGCCAGGTGTAAATCGTTTCTCTGTTTTTTAGAAAGTGATCGACCCTGGAGGTCTGCCTTCCCAGCAATTTTTGGGGCTCCTTCTAAAAGCAATAGCTATACGGCCCAACCCCTGCCCAAAATCTACTATCAAAATTAATCTTTCTGTTAAGAGTTGCTGAGGAGGTAAGCTTTGCTGCAGTAGAAGGGGGCCGAAGCCCATTTCCAAGATCTACCTTGAAGAAGCTGGCTTCGGGGGCGGAATTCGGGCCATGGGAGGCCGGACATTTATTTGTTGATCATATAGAACAACTATTGAGGCCTAGAAATGCTTCAAATGCATATAGGGGTCGACTTCTGTTTGGTTTCACTGCCAGTTTCTCATTATTCCTCTACTTGCACATGCAGATATTTGAAGTTTTCTTCGCCGGTATTACTTGGTTAGACTATATTACACTTATTCCCAACCTCGGCGCAGAAACAGGATTCTTGCTCTCTTCTTTTTTTCAATTTGCCCGACCTTTTAGTCTTTTTGAAAACTATTATAAAATGCAGAGCTCTTACAAGGTATGACTAAGTTTCCAAACATGCGTGAATAGTTGCACAGCGCCGCTGGACCGGAGCATCCGGGGTTTCGTGTTGTAGTTGAAGATCTTCATGTCCGGTCACAATTATGCTATATGTATTTGTTTTCTCACCATTGTATTCATTTCTCCGCTCGCAGAAACTCTTCGTTGCCCTATTAGCGGCATTTGCAGCCCAGGCGCACGCTCAGGAATGCACTGGAGACAAGGATATCTCCGCCCTCCCCTACGCCACCAAGTGGACCTCCACTGGTGACGTGAGCAGCACCACTTTCATAATGACCGTAAGTTGAAATTTCAGACTCATTGGCATTACTGACGACCTGAAGTATATTTATCGACCTACTGTCCACCTCTTGCTACCTCCGAGCAATGTTTTCTCTCGCCCATTTTGTTTCTCGCCAATAAATCTTGTTTTTCCCGACACCTCCCTTCCCTGTTATTTTGACACTCATTCTCCCTCTCTCTTTACTCTGATAGCTAATGTCTTTCCTTTTTTGCTTATATATACAGGTGTGTAACACCGCATGCAGTTCCCCTGATGCTGAGGAATGCCGGCCTCTCCAATCCCTCTCTATCGGTGCCTCTGGTGATATCACAACTACCCCCGCCTCTGAAGCCCTTGCCTGCGGCCCTACCTTCACCGGTGCCAACCTCGGCACTCTCGGAACTCAGTCTCCTTCTGATCTTGAGCACTGCGAGGCTTTCTACATGACCTCTAACAAGGCCGGTGCTAAGCTTGAGGATGTGTGCGGAGGTAGCGCCTGCAACGTGCAGATGGTGTTGGACAATGGAGTCACTGCTCTTGGCTCTTCTGGTTCTGACCCTACCCCTACCCCTACCCCTACCCCTACCCCTACCCCTACCCCTGCCCCTACCCCTGCCCCTACCCCTGGACCTACCCCTTACGGTCGTCGCCGTAGCTTATTGCAGGCTCCCACTCCTTATGGACGCCGTTTCTAAAAGCAAATAAACCCGAGAAAAAAACATTTACGTCATGTATAAGATAAATGGGACCTAGGTAGATACTAGTATTAATAAAATAAGAGACAGCGTGCCTGGTAGTGTATAGTTTTAGGTGTTTTAGTAGCAGAGCTGTTTGCTTTTTTTTTTCTCCTCCTCCTCCTCCTCTATGAAAAAGAATTGATTTTTTATTTTTGTTTTTTCCCCTAAAACCCCCAAGATATATCCGTAATATCCTTCGGTAGTGGTGGATATTCTTCATTCTATACTAGTTTTTTACTTTTCTCCTCTTGTTTCTTTTCCTTACATTTTTGTTTGGCCGCCTGGAAGAAAGGGAGAAGATAAACTTCATAGTCTACGAGTTATTTCTCTTTATTCGCTCTTAAATTCCCCGTTTCCGTTATATTCCGGCCATTGGACGAACACAAAGTTTTTGTATTGTCTGCAAAGTCGGGTTGATCTCTGGTCGGTCTGTCTGGTCTGACGGTGCTGTTTTTACTATTGAATACAGCTCTTTTCCGCCTTTCTGGCGCGGCTGGCGCTCCTGACGCTTATTTGATTATCGCAGAAGTTAAAAAAGGAGTCCTATGCTCACTATAACATGTAAAGAAAAGTTGACCTGGAACAAAAGAACTAAACTGGAGCGAGGACAACAAAAAATTTCTTCAATGGCACTATTCTCTCCACAGTACGCTTTTCACTCTCAGCGCTTGCATTAGTTCACTTTACCTTTTATACTGCCCATATCCTATGCATTCATCACAGCTCTTTTCCTTTTCCAGCCTTTTTTATTTTAAACCATTGAAAGCAAAAGTGTCATGCTGGGGTGCATTTAGCAAAGCATGTCGGTGAGCGACGTGACATCTGCGTCGCCTGGATTGCATTATTTTAAACAAAACACACGAAATTAGCAACGCTTGCATTCTATATTGACTTTCGAAAGCAAATATCAATTCAATCGACATGTCAAGTACGGTTCAACGCCTCGCTGCGGCTGCAAGCAGCTTAATTCAATACGGTAGCGGATTTTCAATCGGGAGCATAGCGGGCACAGCAACATATTTTTATCTTCACAGAGATACTGTCAATCTTGGAGAAGAATTTTCAGGAATAACAACAATCCGGTGGGCTGGCAATCCTATTCAGGTTGGTCAAGGAATGATTGAAAATCCCAGTCAGCAGCAAGATCGAATGATAATAAATAGAGTTAACGTGCTTTCTACACTTAATTACCAATGCAGGAGAAAGATCTGATAGAAACGACTCGCCATCACTAAATTAAAATTTCTTTACCGATGTCTTCACCACATTTCTCTCGTAATAACTACCAACTTGGCAATCACGGTCGTCGTGTGGATTTTATTTCTTCTTCTCCTTTTCCAGCTTTTTCTTTTTCTTGCTAATAACCATTGCAAATTGATAATTGAACCGAAAATATGTACGTACATAGAATTTGACAAATTAATTGTATACTAACTCGGCATTCTTCAAGGAATGAAACGTGTAACAACATACCTCCCGATTTGATGGAAGAACGCTGCCTACGTTTTCTGTTTTTCCCTCTTTAAACCATGTACTGCAACGCAGCAGCTAACGATGCCGCTGCACTCTTCACAGAAGGCACTTGCTCTCTCCCCACCATATCATTCACTGCTGTCACCCACACAGCCCTATCTTCTCCACTTAATCGAGGCCACACTTGCTTTAAAATGCTACTGAGCAACAGCATGGCGTTTTCTCTCAGAGCAGCTCCTTTGCTCTCTTCTGAAGCCCTCGCTGCAGCACGCATCAAACTCTGACACCCAGCACTTGATTGATCCAATGGACTAGGAGTAATACTTGCACAATGAGTAGTTAACTGCGTTGCAGCGTCGACAGCAGCAGTTTGATCTCCAAGTTTTTGGGCAGCTCCCAGCACCTCGGCGGCAATTTCTGCGGCTTCAGATACCCAGGTATTACCTTCTTTCAAGTCCTTTCCTGTACTCCAGAGTGCGCCTAAACATGCCATTACCTCAGCGATGGGGATTATAGAACTCTTTTCGGCGCCATTAGCACCATCGCTCTCTTTCATACCACGAGTGGTGGTAGGGGTGGCGGTGGGTTTTGCAGCACCGTCACCACCGCCTGTAGAGGCTGAAGGTCCGCCAAAGGCTGCAGAAACAAATTGTGAGGATAGAGCGAGTAGCGGGGGAGAGACAATAGGAATGAAATTTTCATCAGCACCCCAAATAGCTAACACTGCAATAGAAATTAAAAAAAAAAAAAATGTTGATACCCTCGACTATGAAATTTTTAGTCTTTCACAAGGCTTGTGCCAGGGAAAAAAATGATAGTCTTCTTCCTAATTAACTTACCTTCTTTGAGTTGGATTAGAGCTTCCTTTCTATACGCAGCTTTTTTCTTTCCCGCTGCTTCCAGCAACACACTCACAACTTTAGTAGGTATTCCACTATCGTTACTTTTCAAAGCTACATGACATGCCTTGACGACCGCCCCAAGTGCCACCAGCACGGCCTCTTTGCCCTCCCAAAGCCTTCCAGGCAACTCTGCTAATAAACTCTCCATTAATTTCGGTGCATAAGGTATTAGAGCGTCACCTCCAGCGTCACAAGCCTTTGCAGCAGCAGCTGCTGCAGCTTTCTTTCTTCCCCATTGACTTGACTTTAACCCTTCTTGTACTTTATCGAGCACCGCACCTGCATGTAATCGTAAACCTGCACCGACTGAAGTCGTACTTTCTTCCCAGAGATCTGCCCAGATGGTGGCTACCTGTTCATCAGGGTCGTACTGCGCCATGTACGACACAGGTGCCACGTCAGCAGCATACCTTGAGAAAAGATCTCCTGATTCACGTGCCAAAGATCGTAATAAGAGACCAGAAACAGCCCGGGTCGATTCATCAGCATCATCTGCAGAATACGCTTCAAGCCAGGAAGCCACATATTTATCAACACGAGCCTGCGATGCATGCTTTGCCAGGAGAGCATTGGCTGCTGCGTAGGCACGGCGGACCGCAGGACTGCGTTCAGCAGCACAAGCTTCTTGTAAAGCACGCATTAACTGCGGAGCTGCGGCAGAACTGCTGTCTCCAAGTCGACGTGCTACTTGAGAAACGAACCGACCAGCTCCAGCTCTAGTATTCAAGCCAACGCCTCGGCGAATAAGACCTCCCAGCGCTGGCGCCAGTCCAGTAAACGTCTCGCTATCTACATGCCGAGCACACGTCTCTAAAGTTTCACCGAGAATACCACCTTGTGCAGCGGAAACACGTGCAGATTCAAGCTTCCCTGCATCTAAACCCAATCTTTCTGCATGTTGCTCTACATAGTTCAATCGTGAATCTTCCAGTCCACTTAAAGACTCTAATAACGCAGGAACTACCACGCTTAAATGCGGTTTGACCAGTTCAGGACCCGCAGCTTTGATAATCTTCGCTATTGTATCTACTGCCAACGCCTGCACTTCCGGAACACGAGAAGGTAGGCCCAGTTGGAGAAGCAACGGTAATGCGGCCGCCACGGCTTCTTTGCCTTCACTTGGGGGAGTAAGCTCTTTATCTGCAAAGCGCAATGTTAATCCACGAATACATCTGACGAGAGTTATTCCTGATTGTCGTACACTCTCTTTTACGTCATCCATAGTACGAAAGGCCGCAGTCCACAAATCCCCAAAATGGGGCTTGATCTCTTCCCACCTTCTGCCCTGGATCAAATCAGATGCAGCCAACGCCGCAGCTTCTCTCGCTCTCCATTGCTGTCCAGTCATGTCTACAACTAACGCTTTACTCACTGCATCAAAATTTTCTGTCAAGGCAGTACGGGGATCATCTACCAGAGCAAGCCATATATGATTCATAGCGTCCCGTACTTTGGGTTGGGGGTCATATAAAGAACGGTACAACCTTGGTACAAGTGTAGCTACATGAGGGGCTAATGCATCCCCAGCGAGCTTGGCTACGGAGGCAAATCCAAAGGCAGCACCACGGGAGGCGTTGACGGCCGCTTGATGATTTGCCAGCTGCATAAATCTGTAGACTAGGTCAGGTTGGCCGAGTTCATTCGCAAGAGAACAGATTTCTTTATAGGTACTGAGACTCCCACCACCAGGAGCGGTTCCAATTGACCCCGGTTCGAGAACTTTCGTGTCTCCAGTCAGATCTCCAGCTCTCGGGCGTTTTCGCCCTGCAGTGCCGGAGAGGACTCCTACTAAAGATTCTACCAGCAAGGCTCTAGTGGCTTCATCTGCGAGCTCATAGGCAGCAGCTAGACCGCGACTTGCCATTTCTTGGGTGAGCTCAGACTCATCACCTAGTAACGTGGAGAGAGCGTCTTGTGCACGTGGGAGCATACCGTGCACAGCAGCGGTTTTCCCACAGAAAAGAAGAAGAGAGACCAGCCAGACTGCGCCTGAGCAGCGGACTTCAGACCGACTGTGTGCAACGCATTCAGTAAGTAGAGAATCTAATATTTTGCGTTGAATTTCTGCTTCTGCGGCGCTTCGTGCCTCTAAAAGCTTTTCTGCAACAACTCCTCCTGACAACGGCGCCTTCATGTCGATTGTGATCACTTCACCGTGCTTCTCGACTTGAACATCGACTTCCATCGCAGCAACTCCATTGCTTATATGACTAATGCCACTGCTATTACTACCAGTCTGTTGTTGCTGTTCAGCCAAGTCAGAGAGAGAGGTGAATGGGGTATGCAACATCTCATCAGCAGTTGCTTCAACGCCACCAAAAGCCAAACACAGAGCCTCACCCACTGCAAAGCCTACGCTTTCTACTTTACTAGTACGCAGCTCTAATAAAGAAGTGACCACAGGGCCGAGGATATCGCTGGTTCGGTGGCCATAGGCTAAGAATCCCAGTGCTTGAGCTGCTTTTTTAACAACTTTTGCATCTTTATCGGAAGTTAGAGCAGAGATTGAAGTAACGAGACCGACCGCATCAGGCAAAGCACGCATTGCAGGCATTGCGGAATCTTCTATTTTTGCTTCCCCAAAAGGTAATCCTGCATAGCCCAATGCAATAGCAGCAGTAGATCTCAACGCTGGTTCAGGGTGGGTGCCTTCAAGTTCTTTTCTTAAAGCGCCCAAGGCAGTTTCCAGCACTGTTGAGGGGACATTCGCAGGAATGCCAGTAATTAGCTGTGCTGAAATGTATCCTAAAGCAGCAGTGGCACCATCAACTTCTTCAAAACGGGTTTTCTTCCCCCCGGCCGCTGCAATAACGGTGGCTGTCATGGTTTCAATTAATTTTGTAATTCTTTCCAAGCTCATACCAGAAGTAAGCGTTCCAAGGAGTCTTCCAGCAGCATCTCTGGCTCCACTATCGACATGGCCCAACAGGCGTTCAAATAAGCTCGAGCGAGAGGCATAGGCAGAAGTGAATGCCGAGCGGTGGGTGGCAGAAGCTGAGAGCATCGCTTGGAGAGAGACAGCGTGCAGCTCACCTGGAGCTTCACGAACAAGCGCATTCTCTAGAAAAACTGTTTCAGTTGACAAAGAGAAAAAGAAAAATAAAGTCAGAATCGTATATATGAAGGAACAACGTTTTTTTGAGCCAAGAAGGTCGTAATGAGATTTAACAGAGGCAACACGTACCTAGATAGGCTGCAGCATCAGCTTCATCTAAAACACCTTTCGCCGCGCCAACACTCCTACCACCACGCAGTCTACAGTTCTCTAAAAACTTGATAGCAGATATAAAAGAGGTTGCCGGCAGCACCAAACCCCGTCCTTCTTGAACAGGAGACTTGAGGACAGGGTGCCTAGCGCAGAGATAACGCAGCATATCTGCTAAGGTAGGATAATCAGAAGAAGAAGAAGACTGGGATTGAGACGACTGGGGGATATTTGCAGCAACACCATTCGTAATTTCATCACCGCCGCCAGCGGCATTATTTACAACACCACAAGCACCACCGCTACTTGGAGATATTTTCTTCCTCTGTTGCTTTACAGCAACTCGTTTTGGATCTAATCCTTCCTCTGCAGCTGATGCCAATTGCACCCGTGTATCTGCCGTACCCAATATACACAAATACCGTGCTTGTAAATGATTAAAAGGGAAAAGACGTACTGCCCATTGTACTGCTGCCCCTCGCACTGCATCAGGAGGAAAGTACTGCTGTTGGCTATTTCCATAGTTTCCAGTGATGGAAGTTTCCAATAACTGCAGTATTGCTTCATCTGTACTGCTATCCCTATCTTGGAAAGCAGCAGCTAAAGAACTGGTAGCTTCAGCTACGGCAGCACGCACGCCAGGGGGTTCAGTTGCAAGAGCAGAGAAACAACGGGAGGCCAACTCTGTTCTCCCTTGAAGAGCTGAAGGAAGACGTTGTGCCAGCTGCCCAATCGCTTGGTAGGCGAAACTACGTAATGAAATAGCAATAGAATCTTGTCCAGCAGCAGCAGGGGCAGAATCCAACAACGCAAGGCAATTTTCTACCACAGAGGCTGCGGCGGGGGCGAGCATAGCAGGCTCAGCATGCTTGAACATCCACACAGCAAACTCCATGCCTTGCTGCTGAATACGTGGAGTGGCTCTTTTACCAAATAAACAGGCAGAGACCGTCATCATTGCCCAGGGAGAGCTATTGGCTGCAGTAATACTTTTGCAGAATAAAGTTAATAGACGAGCACGCAGCGACGGCCCAGCTGGGTAGCGCCGTTCAGCTACAGTATCAATTGAAATATCTTTCATAGAGCCGTGGAAGAGTTTGAACAGCGGTTCAATCGTTTCTTTGTTTTCTAAATCCACAGGAGGACGGAATGCATCGACCGCACAGCGTTTCTTAAGCAGTTCATCTCCTCTTCTCTGAACTGGATCTGTAGGGTCACTTGCTGCCGCTAGATAGGTAGCAAGCACTTCAGCTGGTGCTATGCCTGCCATGGCTGTAAAATTAAGCACTCCAAGCTTACGCGCTTGTAAAGTAGCAGGGATGTACAAAGCCTCAGGGTTTTTGCCTTCAATCGCAATGAGATCTGCATGAGACAGGCCTCCTGGAGCTGGAGCGGGAGGAGGTGCGGCTTCTTCTGTTGCTCTAGCCATTAATTCATTGATGGCGGTGGTGGCTGCTCCTTCACCGGCCCCGTCTCCCTCAACGTTCTCCTCCTCTTCAGCATCAGAGTCTGGTACAGGCACGTAGTTTTGCCGGTACTGTGCTGCTTCTACTGCACTGACTGAGCCTCTCGTAGAAGCAGGGTTGTAGAGCATGAAGCGTAAAATAAAATCTAAAAGGCACTGCCTGTCGTCAATATTGCTTAAAAATGGATATTTTGCTGCGAAATCTTCAGACTCTTGGGCAGTAAATGGCATGGTTTTATTGGATAAATGTTCCATGCCTGCTACAGCTAAACGGAGTAAAGTAGCTTGCTGCGGAGCAGGGCGAGTGGTTAGGTTGGCGAGCAACGACGGAACCAGCCGGAGCCTTTCTTCAGAAGAGGAACGCTCTGCACCTCGCTCAATATACACGAGAGCGAAATTGCGAACTAAGGGGCTTGTGCTGGATGAATAGAGAGAGCAGAGAGCGTCTACAGGGAGAGGTACGGTGGGTAAGCTTTGTAATCTTGTGTTGACATGAGACAAGATTGCTAAAACTTGTTGTTGAACAGGGGGTGGGGCGTTATCTAGCTTGCCAAGGACGAGAGGGAGAAGCTTTTCAAGGATTCCTTGGAGTTTTTCATCTTCTGTAAGGCCCAGGCGTGTGAGCACACGCTTCAAGGCTTCGACGTCGGCCATCGATAATCAAAAGTGATCAGGGAGCTAACCAGTAAAGGATGAATGTCGCCCGGTTTGGAATGATCTGATCATTTATTCCATCTGCTGAACACTGCGTTTAAGCATTTGTTTTAGAGGTTTTTCTTTGGAAATAATCGCTTTGCTTCTGTTTCTTTTTGCATTTTTTGCCAGCTCGGCACAGAAAAAATCAAATAGATGGTTTCGCCAGCTCGTACGCAAGAAGCGGCAGCCCTGACCCGATAATCATTCTCTATATAACTTTAATTATCAGTTGAAAGCAGTATTGATAATTAACAGTTCCAGAACGTAATTATATTTGCCTTGGCTGGTTTGCTTTTTCAATCACAGACCTCCTCTTCCGGAACGATTTTAAATTTACATATTGGTTATTGGGATAAAATACAAGTAGACCATGTCATCTGGTCAGGATCTGGCTGGCCAAGTGCCACCAAATCCAATTCCCGATCACCCAAGGTACACCATGGTAAGTGCTCCCCCACCTTGAAAATCAAACGTTGGATTAACAGATAGTATACATTGACCTGATATTAAAATACTTATCCTGCAGGTTTCATACGTGAATCGTGGAAGGCACGGGTTTGTTCTCAGGGCAGTTGATAAATTGACGGGCCAGGAGGTGGCTATCAAGTTTTTAGAGAGAAGCACTGTAAGTTTGATCTATCAACTGTGTACTGGTATGGATATGCATGTAGCTATTGATTGAGATAAAAATCTTTGGGTTTAAGTAGCAATGCTGACCAGGGAGGAGGTTTTCCTACTACCAAGGTACTTCCCATCGCCAATGCCAGCTCATTTTTTTTTTCCATTTATTTTTAATTTTTGCAGGGAGATAGCAAATACGTTTCTAGAGAAATTTTGAACCAATATAAACTCTGCCATCCGCACGTCATTGGCCTTCTAGATGTAGGTTTTCTAATTAAAAGATAAAATAAACACTCCTACCATGCCGCGTATCACCTATTAATCCAGTTTAGAAACTCAACCAAAGAAGCTAAATTAACCCAACATTTTCACCCTTGTATTCCCCTCCCGCCCAAATATATATATGCAGGTGTTCCTTACCCCCCGTTTCCTAGCTCTCGTCCTTGAATATGCAAATTTTGGTGACCTTCACTCTTACGTCATGTCCCGTCGTGGCCTTTCTGAACCTGAAGCTCGATGGTTCTTTCAACAATTAATGCTCGCAGTCGATTTCTGCCACCAAATGGGAGTTGTCAACCGTGATATTAAACTTGAAAACACTCTTTTAGTTGGAGACACTCGTCCTTTAATTAAAATAAGCGATTTCGGCTTCTCAAAAGATGAACATGGCCAGAGTGCCCCTACCACAAGAGTAGGAACTGTAATGTATATGGCACCTGAAGTGGTCAGTAATGGCCCTGATGCAGTCTATGATGCTAAAAAAGCAGATGTATGGTCCTGTGGAGTCGTTCTGTATGCTATGTTGACCGGGAAGTATCCCTTCAAGAGAGATGAGGATAACGCTTTAAGTAAAGTCCAAGGTATAAGAGCAGCGTTGCAGCGCATATTACGAGGAGAATATACCGCACCACCGAATGTATCTCCTGAGTGTAGCGATCTGTTGCAAGGGATGTTGAAGCCGGATCCAGAGCATCGGTTTTCGGTCGAAAGCATTTTGAAGCACCCTTGGTATAAGGAAGGGTTATCCCCTGGTGTAGAAGGGTACAATCAATCTGTAGTGTCACAAGCTTTGGAACAACAAAGCGCAGATGATCCGGTAAGGCGTTTAATCTAGGGTAAAATAAATTTACAATTTGAAAAAAGAAAGAAAAAAGCTAGTTGATGTTTTTTTTTCCCTCTGCCGACGGCGGTTTTCTCACTTTGAAGTCCTCCTCCTTTTTTGCAGTCTCTAAACCGGATCAAGGCTGTGTTGACAGAGCTAGAGGCACAAAGCCATAATTGGAGGCGAGAAAGCCTCGATGAGTAATAAACAAGACGTGATTTGATTTCAAACTTAATAATTGAGATTGTTATTCTTCCCAGGCGGGTGACAAGTTGATGTTGAAAAATTAATGCAGCAAGTCGAATAATGTTGTCAATGTTTTTTTTTTTTTCAGTTGATTCTTGGCATCTATCATGTATGTTGGAAAGCGTGGAGTAATTTTAGTGGGATCTTGTTGGGGGTGTAGTGGGTGGGCATGGGCCACCCTAGTTGTACTTTTTGAAGTGAGGGGACGTCGGTGTTTTTTCTTCTATCTATGATATTAATACGTATCGATACAAAGTTTGTTCAGCTCATTTTTCATTTTGGTTGGGTTGTTGCAGCCTTGTCTTTTACTTTACTATTTTTCTTACTTATCCATTTACTTCTCTGCTGTCACGTACCCAGCATGTGCACCCCCTACCCGAAAATAAATAAATCAAGATCGATAAATCGAATCTCTCTGTTTTGAAACTTAAATGATAGTTTTCGTACATATTTGTCTAGTGGTGCACATGCTGCAGATGTCTCCGGCCCCCTTGCCCCTACTTTTTACATTTTTTTAGGTCGGTTCTTACTGACGTTAAGTTACGTCATTTGTCATTGATTGATTCATATCAGTAGCTAAAACTATTGCAATTGTGTGTAAATAGATGTTCTAAGCAGCACATTAAAATAAAATGGAATACTCTGGCCCGCGCGACAGCTCATTAATTTTTTTTTAATTTCTTCTTTTTTCTTTTGGTTCTTCCACCTTTTCTTCTTCTTCTTCTTCTTCTTCTTCTTCTTCTCCATATCAATGAGCATTGCAGCAGGCCAGCTGCAGACTATCATCAAAAGTAAATACCCCACCACAACAGCAATACAGTAACTTTTATTTAAACTGCGCATTCACCATTTCCAACACAATTTCTCTATTTATTTATCTTATCTTCTCAGAGGAGCTCCAAAAGGAACAGCTTATCAAAACTTAAGAAGAAGGCTACAGGTATTATTATCCTATAATAACACAGATCGAACAGACTGCAGTGTCTGTTTGATACTAGAGAACAAACCACCACCAAGAGCGGTAGGCTTCTTAGAACTAGGCTTACCAAACCAGCTATTGTCATACATTTTTAAGATGGAAGCAGCGCTGCTGTCTTCTTCTTCTTCTTCTTCATACGGTACGACAGCCTTTGCAGCAGCATCGACGGTGCCAGTGGTGGAGGCGTTATCGTCACTGCAGGTGTCTTCTTTGTCAACAACACCACCATCTGTAGATTCAGAATCCACGGCGGAAGCACTGCGTTCTTCAGCTTCGCAATATAAAACATTTTCACAGCAAGAGAAATATAAAGGGTTTTCAAAAGCAGTGAATTCTTTGTCATCTTCCCCGTCTTCAAGCACTGAATCGATGTCTGATGAATCTTCTTCAGCAACTAGAAGTTGCTCGTTGTTATTAAAAGACTTTCTCTCTTCAGGAGAAATAGGTACGCCATTGGCTGTGGCGGCAACAACCTCTTCGGCAACAGCAGCAGCAGCAGCAGCAGTGATGACAGTGTTGGTGTTCGTGCTAAAGCTAGCAGCATCGTCGCTGTAGTATATGTCTTCATTATCAGCTTCAAAATCACCGTTTCCAACGTCAAATCTAGAGTCTACTTCATTTCGATTAGAAGAGACATAAACAGTTTGTCCTCCTTCTTCTTCTTCTTCTTCTTCTTCTTCTCCTCCTCCTCCTTCTTCTTCTTCTTCTCTATCTCTTGCTACCGGGTGGTCGATGCTACCAAAGGACTCATTAATTTCTTCTTGCTCCTGCTTTGCTGCCAATTTTCCTAATAATTCCGGCAAATCATACTCCCAGGGAGGAATTTCTCCTTCTTCCAAAGAGTAGGCATCATCATTTTCATCCACTGACGCTGCCTCGGCCTCTTCGAGTGCAACAACTACACAAACAGAACCATCCTCAACAAGGAGCTCATCATCAGGGAGAGCCATGTTCAAGGCAATATCCCAGATACTATAGCCATTAATGGGCTTAAATACAGATTTTTCAGCTGCAGCAGCAGGCACAGCTTGAATGCTGTCACCGGTGTCGGCTTCCACCTCAACTAAAGAAATTAATGTAGATTCCAGTTTGGTAGGGGAGCACAGATCACGGTTTAAGGAGACTGCATCAGAAGAATACAGAACTCTCTTGTCTTCAGAAGAAGAGCTCGGCACGCTGCTGGCTGCTGCGCAATCAGTAGCAAAAGCAATGTTGCCGGCGGTGGCGGCTGCATCGGTGGAGGTCAAGGTGGTACAGTCATGGCTGCAAGCTTCCTCTTCTTCACCAGCATCTTCTACCTCCTCCTCCTCTTCCTCCTCCTCACTCTCAACAACCAAATCATCATAAGGCAAAGGGAAATCGCAAGGTAATGGGCTAGAAATAACATCCCTTTCACAGGCATCACAGTCAATACTAATAATTTCCACCTCTGGGCTAGAATTTTCAATAGAATCACAATCAGGGATTGGAGGCAGAGCTTCTTGGGCAGAAAGAATAACAGCTTGAGGTGCAATTGCAATATTTACTTCAGTAATATCATCAGAGTTGTTGTTGCTCTCTTCTAAGCTAGGTGGTGTAATATCCTGGTTGACGGAGCCGTCGCCTTGGACACAATTCTTGAAGATGTCCAAAGCGTTGGGTGCATCAGCTACCGCAGTGCCAATGGAGACATTGTCCTCTTCTCCTTGCAGCATTTCTCCTTGATCAATAATTTCTCCTTCCTCAAAAGTGCTCTCGCTGTCTTGCTGCAAAAGCTTCGAGGCGGGAGAAGGCTCAAAACAACACATTACCTGGTCCTGATCTTGCTGCTGGCAGGTGGTTTGTATCATCACAGCAGGCGCAGTAGCAGCAGCAGCAGCAACAGGCCCAGCTCCGTTAGAATCAAAATGGAACGCAGGCATGGCATTAATCTTAGAAGAAGAAAACAAAGTAACACATGCATCCTTTTCTCCAGCTTCAGCTTGCTCCATTTCGATACAATCCCCTTCGACGGTACGAGAGGTGATGACGGACACCGCAGGCGCAGCATCTAAAGGAGTAGCAAAGGAAGATGTATATACCAAAGAGGATGCTTGAGATGCTTTAGGAGGAGTGCACCCATACTCCATAGCATCGTTAACATGTACTACCGGAGCAGAGAGCCTGGTATCCCTTGGAGGAAGATCGACCTCCATGTCGGCTGTTCTGCCACAATAAGAGGGCACCTGCATCTTAGAGAGAGTTGCTTCGTCACTGTCCATAGAAACCTCTTCATTAGAACATATGTCTTTATTGAAAGACATATGGCGTTTAGGATGGGGACTATGACGGGTGCCTCCATTTGTAAAGGAAGGACCAGAGATGGCTTGAGGCTCAGTGGTGATTACAACAGGTGCGGCGGCAGTGGCAAGAGCTGCGACCGGCAGCGGCTGCTGTGTTTCCACCACCGTTGAAATCATCCTCAGGAGGAAACCGTTGCAATCGTCTTTTTTGGAGAAACTTTGACCTTCTTCTTTCTTTTTGGAAGCTACATCGTTCTTTCCTTCTTCCTTGGTGTCAACATCGTGGCCCAAATTTTCTTCTTGTTGCTTCTTCTTCATCTTCTCTTTTGTATCACTGGCTTCAAGCTCGTCTTTCTTCTCTACATTAGGCCCCTCATTTTGATCTTGTTGAAGTAAATCAAGCGGGAAGCCCAAAGGCTGCAATTCTGGATCCTCTTCTTTGATCTCGACCTTCAGCTCCTCTGCCTCAACTTCTACATTAAGCTTCTCATCCTCCTTCTCCTCCTCCTCATCATCATTAGAGGGGACCTCAGGAATAAGCTCGTTTTGTTGGAAGTATTCAGGACTGACTCCCAATTCGTGCTCTTCCTCCTCTTCCTTGATCTGTACAAGGAGCACCTTGGCTGCTTCTTCTCTGTTGGCTTCCTCTTCAAAAGATGGGAGCTCAGCATCAACTACATGAGCAACTTCAAGAGCAGCAGCTTCAGAAGGAATATCCTGAGGCGCAACTACAGGAACGATTTCACGCGCTTCGATTGCTGCAGGCTCAGAATCCACACGGCGACGCTGACCAGAGCGCCGGCGCCTATACACTTTCTTTTCGTGTTGCTCCTCTTCATCAGAGAATTCGAGCAGGTTTGAGAAGTCACGCTGTCTTTTCCCAAGATAAGCCTTTCCCTCCATTAAATGGTCAACAAGAGAGGGTACTCGCACTTCTGTCTCAGCGGCAGCAGCAGCAGCAGCAGCAGGCGCTGCCTCTACCTGGTGTTCTTCTCCCGCCTCGCCTTCCTCTCCATTTAAGCCACCAGTAGTCACTAAAGTCATCATCAGGACAGTTTTAGTATCTAAAGTCGCAGCATCCTCTTCGCCAGGTTCTCCAATTTGCATCACATCCTCGTTGGCCGCGGGGCAGGGGTCTGAGGAAGCGTCTTCATCCACCTGATTGCGTGCAGCAGGAACCAAGGGAAACGGTTTGTTTAACACCATTGAAGGATGTTTTACAACCTGGTCTTGGCCAAGCTCAGCTTCACCCATGGCTTCGCCATCAGCTCCAACTTGTCGAGCTACCTCAACACGACACTGCTCTGCAATACGACAAAGAAGATCCGCCTCGTCCTCTGCAGTCATACGTCGAGGGACTTTTGAAAACCGACGACGGGAAGCAGGGTTTACTAGGGCTGGAATAACTATATCATCTTCTTCATCATCATCTTCATCCTGAGATGACTCTTCTTCTCTGGACCGTTTTTTTAAGCAAACATCGGCCAACAGATTCAAATTGAATCCTCCTTCATCTGCGCCTCTCTGATCGAACTCTACGTCCAAGTCACGGTCTGACGTTTCTCCAGTCTCAGATACCCCGTCGTCGTCAGAATCGGGCATGTCTGCGATGCCAACACGGTTCAGCTCTGCCCAGTTAACTTCGTCGTCTTCCTTGCCAGTTGCAGGAAGAGGGGCAGAGCCGGAGAAACAGCCTGATTGCTCAGCCAGGGGTTGTACCTTTTCATCGGTGTCCACATCACCGACGGGTCTAGGTTGAATGGCGGGCTGCCTGCGCAGGTTCTTTGAAGAGCCACTGCCCAGCGCCGAGCCACTGGCACAGCTGGTTGACGTTTTGGCATTTGTATGCTTGCCTGCAGGTGTTAAGAAGAAGAAAAATGTGGGGAAATGGATGAGTATGATATAATAAGTAAATATATAGAAGCGCTGAAGAAATCTAGGGCTGAGAGAAGACGCGACAAGCTGTCAAAAGATCCAGAAATTGGCCAAAAGATGAGAAGAGGAAGTTGACTCTTCTGCGCAAGGTCTGCACGTGGGGATTGTGGAGTATACGCTAGCAGCATACCAGAAACAACCGAGCGGAGTGAGCAGAGATGGAAGCATTACAAGAAAAAAGGTTCCCAAATCAAAGTGTGATTAGAAGCCTTGTTTCCTTGCATTCTCGGCTTATAGCGCAACTCGGGCGACCAAGAAATCAATATCCCGCATGGTATGGGGCATAAATAGAAGATGGAAGAAGTTGCTTCAGCCACTGATGGCTTGGTTGGCCTCTCCCAGAAGACAAGAGCCAAGAGTTGGGTAAACACTCGGTTTGTGAAGGCTATAGAGCCCCACAACATTGCTAAATTGACGCACCTTTGTTTTTAGCAGCTTCAGAGGCCACTAAATTGACGTAATTGCGCATTTCAGATCGTTTTGATAGAGTCGTCGCGATCTCTCAATTGAAAAGATTTTGAAATATTTGGAAGAGTTAGTGCGTGCACCACCTCTATACAACCTTCTATAGTGTTTACAAGACTCTGGTAATTATACGAATTTTATTTGTGGAGGCAGATCCAATCGCAGGCGTGCGTTTTAAACGAACTCAATTCAAAATTCTTTCCTGCAGTTCAAATTCTGGCCTTGATTTTCTTGTCAGGTAGCACTTTTACAGCTGTCTGGATGCTCTAGAAGAGCCGTATTTTCTACGCAGAAAGCGGTCATTGCATGAAAAAGTGTATTTGAAGTATCCTTGCAAAATTTCGAAGGGAAATTCCGGGTAAAAAGATCTTTTCAAGTGAGTGCGGTGAAAGCGACAGGGCGGCAGAGCGGCATCTGACTTTAATTTTATTAATTCTGCTTCGTTCTTTCAATGCTAAGACCCAAATTAGTAGTTCATTATCTGGAGCTATATATCAGCTAACATTGCATGCAGAGAGAACGCAGTTTAAATGCCTAGCAAACCATTTAAATTGATTTTACTTATTCAAGAGGGTTTGGGGGTGGAGCGTCATAGTGATCGATGTGAAGATTAAAGAACAGTTAGAGTAGGGAGACAAAGAAGGAAAAGTCGGTCCAGAAGCGTAATCCGGATGTGATATACAGTATATTAGAAAGGCATCGTGGAGTAGACTAGTAGAAAAAGTGGCGATGGCTTAGGGAAAAAGAAAAGACGTCTTCGACTATCGATACATTTTTTTTTTGAAAAGTAAAATGTTTCCTTAGTTTCTTAGATTTTAGTTGCTTCTAATTCTTGGCATCTATCATGTATGTTGGAATGCGTGGAGTAATTTTAGTGGGATTTTATAGGTGGTGTAGTGGGTGGACATGGGCCACCCTAGTTGTACTTTTTGAAGTGAGGGGACGTCGGTTATTTAAAATGTCTGAAATATGCGATGCAACGGTTGGGGATAAGACGTCATAAGGCTGCAATCTTCTGCAAAAGAAGCGGCACCGTGACGCTTGCCAACACATACTATGGCAGTGCTGCTGAAAAAGCAACGGAGCCGCTGTTTCGACTGCATTCTTGCATCTATTTAAAATAACTTCATCGTGAATTTCTCATGTAAGCTTACATTGGACTTGTATAAACACTTTCAACCAAGTATCTGCGAAAGAAATCTGCATTTTAGTTCTTCTGTCTATGATATTAGTACGTATCGATACAAAGTTAGTTCAGCTCTGTGCATTTCTGTTGGGTTGTTGCAGCCTTGCCTTTTTCTTTATTTTTTTTTACTTATCCATCCACTTCTCTACTGTCACGTACCCACTGGGTGCTGGCAGCATGTGCACCCCCTACCCGAAAATAAATAAATAAATAATTCAAGATCGATAAATCGAATCTCTCCGTTTTGGAACTTAAATGACAGTTTTTGTCTTGTACATATTTGTCTCCGGCGCCCTTGCCCCTACTTTTTACATTTTTAATAGGTCGGTTCTTACAAAAGTTAAGTTACGTCATTTGTCATTAGGTGATCCGGACGTAGAGTTCGATCAGAGAGGCGCGGGATGATATAGTAATTCCAGCCCTAGTGAAACCTGCTTCCCGTCGACGCTTTTCAAAAGTCCCTCGACATATGACTGCAGAGGACGAGGCTGATCTTCTTCTTCGTATTGCAGAGCAGTGTCGTGTTGAGGTAGCTTGACAAGATGAAGCTGATGGCGAAGCCATGGGTGAAGCTGAGCCTGGCCAAGACCAGGTTGTAAAACATCCTTCAATGGTGTTAAACAAACCGTTTCCCTTGGTTCCTGCTGTACGCAACCAGGTGGATGAAGACGCTTCCTCAGACCCCTGCCCCGCGGCCAACGAGGATGTGATGCAAACTGGAGAACCTGTCGAAGAGGATGCTGCGACTGTAGATACTAGAACTGCCCTGATGATGACTTTAGTGCTGCCTCTACCTGGTGTTCTTCTCCCGCCTCGCCTTCCTCTCCATTTACGCCACCAGTAGTCACTAAAGTCATCATCAAGGCAGTTTTAGTATCTACAGTCGCAGCATCCTCTTCGACAGGTTCTCCAGTTTGCATCACATCCTCGTTGGCCGCGGGGCAGGGGTCTGAGGAAGCGTCTTCATCCACCTGATTGCGTGCAGCAGGAACCAAGGGAAACGGTTTGTTTAACACCATTGAAGGATGTTTTGCAACCTGGTCTTGGCCAGGCTCAGCTTCATCCATGGCTTCGCCATCAGCTTCATCTTGTCGAGCTACCTCAACACGACACTGCTCTGCAATACGACGAAGAAGATCAGCCTCGTCCTCTGCAGTCATATGTCGAGGGACTTTGTCAGGTTCTCCAGTTTGCATCACATCCTCGTTGGCCGCGGGGCAGGGGTCTGAGAAAGCGTCTTCATCCACCTGATTGCGTCGAACAATCTTTTACAAGAAAAGCAGCGTTAATTAGGAAAAAGAGACCTTCCTGAGAAGTTGGTTAACTTGTTTTCAAGACCAGCCGTGGTTGCAGCGTTGTTCTGTTAATTGAGGTGGCATGACTGGAACTACTCCAGTGCAAACACGCCCATAATCTTTTTGCTTAATATCCAATCTTCCGTTCTACTCAAAAGAAGGGGAAGATGGCAAATCGTCCTGCACCTCTACATTACCGCGGGTTCGGAAATGTACGCCCAAAGTGCATGCCTGCGGTCTCCGGCCAGGTGCCCAGCAAACTGAACTTGGTAAAAGTCCTGTAGCTGGTCGAGCTCGTTGCCAGTGAGAGCAATGGCCTCCGAGAAATTTTCAGGGAATTGCATGTGAGCAGGAGGAAGGGCTCCCACAGCGTTGTTGCCGCCCTCAAGCTCCTTGTGCAAGGGACGAACGGCATTGCGATTGTTTCTGTTATGAAACCTAATGGCAGCGTTCACTTATGTCCACCTCATTGACGCCAAATCTCGCTGCACTTGTTGCAGCGTCACCTGCATCTGCGCGATGGGTTGCACGGCCTGCTGCACTTGCTCCTGCATCTGCTGCGTCTGTTGCAGCATCTCCTGCGTCTGCTGCAGCAATTGCTGCTGCTGTTTCAGAATCTGCTGCTGTCCTGGCGCAGCAAGGTGGACGGCAACTTGCTGCCAGTTGCCCTCGGGCAAAGCACCCGCCAGTCCACCAATGCCATCAGCAACACTTTTGAGGACATCTCGCACGTCGGCCATGACTACAGGTCTTGAGATTATTTGAATCGCGACTGGCTGGGTGTATGCATTGCCTGGGCGTTCATCCCTACCCGATCATGTTGATGAACTGATCAAACACCTGCCCGATCGCGACTGTTCCTTAGCTAGAACATAGCCTGATGGCTAGATAAAGCCTCCCTAAAAATGGGAAATTCGCTGATTTTCGTAAAGGAAAGGGTTAAAAACTAAAATTAACCTCTTGATGTCATAATAATAATAATAGTTACAGCGTTTTGGAATCTCCTACAGTGGTTAACATCACTCAGAACCGTGTCATCCGCCAAACATATTTTAATTTCATCTGGACGTCGTTTAGTTGCAGTACCCAGATGTCCAGGATGCCTGGCAATATTGAGTTGTGCTGCAGACGTTCCTTTTGATTGTAGCAGTGTCGTCAAAGAAAGAGCAAACAGTATTCTGACGAGCAGAGACATACTGCCAACGCCAACAGTACGCATTCTTATTGCATGCGGAGCGGCATGACTGCCAAGAGCGGGTTTGAGAAGAACCGCGGCTGCAAGGGGAGCATATAGAGAGAGAGATTGTGAGAATGGTGCACTGGTGGAGAGAGCAGCGATGTAGTGCATTCAACTCTGTTTGAGCTGATGTGGTGAGGACAAACAGTTCTCATTACAACTTACTAGTACTGCTTATAGGCTGTCCCTTGCACCTGGGAGTTCTTGATGGAGCCGGCACAGCCAGCACGGGCGATGTTGAGGCTGACGATAAAGAGCGTGAGCAGCAGGCATGCTCTCAAGGTCAACTGAGACTGTATCTTAAACATATCTCTCAGGTGTGATGGATCTGCAGTAAATTTTTGCGAAGTTAGATGGAAGTAAATTCGTCTTAGATAATTCCTGCAGGCTTCAATTGCAAAACTCAACTGGCAGGATGTTTAGTCCTTGCTGCTTCTGTTAGGAACGCTTGGGCCGTTGGTTGAAGGTATATACATAATCACCCGAGGTTTAGAAGTGAACTGGTGAATTCTTTCGACGCGCTTTCAAAGACTGGCGGATTCTTCCCTCCTGGCCTGTTGGAGAGAAGAGGGCCCCCTGCATTACCAGGCTCAACTATTTCCGCTATTATAATGACCGTAGCTAGTCAAAATAAAGTTACCTGATACAAATAGTCCACAGCAAGCTTGCTGCAACCAGAAGACCCAGAAGAGCTTAAAATCAGCACCCAGCCAGACCCAGCGTAAAGCTGAGCTCTTCCGGATTCCCGCCAGCTTCAGCAAACTAAATTTATATCGAGTTATTTAGTAAAAGCAAGCCATCTACAGCGTTATCTGCGATGTTCTTGTTATAGAGCTTCCACATCGCCATCTCAGGTGTGGTAAAAGCGATTTTTTGTTCTTTGTTATAGCTAATTAGCAAAATGGCAAGTTTAATGGCTGTGGGACACAAATTCGACCAGTGGCCGGTGAATCAAGGGTCGCAGTGCTCTTAGAAGTATGTCGATCTTGATCTGTAGACGTTATTTTACTCTAGCTTTTTGCTCTATGTCTGCCTCTCATTTGGGTTGGCAGTTGAAGTTTTCCTTGCCGAGCTGGCATTGCTAAAATTAATAAAATGATGACCCACTTTCCCATCGTTACAAGAACCGATCAGCTTCTGTAAATTTTTCCTTTTAAATAATTCACAGAGCGCCAAGATCCCCAGCTTGCTATCCACAGCACTTTAGCAAGAATATTTCCCTCATTGATAGTGTGCAATCTTTTTAGTAATCAGCTGCATCACTTAAACACATTAAACCGCCGGTCCTTGAGCTTTTGAAAGATGCCAGTAACTGTTGCTGCACATCCTACTGGTGTAAAAGTGGGCCTGATCCACGCACCAGTCTCCAGATCTCGGCTGTCGCCTGCTCATGTCTCATCCCTTCCTCGCACCAGGAAGGCCCTTCTGGTGCGATCTGTTGCCAGACCAAGTGGATCAGCTGGCAAAGGTGTTAATGCCGCTGCTTCCAGCGGGGCTTTGTCTGGTTTGAAGCAGTTGGTTACACCATTCAGCGATCCCCAAGCCAACAGTAAAATGTTGTCTTTGGCTGCTGGTGAGAATACTTTCACATTCTAAAACTGTTGAAACAAGCGTGATCTATTTTTAGAATGCCTCCTAAATTGTTATTTTTGCTTTTACCACAACCTATATTCGGTCAACCATCCCTCCATTTGCAGCACAAATGTTGTGTTCCGTTGCTACTCTGATCCACGATACCTATCTCCCTGTATACCTTAGTGACGTCCTTCATTTGAGTAACAGCAAGGTACGAGTTTTCGTGACGAATACAAATCTAGAAAAACTGTTTTTACTGCTTATCACAACACATGAAAACCCTTCTCGACGTCTTCTCAATAAACTCATTCTCTACTTTTTATATCACCTATTAACTTGTTTCTAAGCTGACCTTCTGGTTTGTCTCTCCTATTCTGCAGATCGGTAACCTCCAAGCTATCGCCCAATTCTTAAGCAAAGCATCAGGCAGTGTCAGTGGCATTGCCGCTGATTTACTCTCTCCTGCCAAGATGGTCATCTTTGGCACTCTACTGACCACTATCAATAAACCTATGTTTGCCGCTTCAGGATGGGTCTATGCTACCTTTGGAGCTGCTGCATGCTTGTATTGGATCACCTTCGGAAAGATCTTTGATAGAATGTCAAAGGGAATTCGCGAAGCGCCAAGCAAGGCATTGATTGGAGATCTTGCTGCGCAATCCGGAGAGTCTGCGTCTGCTGCGTTTTCTTTACGTCAATCTATGGCAACATTTGGTGCACTGGTAGGCGCTGGTGCCGCTGCAGCTGCCTATCAACTCTCAGGAAAGAACTACGTCTTAACTTTTGCCTTGGCAGCGGTTCCGGCCACCATGGCGTTGGTGCTTGTGCTCTTTGCCTTTGGAGGAGCTAAAGGAGCAGCCGACGCTGCAGCGAAGGCTAAAAGAGACGCTTCCGATGCCGCTGCTGCAGCTGCTGCTGGAGAAGTCCCTGATAACGTTCAGCTTACTCTCTTTGGAAAGGCTAAAGCTCTACTTTCCGCCTTCCAACCCGCCTATTGGCAAGCTCTCGCCGTGGTGGCCATCCTGTATTTCGCTCGTTTCGATGGCTCTTTTGTCACTTTACGCGCTAAAACAGTCATGGATAAAGCCTCTTTACCTATTCTGGTCTCTATTATGATGATCACTCAGGCTATCTTGGCTACACCCATGGGCCTTAAAGCGCGCGCAAGTGTGAAATCAAGAAATACCATCATCGCACTCGGTATCGCAGTCTTAATCGGCGCTAATGCCTCATTTATTTACATTCCTTCCTTCCAAGGAATGGCATTAGGTGCTTTCTTAATCGGTATTCACATGGCGATGACACATGGAGTTACTATCGGCATGCTTTCTTCCTATATCCCTTCAAAAACGATTCCTGGACTGGGCAAAGTAGCAGGAACCGCCTGGTCTTTTACTGATATGTTACTCGGTGTTATTTTGGCATATTCAAATTCTTTAGCTGGTTTCTTGGCTGATCGTACTGCCACGCAAGGGCTGGGTAATGTAGGCTGCTTTTATGGCGGTGCAACAGCGTGTGGATTGTCGATTTTGGCCTTGTTGTTGTTTAGCACGTTTGGATCTTTAGGGAGAGATGATCTCTTGCCCCAGAAGAAGACTGCTTAGAGAACTTTAGTAGCTTTAGATTAGTAAAAGAGAGGTACTTTATTTAATTCTTACAAATCTAAAAAGGAGACGAAGCAACTGCGCATCTCTGCGAGGTTGGTATGGGTTGCTAGACACAGAAAAGCTAAATAATTATACATTTTAATTGATTGATTGATTTATATATTTCACGATTGACATATGTTCCTACGTTTCACACCCTTGCTTTTAATTGATTTAAAACCTTCCATTGTAAAAGCAGAATAACAACAAAGCATTCCCCCCCCCACTTGCGAGCGGCTCCTTAGTCCATTGACCCTTCTTCTAAAGGCAGAGCAAGCTGGTGCCTCAATTTCTTACCGTATGCACTCCCCATATCCATCATTTCACGGATATCTTCTACACAACGCACCCTGAAAAATCCCAACCTGCTCAGAAAAAACGGAAGAAAAATGTAGATAATAGGTTTTACTATGTTTATAGAAAGTAATTATAGATTATAGTCGAAAAATATGCTCCGTTGCAATATGACTATAGGCCTATTGTTATGCCTAGATCTCATTTTATGCAACTTGTATAGGTTTGTCAGCCAGTGCGAAAGTTTCAAATAATAATATAATATTTCACTTTCTTCTCTTACCCTTTCTTCCTTAGCTCTTCATCCTGATGATAACTCAAATGCACCATATCTCCACTAAAACCTACTTTCTCAGTTTTAACACTAGCGCTTCTATTATCAGAGTTATGATTCAGTAGTGCAAAAGGCCCCCACCTCAATTTCACCCAACTGGGAAAGAGGATGCTCCCGGTCACTACATCTCTTGCCTGTTGAAAAGCATCCAATAAGGCACCATCGACCACTCTCTGCCCCTTGATTCTTGCTGCAAATTTACCATCCATTAGAAAAGGGACGTGTGCGGACCCTAAGCAAGCTTCAATAACTTCATTTTTATTTTTAAAATTTGAAATTATCTCTCTTTTCAATCTGGGAACAGCAGTGACCACAACTTGAACTTTCCCTGAGCACCTCTCTGCAGCATCTTCTGGTAACAAGTGGTGCAGCCATGTACGTAACATACCACCCCAAACACCTACAAGGCCTAAGGGTCGTTCAAAGACGCCGTTTTCTAACGCAAGCTTGTGTGCAAGGTCGAGAGCGTCCTCGGTATCGATTTGACAGGCGCCCAAAACAGCAGCCAGAGCTCCAGCACTTGCTCCACGTAAAGAATAATGCTCAGTCAAGCTGTTTGGTCCCTTGTGACAGAGTTCTTTGATAGCTCCAGCCATCCACCAGAAGAGAACACCCCCTCCGCCTATATTGAAGACAGGTTGCTGGGTGGTAGTGGTGCCGGCAGCGGGAGCAGTGGTGAGAGGGACACTGTTCATGGCGACGCTATTTGTTGTCAGAAATGCGGACATGGGGAATTTGTCTGCTGTAAATATGCAAAGGGCTGCATCAGGTCTGCAATGGGATTATAATTGCATTGGAGGAGAGAGCTTTGAGTTGGGGACTTCTGGGCAAGTGCTATGCAGATGTATCTCAATTCAAATTTGCCATCTGGACTTGAAAGAAGCATTTACATCATTCCTATAATCCTGAGGACTCAATGCAGGCGTGCCAGGTCACATCTGGAAGCCTATCAAGCTCATTACTCATTTATAAAACTTCTGATCTGAAACGCAATTGCTCAAATTCACATCTTAATCAAAGCTCCTCGCTACTCAAACACTGCTCTTCAGTATCGCCTATTTTTTGTTATCACCACAAATCACATCATCTCTTAAGAGCAACCCTCCTGAGACCACCAATGGCTTCCTCTTCATCCTCCCGCCCATCGACCATTCTCCCCACTGGCACTCGTGAAGATAAGCTCACGTTTACAAATCCCAAAGGGGAACGCCTTGTCGGTATCTTTGTAGACACAGGATCACAAAATGTAGTTATTCTTTGCCATGGCTACATGGCCAATTATACCTTTTGCCAATTTCCTGCGTTGGCGGCAGGCCTCGCAGCAGCTGGTTTTAGTTCTTTCCGGTTTGATCACCCCTGCGCCTACCGTGGTCAAAGCGAACTAAAAGGTGACTTCAAAATGGGTAATCATGATGAAGAGGTGGCAGATATGGCAGCAGCAGCGGAATTTCTAAGAAAAGAAAAAGGGTTGACTGTACTAGCGTTGCTCGGTCATTCAAAAGGAGGCACCAATGTTATAAAATACGCAGCTGAAGTGGGAGATATACCCAATATGATTAATTTATCGGGTAGATTTTGTGTACGAGATGGTGTACTACAAAGAGTGAGTTTATTATGATTGTTAAATTTTGCAATGGATTTTTATTTTTAAAAGTTTTCTGATCACCAGATGTCCGTCTTTATACTTCTCTCTGCAGTTTGGCATGGATATTCTAGATCGATTATCTGCTGCTGCCAAGAATACTCTAGAGAAAGGAATTCTCCGTACAGAACCAGATGGTTTTCAATGGCTGATGACAGAATCAGATTTCCTAGGCAGAGCAAATCTCCCAATGACCGAGTATGCCAAAATATTAAAAATTAGAGAACCCAAACAAGAACAGCAAGTGAATTTACTATGCTTGCACGGCCGTCAAGATAGTACAATACCGTGGGAAGAAAGTGAAATTTTTGCTGAAATGTCTGGAGCAAGCTTAGTTGTTATTGACGGGGATCATAATTATAGACAGAGTGAAGACGCCAAGGCGATGATTGACGAGGTGGTTAAATTTTGTAGAAAATCTGCTGCTCTTGGTAGTTAACTTGAGATTGTTAACTTGGTTTGAGTTCATGAGAGAAACTGAATAGGTACATTGTATTTATTCATGCATGTAATTAGTAGAATATAATTACTATAGATCTATTTAGGGTTGGCCAAACAGGTATTCTGATAATTTCATAGGACCCCCACCATTGCCACCGCCACCAGCGTCTTCTTCTGAATCGCTTCCACTGCTACTAGTGCTGCTGCTAGAGTCACTGCTGCTGCTACTGCTTGAATTTGAGCTGCTATGTCTTCTTCTTTTCTTCTTTGATTTTGATCGCCTTTTATCTTTCTTGTGCTGCAAGATCAAAAGTCATGGACGACATGTTGGGAGGAGACTCTTGTTTAGTGGTTGTTTGTTATTCTCTTGGAAAAAAAGGGGGTGGGTTGGTTGTAATTAATTTTAAACCCTTAAGCACTACCTACCTTATTATCTTTACTACTTTTCTTGCTTTCTTTTCTACTATGGCTACTTCTCTTTCTCTTCTTCTCTTTACTACTTTTTTTTCTTTCCTTCACATGGCCCAACCGCTTTTCCCTATCAGCCTCAAGGCCTTGTTTGTATTCTGCCATGAGTCTCTCTTGCTCTTCAAGGGCTGCTTGCTCTCTGCAAATATTTGAAATTAGAGAAAAAGATGTTGGAAATATATCATTGATGCCTTGCAGACAGGAGAAGAACGACGAGAGAGATGAAATACAGCGACACAGATTGTTGTTAAAAATTAGAATTAAGTCGTACTTGTTTTCTTCATCTTTCTGTTTCTGTTTCCAGTCTTCCCATGATGGACGTTCTACTTGAAGAGCTGCTAAGCGGGCTGCATGCCATTCTGCTGTGTGGAATGACGCATCGACTCCTTCACCACGAGCAAGACCCTCGGCGTCACCGCCACCGCCGCCGCCACCAGAGTGCTTTGACTGTGAAAGAGCCTTGTGTGTTTGGTTTTTTCCCATTTCGGCCGTATCGAGGCTTTACTTTAGAGTTGATATGCTACGGACCTTTGGAATTGACGTTCTAAGTTTGTTTCAACGGAGGTGATCAGGAAATAATCAATAAATTTGGGGGGCGTAACAACGAACTAGTGCAATCAGCTGACCGAATTCAGTATAGATCGATTTGAGCAATTTTTATACGTAAATTAATGCAAATATTATGCAGCTTTGGCGAACGACGTGGAAGTTTAAGCCTTGAGGAGTTCTGGAAAGCAGCCAATTTTCCCGCTCGGCACTTCAATTTTCCACACATCAGGCATACTTTGCATACTTTAAATTTCACATACTTCACGTTTGGCAGTGCAGAGCTCCATCCATTTCTTTCTCCATTTTTAGGTGGATCCTTCAACAACTTTTTGTGTAAAGATGTTGCGCGTAGCTGCTTCTCGCGCCAAACAGGCCGCGAAGGTCCTTCCTCAGCTCACACGTGGGTTTGCATCCGAGGCCGAGGGTGCCAAGTCTGGAGGAGTAAGTTTATGCTCAATTTGCCCTACGTCAGCAAGATCGTGAATTTTGTCGGGACTTTATTTGCTAAGACGCAATTCTTTCTGCAAAAGAACACACATCTCTCAGATACCCTCTCCACGAATCCGATGTCATTTACCTTGGGTTTTTCCTTCCGTGATCTTCCTCCCCTGCAGGGCTTTGGTAAAATTTTGGTCCTCGCTGGTGCAGGCGCTGGTCTGTACTTTGCCAAGGAACAAGGGCTCCTGGATGGCTTCCTCGGCATGCCTCCTTCTACCAGCAAGGTCCCTACCAACGCTGATTATGACAATGTTCGCAAGGCTGTTGCTGATCTCCTTGAATCCAACCCTGAGTATGACGACGGCTCGTATGGACCGGTGCTCGTCCGGCTCGCTTGGCATACCTCTGTAAGTAGTTTAGATTATATAATTAGAATTAAAATAGTCAAGTATCCTATATATTGCGTTTTAATTTTAAACTTTTCGTTTGATAATACTACGTGATTCCGTAGCTAATGATCCTTCTTTTCATTTTAATGAATCTGTCTGACAGGGCACCTATGACAAGGCGACAGGTACTGGTGGCTCCAACGGCGCCACCATGCGGTTCAACCCCGAATCTAATTGGGGCGCAAACGCTGGTCTCGCCGTCGCTCGTGATCTCCTCGAACCTGTAAAGGCGAAGCACCCTTGGATCTCTTATTCAGATCTTTGGACTCTTGCTGGTGCCGTCGCCATTGAGGAGATGGGCGGTCCTTCAATCCCTTGGCGCCCTGGCCGTTCCGATAAAGATACCGACCACGTGGCTCTCCCTGACGGTCGATTACCGGACGGAGATAAAGGCGCAGCCCACGTACGGGATATTTTTTACCGAATGGGTTTCAATGATCAAGAAATTGTCGCCCTGTGTGGCGCCCACGCCCTCGGCCGATGCCATGCTGATCGTTCCGGATGGGTTAATCCCTGGACTCGTGCTCCTACCACCTTTTCAAACATGTATTACACTGAGTTAACTCAAAATAAGTGGAAAAAGAAGAAGTGGAATGGACCTCCCCAGTATGAAGATCCAACTGGGGAGTTGATGATGCTCCCAACGGATATCGCTCTCAGGGATGATCGCAAATTCCGTAAGTTTGTGGATTTGTATGCAAAAGATGAGGAGAAATTCTTCTCTGATTTCGCTGCTGCGTTTGGGAAATTGATCGAGCTTGGTGTGCCCTTCCCTACTGCTCCTGCTGCTGCTGCTGCTGCCTCTCCCAAGCCGAGTGCGTAAGAAGAGTATCAATATGATATATTATTAAAAATAAAGCGGATTTTTGAGGAGAGTTTCTTTCTCCCCATTCTTTTGGGGTTTGATTGACGACGTATGTTGACAAATAATGGTGAAGTAGCGATTAATGACTTAACAGAGCATCAATAAATATATCAAGGTTCATTCATTACAGACCTGCTTATGCTTTCTTTCTTTTTTCTTCCACAGGACCATTTCTATGTAAAGTTGCTCTAAAACCGAAAACAAAGGAAATTTAAGCTCCATTGCTAATGAAAAATAATCTCGTAGGCAAACTCTATATTTAAAGGATTACAACCCTCCTGACAGACTTGGTGAGCGGGAAGGTTTTTCTAAAATCACAAACATCCTCTTTAGCTCCCTAAAGTACTCAATCTCAGAAATGAACTCTCAAAGTCTTTATAAAACAATGCCTTATCCTTTGCATATTTCTCTATCAACGGTCTACACACCACATCATCAGGTAAAACATGATCAGAAGCAATGCCTATCATGGACGCCATCTCATCTTTTTTATTTTCCCAAGGTTTTTCTAACAGTAAAGTGAAATACGTGTTATCAAACGTTAATGGATCGCCGTAGCCTTTGCTGCCCAAGGTATGCGAGCCGCTGAGAGCGATAAAATCTAGAGGAGATAACCCCATGGCGGCAAACGCAGCGAGTTGTTCAGCTGCGGTAAAATTTTCTTCTGGCAGTCTGTGCTCTGGATCTGCCTCCAAAGCATCAATTCGACCTACAGGGACGTCTATAACAGGCCCTCCGGTTATTCTAACAGCCCGTGCACCTGCCAGAGCAATTAAATCGGCTCTAGAGACGGTTTTCTCCGCAGCAGTGCCTTTTAATTTTGAAACGGTGGCTTCAATCACATTGTAACCTCGTTTTAATCCAAAATTTTCTGGTCGATCTAGTTCAAATCGAATAGATCCGTTAAGACCTCCATTCCCCGCAGCAGAAAGATAGGTGCCAGCGTCGTGGAAGACCAGGCGGAGCATTACTGGGGCTTTGGCCTTAGCCATGGTGGTTGAAAAGGCAGTTTCGATGGCATCACGTTCAGGCGGGGTGAGTGGCCGAAGAGAATTACTGTTGTTCAGAGTAGTCGATGCTAGGGCTGCAGGTGGCTGGTTTAAGAACTGAAGTAACGCCGGTGTGGATAGGAGGGTGGTAAGAAGCTGGCGACGAGTGTGGGTAAATTGGGAACGATGGCTGGTGGCAGAATCAGCGGCCGGAATTACAGGGGAGGTGGACAGCGCAATTGGTTCTTCACCTGCATCAAGCGCATTAATTGTCAGCGGTGTATTCTTAGGAATTCTTCATGCGCTATACGAAACAACTTGCCTTGGGCTCTGTATACAAATGAACGTTTAGCAAATGTACATTTTTTCTGATAATTTAATATCGTGGGCACAGATTTGAGAGTGAGCCCTGGGGCTCCGAGGGCCAATGGAGTAACCATGGGTGTATCTCCTCATGCAGTTAAATGACAATTTGGGATCTGAACCTCCGAATATCACGACACGCAGGGTCGTGCTGAGGCTAGCCGGCACCGTGCACTTCACAATTTTCAAAAAATTATTTGAAGTTTGGAAAAAACGCTCTCATTACTTCTCTTTTATAACTTAAAAAATAGTTGTATAATATTGCTTGATATTAGTAAAGCCTTTAATGATTTTATAGCCGCGACAGATGTTATTTATGCCAATTTTCAAGTTGGTTGTTGGAAACATAATTGTTGAAACCTATAATTAAGTTGAAAAGGCGATACCGCAACAAGATATATACACGGCTCCTATGATTCATCATAATATAGAATTTGATACCAGCACTCCGCTGGTAAGTAGTCTTAGAAGATTATGCGCTTTCACAAATTAAGCAAATTAAACATTCTTATATTTTTTAAGCTGGTGTTAAGCATACTCGCGTTTTCCAAACAAATTGCAGGCATTAGACAGCTTCATCCCTCGCGGTCCACGCACATCCAGAATGAGTCTTGGAGACTCAAACCAAGCTTCCCCTGCAACCAGCGTTAACAATAATAATAATGCCACCGTCGACAGCAACGGGAACCAACCTTCTCTACAGCCACTGCATTCAGCAAGAGATAGCCTCGGCTCATCCTCACTCGCAGCAGCATCCCCTTCTTCTGAATGCATTAATAGCGAAGATACCGTCCGTGTGATTGTCAGAATACGCCCTTTAAGCGATCGCGAAGAAAGCACCGCCGCCACCTCATCCGCTATTACCAGCAACAGCACAGCCGTTTCATCTCCTTTTTCGATTGTTCACGCTCAAGGCGATTCTACCGTGGTTCTAGAAGACCCAACCCGTCCAGAACCCTATGCAGTCACTGTAGATCAAGTATTAGATGCAGAATCGACCCAGGAATGCATGTATGCCGCTGCAGGAAGCCCCATGGTGCAGCACTGCTTGGCGGGTTTCAACACTTCAATCTTTGCATATGGCCAAACTGGCTCTGGAAAGACACATACAATGCTTGGAGATTTAGGGCGTGGAAATGATGGAACAAATCGTTTATCCCCTGGTTGTGGCTTAATCCCTAGAGTTTTTGAAGCGCTGTTCGCAGCTATAGCTGAGCGTGAACAGATGCAGAGATGCACCACTGCAGGCACTCTCCGCTATTCAGTGAAATGCTCATTTCTCGAGATCTACAACGAAGAAGTGACTGATCTTTTGGCTCCAAGCTCTACTGGACTACAGATCCGTGATGGTGACCTTAAAAAGGGAGTCTACGTCCAGGGCTTATCAGAAACTGAAGTTTTAAATGCCGATGATGTGTTGACCTTGATTGCCGCTGGTTCTGAAAATCGACAAATGGCTGCAACTCGAATGAATGAACGCTCTTCACGCTCTCATTCCGTCTTTACCGCTACAATCGAGTCTCATGAACGCACTCCAGCTGGGGTGTTACACGTCAGATTCTCGAAAATGAATTTGATCGACTTGGCAGGTTCAGAGCGAGTCGGGAAAAGCTGTGCTCATGGACAACAACTGACCGAAGCAAAATCAATTAATAAAAGTCTTGCTGTATTGGGACGCGTCATTTCTGCTCTTGCAGAACGTCAGCGACGTCCTTCTGTCCACATTCCTTATCGCGACTCTCGCCTAACTTTCCTTTTACAAGAAAGTCTAGGAGGTAATTCCCGTACATGTATTGTAGCGAATGTGACCCCTGCTGCTGATTCAGCAAGCGAGACATATAGTACACTCGCGTTTGCGTCTGGTGCGAAGAATATTCGGTGTAGAGCTGTTGTTAACGAAGATCGTAGTGGAGACTCACGTGCGCTGGCAGCAGAAAACGCTCGCCTAGGTAAGCTGGTACAAGAGATGCAGCAACAGGTAGAACAGTCTCAAGCATTGTTTGATCAAAACAATATTGCCATTACATCCATGCGTGCTGAGCAAGGGGTACTGAAACGAGAGTTGAATGAAGCAAAAGCTACAGCAAATAGACTTGGTGACGAGGCGGCGCAGTTGCGTGCTGACAATGCCATGCTCAACGCCTCAGTGGCTGCAGAAGAGGTGGAACGGGAACGAATTTTACAAGAATTACGCAACGCAAGAGAAACTGCAACTAGAGAAGGTGAAAATGCTAGAAGAGCCAGTGAAGAGCTCTTTACTTTAAAAGAGGATCTGACATCGGCTCGAGCGGCAGCAGCCGAGGTAGCCTCTGAGGTGGCTGATGCAAGGGCTGCCCGTGCTACAGCTGAAGCTTTGTTAGAAGAATCTCGTGCCGAGGTAAGACGAGTACAAAAGGAAGCTCGGGAAGAAAGCATCGCAGCAGCATCTCGAGAGGAAGGGCTCCTTAGAGAAGCACAAATTTCAAAACAAAAAACAGAAGAGTTGGCAGCAGAGGTCGAAAAATTAAAAAATCAGCTACTTGGTGAACATTCTTCTGTGATTAGGTACAAGAGAATGGTAGGAGAGATTGGTCGGTTGGTTGACTGGGCTCAAGCGAGTGCTCCTGGTGGTCCATCTGCTGCTGCTGCAGCAGCAGCGATGGCTGTGGCTCGGAGCGACATTAATGGGGCTCCAAAGCCTTCTCCTGCTGCGCTTGCTGCGCTTCGAGTTGCTAGGATGTCGCTTGGCGGTGGAGAAGGTGGACATAATGTAGTTACCGCTGGTTCTGTGCCTGTTATTCCTTTTGGAGATGCGACGAATTCGAGACCGCGGAACGCTCGTGGAGGTGTATTAAGAAACAAGATTACTGGTTCTGTTCTTCTTGGTGATGCTGGCGGTGCTGTTCCCCGGCCGTTCTCGGCTACATAGATATGTCTCTACTTACTTTTCTGTTTCTACAACTAGAGTTGTAGTGTATTTATTCTGTAGCTTTGCGATCATTAACATTAGAATTAAGATGAAAATTAACTTAATTATGAAAATTAATAATGAAAACAATGAGAAGAAAAATTAGTAAAAAAATAAATCTAGGCTTTTTCACTAACACAATGCCCGTAAGCGAGGCAACACTCGAGCACACGTCTTTAACGCTGCTTGCATCAACCTACTATTTCCACGCTGTTGAAGAGACACTACTCTCACTCCTCCTGCGTATGCACCACACGCAGGCGTGCTGCTACTCAATCCAGCTGTAAAGAAGGAAGACGGAGTCAAGGAGCCACTGCCAAACCCACTGCCAGTTCTCCACTTCAGTGACCTTCCCCACATATTGGTAGAATTATGTATACCTCCTACAACCGTACTGGTCAAATCCAATACTCTCATAGTACTATTCGTACCACTAGTATATCTTCGTACTTGACAGGCCATGTACATCGCAGACGGACGAGCAGCTGTATTGCCTCCTCGTCCACCACCAGCATTGCCACCGCCAGTACGTGCCCGTGCAAGGCCAGGTTGCATATACGGATGCAATGGCAACACTTCCCGTACTACTCCATACGAAGCACCAAGTACTATTTCTTGACTACCAATACGAGGGTACGCTGCAGCAAAGCGAGAAGCGTCCTTGAGCCAGCCTGGTAAGCCCAGATACAGGTTTGTTTCTAATAAACTACTGTTGTTGGAATTCGTAGAGTTATTGTAGTTCTTAGGCTTGTTACGAGTATTAGTATCACCCACAATTGAGTTGCTGCCTACAGCAGCAGCAGCTTGCGATGTATATTGTTGCTCTTGCTCTTCTTCATCTCCATCTATGCTACTCATAGCAGAGAAAGAACCCGATGCGGTATATTCCCCTGAGCGGAACACCATTTCTCGTCCAAACCGAGCAAGCCTTCTCTCTCTTGGTGGATATTGATCTTCACGCACAGCAGTCACTGCAGCTTCTAACAAATCAGTGGGAAACGGTTTAAATGGGTGTTTCTCTTTGAAATGCTCTTGCTGAGACCTTGAAAGATCACGTAAAAGCACCTTTAATTTATCTTGAGCAGCTTCAAATACCTCTGAAGCGGCTGCAAGGTCACCTTCAACATCGTGAACTCCATCAGCGTCGGGAGCCGCTGAGCCTAACTTGTGTTGCAACGATGCTAATTTTGTTCTGACCTCGTCCATCTGAGCACTGACAGAACGTACTTCAGTAGATAACGCTTGGCATTCTTTGCATACAGCGTAGATTTCAGCGACAGGAGAGTCTGCGTCCATTAAGTGACGTAACGGTGTCGCTGCTTGACGGCGGCTACGAGCAGGCAAGAGAGCTAAAGCACATGCTGCTGGAATTAATGGTTGAAGTCCAGCTCTACTAGATTTTATACGTGCATGTTGCTGTTTGGAAGGTACTCCTAACGAGGTTTGCTGCTCTTCTTCGTCTCCAGAAGATGAAGAAGTAAAGGCAGCAGACGAATCGGAAGGGTCTTGTGAAAGCCCATCCGCCTCACCCTCTGCTCCTTCGACCTCACTCCTACTGTCAGAAGAATTAATATTTATTCCTTCCAGAGCTTCAATAAAGCTAGGAATCGTAGGGGGTGCTCCTGGATACGAAAATCTATAATCAGAAACAGCGCCGGTCCCGTACATGGTCAGCACCCATTCCAGTCCTTCGATGTACGCCTCGACGTCTGCTGGTGGGCGCCACGGGTGGTAGAGTGTTTGATCTCTCATATTATTCATTCCTGCTATTGGAGAACCAGGGGCACTGCCGGTACTGTATAAACTTTCAGGCATAGCTGTACTAGTACCATCATTTGCGGTACCAGTTGTTGTTGTTGTTGTACTACTGGTAGTAGAAGTAGTACTCACGGTAGCTCCATTGCCTCCTCCTTTTCCTGATTTCTTTTTCATTGCAAAATTCCACGCCCCACTAATTTGTTTCACTCCAGAAAAGGAACCCCCACCACCCCCGGCCCCACTACCACTACTGCCGTCACCTACAGCAAAGCGCTGATCAGTGTATCTCCGTAATAGAGCAGCGAGAACAGGACGATCGATGGACACGTAGACCCCACCAGGACACACTTTGGACCCCTCATACTTGTCGGTATTCATTTCAACACCACCGTCACCTCTATGGTAGCTGTTGAGGGTATTATCCTTAGTTTCCTTTTCACCAGTATTGCTACTATCTCCACCAGCACCGCACCCTTCATCGCATACACGTGAAATCAGCGATCTATCCTTCCATTCGGGTTGTTTTCGCATATCCAAATACAAACTCCACAATCCTGGTCGCCCTTTGTTCTGCAAACCGAGACCTTGACACCCTGGCAAATAATCATTTCCACTTGAAATTATAGCCAACAACGCAAGATCTAGACCCAAATTTGCAATATCTGTTTGTGTGGCGCCTTCAGACAAGTGTGTTTTCCGCCAAAGAGCTTCTAATTTGTCCCGATTAAAGGCTGAAGAGCTGCGATGGCGCCTGTTGGGAACATCATCCCATAGCATAACATGCCGCTGTCCCGAGGCTATAGCCATAACCAGTAGATCAGAATCACCTCCAACAACAGCATGTGTCTGTTCGCTTGTATTTCCATTATTTTCCTCAGCTGCAGAATGCAGTAATCTGCTCAATATTTTTAATTCTCCTTCGCCTTTTACCGTGGAGTCGGAAAGTTCAAAATGTAAATGTTTGAAACGAGGGTCTGTTAATCTCTGACATATGTAATACACTAAAGAATTATGCACTTCAAGCATGAATACAGTGCCAGTTGTGAGAAACAACGGAGAAACAGCGTTTCGGCTAGCACTATTGCTAGATCTTAGAGGAGTGGCGTCGCCGCCGCGTGCCCCAGCAGCAGTGGCAGCAGCTTCATTCGCTGCAGCAATGCCTTCCTTTTCTGCGTTTTCACTGCGATCGGATTCACGACGTCTACGGCGCCGTTGCTCTAGTAATTTAGCAAGGGGAGCAGGTCCATCCATCGCTAGAACGACTCGTTCATTAGGGGAGAGGGTCGATAAAAGAGTATCAAGTCGGCGGTGTAGTAATAGATGGAAACCATGTCGATTGCGAGATTTACGGGTGACCATATGCAGTGTAGATTGAAGATCGATATATCTGTATCATTGATGGGAAGAAAGAGAGGGTGAAAGGAAAGTGTGTATATATGTGAGAAAAGAAGTTTAAAAAACCACAGAGACGGCGAAACGCAGAACAATGATTGAAAACATTATGCCCATAAATTGTGCATGTAATCAAATGGGTAGTTCACTTTAATATGTAAAATTACATGCTTACATATTATCAAAGGAATTATTGGGGCCAAGCTCACAGAATGCTTCTGGGTAACGTTCCCGAAGCCATGATGCAAAGCCAGGTATGCCCATGATGATCAACTATGAGGATTTGGTCCAAATTCTTCTTAAATAGACATTTTCCCTAATTATTCAACATGAAAAATTGAAAGCTGCATGCATGCGAAGAGACCTTTTTTAACTTCAAATCGTCCTTGAACAAAACACAAGCGCTACATGACTTTAAATATCTGAATTTAAACCCTCCATAATTTCATTTTATCAACTGTTCAACAATCTATAGAACTTGAATAGTTGCATCAGGGGTTCAACACAGTCCACATCCCAGACATTGGACTAGTGATCAGAAATTTAACTGTCGCCGAATAAACTTTGCCACGATGCTTGAAGAGCTTAAAAAGCAGCCAAAACGGCAGCTTTTGCTCCAAGCAGTTAGTCTAGGTACGGAATCATTGCTATCATCTACCTCAAGCTATTGATCTCCAACTTCTTTTCTGAATTTTTTTTTCCCGCCCCTCTCTCTCTGCTACAACTTTTTTCTTATTCTCTCTCTCCCCTCCTGCCCAGGCCTTATCATCACTTCTGCCCTCATGATATGGAAAGGTCTCATCTTGTTCACCGGCAGCGAATCCCCAGTCGTCGTCGTTCTCAGCGGCAGCATGGAACCTGGCTTTTACCGAGGTGATATCTTATTTTTAAATCAACCAGCTGGCATAATCGAAGCAGGAGACATTATCGTATTCAACACAGACGGTAGAGAAATCCCTATTGTTCACCGTGCAATCAAAATCCACCAACATTCGCTCATGGATATTTCAGATGTTCAGCTCCTTACAAAGGGAGACAACAATTGGGGAGATGATCGAAGTTTGTACCCTCCGGGTTTGATGTGGTTGCATAGAGATCACGTAATGGGTAAAGTAGTTGGATTCTTGAGTCACATAGGTAGAATTACAATTTTATTAAATGATTATGTGTGGTTGAAGTATTTGTTAATAGGCACTCTAGGCATTTTTGTGCTGACTAGTAAAGACGGTTAATAATAAAAAACTGGCAGCGGATTTTTTTCATTAAAAATTTTCCGTATCATCTTTTATTGTTGTTACTCTCAGATTCGCCTCGATTCAAGCTACTGTAATTAAATATAAGCGGTCATGGTAGTTAAGGAATAGATAAAATTAGTAGTCAAGCCCAGTTTAAATAAAAAGAAAGTCTAGCTAGTAATCAACCTCTCAAAAGTCTCTCTAGTCACATCCATGGATATTTGGGGTGGCCCGGTGCTTCCCTCGATCCCTTAAGTCACCCTGTTGGGATTATTGCATTTTTATTTATTTATCTTCTCGTCTCTTAAGAATATCAATCACAACTTAATTTGTTGTACCTTATTATACAAAGCGGACTCCGTAGCCTGCTCTTCATCTTCTTCTTCATCATCTTCCTCTCTTTCTTCTTCCTCTTCTTCATCAAGTGGCGAGGAGAGAGCATCTACCTCCCCACTTAACAATCTCTTCAGATCTCTTCGTTCTTCCAACGGCTTTGCACCCGCCTCTGTTACCATGGTCACCGTCCTTTGGATCACATTCTCTCTTTCTTCTTTCTTTTCTTCCTTTGCAGACCCAATACGCACGCCAACTCTCTCTCCAACTTTAACTAAAGTCTCCAGACTCCTCTGTGCGTTGGCAGTGAGGTCAGCGTCCCACTGAACCAGATTATTTTCAAATAAAACAATACAAGTACTGCCGCCAAAAGCGAAAAACCCAAGTTCATCTCCTTTTTTAACCTGCGTGCCGACCTCTACAGTCCAGGTAATTGCACCAACAAGGGTTGCACCGATGGAAATGAAGGCTACTTTGCCTAAGCTAGGGCTTTGTATCATCATTATTGATCTTTTATTCACCGTAAATACATCGCACATGAGCGAGTTAACCGCTATAGGGTTGACAGTAAGCAAATCTCCAGGCACATCGGTGATAGAGATGATTTTACCATCAACTGGGCAGTGATATCGGTGATAATCTTGGGGTGCAAGGCGGAAAATCGCCATTGTGCCTCCAGAATACGAAGAAGCGACGGGGTGAGAAGGGTCAGAATCTGCTAAAAGGCCAGCAATACTAAAATTTCTGCCTTTGACCCAAAATCTGGTAGCTTCATCGACCGAGGCAAATACCTGGAGTCTGCAATCTGCAGCGGAAACGACGATGTCAGGATCTTCAGGTGAGGCCACGGGGCGGGACCCCGGTTTTAATTTCCGATAAAAAAATTGATTAAACGTTTTGTAGTCTTTTAAAGGCAGTTCAGCGTCTTCAACATCGATTTGACCGCGAAAACTCTCAACAAATGGCTCGATCTCTTTAGCAGAGTCAGCAGAGTCCCTAAAATTGCCTTCCTTCACACTTAACGCAAGTAATCGTTTTGAAACGCCACTGTGTTGCATTAAAGCCCGGCCTACTTTGCTTTGATACATATTACGTAATGCCATATTGAGTACGGGGCTAATGGCTTCTTCAACTACTCTACGGCCAGCACGGTCGTATACCAAAATATGATGTGCGCTTGCACCGGTTCTTAATCCGCCTGCAGTCCACGACTTTTTCTTACTTTTCCTCTTCGCAGCTGAAGTTACAGCTAAAGGATGACTTGCCCATTCAGTCAAACGCAGCATCCATGACTGTGACGCTTGGCTTTCAGTCAAGTACCCTGCTTTGAGATCAGATTCATGGTTTGCCCGAGCGGCACTTAATGCCAGCCACACATATAAAAGATTTGAAGCTTGCTTTTCAGGTTCTCTGGACAGTTCAGCGCCGTCAATAGGACATCGTCTCACAAGCTCACTAAAATAAGTACCGTTTGCGTCACCCACGTCAGAAAAACAAGCGAGTAAGTTTGCGAGTTCATTGACATCTACTTGCCCATCACCGTCAGTATCTGCTTTAGTATATAGCTCGTGAATATCAGCCTCTTCTACTTCAGAACCAAAAGCTCTTAATAATGCCTTGAATTCATCTTCAGATAAAACGTTGTTTCCATCGAAATCGGCGAGTAAAAGTAATTGTCCCCATACTTGCCGCTCGAGCTCCTCCAAAGAAGAGGCTTTGCCTGAGACCCTTATATGGCCGACAACTTTTTTGGAACTCTCAGGATCCACAAGATCGAGAGTTTCTTCTATGACCAACGATTCGTTTAATTGGCTGTTTGGTTTGAGGGCACTCAAAACGCCAGTGGTGTGGAAAAAATTTGCAAGATCAACCTCGGCCCAGGCAACGAGATAATTGTTGAATGCACCATCTAATCGGCCCTGCTTGAATACAGCAATCCGTGCCATTGTGGCTCCATCTTTCTGTAAGACAAAGGCAGCGCCAGAGTTTAATTGGAGGTCAGCGTCGGCAGAGGTGGTGGCGGTGGCGCTGTGGCTGCATGCTGTTTGCTTTCCAACTGAGACTGTAACAAAGTAGTCACGGCCTTTTGATGCGTCAGTTAGAACTGCTTCATGAACCTTGAGACGGATCAAACCTGTGAAAAGAAAAGATGGCAGCTTTGGCGAGGTAAGGTATTTTATTTCATTTCGAGTAAAAATACAAGCCTGGGAAATGTCTAAGATTCTGTGACGTACCGTAAGTTTGTGCTAAAGAAACCGCAGCATCTTCATCTACAATATATCTTGATGGTAGGCGAGCAATAACAACACGGCTAGGCTGTCTAGTTACAAGCTTTGGTCCCTCAGATTGGGTGCCCTTGGAAAGGGCCTGCTTGATCCAAGAAATGGGACCAGTGCCGCCCATCTCGGATGCGGCTTAGTAAATTCGACGACTGTGTGAGTGATATAGGAAAACATAATAGAGGTCATGCGGGAAGATCGCGTTGCTCTCACGGGGTTTTGGTTTGGGGTTCCCCTGCTGTGCCCGAACGTGCTGGGCCACCGCCGCCTCAATTGTGAATTCTATTCAATAGCATGGCGTATTTGGAATTTATACAATCCAGATATATTTCGTGAAAGCGCCCTAAAGCAGCGCACTGAGCTCGCAGCGGTATTAGAGTAATTTTGAACACCGCCATCCTCAGAACGCAAATAAATAAGACAAATTCCATCGTATTCCTCAATACTGCCATCATCAATTATTTTGGAATATATATAACCAAGGAACCATTGAAATGCGTCTCGCTCATATGAGAAATTCCATGCCTTTAGCTGCGACCAGGCATGATAGCCCTAGAAACCCATGCTTATACGCTGGAAAACCCTTAAATAAATTAGCTGGTGCCTCACGGTATGTCATTAGTAGATCTCGACATATCCAAGTTGCGCATGCAGACCTGCATATTTTCAATATAATTCCATTGCCCCCTCCCGCTCATATTTTCCCTCCTTTCCATTTTGCTCAACCTGCAGACTTGCATCCACCTCTGCTCGTCGCCGTGTAACATCTATCTCGGTCGCGGCAGACAGCATGAACGGCGAACTAAGCAGCCCTGAAGACGTTGATGACATTGAAGGCTTTCGAGTAAAAGACGATGGCTACACTCCTTTTGAATTTCTCGAATTTACTAATATCCCTTTAAAACACGAAGTATCTATCTGGGTAGACCGTCCTGTAGCTGATTGTTATAAAATATGGGATAATCGTCTTAATTGGATGCAATGGTTTGACATGATTGATGAAGTCGGGTTTCATGAAGAAGAACCTAGTTATATTTCAATGTATCTATGGTATAGATGGGCAACAACCCCTTTTTTGGAGCTGTACGTAACATTAGATCGTACGCAGCAAGAAGAGAATAAGTACATATTAGAAGAGCCAGTTGAAGGGCTTCCTTTGGTAGCGGCTGTGTTGTTCCAAGAAGGTGATGAAGAGGCTGGTGGCGGTGGTGGTGGTACTACAGTGACCTTACGATTGAGTTATCTGTTACCAACGATTTTGAAAGAGTTTGCAGGCCAATTGGCTGTATATGGAGACGTAGATAAGAAGTTGCAAAAATCAATGGTGAAAATGAAAGCGTTTACTGAAGGCATCGATTTGACAACACTTGATCAAGTAAACAAAGAGAACGAAGAGCAAATTAGAGCGAATTTCGCAGAGCAGAGGGTGTTGAAAGGACGTGTAGAGAGTAGAAAACAAGAACGAGTGAAGAGGTGGGAAGCAATAGCTGTAGCAGAAGCAGAAGCAGCAGAGGCCGGGATGTCTCTTTCGGACCTTGAAGAAAAGAGAGAAAGGGAAGCAGAGGAGAATACTAATAACGCAGAGATGTTTTTAAGCGGTAGTGATACTGAGACTGATGGGGAGGGAGTAGGAAGTATGGTGAATGAGGCAAGAGATCTCAGTGTCAGCATTGAGAATTTGGATGCATCCTTGGAACACAAAACTCAAGGCACGAAAACAAGACGAAGCAAGCCCGTAGGAAGGCAGCAAAGAAACCCTGCCGGTGCTAAGAAGACAGGGACACGGAAAGCGAAAGCCGCTCCTCCTGCTGCTACCGCTGCTGCAGAAGCTTGAGGGAGACCAATTTTGCTGTGTTTTAATGTGGAATGGTTGTATACATAAAGAGATAGACAGATACATACATACATAAAATAAATGATATCGTCCATATACTATAACCAAATACGATGTAAAAATCGTCTATTAAAAGCTAGATTGGTAAACCAAAATAAGACGTACACACCGACGGGCGAAATATTTATAAATAAAATTCATTTCAGGATTCTTTATCCTTCTTCGTATCCTCTTTTTTTCGTAGTAGTAATAATTTCTTCGCGTCTTTCAATTCCCTCCCTACCGCTTTTACTATTGCTAAGATTATAGGTAGACCGATGGGTAACAACAACGCCAGCACGTGCTCTGAAGGCAGCTGCGGGGTAGCACCCAGATCTGTGTGAATGGCCAGTGCTCGTGCTGCTTCCCATGCTACTCTACTTTGGTCTAAACATCCCTCCTTATTTTCACTCTTTGAACCTACCAAGGACTCTTCAGCTAGGGTATAAGCTTTTGCTGCTGTGGCTGCTGCGTGTGCTACGCCTGACGTGATTTTAATTCCAGTCTTGGGCACTATATTTAAAATTTTCAAAAATTTCGAAATTTCCGATGCTGCCTTCTGCATACACTGCTGAGCAATACCAGTACTATCACTATCTACTATATCTTGTAATGTGTATGCAGACAACCAGTTTAGTATTTCTTGCGCTGCTACTTCACTGTAGTTATCGCCTTGCCCACCATCCTCCAGCGCTCCGTTTGACGGCACCATCACCAACAACACATTTTCAGAGACTTTATAGCTCGTCTTTGAATAGGTAGAAGACGTCGTTTCTACCACCAATGGATGAATATTTGGCGGAGTGACGAGGACAAGGACACGTAGATTACCAGGAGTAGAGCTTGGTGGAGGCAACTCGGAGTAGAGGTGCCAGCCAAGAGTTGAAACTTGGCCAGTGGAGAGGTTCGTTGACTTCTTCTCCTCCTCCTCCCCTATTTCTTCATTACTTTCTTCAATAACTTCTAAAAATGGAACGTTGTGTTTGTCTAAATATATCACTGCATCCTGGGCTTGAAGATGGGAGAGGGAAGAAAGGTCCAAGGAGGCCTTTGTGACTGCGGCGATTATTTCTTCAGCAACATACGGCAGCGGCAGCTCTTGTGATTCCGTATTATTTGATGCTTCAGTTAGTTGATCGGGTGAGACAAAGAATGATACTACTGATAGGTCTAGGGTTGGTGCACACATGAAATCAGGGATGATTTGATTTCCTAGCTGCTGTTGGTTAGCTATTCTATCGAGGGCGGCGAGCGTGTCTGACGGCACTGGAGCTTCGATTGGGTGCACAGCCCGCCAACCAAGAAAAACACCTGCATTTGTTAAAGTTATGTATCAGTATGAGATTAAAAATAACGTTTAACGGAGGTAATTAACGTTAACTTACCTCCAGAAAAGAGGATCACTAAAGTGATCAAAATTGCTACGCGACTGCGCCTCTCGCCGGCCAGCGCCCGTTCAGGGGTGCGTGCCATATTAGTATCTATGCAGTTACCATACAAGGTAGACCAACCACAGTATCTAACATGCTGAGGAAGCTGCGATCTTGCAGCAAAAATGCCAGAATTGCGCTTTGGCAGGAAGAAAATCTTGCGTGTGCTAGCAGTGCTGTGATCTGCTTGAAAAATATCTGCTAATAACTGCCGTTTCCGGCAGTCTCGGCATCCTGAATTTTATTTCTCTTGCGGCTTTTGAGGTAATTAATACCTTCCCGCGAGATGCAGGCTATCAAGCCCTCTCGCCAGCTTCCAAATTGTAATTTATCACAACAAACAAGGTAAAGTGCCAGCTTCAAAACTTTCAAGGGGGTTTGCCACTTTGCTTCCATGAACACGTTCTCATAATTATTCTTTATCCATTCAGGGCATCCGCACGTCTCGCGGGACGCCGTAGCGTCCTCCCAATCTTCTCCAAGGCAGCAGCATCTAGAGTCGGCTCTTCCCCCAAGCTTCCCAACGGCATAAACTCCCCATACGCCCTCAAAAAATACTCCAACAACGTCAGCAAAGGTAAGATATTTTCCCGCACTCTTGTGGTCGGGTCTGGCCACACTGCAGCCATCTGATCTGTAGTAGCTTCACAGCTACATTTAAAAAGGCCACTTTCTGAACCTATTTCCTCGCCATCAACTCACCGCTTATTCTCTTCTTAATATTCAGGCCGTGTCTTGTTCCACGGTGTGCATCACGTAGCTGTTCTCTGCAAAGACCTTGAACGCTCCCTCGATTTTTACTGCGGCACATTGGGCCTTGAAGTAAACCCTGACAGACCTGATGAAAAGCTGCCTTATCGCGGTGCCTGGCTGTGGATTGGCCCTGAGATGATTCATCTCATGGAATTACCCAACCCTGATCCTTTAAGTGGCCGTCCTACACACGGTGGTAGAGACCGCCATTTCTGTATCGGTGTTGAAGAGATTTCCCCTCTTGAAGAGCGTCTGAAGGAAGCCGATGTAGAGTATACTCGCTCTATGTCTGGTCGTCCTGCTATTTTCTTCCGTGATCCAGATATGAATTGTTTGGAATGCGTAGAGATGGAAAGCTGGCGTTGAAGAATAGATTTTACAATTTCCTCGCTGAAGATGATCAGATTTTAGTAGTTTTGACTTTTTTTTCTTTCCCATGCCTTGCCCCTTTCCTGTTCTTACCTATTTGTATTTGTTAGCTGAGTTGAACGACCGCGCAACAGTACTCCCTTTTCTATCTGGAAAGATATGCATTGTTTTTTATCTTTCTTTTGATTTTCTGTAGTCACCCACCCGCTCTCTCCCTCTTTTATTTTTATTTAGTAGTCCTTGCCTTTCTTGAGTTAATCTTTTATATTAAAGGAAAAAACAGGGATATCTATAGCCTATCCCTTGTACTAATTGCTGTATATCCAACCGCCACTCTCGTTTTCTAAACTGGCCTCCGTTTTTCTTTTTGTACTACTGGTTGGCTATTGTCAAGAGAGCCCTCTGCGCCCCACTTTTTCATATTTTCTCCAAACATTAACAACAACAATAGCCACTTTAATAAACTTTATTAAGGAACGAAAGTAATTGCATCGATATTTTGTTTTAAATGAATTAATCGTGTTTAATTCAGTAAGGTTGCCGTTGAGCAAGATGTAAGAAGTGACGGGGAAAAAAAAGCGTCAATCTTCAGTAAGTGTTTTCTCCTAGAGAAGCTCATTCTGTATGATAAGCGAAGAAGTGACGGGAAAAAAAAGAGAAAAGGACGTCAGAAGTTTACAAACATTACTGAATACAGGTTGCTTCAAAACAATGTATTTGCATCTCAAACTAAAGTTGGATTCTGCCTAAAGGAAATCTACCAGTATCCATGCTAGCTCCACGCTTTCTTAAAGCAACTTAACTTTTATACCCTGCCGCCAGGAGGCATCGTTCTGAAAGGAGAGAGGGTGTGCAACACCCAAGCTCTGCCTCAGCTTTCGAATCCTTCCTTGCCAGTCTTTAGATCTTTCAAGTCTCATTGCTATACAGTTTTAGCGTAGTACTATAGAAATAGCATACAAGAACGAGAAAGACGGCCACCGCTCAACCAGGCTTGCCATGAAGAAGACGAGTTTTGCAGATTCTGATTTAAATACTCTGATACATCCAAGCGTTCCTCTTCTGTAACTGCAGACAAGCAGTTTTCTAGTAGCTAGTAGCCCAAATCTACTTCAAACTTGATACCGTAAAAAAGTTCCTGTCCGGTGACTTTTGCTCGAAGCTGGTGAATGCCTCTATTTATAATATTCAAAGTCTGGAGCGGCGCCTGTAACTAGTGTTTACATAGAAAAGACGGAAAAAATGAAATCAGAATCTCACAAAACACAAATCTAAAAATTTTGCATGCGTCGGCGAAGTGCAGTCCTCGCAAATTTGCTGCCATCGGTTGCTTACAGCGAAATTTCCCGGCGAGCTCTACGCTTCAATGTTTTTTTTGGGAAACGTTGAATCCCGGCGAATCGCGGATTAATAAAAACACACTTCAAGGAAGTATGTACGGACGAAACAAAACAAATTAACCCCAACAGGGTGACTTAAGGGATCGTGAGAAGCCGCCAGTGCGACTTCAGGCCACCCCTATATAAATGGAACAGCAACGATCAATGAATTTTAAGCAGATAACAAGTATATTCAAGCAGTTATATTCGCCAACACAGTACTCAAGCCGCAGCCATCGCCTATTCCTCTCTCCATACACTTGCCCCTGAACACCAACCGTTGCAGATCCTCTGCAAGTATTTTAACAGCTTCGAGCGCCCTGCGCCCACACTCTATAATGTCATTTGTGCAGTGACATCCGTCCAGTTAGATCAGGCTGGCGGGTCGTTGGCGCCCCATGGACCATACTCCAACAGTTTTAGATCTAAGATCTGACAAGTTTTTCGGCCAGATTCGAGCCAATCGGCCCCACGGTGTTTCTAGTCTCCGTGAAGACGCCAGAAATTAAGCGAGATAAACTCGAACTTTAAATATTTTATGTAGGAGGAGAAGCACCGTAACGTAAGAACACGCGTACGCGTGCTCAAGATTTAATCTTCTGAAGAATGTAATATCCCATAATCCGACATAATCCAAGCAAGGGCTTTTTTTTCTGTTTCTAGGCAGGAAGCACAGTATAAACTCCTCATATATTGTAAATATATATACAAGGCAAATTCTCTGTCAAATTCTGGCTATGTATGTACACCACAGCTGATATAAAAAGATGTCAAATTAGTGAACGAATTAATTGCAATATTGCTTCTTGCTCGCTCTGTGCTAGTTTGACACCTGGGCAGTAATTAATTGGTTTAAAGCTTCTCAGGATGAATTGCCAACCTGTAGACTGCATACTGACTGGGGAAAGTGGTCCCAGTGCACATGTTTGTCCAGTAGACATCCCTCTTGTTGCTCCAGTGCCTCGTAATAGACAAAAGCAAAGCCCTCAAAAGCAACGTTACATTAAATGCCATGTCTTTGGCTGTAAAAGCAATTTAGTTAAAGCTTATGATAAGGTGAGCACCAGTATTACTACTATATTCGTAGCAAGGGAGCTCCTGGGGCCCCCAAACGGCGGTAGTTTCAAATTTGTTGTACAACATGTTAACAATGCGCAACGCGCTTGAAAGACAGCACAATTAACCAATTTCTCGTTTATAAATAAATAAATTAAACCCAGAAAGCACGAACCTGCACCTACCATCGCAACGAGTCACAGGTTGAATTCAATGGCGTCTCCCACCGCTTTTGTCAACAGGTAACCAAATACGTTCTTATAGCTTGGCTAGGTGAAACATGCATCAACCTACGATAAAGCTTAATTATTTCTTAATTATTTCGGTTCTTCTTTATCGTTGCTTGCAGTGCAGTCGCTTTCAGCCGCTTACAGAATTTGACGGCGAACGAAAAACTTGCCGCCAGCGTTTGCAGCAACACAACAACCGACAGCGCAAAACGCGCTTGATGCGTCATACAAACCTTAAAAATAATGCCTATGATGAATCGAAGTCGGATCAGAGTCAGTTTACCCTGCCGACCCAGTACAAAGAGCAAAATGGTTATACAGATGGTACTAATTTTGTTGTTGCTGCTGCTGCTGCCACTGCTGATCCCTGCCATCAAACGCTGGCTCCTGAAAGCCCGCTTCTTCCCGAAATAACTGATTATGCTGGGTTCAATCTGGGTTCTATAGATTTGGACAGTCTTTTGGGTCCGTATACTGTAGACTACGAAGCTGAAACTGACCCGCAGCGTCTACTGCTTGAGATTAGCAGTACTAGTGCTGCAGCCTCTGCTGCGGACGATGTATGGCATGATCAGTGGTACAAATCTGCTCTGGGGCTGTTCGATTGAAGTTGTCACGAACCTTACCAAACTCACTACAGCGGCGGTGCACCTCGTCTTTGCGATTTTGAAGTAACTTCCTTATTTATTTGTGTCCTCTTGCTTACGTCGTACTCCCATTTTACATGTACGTACGAGATACCCAACTTTTTATTCCTGTCGTATTAGACCCTTCTCTTATACCATTTCAAAGGCAGAGTTTGCCTCGTCTAACTTATTAAACTTAGTAACAAGCTGTTTTTTAATGCTCTCTGTACAGACACGTCTATTATGTAAATATCGCGCTTATCAATCTGGAATTGGCCCTCACCTTTCCCCATACTACTTCATAGGCACGTTCCGGACCGTTCGAGAAGGACGTCGTTCCCACTACCCCTGCTCTTGCATTGCCATTTTCTTCTGTGCCCACTATCTCCCCTTCACTATCGCAAGTTTTGGATTAGATAATCAAGTCAAATACAAAATGTATTACACAGCCTACGCAGCTTGCTGCGTCAATCTACATTAAGTTGCTTCTTGTAAGCTCACTCTGTATGAAAAACTAAAATTACGCCGCCATGAACGCAAGCACCTGCTCAAGGCCATCACAAAATAGCTTGATACTAGGATAGCACGCAAATGGACAACAATTTACCTTCTGCAGATTCAATGCAAGACTAATTTCCAAAATAGTTTCTTCGTTTCTTCGTTCTATTGTGGGGAAGGTGACCACACCCACGCGGGGTCCTTTGTTTTTTGTTTAAAATAATTCTTTAGACCGTCAATTATAAACTCGATTATTTTTTAAAAATGCAAGTTTATTTCATTTTTGGGAATATTGCGGATTTATCCAAGCTAGCAAGCTCAATTGAAAATTCCGCAATTAATTAATCAAATCTGAATCTTGCAGGATGAGAATTATTTTAGTTTTATTCCTGGCGTTAGCAGGCGCTGTTTCTGCACTAAGTGCTCCCATATATATAAGAAGAAGGATGCTACAGGACAATACGTAAGCTTCAGCCCTCTTTTACTTACCTTCTCTAAACAACTGCCTCTTCAGCTGCTGCCTTGCATCGTCACGCTTACAGCCCCTCATTATTTTCCTTGTTCCCCTGCGCTTGCAGGACGATAGTTGACCCTTATGACAAACCTTTGATGTGCGCTGGTACTTCAAAGTGGGTCTACAACGGAACAATTGTAAATATAGTAGAAGGCGGTGATGGTAAAAAGAAAATGACGTGGCAAAAATGTTGCCAATTGTGCTATGAGAACCAATTTTGTTATTTCTGGCAACGAGGATCGAATAGGATAGGGCAGCGATGTGTGATGTTCTCTCAGACTGCTACTAGATATGAGGCAAAGAAGGTGCCTTGTAAGTGTAGTAGAGTCTCAGGAAGATCTCCGCTCTTGATTGGGCGGAAGATGAGTTGAGAATTTCCACCACCGCTGCTGCTCCCCTACTAATAAGTAAGATTACATTCAAACTAAATTCTCTTGCGGATACCATCGCCCAGCACCTGTATATACTATGTTCAGTAGTTTTAATCCCTTCTTACATCACTTTGACTTGTGGTGCTGCGTAACTCTTAATGTAAATAGACATGTTCCCACCAGTGCTGCCGGCGCTGAGCTTTTATTGCATGACCGACGGCAGGTATAATGCTGATTCACCACGCAAATTGTTCTCGTGTTTTATGAATGTGTAAATTTCTACAGATTTAGTCGCCATGGACGAGGAAGAGCGGCCCCTTGCCATCGGGAAAACACAAGATGTTGTTCAGAAAATGGACACAATTCTAGCAAAGAGTGCCAAATCTATAGACAAGAAGCTTGAAAAATTGAAGAAAAAGTACGAGAGGCGAGGGATAGTATACATTAGCAGATTGCCTCCTCATTTGGTGAGACATTTTTGAAATTAACCTAAAATTCCATAAAGATGCATGACTTTTTGTTTAAACTATGCGTTTTAACCCAAATAATCTCTTCTTCCTAATTTACAGAAACCACAAAAACTTCGGCATATGCTAGAACAGCATGCACCTCTTGGTCGCCTCTATTTAGCCCCTGAAGGTGAGAACCGTCGTCAGCATGAATTAATCTCTCTATTTTTCTTAGAATATAATATAACAAAAATGCTTACTATCTCACTATCTATCTCCGCCTTTTCAGATCCTTTAACACGCAAGAAACGTAAACAGCGTGGCGGAAACAGTGGCAAAAACTTTACAGAAGGCTGGGTAGAATTCGAGGACAAAGCCGACGCGAAACGAATCGCAGCAATGCTGAATGGCCAACAAATGGGCGGCAAACGACGATCAGCCCATTATTTTGATCTCTGGACCATTAAATATCTACCTAAATTCAAATGGGACCATCTTACTGAAGAAATTAATTATCAAAAGGCTGTGCGGGAGCAGCGTTTGGCAGCGGAGGTGGCAGCAGCAAAGAGGGAAAGAGACTTCTATTTGTCGCGTGTTGATAAAGCCAAGGCGGTGGAGTCTATCATCGAAAGAAAGAAAAGAAAGAGGGAGAATGAAGAAGAGGAAGCAGGTCCTAGTGGTCGTGGTGCTGCTGGAACAACACCATCGGCAGTGGCTGCACTGGGAGAGCAGAAAAAGAAGAAGAGAAAGTTGGCAGCTACCACGACCACAGCGCATAAGGGTGATGACAATACAGGTCCTCGAGTTGTGCGAACGTATGGACAGCGTCAATCTAAAGCTGATCCTGTGAATGATGCTGATGCACCTAGGCTATCACGTGGGCTCTTGGAAATGATTGCTGGAAAGAAGAAAAAGTAAAAAAAAATAGAACAACGGGAGGGAAAGAACTGCGGAGAGAGAGAGAGAAAAATTAAATTTTAATTCTTTATTGCTCCAAAAGGTCTTCATGAAAGTATTTAGGGCCTTATTTTCTATAATAGCTCTCTTTTACCTAACTTTGTTTTTGTTCTCTTCTCTTAAAATCTTAAAACATAAATCGTTTATTTCATAAAAATGCAAGCTGAAATTCACTAAAGCATTCTACCAAAACAAGAAGACAAGGGGAATATATTAAAGTCTGTAAAGAGAGAAAGAGAGAGAAGGGGAAATGGTAAAAAAAAAAATGGGATCAGCCTGACGACAAAAAATATATCTAAGAAATTATAGCTGATACAGATGCCTTTTTCAGCTCTTCTAATGCGCGCACTGTCTCTTCACTCAATCGTGCATTTTCCTCCACCTGTGCTTGCGCTCCTTCTTGCATCCTGAACGGATCGCTCGGCAGATCAGCTTCTTTGCCTTCCTCTACCGCTCCTTTGACGGGTGCATCAGGAGACAGTGCAGTTTCAGAGGGGTTTTCAAGATCAACATACGCAACGCCTTGGTTGTCTAATATTTTCAACAACTTTTCATCAGGGGGAGGGATACCTGCCTGTATCTCTTCCTCTCCGTCTTTCTTTTTTTCTTCCTCCTCCTCGTTTTCAATTACTTTTTCAAAGGTTTCTTCCTTTTCATCGTTATTTAAACCATCTCCTTGCCTCCCAGTGTCATCGTCTTCTTGGCATTTGTCGTTTTCTTCCTCTTCTTCGTGTTCTATTTCCTCCCAAGTATCGTCCAATTCCTCCACTGCAGCTGCAGAAGCAGTGGCAGCAGATCTGAAAGGTTTTATGTTACTTATAACTCCGGAAGGAGGAGTCTTACCTTCAAATCGAGCACTATCAGTCGTTTTCCCTTCATTTTCAGAGGAAATTGCGTCTTCCCTGGCATTTTTATTCTCTATTTGAAGACTTGTTAATTCATCCGCTGCGCTTTCTTCCAGTTCAGCTTCCGTAAAGTTCAATTTTTGGAGCTGGCGTAAAAAATGCTCGATGTCTTCTTGCAAGTCCTCTGGAACGGTGTAGTGTGCTGAAGCGACCTTCTCCATAGCGTTTAGGAGCTCCAAAGCTACAGACTGAAACTCGACAGCGTCCTCCATGGGCCAGATTCTACCTGCAGAGGTGGAAGAACACTGTTGGACCAGGCTCGCGGCCTGCTGCAAGCCTTGCAAAACAGCCTCCACTGCAATGAACATGTCCTCGCTGCCACGGAGACTCTCGTCAGCATAGAGTTGCAGTTCAAGCTCTGCGAGTATCAAGGTGACTTTGCTGACATAACGACCAAGCTTTAAGCACTCTTCTTTGTAGACAGGGCTCTCCAGGGATCCCTTGCTTATTTCCTGAACACTCTCCTTGGCAGCTTCGAATAAAGCCTGCATGTTGCCTTAATTTGATTGTTAAATGAGTTTATATCTTTCTCTATCAGTTTTGGATGGAGTTAAGCAAGCACATGGCAATTTCAATTCGCAGTTGTGAGGTGGACTGAAGCTAGCCTCCAAGGTGTCCAAAGGCTTGCCAATAAAATTTCATTCCAAGCAAGAGCAGTCAATTTGAATTGTTATCCAGAGTCTTGACCGTTTAAATGCTCGATAAAACGTCCACCCAGATCGTGCACTCAGCGAGCCAGCCGAGGCATTGCATCGCTGGATCACATCTCTGCAATGTTGGTTCTCGGACCTCCTGCATGCTGCCTAGGCTACCTCGCGCCCGTCATATTCCACATTATGCTTGGTTTCAAGCAAAGATAACTTCGGTTTCGGAATCGAAGGCACTATTCTCAAAATTTTCAGCTTGGAAACCTTGCAACCGACGATGGGACGCCATCGTTACAGTCAGAGCCAGCAGTGGGGATATCAATGACGAAAACCCAAGTATGCCAAATGAATCTGCACCAATCAGCAGTGATGAAGAACCCATTGTAATTGGCGAAGAAGACCAGAAAATAAAATCAAAATTCAGCTTCGAGAATGTGATATATTACATCCAGCTGACCTATTTCGGCCTATTACTCGCCTCTATTTTCACAGGCAACGAACAGCTTACGAGCATCGCATCGTTTGCAAATTTTGTGACTGCCATGTTTCTCGCTTCAGCTGCGTTTACGGGATGGTCAGCCTCCCGCTGGCTGGCAGACGTGCGGAAAAATTTGGCAACCGCTCAACGTGACAAGGATTTTAAATCTTTATTAAAGTATGGATGGTCTGCAATGTTTTGGCTTGGGTTTGCCCTTTGGTATGCAGTCCCACCATACCAAGCACTTTCAAACTGGACTGGGACAGCTGGCGCTATTTGCTGTCTTTATGGAATAGCACTGGCTGGCACTTCCGCAATCATGGTCGGTTCGTGGAGCTTTCTGGGACCTCCTTCTACCCCTCGTAGGCTCGTTACAGGAGGCCCATATGCGCTTCTCAGACACCCTCAAGCTTTAGGCAATTTTCTTGCCGTGATTGGGTTCTCCCTTTCCGGAGGAGCTCTAGCTGCAGCGCTTGCATTTATAACTTCTTTCTTCATGTATGCAGCAAGCACGGTGCCCCAAGAGGAGAAAATGCTGATGAAGACGTTTGGAGCCAAGTATAAACATTATACCGAGAATGTACCTTCGTTTTCATGGGCGCTAGTGTTGTTATTGATTTTAGAGGCGGTGCTGATTTGGAGATATGGAGTGAGGCCGTTGGTGCCTGTGGCGATGGTCAGGCCTGCAGCGATATCTGTCTAGAATGGTATTTGTGGTCGGCTTGATATTGTCGAAGTCACTCGGCTCGGTGCAGGTGGGAGCGCGGCACTCCATGACACCTCTCTCTACATGATAAAAGGTACATTTCTTTTACCTTGTAATCTTAGTAAAAAATTATAAAAAAATTTAAGAAATGATTCCGAGGTCTCTAAGTCCATACGCAATCAGAAGATCATTATCATCTTTGGGATCGAATTCAAACAACTTAGATGTGATTGAGCTGTGGAGAAGAGTATTAGCAGGCGTCCATGCTCCTAGCGATGATCGCAAAAAACAACCATTCAAGGACCTGGTCGCAACAGGGATCAGCCTAAACAAAGGCAGACATCAAAATTTATTTCCTGACGAGCTGATTGCAAACTTCCGATCATATTACTCTACCCTTGATTTAGAGAATAAACGACGATTATTTACGAGCTTAGCTAACGTCTTCAGCATAGATAAACCCCAAATTGATGCTGCGGTTGAGCATTGGCATGCTGTTAAATCTCGCGATGAAATCAAAAGTAACCCCATAGCTACCGCCACCGCCTCTTCAGTATTCTCTTCTTCTTCTACTACTTCTACATTTGAAGTAGATGAAGCAAGTTTACGAGCTGCAGAACGACTCTATCAGTCAACGCAACCCTTATACAGCAGACTATGGACGCCACTAGCTCAACAAAATAATGGCCTATCCTTTCTGGTTGACCTTCGAGGCGACTTACTAGCTTGCATCTCCTCTCAGCCCGCTGGCTCTGGTGCATTACGACTCATGTCCGAGGACCTACGACGGACCCTGGCAGGCTGGTTTAACGTCGAATTATTGCAGTTAGAGCGGGTTACATGGGAAAGCACCCCCGCAGCAATGCTAGAAAAAATCGCTTCTGAAGAAAAAGTTCATTTAATCTCAGATTTGAGCGATTTAAAAAGTAGACTTGGTGCACATAGGAGAGCTTTTGTATGGATGCATCCGTCCTTACCCGGTGAACCTTTAGTCGCTCTACACGTAGCGCTTTGCTCTTCATTAGTGGGCTCAATGGATAATATACTTCTTAAAGAAAGCACTAGTAGAGAGAATAGGAACAACAACGCTCAATTTCACATCAATGTCAAGTCAGACAGCCCAAAATTGGATAATTCCAGAGCGAACATACCTGACTTGAGTAAGAAAACTACTCGGAGTCTAGAGGAAGAAGTTTCAGCTCCTACCGTAGCGATATTTTATTCAATCAGTAATATGAAACGAGGCCTTACGGGAGTGGATTTAGGCAATAATTTAATAAAAAGAGCAGTAAAGGAGCTTCTTTCTGAAATTCCAAGTTTAAACACTTTGGCTACGTTGTCGCCTTTACCTGGATTTGCCTCGTGGGTAGAAAGTATGTTGACCAGAGTTGACCAACAAGGAGGTGGAAAGTTGACCGAGTTGAGCGGCATGCCATTGTTACTGCCTGAAGAAAAACAAACGCTTATACGGGCTTTAAAGAAACTTACGATACATACAGCAGAGAAACAAGATCAAGAACAAGAAGAAGCATCTCGTGGCTTGCTGCGACACGCTCTCTCCATTTTCCGTAGTTCAACTATAAATTTTTCATTGCAACATGCATTAAAGCCTCCTTTACTCCGCCTCGCTGCCCATTACTTACTCAAGGAAAAGCACCGAGGTCGTGCCCTCGACAGTGTTGCAAATTTCCATCTAAGAAATGGAGCAAGCATACATCGTCTCAGCTGGATGGCAGATCATACGAGTTCGGCTGGAATGGAGCGTAGTTATGGCATAATGGTGAATTATATGTATGATATGGATGCTGTTGAAGAGAATAATAAAAGGTATATAATAGAAGGGGAGATTGCAGTTTCTGAAGAAGTTAAAGAGCTACTTCAAATATAAAACCTGTTGTGCTTTCGATTTGTCGGTCTCTGAGGGTAGTTGGTTGTTTGAGTTTTGAAAGAAGGAGGAAATTTGGTTTTAAACAGTTTATTTGATCATCATCATCATAAGATTGTACTCAACTCAACAGATTTGAACAAAAGAAAGAAGGATTTCGCTCGACTCGAGAGAATAAAGAAAAAGAGCGACGAGGTCCAAAAACAATGGGTGTGTCAAAAAATCCATCATCTTTGAAATTTAATATACAACATGTGTCTATCTATTTGCTTATTTTATAATGTCGTGTTCTCAGTTGTCATCTCTATCACTACCAATCGCCCTAGATACCGACCCTACAACAGCATCACTGTTGCTACCGCCGCCACCACCACCGGTGGTACCGCCTGTGGTACCGCCAGTTCCAATAGTACCTCCTGATCTCTCCCCACCTTTCCATCTCAGCATTCTGGGGACATTTTCTTTAAAAGAAGACCCTGCACGCACCAACCACGCTCTCTTACCACCACCACCACTGCCACCATTGCTGCTTATATCAGATGTCGGGGCCTCGCTTTGAAGTACCGCTTGCGCCCAATCATATTTCGACCGTACCTCTGAGGGTACCGCCCCCTTCATTCCAGCAGCAGGGTCATACGTTGGACTCACAGGTTTCCTAATATCAACAGCAGTACCTTCCCATTCAGCAGCCCAGCCCGATAAGAGATGCTTCACCGGGTCCCACCGAGCACCACCATCGGCCATTCTCGGAGGAGTGATAGCATATAAACCAGCCATAAGGGATGCAGTCAAGTCATATTTATCTTGTTCTCCTATTATTATCGTTGTACCAGTAGAGCTACTTCTAAAGCTACGTGGTTGCGGTGGTTGCCAACCGGCAGCGGCATCTAATGCCGCCGCAACTGGATCCCATAAAATGTCATCCGTGTTCTGGTCTTTCCTTAATGGGGGGTCTTTTTGCAGCATAATTGCCGAAAATAACGCTGCGATCATATCGTATTTCTCTTCTCTCAAAGGAGTTTTAATACGATCACGTGCGGGCCCCGTCCAAGAACGCGTAGCAATATTTTTAATGGTAGAGGAGAAAGGGTCATATTTGGAAGCTATTCCAGAAGGTGGTGGTGTGGATGATATTCCCTGTACTATATCAGTTACGGGACAGTATTTACTTGGGCCAGCCCAGTCAGATAACTCCCATTGTGACTGGGATGACGTAATCTTCCCAATCGTATTTTGTAGAGGGTCATATTTGGTAGTGAGAGGGGTACCCCAATCCTGTACTAACGCAGCAGAGTGGATGATACTCCGCACCATATCAAATGAGTCAGCGATTGACTTTTCTTTTCTACTTTGATCAGTAATGCTGGCATTGTGAGAAGCTTGAGCAGAGGATGACGAGGGTAAGGAGGTTGAGGAGCTGGAGGAGGAAGCGGTGTTGTCAGCAGCAGCATCAGACACTTTTTGTTCTTGCTTAGCCACAGCTTCTTCTGCAGCAGCTGCAGCAGCAGATGCTGCTTCTGCCTTTTGCTGCTCTGCCTTTGCCAACGCTTCTTTAGCTGCATTAATTCTTCTTTGAGACTCAGCAATCAGTTCTTCTCTGCTACGACCGACGGTGCCTGCAGCGGCAGTTGCAGCCCCAGCTCCAGAGAGGCCAGGTCCATCAAACAGATTGCTACTAGGACCAAGAGAAACAGCTTTGTCGTAGATATTACTACTAAAACCAGCCATAACAGTACCGTTCTCGCTCTCGTTGTCATCTTCTATACCACCCATAACCACATTGCCACCTCTCGTGGTTGTACCCTCCTCCCCATGTGTTGCTGCTTCAGTATCTACTGCCCCTTCTGCGGAACCTTCATTACTGTTAAGCAACGTAGCGTTTTTATTATTATTGTTATTATTATTTACCTGTTTCCACGCTACACCGAGAATGTAAGCACACCCAATGAGCCCAGCAGCAATCAGCGCCACACGAGGGGTACTAGGGAAAGCTGTAGGGTTCCAATTCCATTGTGGAGAAGAAGCAGAAGAAGAGGAGCTTGATGCTGCGGAAGAAGAAGGAAAGAAGGTGGTAGGTGACCAATTCCATTGAGACGAAGCAGCTGCACTAGCTGCAGAAGTTGAGGCGGAGGCGGAGGAAGCGCCAAAGTTCTGTGGCGCCCAACCAAAGGAAGGAGCAGACGCATCAGCAGCATAAGCGGAATTCGCACTTGAAGAAGAAGCAGAAGCAGAAGATGAGAAATATTTTCTAGGATTCCATCCCCAAGGAGAAGAGGCAGAAGCACCAGCAGAGGTCGTGATGGGTACAGGGTGCCCCAAGGTACTAGGCACCCAGCCCCATAATGACGATGCACCACCACCACCTCCTCCTCTACCATTAACACTGCCTTTGCTGGTCTTGCCAGAAACCCCTTTTCTACTTGTGTTATTACTACTACTGGTGGTAGTAGCACTTTGTGCAAGAGTAGTTGGCTGCCAGTTAAATGCAGCTACAATAGCATCCTTCATAACGACAACGTCCTTGCTCAAGCTCTCAGCCAACATCGTCGCTTTGCTGAGGGAAAATGGCGAGGAGGAGGAGGAGGAGGAGGAAGAAGATTTCATCGTATTGACAGTATTCTTCGTAGTTTTTATGGTAGTTTTAGGCTGTTTCTGAACAGCCGGTGCTTTGGCAGCAGCCTTTGTCTGCTTAATAGAAGAAGAGGAAGAAGAAGCATTACTAAACGCAGGAAGAGTAGGGAATGCGTTCTTGACAGTCACAGCAGCTTGTCTAAACGCCGTCATTTGACTGAAGACAGCATGCCCAAGAGTTTGCCTGAAGGCTTCAGCTTTAGCCAACACCTCGATTGACTGTTTCTGCTCTGACTGTTGTCCTGTTACTTTCTGCTGACGCGCTTGTTTCTTGGCAGGTTGAGCAGTCTTTGCAGTAGCAACCACAGGCTTGCTCTTAGGGCAAGAAATAGCAGCCGCCTTAACGGGCTTTACATTTTTCTTCTTGTCAGCAGCAGCGTGGACTGCAGGAGCATCAGTGATTGCGGTCTTTGTACTCTGGAAAGCTTCGTTAGTAGCATTTCTAAAACTAGAAGCTTGGCGTAAAGCCGCAGCGCCAATGCTATTCTTAAAAGTATCCGCTTTGCTTAATAAGACAACGGCTTGCTGGGCTGTTTGGGAGGCAGCAGCATGAGCACCATCAACAACAACACTTGCGCCTTGACTAGCAGCGTTTACGGCAGCATTTGCTGCAGTATTCGCACTTCCACCTACTGCAGATGCACCACGACCGGCGACCGTTGCGGCATTGGTTGCAGCCGCGCGAGCATTACCAGCAAAAGCAGAAGCGCCCCTTCCAGCTACAGTTGCAGCAATGGAGACGCCGTCAACGACAGCAGTAGAAGCTCGACCAGCAAAAGATACAGCGGAAGATGCAATATTACTTGCACCGTCAGCAGCGACAGAGGGACCACGGCTGGCAACACTGAATGCAGCGCCGGCGCCCTCAATAACAGCGTGAGCGCCTTGGCCAGCAACGACTCCAACAGTATCGGCCACATTGCTAGTACCTTCAACAACAATAGAAGCACCCCTACGAGCAATACCGGACATTTGGCTTTTCAATTCACTTATAGAGACTGAACCTTTGGCTTGATTCTTACTTGGTACACTTTCTTCAACGTTTCCCATTGCAGCTTTTTTCTTGGCAGCAGGAGCAGCACATGATCTCATTTCGTTTACTTGAGAGATAATAGACTGTCCTACTGCCATACGGAAGGCATTTACAGAAGTCAAGACAGATTCTGAGGACTTGGACACTGACAATGCAGCAGCAGATGGGGAGGTATGTGTCTTAGCAAAAGCGGAGGGGTCACCGGAGGCAACCGGAGCAGAGGTTGCTTGTAGTTTAAAAAGAGAAGCTTGTTTAGCAGGAATTATAGGCGTTGCTACCTGTTTAGCTTGTTTCACTGCTGTTTGAGTTTCCAGAGCAGTTTTCTGTTGAGTCTCATGCTCCGTCACCTTTTCTGATTTCTTATTTAGAGCTTCGATTATCGAAGCAACTTTGCCAGGTGGCGCTCTATTTTGAACTTTTGCTGCATCCTTTTTTCTCTTCTCTGTCACCACAGCTGCTCCTTCTGCATTGATACTCTTGACAACTATGTTATTCTGCTCTTTCTTTGCCACGGAGGCGGAATAAGAAGGAGAAGAAGTTTCAGCGGAAGCTGCTTTAGAAGAACTAGCCGACTGAGTCTGTGGCGAGGGCAATCCTTCTGTATAAAACTTATAAATTGCATCATATTCACTATGAGACCAGTGATTATCATTTGAATACAGCCATTTATGAGGCATTCCAGTTCTATGATCCATGACTGAAGCTTCATGGTTGCAGTTGATTGCAGATAAATCAACAGTGGCCGTAGCAGCTGATACTTTCCGGGGCATTAATCCGAGGATAGCAGCTGCAATAGGGATGGATATCAATACCTGGAGAGAGAAAAATGCCAGGTTGGGAGATATATTTAGGTTAAATACGTGTTAGAGCGGTAGAGAAAGAGAGGTCGTAGCGAAATGTCAGAATGGACTTGAATTTTTTAGCTTACCCGTGAAGCAATACTTGCTATAGGCGACGTTTCAGTACTTGATGAAGACTGTGCGTATGCCTGAAAAAGTAAAGATCCAGGATTTATTTATTAAGCGTTGTTAATTAAAAAAACAATTGGCGGCAACTAAAAAGAAGAAGCGTTGATGTTATTCTTACCTTTTGCTCATTGTCTGACCTTGCTAATACCTGGACACCAGGCACGCGATAAAGACCTATCCGTTGGATCGGTTTGCTGCGAATAGATCTGACTTGAGTTGTTCTAAAGTGGTGCAGAGGGGTCATCACTGCATTCGGGATTCCGTTTGAACGTCCACTGCAGCCCATCCTTGTAGCTAATGACATTTTTTGACACCCCAGCATGTCAATTATAAATACCGATCAACAAATCCAGTTGGCAGTATGGTAAAGCTTGCTTCTTCTCCAGTGGTAATATGGGAATTAATAAATAATCTGCGATGGAGACGCATAGATGAAGTGTTCGCGGCTAGTCTGGCAGTGTATATAGTAAAACAATGTTGCAATTTTTAATGATTATCGGCCTCTGTATCGCTCTAGTTATATTGCAGTGATCACCCGGCAAAGATTTTGTCTCAGTGCACTTTCGATTTCATTCGCAGCATATTTTTCCACTCCCTCGTAGCAAATTTTCCACTCCCGCCTGCGGGGCTACATATTTTCTATGTAGGGTATTAGGGTATATTTTGTAGTGTATTAGGGCATATTTTGTATGTAGGGTATGTAGGAGGGAGTGGAAATGTAGGGTATTTTCATTCGGGTGTCTGGGTGTGTGTTACATCTGCACTGGCAATACTTCGTTCTCAATCAATCTTCTCTCTTATTTCTATAATTTCGGGCAGTTGTTTTTACACAGCAAGTTCAATAGACAGTTGCAGCAACTACACACAAACATTATTGCTACAAAGGTACAGCGCGCACCCATCTCTAAACACTTGAAATTAACTCCAACCCCCAAACACAGAAAACCGCTGTCTATAGAACCATATTTTTTTTCGATTATTATATAACTAGTGTAATTTTTTCATATTTACCTGCCGCCGAGTTCCTTGGCAAGTGCCCTCTCCCTCTTCTTAGTCTTCTCCTGGGATTTGGGGCCCATAATACCGCCTCCCCAGTGAACACGAGCACCTTCCAGGTACATAGACTTGGCGGTGTCAACCACCTTTGCGAGCTCACGCTGGTCATCCGCCTTAACACCAGTAATAGCAAGAGCAGTGGCAGTCTTTTTGTGAACAACAGTTCCAAGACGAGCCTTGCCCTTGACGATGACGTAAGGGACGTTCATCTTTTTGCACAGAGCAGGTAACCAGATAACAAGCTCGATAGGATCAACATCGTGAGAGATGACAACGAGCTGTGCCTTACCCTGTTCAACCAAAGTGGTGATGTGGTTGATTCCGTACTTGACAACCAAAGGCTTCTTCTTTTCAACCTCCTGGCCAGCAGCGCGGGCCTCAGCTTCCTTTAAGAGACGTTCCTTCTTGGCGGCCTTGTCCTCAGGTCTGTATTTCATGAGGAGCTTGAAGAGAGTCTCAGCAGTGGATTTGTCCAAAGTGCGGGTGAAGCGGTTCAATGCAGGGGGAACCTTCAAACGCTGGGTTAACACACGTCGCTGGCGCTGAATGCGAACATATTTGGGCCATTTCACAAATCGGTGCATGTCCTTTTTAGGGGCAATGTCACCGCCAAGGCCGAAGCTCCTAGGGCGCTTCTCATACAGAGGGTTGGTGGGAGCTGCAGGGGCAGCCGCCTTCCTAACTGCGGCAGGAGCCGGAGCGACCTTCTTCTTAGGAGCCTGAAAAATTAATGAAAATGAAAGTCGCGCATGGTGAGACATCTGATAAATTAGAGACTTCCAATTGACCCGAACATCCTAATTTTAAAGCCCAGCATTATAAGCGCAGGTGAACATGCTTTGGCTTCAAAATCCGCCGGCCCCAATCTTAATTTGCTCATCATTGTTCCTGATGAGAACCCAGAGCATCCATCGCGCGGCAATAGCAAACTCACCATTCTATATCTGCACCCGACCGAAGTTTAGGTCAAAGAGGACGATTGGTGTGTCTCATGGCCGCTTTTAAGCTCCCTGCGGCACCGTTGAGTGGTATCAATCGACCCAGGACTTTGAAATTAAATAATTGAATTTAATAGCTTGGTTTTGTCCTACAAACCCGTTAATTCCCATTTACCTTGCTTATGAAGCCCAGATAACCTTAAAAATAGCAGCCATGTCAAAATCTATCACCTTAAATTCAAACTTTGAATTTCGATTCTTGCCCTCAGGGTGTCAATCTCCACTTCAGACTATTTACGAATGAGAAGCAAGTCCTAGAGCGCCTATTAGATGATGAACAGAATGAATAGTCCAAAGATATCGTTGATGCATTCACAGCGCCGAGCTTCTCATGAACGTTCTCTTGCCAATTTCATGAACAGCAGCATTGCATCCCGCGTCAAGACCTTTCTGGCTTTCTTAGGCCTCTGTTTCGTACTACTCCAGCTATGGAATCTAGTAATACCTGGCTCTCTACGTTGGAGTAGTAGTCCAAGCGGCGGGTATTATACAACAACAGATATCAATGGACTACAGCATCATTCTACTTCATCTTCATCTTCTTCGACGTCCCGTCAACGTCGGTTTTCTTCTTCTAGTTCTTCCCGAAAACAACTTGATAAAGCTCGCTACTTCCCCGCGAAACGTCTCCAAAACTTGATTATCGTAGCATGTCACTCTGTGTACACAGGACTCGATTTCAAACACCCAGAATCGCAGTCTTCGTGGCTCTTACTAGATTATCAAAAAGTCCCCGGGCAGACCCAATCTTTTTTGGAACATATTAAACTAGGAATTAAACAAGCAGCAGCAGATCCTGAGGCAATGCTGATGTTTAGTGGAGGGAAGACCCGTAAAGAAGCTGGTCCGCGTGCTGAAGGGCTCGGTTATTGGCTGGTCGCAGAAGCTAATGGGTGGTTTGGACATCAAGCGGCGGTTCGGGAGCGAGCTTTCACCGAAGACCATGCTCGGGATAGCTTTGAAAATTTATTATTCGGTCTCTGCCGGTTTTATGAACTCACAGGGCACTACCCTGCATCGGTTGTAGTAGTCAGCTATGACTTTAAACGGGAGAGGTTCTCGGAATTGCATAGAGCCGCTCTTCGATGGCCAATGCATCGGTTTGATTTTGTAGGCACACCTGCCGTAGCAGAGGGAGCTGAAATAGGGGAATCTTCTACATTTAATGAATTTGAGAAGGATCCGTATGGGTGTGGGTCGATGTTAGCGAAGAAAAGGGCGTTGAGAGACCCCTTTGCTGATGGAGGCTATGCCGGGGAGCGGTGTCCTGATCTTGAAGAGTTACTCAAATATTGTGGTGAGGGTGGCACTGGTGATGGATTTAGTAAAGGGATGGTATTTAAGGGAAATTTACCATGGGATGACTAGCTTCAAAAAGAAAAAGGACCTGAGATCTGCAATTGCTGCTTCTTATTGTATTTCTATATTTATGTGTACTAAATGAAAAGTCACAAAATAAAATGCGTTGTACTCGAGATTATTTGTTTATTCATTTGTTTTCCTGGGATTTTTTGATCCAGATTGATCTAATTGTACTTTGTTTCATTCAGTAAATTGTCTAAATTTGTGGCGGCACACATCGCCTTGCCTTTGTTACCTTCATCTGATTTCTTCTTTCAAGACTTCAAATACAATACCTCGAGCTTTCAATCTTTCTACATAGCTTGTATTTTGAAACAAATATGCAGGGGTATGCACCCCAGGAGGCACTCCAAGATTCTTTCTTTCCTCTACCAACGTCACAGCTGCTGCCACCACAAAAATAGAGCAGGCAATGTATCCTGGCTCCGGTCCAGCGACTCTGGTCGTTACTTTCATATCTGGAAGCTCTTCAGGGGTTGTAAAAGGTGCTCCTTGAGAATATCCTTGAGCAAAATTAATTATTTCAAAAGAAGTGTCATTCATTTGTTGCAACGTCGGGCCTTGGTGTGTAAACAATCCAAAGGTAAAGAACCGAGGAAAAGAAAGAAGGAGCTTTCTACCCCAAGAACGCTTGGCTAAAAACATGAACACAGCACCAAAAAAGGTGAACAACCAGGTAGCGTACCGTGACGGCAAAGTTAAATATACTGCGCTGTGATATACAGGCTTTCCCTCGGCTGCGAGAGCGGCGGTGGTTCTACGAACAACGCTGGCATCACTACCCATAAAAGGAAGCTTCCAAGCATGAACACGTGGATCGTACGTTGTTTTCTTGTCTATTTTTAACTTGGGTCCAGGAATTTTCAAGTCAATGCGGCCTCCGCCTCGTGCTTGTGCTGCTTTTTTCCTTAATATAAAAAGTTCTTTGGCGTGTGCATAGCCTTGTACTGCAGATTCAAACGTCGGGAAATGCCCTTGAAACCCAGTTGACCCACCATGAATGCTGATAAAGGTTTCGATGCTAGTGCAACAGGCAGGAGGGTGAAATTGGGTAGCTGTCCACAGCGCACCAACATCTCCAGGAACGCTGTCGAAGCCCACCGCCGAAGCAATAAAACACTCTGCTTGTTTAGCTTTTTCATTATATTCGTATTCGATTTTTTCTATATATTCGGGTTCTCCTGAAATATCCAAGCAATCGGTGCCGGCTTCCACACAAGCTGCAATCACAGGCTCACCCCAGTAGCGATAGGGGCCGACGAGGGTTATGACAACCCGAGCTTGCCTCGCCATCTCTTTCAAGCTCTCAGGATCATCGACATCTGCGATGATGATGGGGGCGTTGGGGACACCAGCAGAAGCGGCGACAAGTTCAAGCCGCTCGAGGTTGCGGCCGGCAAGGGCAAAGGAGCCTTGGAATTTTGTGGTGACCAGTTCTTCAACCACCTTTTGGCCAGTAAATCCTGCATTATAGAGTTTATGTAGAATCTTTGGATCAATCCAAGGCAACGGTTTGCTTGAAAAAATTCTTATTGAAGAACAACGGATGCAAAAAATCAAGCGATCTGTTCATCCAGTGCTTATACCTGAGGCTCCTAATACCACGATATCATATTTAGGGGACGACATATTTTTTATTTGAAGCTAAGTACTTGCTTAGATGCAGCCTGGCAAGTCTTAGCCTGGAAATAGAAAAAACCCTTTCTAATGATCTCAGATTCAGCCTGACTCAGTGATGTCATCTCGAGGTCTAAACTTCACACATAAGAAAAGCAAACAGATGGATAAACAGCGATGCAAACACGAATACTGCAATGATTCAAGAGATGCTACAAACTGAATATCGTGCAGAAATATAAACTAATGTAAGTTGAAAAATAAAATATCTAAGCAGAGTGGTCTTTTTATTTGCAATATTTATTTATTTATTTATTTGCACTGGTGGAATCTAGCTCATCAAAACTTGTCGTATTTTGCCGTGCTTTCAGCCCACTTAACGCATCACCTCCACCAAACACTTTCAGCCTTTCTCTTAATTCTGCATTTTCTTCCCGAAGCTCATTCAATTCATTTCTCAACTTTTCAACCTCCTCTGCACTGCCAGCGCCTGCTCTAACATTCTGCCGTTGCTGTAAAAACGCATTTAGAGCGCCGTGTTTGCCTTTCTCCATATCCCCTAAAGCAGCAATCATTTCTCTAAACCCTTCATACTGCTGTGTCGCTCGCTCCATCATTTCTTTCAAGGGCCCAATCAAGACAGTCACCGGCGGGGCACCGACCTGCCCCGAACTCCCTGCTCCTCCAGTTGCGCCTCCTGCCCCTGTTCCAGGCCTTGATTGCGAATCCAACGTGGCTGCTGACGTGGCTTTAGACATACGACCTTTCCCATCAGCACCATCCTCTTCTACGTACCTAAATCTTCCTTTTCTTTTGGCTTCTTTGCCACCTTCGGCATCCAAATCATCCAAGTCAGGGAGAGCGGCTCCTGGGGTAGATGCTTTAGATTTCATTGCATCTTCCATTAATTGGCCACCTTCGCCACCCCCATTGGGAGGACTAAACGGCGGGGGTTCTTCCTCGTATACTTTAAATCTCCCGTGCTCTTTGATCCCAGGACGAGGGGCTGTACCTCCTGCAGCAACAGCTCGAGCAGCACCTGCAGGTGGTGGTGTGCTTGATCTTGACACTGCAGTTGGGGACGTTATTTTACTTGGTGACATGGACCCATCACCAGACAAAGACATGTCAGAAATTTGATGCGCTAAACCTACTTCTCCACCTTCTGCTATTGCTGCCAGCCGGTCGACTTCTGCCGCCGCAGCTTTCAAGGCTTCTACATCAAAATTCCACGACGACACCCCGCGACGATATTCTTGCTGTGAAGCTAACATTTCTCTTTCTTGTGATGCGTGCTGGGCTCCCCCAGCACCACCGCTATGCGCAGCACGCATCATCTCAACACGGACTGGTACTGGAGGTAAACCCTCGAGAACATGGCGTTGCAAGTAATGAGCATCATGTGCAGTTTTAAAGAATTTATGTTCCAATAGCTGCGCAGCAGTGGGTCGCTGTGTAGGGTCTTTTACCAGACATTTGGCTACGATATCACGCATTGCCTTTGAAAAATGTTTTTTCGATTCAGTTTGATCCAACGTAGGGGGTGGATTTTGCAAAGTCATGATTAAAACCTTCATTGGAGGTAATCTCGCAAAAGGAGCGTGACCGTGGGCTAATTCCAAAAGAGTAATTCCAAATGACCAAATATCAGCTTTAGAATCGTATCCAGATTCTTGTTGCATGACTTCAGGTGCCATCCAGCAAGGTGTCCCAACAAATGTATTTCTTGAGATCATTCGATTACCCCACGATCCACCTCGCTCCAGCGCAGCAGCAACACCAAAATCAGCAAGCATGACATGTCCATCGGAATCAAGTAATATATTGCCAGCTTTGATGTCGCGATGAATGATTCCATTGCGGTGAAGGTACTCGCATGCTTTTAAGACTTCCTTCATTATCGTAGCAATCGCTGGCTCTTCTAATCCATCTTGGAAACGGAATCGCATAATATTGAGGATAGAACCACCGTGGACGTATGGCATAATCATCCACAGGTGCTGTTCATGGACGAAGGAGCAGTAGAGGGGTAGTAAGTTGGGGTGATTGAGTGAACGCATTGTTTGTGCTTCCCGAACAATCTCGTCAAGACTGCAGTTCATGTTTTCGAGGTCTAGTTTCTTGATCGCAACTTCTTCTCCGGTAGATTTAACTACAGCGCTCATAACCTGTGTTGAGAACCATTAAAGTTGGGAGAGAAGGAGTTGTTCAGAGCAAAGAAACTTCAGCAAAATAAAAAGATGTCGGCACAGTAACGATGAATTTTCCCGTTGAGAACATACCGTTGCACTAACGCCTCGGCCACATTCTTCTAAAATTTGGTATGCATCTGCATTGGTAGGAAACTCCCTGCAACAAGATAATATCAAAGTATGAAAATACCAGCCAGTGAGGTAAAGAGGGAGAGGCAAAGAGTGAAACAGCGAGAAATAAAGATAAACATTTATTTAAAGAGCGGTTGTTCAGTCGTTCAGCTATGGCATTCTGCGTATATTGCGCAGCATGGTATGCCAAAAGCCTTCTATATCGCCATCACGGGCCTGATTGCTTACCTTCTAGGTGCAGTTGCATTGGACAGAGCTGCAGTAGACCGTCCTGAGGACATGAAGCTAAAGCGAGAGCCGTCCATTGTATGTAGTTGTATATAGACGACGTCGAATATTATCTCAATCAAAAGCCAAGAGTTAAATGGGCAACTGAAGCTTCTAAAAAGTAAACCTTAGAGATCTTTGATTAATTTTGAAGCATAGAGCAATATAGATCCAGGGCGTGCACAGGGCACTTGAAAGCGCCAGAAGGCATATGTGAATGAAAAGTATTTTGTTGAAATGCCCTGTTTGCTGGGTTTATTGGGGACATCAAAAATAAATCGTGCCCTGCTTTTCTTCCGGCGGAAATGCCTCTCAAGGTAATACCCTGAGCCTCCTGGTTTCTCCAGCAGAATTTGCGTGGTTACGAAGCTTCCGGGTGCCTAATTTCTTAAAAAGTTCTATTCCCTATGGATGCAAAAAAAAGACAGCATAAAATGACAAAGTTATCGCCGAAGTATTTTTTGCTTTCTTTTTTGCCAAAAAGTTCACAACTGTAATTTTAGGCAAGCTCCTGCTGCCTTCCAGCCAGTGTTTTCTCTGCCGGCATATATGCCGAAAATGCCGGGAAATGACCCAAATTCAGCATTATCAGGCGCTGCTGTTGAAAGAAAGGCCGTGAAAAAAGTGCCGCTCTCCCTACAAAAAGGCTCCCTTTTTGTAGCGGCCGACGGGCTCAAAGTTGACTGGCTGGAAAATTGAAAATTGGCTGTTTGAGGAGCCATAGGAGATTTTGATCTATACAACAGTTTCTATAGAAGCAGGCAGTATGGGTCTCTGGTTGGCCACTCAGATGATAGAAGGCGAAAGGACACAGGTCCACGGTGGGCATTTCCGTTGCTCACCGTCAATTCGATTATTTAAAATGTAACGCTGTCCCAAAGCTCCTAAGCACGCCAGTTTGTCATTACTGTAATCTAGCTCTCTATAGCATTAGAATTAATTGCCCAGGATGGGTGCAAGGCTCTTTTAATCAGCTCCTTGACCTCCACGCTGACATAACTGTGCTGAGCACATCATGATAGCTGGCGTTGATGCCGGTCCATGAAATAAGCACAATTTAGTCAATAATTGAATCTTAAAAACTTGTATAACTCACTGCCAAAGGGTGCCTGTGCTCCGTGGCAAATATATAAAAACAATGGCCATGGCCCAGCAGATCACTGGCGCAGCTCCTGCCCTCGTAGGGGCTGGGCTCCAGACCAACACTCGCATGGGAATTCATCGCTTTGCTGATAGCATGAGAGGAGCAACGCTCAGCCGCAAAGCTAGCTCTATCCGCATAGAGCAAAGGTAAGAAGCGTAATGTGGCTTAAAGCCTATCCACGTTCTAAAATCCTGCTCCAAGTTACCCTGCCATGCAATCTCCTCTTACATTGATGATTTAACATCTATACAGGTGCCACATTGCTGTATCTGCCTCTGCTGAGACCGCTTCTCGCGGTCCTCAAATCATGTCTGAAGGAGGTCGAAGCCAGACCAACACTGTGCTCGGTGAGTAATAAAATCAATAAATGAGGCTCCGAAATACCAATCTACATCCCGTATCCGCAGATCGATGAGATAAATACCCTGATTTCTCCTAGTTACTAAATTTTTTCAACCAATCCACATGTGCAGCTGTGATTCTCGGTGGTGGCGCTGGTACTCGTCTTTATCCTTTGACCAAGCAGCGTGCTAAGCCCGCCGTCCCCATTGGCGGTGCATACCGTCTTATTGATGTCCCCATGTCCAACTGCATCAATTCTGGCCTTTCTAAAATCTATATTCTCACTCAATTTAACTCCACCTCCCTCAACCGTCATTTGGCCCGCACATACAATTTTGGAGCTGGCGGTGTCCGCTTCGGTGGAGAAGGTTTCGTTGAAGTTCTCGCTGCTACACAGACCCCTACTGATAAGGAATGGTTCCAGGGTACCGCAGATGCTGTGCGCCAGTATTCTTGGCTTTTTGAAGATATCAAAAATCGTAGTGTAGAGGACATTGTCATTCTTTCTGGAGATCACCTCTATCGCATGGACTATATGGCCTTTGTAGACCACCACCGTGCTACCAATGCTGATATTAGTATCGGATGCTTGCCTATGGATGAGAAACGCGCTTCTGACTTTGGTCTCATGAAAATCAATGGTGAGGGTCGCATCATTGAATTTTCTGAAAAGCCCAAGGGTGATGCTCTTAAAGCCATGCAGGTAGATACTACCGTCCTTGGACTCGATGCTAAAAAAGCTAAAGAAAACCCTTATATCGCTTCCATGGGTATTTATGTCTTTAAGAAGCAAGTTATGCTCGACCTCCTCAAGGGGGACGCAACCTTGAACGACTTTGGTGGAGAAATCATCCCTAAAGCAGCTCAAGATAACCGCGTGATGGCCTACTTGTTTGATGACTATTGGGAGGATATCGGTACCATTGAATCTTTCTTTGAAGCGAATTTGGCTCTCACTGAAAACCCGCCTAAGTTCGAGTTCCACAACCCAGAGGGTCCTATTTACACATCCCCTCGCTTCTTACCTCCAGCAAAGATTATTGAATCTCAGCTCAAGAACACTATTGTCTCTCACGGTGCCATGTTGTATAAATCTACTGTTGACAGGGCTATCGTTGGGTTACGTTCTAGAATCTCCGAGGGAGCGGTAATTGAGAATTCAATGATTATGGGCGCAGACTATTACGAGAGCGATGAGCAAAGAGCTGCTTTAATCGCCGAGGGGAAGATTCCCATCGGTATTGGTGCTAATTCTCACCTCCGCAAGGTTATTGTGGATAAGAATGGACGTATTGGAAAGAATTGCAAGATTTTAAATGCTGAAAACGTGCAGGAAGCAACCAGGGAGGAGCAGGGGTATTATATTCGGTCAGGAATTGTGGTTGTGACTAGGAACGGTGTGATCCCTGATGGAACTGTCATTTAATCATATAATACCACGTAAAAGTAGTAATTTTCTTTTCTTTGTCCCTTGAAGAATTTTGATTTATCTCTGCAAACAAACGTCCCCCGCACCGTTTTCTCTTTATACAAACCCTTTTATATTTTGCAAGAAATGTGTTTCTTTAATTTAGTTGCCTTTGCTTTGCTTTCTTTTATTGGAGAATTAGAAGAGTTATATTGTTGTAATGATGTCGCATTAATTACTCTTACAAAAACTTAAGAGGGGGGGGGGGGGGGGGGGGGGGGTAACACTAGGGTGTTACACTAGTTGATGGCCCCCGATCTGCAAGCGGCTGAGTAAGGAAATTAATGATTCAAAGTTATTTTCCTTCTCCTGGAGTCTTTGTCTTCAGTGCCAAGGCATGGAGACCGGCATCTAACTCTTCCGATAGCAATTGATATATCATACGGTGCCTTTGAACTGCATTTTTGCCTTCAAATGCGGTGGAGATGACCTCAACGGTAAAATGAGTCTCAGCGTCAGCAGCACCAGTTGGGTTACCAGAGTGGCCTGCGTGCTTGTGAGAGTCGTTCTTAATAGAAATAAAGCTAGGGGTCAAGGCTTCGCCAAGTTTTCTGCAAAAATTAATAAAGGAAATAGAGAAATGAGCAGTTAGTTTTCTGTGGTGTCGTCGCCTGTTTTGCTGCTGCCAAAATGTTTAGTATTCAGGGTTTTAGTAGTTCAAGAGTTCTTACTTGGCGATGCTTTGTTCTACTGGTCCAGATGTTTTTGCTGCTGTCGACATGAATGCTGCTGCCTTGAAGGCTGTCCGCTGCAATAAAGCAGGCAACATTCAGTGTTTAGATCACTCCTATTTTGTGATCAGATAGCTGCCAATCAACCTTGATGGCCCAGGTTACCTCAAGCAATAGATATGATAAAGTCTTTATGTGAGTACAAATTTATTGTTCAGCCTGGATCGTGATCTAGCGCAGGGATAGATAGATGCCTCGTGGGACTCGTTGGTTTCGAGGAGCAACACAAACATCTTAAAATTGATGCACTTCGATACAGCTTTCCATTCGCAGTCCAATAACGAGCAGAAAAAACTAGCAGAATGGGCGAAGACCAACCCAATGCTCTGCTCCTTGAGGAACTCACGCAGACAATTGAAATCTGCGATGGTGATGCTGGAATTGAGCTCAGAGGTTCAGCAACGCCTCAAAACAATACAGCAGAGCAATGGGCGCAAACCTTGAAAAGTATCGTCAACTCAGTGGTCGTCCTGAAAGTCGTAAGTCATCTACAAATTAATTACTAAATTGTTTTCCCCGTCGCTCACCTTTTTCTCTACCTTTTCTGCAGACCCAAACTCGTGCTTTCGACACTGAAGCTGCAGGAAGCAGCTACGCCACGGGATTCGTTGTAGACAAAACCCTCGGCCTCATCCTAACCAATAGACACGTCGTCACTCCTTCCCCGATTGTCGCAGAAGCAGTCTTTCAAAACCGTGAGGAAGTCCCTGTCCATCCCTTATACTACGATCCTATCCACGATTTTGGATTTTTCCGTTTCGACCCAAACAGTTTGAAATTCATGACGGCAGAGGAGGTCCCGTTAGCGCCTGAAGCAGCAGCTGTAGGTCTGGATATCCGAGTCGTCGGCAATGATTCTGGCGAGAAAATTAGCATCCTCTCTGGTACTTTAGCCCGTTTAGATAGGGACGCACCGCATTATAGTAGGAAAGGGTTTAATGATTTCAATACGTTCTACCTCCAGGCGGCTTCAGGTACTAAAGGAGGGAGTAGTGGGAGCCCTGTCGTGGATATTCAAGGGAGGGCGGTGGCCTTGAATGCAGGTGGAAAGAATAAAGCTGCAAGTGCGTACTATTTACCATTAAATAGAGTGGTTAGGGCTTTAGATATACTTCGCTCTTCTTGTAGTCATATTCCTTCTCCTAATTGTTCTTCTTCTACTACAAGTAGTCTTCCTTCCTCGTCACTTCCAATAATTAAATGGCAAGCTCCCGTCATTCCCCGCGGAGATCTTCAAGCTACGTTTATTTTTAAAGGCTATGATGAGGTACATCGGCTAGGTCTTAGGTCCGAAACTGAAGCTCAAGTTAGAGCAGCACAGGCACAGACGAATCACAGTGTTGTTGGGGGTCATACGAATGGCATGCTTGTTTTAGATTCTATTGTCCCCGGTGGCCCCTCTGATGGATTTCTGGAACCTGGAGATATCTTGGTAAAAATAGATGGACAGTATGTATCTGATTTCTTAACAATGGAGGGACTATTAGATACTAAAATAGCCACGGAAGCTCCTAAGAACATAAAAAATGAGAAATTGGAGAAGGCAAACGAGAAAACCGCCGCCGCTGTTCCCTCGGCGACAGTCTGTGTAGAAGTAGAACGTGGTGGCAACCCTCTCCAAGCTACTCTTCCCATCCAAAATTTACATTCTGTGACTCCATCTAGATTTTTAGAAATCGGAGGAGGCGTTGTACATAATCTATCGTATCAACAAGCAAGAAATTTCAGGACCCCCGTAGATCAAGTCTACGTAGCAGAGCCTGGGTATTTACTGGGCAAAGCAGGATGCCCTAAACACTGCATAATAACCGCAGTTGCAGGGCAATCAACTGCAAAATTAAATGATTTTATGGAAATTATTTTGAAATTGAATCATGGGCAGCGGGTTCCTCTGGAGTATTTTACTTTTGATGAGAGGAATAGAAGGAAATTGACAATTTTACACGTGGATTGGGTATGGTATTCGATGCCTAGTGAGTGGGTGAGAGATAATGCAGAGGGGGTGTGGCATGCCACGACCTTGTGGCCGGAATCGTTGAAGCAAAAAGAAGGCTTCACTACGAGTAACGGTGGTGGTGGTGGTGGTGTGGGGGCTAATGAAAATACAAATCTTATCAAATCTTCAACTTCTTCTTTGCCGAGTTCTTCCAAAGGAATAGCGTCTCCTTGTATACAAAGCTCCTGTGCTGGACGCCCTCCACACCCTCCTCCTTCAACTTCATTAACAAAGCCTCAAACACCCGGTCGACAACAACGACAACAGCAACAGCAACAGCAGCACTCGTCATCTTTACCTCTCTCCATTCCTCGGGTACATTCTGTACCAGACGTCGCAACCTCTCATGAACTAGAGAAATGCCAAGCTGGAGTCACCGGCCAGGGAGAGGATGGTCGTCTTCTTGTTGTTGACCAAGGTAAAACTGAAGGGGAAAAAGAAGTCGGTGCTGATGTTTCACCGCAAGGTCTCGGTATTGGTAATGACGAGGAGGTAGGCGAAGTATGGAGAACACAGTTGGAAGAACGTTTACGTGCTGCTATGGTGGCTGTAGACGTAGAAATTCCTCTTGTGGGTCTTACAGATGGCGTTCACTCTCGAAGTTTCTCAGGCACCGGCATTATCGTTCATTTTTCAAAAATTCTCGGCCTGGTGGTCGTCGATAGAAATACAGTATCTATCGGATTAGGCGATATAATGCTTTCTTTAGGCGCATACCCTGCAGAAATACCTGCTCGTGTACGATTTTTACACCCTCTCCACAATTTCGCACTTTTATCCTTCAACCCAACAGAGCTTTCTTCTGAGGCCACTGCCGCCGTTGCTGCTGTTGAATTGAAACCTTCGCCTCCTCTCCGCCGTGGCGAGTCGGTAGAGTTGGTAAGTTTATCTAAAAGCTTACGTATATTACATAGAAGCTCCGTGGTAACATCCCCAGCAATGGCTGTCAGTATTAGTCGAGCTGATGTGCCGAGGTTTCGAGCAGTGCACGAGGAAGTCATCAAACTAGATCAAGATTTTGGGATTAACTATAGCGGAGTTTTATCTGATCGTAATGGAAGCATTCGTGCTTTGTGGGGATCGTACAGTGAACAAGTGGATAAAGAAGATACGGAATGGACAGCTGGGTTGCCAACAGCGGTCTTTCAACCTTGGATTGAAGCGTTAATTTCAAATTTATGCAGCATAGATGGCAGCTTTCTTCCCTCCTCCTCCTATACTCCTTCTCTACCCCCTTCTTCCTCTATTTCTGAGACTAATGGTAGTATTAATGGTATCCCAGTAGGTTTTCCACCTCCAGTAAGGGTTCTTAACGCTGAATTAGAGCCATTACTACTTTCGAAAGCAGCTCAATTTGGTCTACCCCCCGAATGGATTTCCCTCTTGATGGCTCTCGATAAAGAAAGAAGACAAGTACTACGTGTGAGATCAACTGTAGCTGCATCTCATGCAAAGGAAGTGTTGCAGGATGGAGATATGGTGTTGGCGGTGAATGGGCAGCCTGTAAGTTGTTTTGGCCATGTAGAAAAATTAATTTCAGATCTTGGGAAGAAGAGCGACCGCACCTGTGCCGATACAGAAATTGATATAAAAATTGAAAATAGTGAGGATAATGATAAAAGAAAGCCACTGCCACTGCCTTTAACCATATTCAGAGGTGGAGAGGTCATTAATGTTGCTGTTAACCTCGGTGTAGAAGACGGTCTAGGTACGGACAGGTTAGTTCATTGGGCAGGAGCGCAACTACAAGCCCCACATCGAGCGGTGCTTGAGTGCGGCTTTGTTCCAAAAGAAGCCTCTGGTGTGTATATATCACGTTGGCATCACGGTAGCCCTGCACACAGGTTTGGGTTATACGCTCTGCATTGGATTACGGAAGTAAATGGAGAGAAAGTAAAAGATTTAGATGCATTTTTAGCGGCAGTTGCGAAACTACATGATGGGGATGCGGTACGATTAAAGGTACAGCATTACGAGACGATGAGAATTAAAGTGATGACGCTGAAGATTGATTTGAGGTATTGGCCAACGTGGGAGCTGAGATTGGATGCGGCAAGAGGAGAATGGCATCGGGTAGAGGTTAAAAAAGAAGGTGATGATAATTAAAAAAAATCTGGGGTGTTAACTTTTTTTTTAACTTATTTTGGTCTTTTGCGTGTCTCGTATATGGTTGATGCTTTATGTGAATAGATGCACTATGTAATACTGCTGTATATAGACCTTTCAAAACACATCATTATGCTTAGCCACGGGGATTGGGTACCCATTCCCTGCTAAGCTTCAAAAAGAGGAATTGTTGAGGAAATGTCAGCGCGATCGCAAGGCACTCGTAGCACTAAGTTGGCCGGGCTATATTGGTGATTTTCTGCAACGCAATTTAGATCATAATTGCTTTACAAATATCATTTGTGTTGCAAAATGTTGCGGGCGAGGTCTGATGCTCGGTCTACTCGCTAATTATTAAAGAATAGAATGGAGCATTAATTATGGGGTGCACCAGCTCAAAGATTGTGCAAGGCGAAGAACCGCCGCCCGTCGGTATCATTGGGGCCAGCATTATTGTAACCGTGAGTTCTGGGTTCTGAGGTTGCTTCGGAAACGTGGTATTATCTTTTTTTTTTTCAATTCTAAAATGCTCACACAAATGGGTCATGTATCTTTGTAGAAATCTCGTGCTGACGTCACGCCTGATGGCCACAATGGTATTAGCGTACATGATAGTATGAATACAAGTTTGCGATCGGATAGCACTCTGGGTTTCAGTTCTGTGGAACACCCACTCCCCAGTGGGTTTGCTGAAATGGGCGAGGTTTCCGAGCTCCATTGGAAGAGCGGTTCCCAAACCGAAGAACAAACTCTAGGAAGTGAACTTGATGAAATACAAAAGTAAGTTTGAACAATACGGGCAATTTTTATCTGCAATTATTATTAATCCTCCACATGCCGCACAGGACTGACATCTGCCCCTTCCTACGCCTTTTACAGGATTGCATCGGCAGAATTTGAAGTTGGTATGTGTTTGGTAGGTCTTTTCGACACTAAAAATGTCTGGTGGCGTACCAACACTGGCTTCTTCACCCCTGGATTAACTAGAAAGGGCACTTTTTGCGACGAAATCAGATCATGCAGTCAGGACAGTTTTATTGTCACCAACGCAATTGAAGACCCTCGTTTCGCTACCCACCCATCTGTCATGAATCGACCTTTCGCTAGATTCTACGCAGGCGTGCCGTTACAATCTCTTGGAGGTCACTTGCTTGGTACTTTTGCAGTGGTAGATTTCCGTGTTCGGGATCCACCGACACCGAAACAGATTAAACTTTTAAAGACATTAAGTAGCAGAGTAGTCTCTGCCTTGCAAAGGGACGTCGCAGGACATGCATTAAGCGCCCATACAGCTCTCCCTTGCATATGGATGGACGTCAGCACACGTGACTGGAAAGTGATGGGCGTGAATCACGAATGGGAAGAGCTTACTGGAGTAACCAGTACCGATTTAGCTCGTTTCCCTGGGTTATTTAGTATCATGGCAACAGCAGATGATACCGAACTGGAGGCTTTACTTGAAGCTGTAGCTACAAAAATCGAGGAACTGAAGACCGAGGGGAGTGATTATGATCAGAAAAAACCTGGTTTGCAAGCTATCTTGTGTCCGTATGATCCAAGTGGAATGGATTTACAGTTTGTGTTTGCTATTAAACCTGCGAATCGTCTTCCTCCCATCCCAACTAACGCAGTAGCAATCAATCCGTTAACAAAAGATCCTGGCTCGTTGTGGATTGCAGAAGTACATGCAAGGGTTCGTGTCCCTGCTGCGGTACCAGTTACGACCGAACCTGCGCATCGTTCAAGTGAAGTTTTCGTCCCTGTACGTTCTAGTGGAGGTAGAACTCCATTGAATAACACAAACCACAGCTCGTCTGCCTTCCGCTCTGCAGGGACAGCTAGCTCTGGTAATGGTAGTTCAGGAGGGCCTGCCAACATGGAGAACCCTGTCGGTAGCGCAAGCAGTGATGACTTCAGAATTCCTGCTAGATTATCGTCTTTACAAGTAGGCCAGCTTCTTGGTAAAGGAAGTTATGGCAGCGTGTATGCCGGCACTTTGAGAGGGCGACCCGTAGCGGTAAAAATAATTGAAAGTATCTCTGGCCCTGAGCAAGAAGCGCAACAATGGGAGGCGCAGTTTGAAGCATTGCTTGGTATTCAACGCCAGCATCCGAATATTGTCCCTACTACAGATTGGATTAAAGAGGAAAGTACAGGTCAAACTTGGATTGTTCAAGATTTATGTGATCTTGGCACAATGGCCTCGCTCTATAAAGACAAAATTTTAATGGATATGGCCACGAATAAACCAGACATGCTGTCTATTTTTGAAACTGCCTTGGATATAGCTCGTGGAATGGAATACCTACACTCAAGCAGTGTTCTTCACAGTGATCTCTCTTCAAATAATGTCTTATTATGCTCCTCTGATAAAGATGGACGAGGTTTCACAGCCAAAGTGACAGATTTCGGTCTTTCTCGCATTTCAAATCGAGAAATTACGACCAAAACTGTAGGTACAGTGAGCCACATGCCTCCAGAGCTCCTCGTTGACGGTGTAATGACCAAGGCAGGTGATGTTTACTCCTTTGGTGTCGTTCTTTGGGAGATGTGGAACGGCAAAAGAGCTTGGGAAGGTGCTTCTATGGGCCAAGTTGTCTTTGCAGTCACTGTGAAAGACCAGCGATTGACCTTGGCACAAGACGCCCCGCCTGAGTTGGCTGCATTAGTAAACGATTGTGTACGGACTGATCGGAATCTTAGGCCTGAGTTCAGTGAAATTGTGAAGAGGCTGGAGAAAATGGAGGGTGACTGGCTTGCCAAGGACTTGCAACAACAAAATCACAGTTAAAACTGACACCTTCGCCTGATCACATCTTATCCGGCCTCTCTACGCAACTTGCTAATAACTAGAAAATTGAACAAATTAGATAGTCAAATAGATATCTGAATAGATATATGAATACATACTGTTTCGGTGACATATTTGGAATAATTTTACCTTTTGCACTCGTCTAAAGAATAATTACATGAGTCCCCAAGCACGCATGCACTCGACTTGGCAGACTCTGCAAAAATACCCACTCGCTCTTTTTCTTAACACTTTTATATGCTAACAACAGCCTTATATTTATACAAAAAAGTCGCCATTTACCCCTTTATTTCGATCCTGAACGAACGTGGTGTCGTATTTCCCCCCCAAAATGGTACCATAATTTACTTTTTTATTGCTACCTTTTCTTGTGTACATTTTCGTCTTTCTTGCACCGGTTTTCTCTTATTTTATTTAGTTTTACAGTGGCATTAATCCTAATACTACTTCAATACCGAGTTACTGTTTTGGAAACGTACGCATGTTTTTCTTCCCAACTTAACGTTTAAAGAGTAGATTTCAATATCCAGCTTTTGAGATATTTTTCTGTCTACGACGATGGTGGCAAGATGCCTCATGCCACGGGCTTTGACTTAGATTCCGCGCTCAAGGCTCTGCGATTAAGTTAGAAATGGAAATATTACTTCCTCTCACTTTTTATTTATATGGAGCGCGTTTACAGCCACACATGCTGCTTCCAGCTCCTATTAATCCTAGCGGTGGGCACCAGCAATTGCAATAGGATTATCATCAAACAGCTCTCTAATTATCGACACGCTTTGTAGTATCAAAACTAACAAAAAAATGAAAATGTCTTATTATGACCCTTTGCAGCATGTTCATCGCCGGACGAACTCTCCGAAATAAACTAAAAATACAATTAAAATTCAATTTTAAATTTTAGCAGCTTTTGAGGTATGGGTTCTGGCTCGAGCTGTCTGCAGCACTCGGGATCCCGAGACCCGCACCCAAACAAATACGATGTAAGTTATTGCAAATTGTAGTAAACCCCGTCTTATGCAGCTGCTAAACCATTCCAATTCAGCAACACTTGCAGAGAGCCAAGGCTAGACCGAAAGCCGCTAAAGAGAAACGAAGAAAAGGGTCAGGAGTAAGCGAAGATCCGGCAACGGCGACTGCTCCATGGGAGCCTGAGGGAGTAAACGAACTCATAACAAGAGCGCTCAGCGGTGAAAGAAGAGATGCAGACAACCCTTCGGTTAGAATGATGACTTGGAAGCTGAGCGGCGAGGAAATAAATAGTAAAAGAGCTTTACATCGTTTACAGACGATCATGAGGTGAGAATTAGGCCACTTTGTGTTTTCATTATAATAAAATCCCCCTCGTCCATAGTGCCACCGCCGCCCCCTCTTATCAAAAAGAAAACATTCCGTCACTAATTTTCTTTCTTATTTTTTCTTGCTATATCCCCTTGCAGTACGGCCTGCTCGGAGACAGGTATAACCAAATGTAGGACCACCTTGCTAGATTCAACACACGTTTGGATTTCAACTCGCACCGGCGCCTTTAGCCCTGCGCTGGAAGTGCGAGAATCTCCATTTCAACCAAATATTGATGCATTTTACAAACAGCATAGTACCGAACCAATCATGATGGAAGATGTAAGGCTGAACCCCATTTGTGCCAACCATCCAGGCGTTGCTGGTAGACCAAATATGCGATTTTTCTATGGAGGGCCGATGGTCTCTCGAGGCCACTTGGTAGGGATCCTCTACCTATGGCAATCTGAAATTAGCCCCCTTTTACCCCCAGAACAGGTTGATAGATTGAAGCAGCTAGCAAATGAAGCTGTTGAGACTCTGCAGGTGGATATGTTTGAAAGTCTCGGCGCCACGACTGAAAAGGAAAAGGCAGAAATTGAACTACCTGCACTTTGGCTTGATATTTCCACCCCACGATGGCAAGTTATGGGAGCAAACGACAATTGGCTAAAATTAACTGGTATTAGTATGAAACAGATGGCAAATTGCCAAGGTTTATTGGAAATTATGGTTCCATCAAACGAAGCAGCGCTCCTGAAGGCAATGGCATCTGTTGATCTTGAACACCCACGATCAGTTCCAGCTATTTTGTCTCCCACCGGTAAAGGCGGCTCTTCTTTGCAATTTGTCTTTGCTATAACTCCATTTTCAGGCCCATTGCCTGAAGGAATCGATGCTTCTGAACTGCATTCGGTGATTGGCGGAGAAATTTGGAAAGTTGAAGTCCATGCGAGAATTCAAGCGGTGGAAAATGCTTTTAAATCGTCATTAAAGCACTCCAGAGCAGGTTCTACTGCGAGTAGTACAACTGCTGGTGGCGGTGGTGATCCATCGCAGCAACTGAACTGGCACACGTCTCATAGTGGTGGTGGCGGTGGTGGAGACATTATTCTTAATACTGCTTTTTCTTCAAAAGCATCCTCTGAAAAAGCATCACGCGCCTTATCTGTCTCATTTGCCACGCCAGGATCGCTTCAAGGTGCTGTTGACGTTCTCATACCGCCTCGGCTGGCGACATTACAACTCGGCGAGCTTATCGGCAAAGGAAGTTTTGGCAAGGTCTATTATGGGACGCTCAATGACGACCCTGTAGCAGTGAAGGTTATGCAAGCGCCACCTGGACGTGCAGACCTATTATGGGCTGCACAATATGAAACTATGATTGCATCTGATCTACATCATGAGAATATAGTAGAAACAATAGATTGGTGTGAACACGTAGACCCCATGATTGGAGGCATTGTTTGGATTGTCCAGGAATTGTGTGACGGAGGGTCTTTAAACATAGCGCTAGAACATGGGTTGTTACGAGGGGGGAAAGAGTGCTGTCAAGAAGATAAGACATGTGCCCCGCATTTAGGTTTCTATCTTGAGACTGCACTAGATATAGCACGAGGCATGCAATACCTGCATTCTCATGATGTCTTGCACGGTGATCTCTCTTCGAACAATATTATGCTGGTATCAGCCTATAATAGCCGTGGTTTTGTAGCGAAAATTAACGATTTTGGCCTTTCAAGGGCATTCGGTGGGCAAGATGTATCTACACAGACTGTAGGCACGGCGAGTCATATGTGTCCTGAGCTTTTACTTGATGGCCTTAACTCAAAAGCAGGAGATGTGTATTCCTTTGGCGTCGCTTTATGGGAAATGTGGAAGGGGATACGTGCATATAGTGGATGTTCGCAAGTGCAGGTTATATTTGCGGTCACGTGTTCTAATAGTACATTGGAAATTCCACAAGACGCCCCGCAAGAGGTCGCCGGGATGATACAGGAGTGTCTAGATACCAGGTTAAATAGACCTAGCTTTGATGAAATTGTGACTAGATTAGAAGCAATGTTGAAGGAAGTACTAGTTCCAGCGCAGTATTTGCAAGCTGTATGATTCACTCGATAGTTATTCTGAATTCCTTCTTGGTGGTACCTAGTCGTTGCTATGTGACGGTGAGTGCCGTTGCTCTGTTTTTTCCCTCCTGACTTTGATGATGATCTGTATGTACTGTATAACAACTGAATGAACTATATACTTGGTGTATTTATTGCAAATAAATCTGTAAAATACCATGCATGAAAGTGACTGCACTGGGTGCGTAGCTGCCAGGTAGCTTCTGATTCAGAATTTGTGGAGCGACGAAGCCTGCTTTGCACTGTCCTTTTGCTTGAAGATGATAATTGGCGGGCGGTACCCGTAAAAAAATACCATATTTCTGTGCCCGGTAATTGTGTAAACAATATTTGTTAAATTAGAGAATAAACAACGCATGAAAACGTTGCCGGGAAGCCGGAAAGTAAATAAAGATTTTGTGCAGGCTCCGGGATTATGGGTTGTTTGCAGAGCAAACATGTTCAAGTAGGACACTTTACTTGCATTTGAGACATAAATTCACCCTTTGGGATTGCTTCCAGCAGTATGCTTGCACATTCTTTTATACGTCAAATTCGATTTAAAGAAATATTTTGCACTTGCAGGGAAATGGAAATTCGCTTGAAAAGGGCCCCGACTCCGATAAACTTGATGTCAGCAACTCAACACATAGCCATGAGAATAACCCAATAAAAATTGGGACAGGTGCTGCTCAACCCAAAGGCTCATCGCATGAGGGTTCTCGTGAGACGTCTTGCGTGCTTAGCGACGTCTTATCTGACCAAGATATAGATTGGAAACTTGATGTCGAGGACATCGAGTCCAGAAACACCTTCAAAACCTTGGAGCGTATCAAAAGGTAAATTCCCCGCTGCAGTGTCTCGACATCATCTTCCCGCCTTTTTCTATTTGAATGAATACTCACCATTTCCCTCTTTCTCTCCCAACCATTATTCATTTGCAGTAATGCATGTGAATTAACCAACATTGGTAAAAGCAGAATTTGTCTTTTTGACGTGAACCTTGTTCATTTCATGACCACTACCGGCGCTTTTGCACCCGCCATGCCTATGGCTGGCTCGATCATTGGACAACAGTTTGACGATTTCCAATCAACAGGTCACACGGCATTAGTAAATTGTATAGATATGACTACCCATCCACTCTTTAAAAACCATCCTGCTGTTACCCAACGCCCACATGTCAGTGCTTGGGCCGGCAAGCTTTTGATTACCGAGAATGACCATCCAATGGGTCTTCTATTCGTATGGGATTCCAAAATTGGACACGAGATTACAGAAGAACAAGAAGAAAAGTTCACAGCACTGGCTTTAGAAGCAAAGGAGGTCTTGCAACGTAGCATGTTCCGAGGCATCGGTTTAGAAGATAATAAAAGCTCAAGCAATTCTAACGCAGAGGAATCACCAAGTGAACGAACACTTGCGTCTGTTTGGGTAGATGTGGATGATCCAGAATGGCGTGTTATTGGAATAAACAAACAATGGGAAAGCCTCACCGGTGTTGGACTAGACACATTTTCAGAATACCCCGGGCTTTTGAGTGTGATGGTCCCATCTGATGGCAGTGACACGGCATCAATGCGATTTAATATTCTAAAAGCTTCAACGAACCAAGAACTCCGCGCTGGGGCCACATTACCAACAATTCTCTCTCCTCGTGCGAATAGTGGAGCGTCCTTGCAATATGCTATGATGTTGAAACGAGCTACGAGCCCACCACCAATGCGTTTATTTGAAAATGATACTGCATTGCGCACCCCTCCAGTCTCCGGTAGCCCGAATATGTGGGTTGTTGAGGTTCATGCTCGAGTCCAAGCCGACGTTCACATGGGTGAATTTTCTTCAGCAGATCTCGCCAGCATTGTAGGATTAATAACGACAAATGGCAGTGATAGCGGATCTGCAAATAACACTACAGGCTCTGCAGCCATGTCTTCAGCGGTTTCTGCAAGTACACCAATCGGTGTTCAAGCACCTCGGATACCGCCCCGCCTTGCCTCTTTGAAAATTGGAAGATTAATCGGTTCTGGAAGCTTCGCTAATGTATATGCTGGATATTTGGGTTCTCGCCCTGTAGCTATCAAGATCATGCACCACCGCCACGGGCCTGACTCTTTTAGAGAAGAGTGGACATCGCATTATGAAGCTTTGATGACGGTAGATATTTCTCACGAAAATGTAGTCACCACATTGGATTGGTGCAGATTAGAAGACGCACGTGGGGTTGAAGTATGGATTGTACAAGAATTATGTGAAAAAGGGTCTTTATCTGCAGCCTTAGGAGCAAATATCTTTAGTGCCAAAACTTCAAACGTAGAGGATAGTACTAGTAGTACTGGAAGAAATTACGAAGTTATTCTGCAAACTGTGAGAGAAATTGCCCTCGGAATGCGATATTTGCATTCTGAAAATGAAATGCACGGAGATTTATCTTCAAACAACGTGCTTTTAGGGCAGTATGAGAATGCGAGAGGCTTTATAGCAAAGGTGACTGATTTTGGGTTGTCTCGCAACTCACAAGACGATGTCACAACAAAAACTGTTGGTACCGTGAGCCATATGCCTCCAGAGCTGCTTTTAGAAGGTTTAATGACCAAATCTGGAGACGTCTACTCGTTTGGAGTGATTCTCTACGAGCTCTGGACTGGAAAACGAGCTTGGGATAAGTTGTCTCAAGCTCAAGTCATCTTTGCAGTCACCTGCAAAAATGAATTTTTAAAGATGCCAGAAGATGCGCCTGCAGACTATGGCGCTCTTGCAATGCAATGTATGTCCCCAGATCGAAATGGAAGGCCTACATTTGATGAAATTGTGGCTAGACTTGATTTGCTATTGGCTGAATTACCTGGATTCCTTGCCAGCCCCAGCGCGGCGGGTCTGGAAACGAGCCTCGCAACATCTGTCTCCTAAAGAACAACGACAACAACAATAATAATAATAATATCTTTAATAACTATAAAGTCATTAGGCACTATTGCCGATTACTCTTTATCAATAATTTGGTTAAATATTCTTAGATAGTATTGCTTTTTCTCTTTTCTTTTCTCTCAACTTAAAGTTGAACTTTCTCCACTCTGAACCTCTCTGCAGCAATTCAAAATATACTTGATTTTCTACTCTAAATAGTCTCTGAGACGTTGAAAACAATTTATTTTCCTTTCTTTTTCCTCCCACCACCATGTCTATTCATAATAAAGTCCTTACAAATTTATAATTCAATGAAATTATCAACGTTTTCTTGTCAAAAATTACCTTTTTCTCAAGTTTAAAATGTTTCAAACAACTAACTCTCTCTAGTAACCAGCCCCAGAATTGCTTCCTCCATGATATTGAGAGGAATTCCACCGAGCAATACGCTCCTGAGCTAAAGAGGAATGCACCTCACGTACACTACCGCTCTTCAAACCGCTTTGTCGACTTCCACTCAGCCTTAAAGTAGTAATATGACCAGCACCAGCATCAGCTCCACTGATGTTCTGAGTAGCGACAACAGCATAATTTCCAATATAACCGCCATTATTACCAGTCATTCTAGATGGGTTGACAGAAGTGGCACAGCTGGCGTCCAGGCAACCACCATAGCTGCCGCTAGTGTATGACATACTCTGTTGTTGTTGCTGCTGCCCCTGGACTTCTTCTTGAATTTCTTCTCTGTAAATGGGAGAAGGGGTAGGCCCCTGAGCAGCAGTCACCATAGAAACATTCAATGGCTTATTTGCAGCAGCAGTAGTATTAGCTCGAGAAGAAGGGTGTTGCTGCTGCTGACTTTGACTTTGAGAAGTCTGTTGTAACTGCCTCAAGTGCGCTTCCAAGCTATGACGCAAGGTAGAAGGAGAGATTCCATGCGCTACAGTTTCAGAAACACGCACACCCATACCCAAAGGAGCAGGAACGATAGGTTCCAGCAGCGCTTTATGCTCTTGCCCAGGCTGAGCAAGTTCAGCAGCAGCAAAACGTTCAGCTGCTGCTGCGCGCAGCACCTCAATCGCAGCATCGTCAAACAAATGAGCATCTCCTTGTCGAACACCGCGTGCTAAAGGTCCAGTAGGGGTGTTCCCAGCGTTAGAAATAATAGCAGCCATGATTTGATCCAGGTTGACTGGAGATAAGGTCAAAGGGAAAGCAGGCAAAGCATCTGAAGGAACACCAGGTAACCCAGGCAAGCTACGCCGCAACTGAGCTGCGAAGGCTTTGCTCAACACTTCAGCAGCTTGATCTTGAATAGAAGGAGGTATGCTACTATTAGTGCCACCAGGAGAAGGAGTTAGAGCACCGCTGTCTACAAAAGGAGTTGGTGTGGATTCACGAACATATGTGTTGTCGGGTGGTATTTGTTGGTGCATTCCCTGCTGGTGGGAGAAATAGGAGTGCTGCTGTTGGGAATAGGAGCGAGTGTCTCTTGATTTCTTAACTTGGGAAGCATTTTTCACCAACTGTTTGGCCAAATTAAGGTCCAAACCAGGAATAGAAACTGGTTGTTGCCTCAGGCTGTTTCTGATAGAACCCTGGCTAAATTGACTATGCTGCTGCTGTTGCACTGGTTCGCGGACGTATTCTTGTTCTAGAACTGGACTGTGAACAGCACAAGGAGACTCAACAAACTGATATTCACCTTCTTCTTGTTGCACCTGCTGCTCTTCTTCTTCTTCTGCTTTTCCATTGAAAGAGCCACGAGGAGAGTTTGGCAAGGAGAAGGACACTCGTTTGGAGCTACGTACTCCAGCAGCAGCACCAGCTACAGCAGCTGTAGCTGACGCTGCGTGTTGAACCCATTGAGTACTACAACAGAGCTCATGCTCTTCTTCTTCTTCAAACCTTTCCCTAACAACAGCACTAGCACCACCAGCACCGCGCCCTCTGGTTGGCTTTTCAGGGCTACCAGCATCATCTTCTAAGGCGTTATCATACCTCTGAGCAGCTGTTGTACCCTGATACCCAAATTGCAAGCTTGTAGGAGCAGAGGCCATTGGATTCTCAAGACTCAAGCACGCAAGACTACTAGCACCGTTGGAGCACTCGACTTCTACTTGCTCTTCCTCTACTGGAACCTCTAACGCAGCAACAGAAGACCGCCATACCCTCTCATTAGCTGGTATAGGTTGTAAAGAGGCATCACAAGGAAGCACAGAGCTTTCAGGCGTAGTAATAACATTATTATGATTGCTATCCACAACACCATCATCATTTCTATTACTGTCACCGCCACAGGCAGCACCACCAAGAGATTTTCTACTCCACTTTACGTGAGGAGTATCTTGAGGAGAAACAGAAACATCTGCAGAAGCTCTAACAAGAGGTCGTAACGTCACAGGTGACGAATAAACACCAATATCAGCACCAGCGTCGGTAATAGAACCATCGTCGCTGTGAGCCGACACCACTTCTGTTTCTTCTTGCGGTACAGCCTTCTCTTCCTTCTTCTGTTGCTCCTGCTGTTGCATAATCAATGTGCTGGATCGTAAGGAAACGTCTTCTACTAAATTTCGAGAAGATGCAAGCATTCGAGCTACAGGGGAAGAAAGCACAGCAACAGCGCTGGTGTCTCCTTGTTCGCCGCTGCCGCCGTCGTCCTCCACCTCTTCAGTAATATAAGGGGAAGATTCCCCTTCAACTTCAGTATTCATTAAAGAATCTTCAATCTCTGTAATGGGCAAAGAAGCTTCCTCTTCTTTTTCTTCTTCTGCATGCACGTCAACTTGAGCTTCTTCTTCAACTACATCGTCAGCGGGGCTAGTGGCATGGGCCAGCATTGCAGCAAGAGAAATAGCAGGAGCACTAATTCTCATCGCAATAGCCTTATTATCTTTCTCTCCTTCTTCCTCGTTAATTACTACTAAGCCATTATCTGTAATAGAGCCTCCGTTCATGCTGTGATTCTCAAATAAATCAGCGAGGCCAGTGGGCGCAGCGACACTGTGACGGTGAGTAATAGCCAATGCAGCTAATCTATCTTTCGCGCCTTTGTCTGTGAGCAACGTCTTACGTTGATCAGCAGTTAAACGACTGTAGGCGCGAATAGTAGATAAAACACGGTCTCTTTGTTGTAAAGGAGGCGTTGCCATCGTAGTTGCACTTTCTTCTTTCTTTAAAGTGGTCGTTGTAGAAGTTGAAGGAAAGAAAGAGCTGCCCATGCTATGACGCACGCCTTGCTGCTGCTGCATATCACCATCAGCAGTTATATCAGTATTCCTAGGTCCTGGATTGGTTCCAACAGAAGCAGGAGCAGAAGAAGGTCTAGCACCGTCTAAAGCTGCATTTTCAGCATGCGCTACATCTAGCTGAGTGCAAAACGTAGCCAACAAAGTGAAAAACGCAGCAGGTTCTTCCATTGTAGAAGGTTTGCTATTTAAGAAAGAACGAAGCTCCATAAACGCAGCATCTGCTTCTACAACAGAGCCATTGGCGCCAGCAAGACGTTCAGTAGCGATAGACAAGAGCTCATCCAAGTGCGCAACGTCAGCACCACCATCGCGACCAGCTCTGTGCGCTGCTTCAATGCCCTCGGCCAAGGCATCAAGCTCAGCACGCAGATCTCCTAGAGAAATGCGAGAGGCCACACGGCAAGTGGGCAGTTCAAAAGTCAAAGAAGAACAGTCGGGATGTTGTCTAGAAACTTCTCGTGCAAGGAAATGAAGAAGCGTTTTACTGCGAGATGTAGTAGACTTGATATCTCGCAACTTAAGCAGAGTATCTACTTGGAAGCCAGCTGCAGAACCAGCACGATTTCCAGCATTAAGAAAGTTTCCAATACTCAACGCAGTTTTTAAAATAGAACGCAGGAGAGAGCTTTCTCGCACTTCTGTGCAGGCAGCAGTGACAGAACCAGCTGCCTCTCCAACAGCAACAGCTCTGGAGTCAAAGCTGTGGAGGAAGACAATAGCTTGTAAGCGAGCTTGCAACGCAGGCACAGGTAACACAGACAGCATAAACCTTTCACAAGGGGTCAGACATTCCATGTTTCCTTTGTATTTAACTAAAAGCTGACGTTCATCCTCAGTAGGCATGCAAGGAAGGATGCTCTCAAGCTCTTCTAAACCCAAAATTCGACCAGAAAGAGAGTTGTTACTATTTTCATTCTTCTCCTCCAAAGTTTCATCTATTTTTCCCTCATCATCGTCTCCCACAAGACGCAATAAAGCACGTTTTGCGTCTTCAGGGGAAAGTTTCAACCGAGCAAGCATCGCACCAACATTATTCGCCCTGTTCAAAGTTACCAGTCGAGGTCCAGCCGCAGTAGTACGCGCAGTAGCAGACGTCTTCTTAGTTCCAAGTGGATTCGCTTTTGCAGCAAACTCTTCTTCTAATTGAGCAAAATCAATTTCAAGGTTGTTATTTTCGCTGCTGGATTCTGGCAACTGGCCCCAGACTGTTTTTTGGATAATAGACTCACGAGGTTGAACTTTATCCCAAAAGAGCTTTAATGTAGGACGGGAAGGAACAGGACCTACTTTTCCAGGGGGAAGACGGGAACCAGCAGTAGCAGAAGGAGCGGCAGGTGGAGGTGGAGGTGGGGGAGGAGGTGGCGCTGCTGCACCTTTCTTTGAAGAAACCACAGCCTCCTGAAAAGCAGTAGGAGTAGGAAGGGGAGGTGCAGGTGGTGGTGCAGCTTTTTTCTTCTCAGTCTTCACAGATTTTTCACCGCCATTACCAGCCTTCTCACTGCCGTGAACAACAACTTTCGTAGCAGGTGGCTTTCCAGCATCTAAACTAACATCATGGAAAGCAACCGCTTCCACCGGAACAGACGAAGCCGTCTTATTTTCCTCTTCTTCAAGCTCTTCAGTTCCTATCAATGTCTGCTTCACCGTACTCCCACTTGAAGTAAATGATTCAGTTGGAGCTACTGGTGGTGGAGAAGGTGGAGCTACCTCGCCTGTGACCAGCAAATGAGACACGCTGTGCACCCCACTATGCTTTTTAGCAATGTGACCCAAACAAGTAATACGCAGACACTTTTCTACGATGGTATCTACACCGAGACGGAACACATGTTTCAGCTGCTTTGTAGATTTAGGCTGAAGAGGAACTTGGCCAAGTAACACAAAGGGCGCTGTAGGGGTAGGCGCATGTTCAAAACATAACAGCGCCGGCACAGTAATTGCGTCCGCAAAGGTGATTCGGATAGCTACATCGCGGTATCTCTTTGCACCAAGTTGAAGCATGCAGGAGCTTTGTGTACGAGGAGCTTTATGCGCACGAGTCTTCCAAGTGGCTGCGGCCGAGGCTGCAGAACCGGTTTTGCGGTGGGTACCCATAGATGCAGCCTTGGCGCTGGCAGCAAGGACTTCTTTACATCCTTGGCCTGTCGCAGTGATAACACTACGCACAATAGGCTGATCTGCAGAAGCAGAAGCAGGTACTGCTGGGGGAGCAGGAGGAGCTACTGCTGCCTGGCGGTCGGTTTTGGCAGTTGCTGCTGCGCCGCTGGCTTTCAATGCTGCTGCGCCGCTGGGCGGCAGGGGTATAGCAGGAATGGATCCGGCATGACTTCTAAGAGCTTGTAATTTCTGATCGTAGCCTTCTAATTCGCGTTGAAGTTTATCAGCAGCAGCATCGAGCAGAGCCTCGCTTGCCGCGAGTGAACTGGGAGGACTTTGAGGAGCAGTGGAAAGCAGAGAACCCTGATGATGTTGATTCTTAGAAATAATAGAGTTTCTGCATAGGTAGAGGTATCAAAGTGAGATTTTAATGGCAAAAAGCCGAAGAAAAACAGTAATGAAAATGTGAATTGCATGTGAAGGCTCACCCTTTTGCAGGATGCAGTGCCTGGCTCTTTCGCGTTAACCTCTCAGATACTGATTTTCCTGCAACACTTTCTCGCAATTTATCAAGCTCTTGGCGCCTCTGGAGCCGAGCTACATACTGCAAAATGTCCAACGACCAACCATGCTCAGTTACTATTCAAGCTTTCAAACGGGTTATTCATTCCTCAGAAAAATTCTAAATAAATATATAATACTTACCGAGCTGCCAACAAGTGAGGCAGCAACGCCAAGACGGTCATTCTCTTTACCGTTCATTTTGATGTGCAATTAATCAAGGCTATTCATTAATAATATAACATTCTGTGCTTGAATACATATCAATTACTTAATATATTAGCCAATTAATTTAATCAAACCAAAGATTTTATCAAGGATCTTGGGCTGTCGCAATTTTTTGGCGAATTTTCCTCCTGCCAGCAATTTCTCGAAGCTGCCAGTGACCTTGCCGGCGAATGCCTATTCCCCAATTTTTAAAGTCTGAAGAGAGGTGCCTGCGAAACTAGTATTTACATAGAAAAGATAAGAAACTGTGCAGCAAGAATCCCATAAAAATTTTTTTTTCTGAAAATGTGCCCTACGGCGAAGCAGCCGGCAACATTTGCTGCTGTCGCTCAGCGATTTCAAGGCTTCAAAATTTAGCGTTTTTCGGCGAATGCCGGCGGATCACCGACCAGTAAGAACACTGATTATCAGACTTGCTCATTTTTATCTTCCTTTATGCAGCCCCAGCAAACTGTCCAACCTCCCAAACCAGTGGGCACGCCGCTCTTATCGTGAAATTTACTCCCATTGTTCTCATTTACAATTCGTTATAAGTTTTACGGCATCAACACTTCAGGTACACCTGCATCAAACTCACATCGCCAATAACGTACAGGCTTTCCTCCTTGAGCGCTCTTTGTTTTCAACGCATGAACACCCAGCTTGCCCTTTCTCACCGACACTGTCCCTGCAACCCTTCTCATATCTGCATGCTCTCGTGCAGTGCCTTTAAACAGCTCAACAGATGCATCAAACCCTGGTGGAAGCCTTAATTGCACCCCTGCCTTCTCTGCTAACGCTAATGCTTGGGTTCCTGTATATAAACGATGATATTCCATTTGCATATCTTCACCTAGACAGCGATAAAAGCTAAGTGGCTCAGCTAAAATTGGACTATTTTCATCGTCATCATTAGTAGTAGCGCCTTCCACTTTGGACGAGGTAGTAGGAGTAGAAGAAGATGAATCTATTGGTCCTAGGAGTATTGCTTGTTGTTTATCTTTCACGTTTAGTGTCAGCTGTTTACCACGTAGGTGTACTGCTTCAGCGAATGTGACTGCCTTTGTATTCACTAAACGGTACCTCGCTTTCACTGTACTACCACGTGGAGCTCGGTGTAATACTTTGAGGGGTACAGCGTCGTCTGCCGCTTGAGGGAGGCCTGATGGGATGGGGGGTAATGGGGGTAACGGTGCTCTTGCACGAGCTATTATTTGACTTTCTTGAGGGGAATCTTCAAAATCTTCTATACTTTCTTCTTCTTGTTGTTGCTGTTGATCCTCTCGTGGGTTGTAACTTTTGAGCCCAGTATACTGATTTTCCTGGGCATCACTGTAATCGTGATTTGAGCATGCTATAGAAAGTGGACTGGGCTCTTCTCCTCCTTCGTCAATAACAATAAGGATAGCATTCTCTCTTTCTTTTGCTGGATTGACTTGACACCCACCACATGCAGTTTCGATATTATTATTATTATTATTATCGACACTGATACAATCCTCTTCTTCATCTTCATCTTCCTCCCACCACTCTGGTTGACCACCGCACTGGATTATTTCACCTACAGCAGCAGCACCAGAAGGAGAAGGAGAGCACCTTTGCTGCTGCATATTACTAGTGTAGTCTCCCGCGTGCTGTTCACCGTCACAGGCATGATCACTACTTGAAGGAGGGCTGTCTTTCACTCGTGTCTTTGTTGTCATGTCATCAGGTCTTTGTAATTCTAGAGGGGTCATGTCAGACATAGGCGTTGTGCTGCTGCTGCTGCTAGGATCTATCGCACCCTCTGCTATTCTCAACGATGGCAGCGGTGATTTCCCGGTTACAGCAGCAACTCCGAAGGAAAAGGAAGTATTCTCTTCTTCGCTGGGTTGAAGTGGCAATGGTGTTTGAATCGATTGTGGTTGTGATCCTGAAGCCCATAGATCATCCTGGCTATCCCACCATCGAGGAGATTCCTGCAGCTGAGGAGAAGAAATTTCAGCAACACCTTCTTCATCCTCTTCAGTTTCAAGCTCTGTTGCTGGTCTCAAGCTGGGAGAAGATTCTCCAACAGCTACAGTCATTTCAGAGGGTATTTCTGTTCTACAAGGAGATGCTGCTGGCGTTTCTCCAGCGCTGTTTGTTTGCAACGAGACTTTGGTTGCAGCGGGGCTTGGCGCTGAATTTTGTTCTGCTGCTCCTTCTATTTCCGCTTCGGCTATTTTAGAAGCTTTTGATGCATTTGGAGTGACGGCTAGTTTCTCAAGTTGCTCAATTACGTTCTCTACTGGGTGTAGAGGTGTTCTGTTGGGTGTTGCGGTAGAGTCTTGTTTGCTAGAGAGTCGTTCAGTTGGTCGGGCAGCGGTTAGTTCAGCTTGCGCCACTTCAGCTTTTGCAGCTGGTGTCGCATGTTTAGCACTGATCTTCACTAGATATGGGTCTATGCAAAGAGGTTCTCCTTGGTGGATGGAATCCAGAAGCCATTGCAGGCGCACAATAGGTACACCCCACTTGGCAGCAACCTGAATCTTCTTTGACCTCATAGATTCAGCATTGAAGATATTGTCGTGTACAACCAAATGCGTGGTCCAGCCATTGATGAGATCGCCGCAATATATTATTCCTGCTTTAGAGCACAGCGATCTTAGGTTTGCTCTCGAAGAGCCAGAGAAACCAGTTCCAGTTAATGTTATTTCCGAAAAAGCTGTTGCATCGTAGCACTGCAGACGTTTGATCCTTGAAAGGAGCGAGTCCATGATGATATTGTTGCGTTCCACACTGTCATACAGATTTAAAAACTATATTTCTGCGGAGAGGTCAACAGATTTGGTTATGTTTGATTCGCTTAATTTTTCTTTCTCAAAAAGTTTCTGCAGAACAGAGGATAGAATTTGGGCCCACGCATTATCAAGAACATCTGTCTAACTAGAATTGTCATATTTACAAACTTTTCAGTGAAAGGCACCTGCGCATTTCTCTTTCACGACGTCTAATTGCTTTGCAGGAGCCACAATTTTAATACCCACCACTAAATTCTTCTTTATTATACCGCATTTCTTTAACATACATCGACGTAAAACTACGTCAGTTGATTATGTCCGCTCCTTTGCGTTTACTCGCTCGTGGAAGGCAACTGCAAAGATGTGGCTCGAATCTCCGACGCCTCTCTTCCACTTCCTCTTCTAAACAGCTGTTGCTTCTCCCTGCCCTGTCCACCTTGGGCAGCAGAAGAATAAATTATTCGCCCGTATATTTTCCCTCTAGAAAACAGCTGTGCACCCAGGCAAAGGCAGATGCCGGCACTGGCGTTGCGGCAGCGACAGACCGGAAAGCAGGCTCGGCCCAAATCGGCGGCAGTGGCAATAATGGCAGCGGTAATGGTTCTTCTTCAAAAGGCATCATTGATGTCAACCCTCCACGTGGTACCCGTGATTTCCTTCCTGAAGATAAACGTCTCCAAAATTGGCTCTTTTCAGAATTTGAAGCAGTAAGCCGATCTTTCGGTTTTGAGCAAATCGATTTCCCAGTTTTAGAAAGCGAGGAGCTTTTTGTCCGCAAAGCCGGTGAAGAAATCACTGAACAGCTCTACAACTTTGAAGATAAAGGCGGCCGTCGAGTCACGTTACGTCCTGAATTAACTCCTTCTCTAGCCAGGTTGGCGTTACAAAAGGGCAAAGGCTTACCGCTGCCAGCAAAATGGTTTGCCATTGGTCAATGCTGGCGATACGAGCGTGCTACCCGTGGGCGAAGAAGAGAGCATTATCAATGGAATATGGATATTATTGGCGTTCCTGGAGTTGAAGCAGAAGCTGAGCTTCTTGCTGCTATCACTACCTTTTTTTCTAGACTTGGACTCTCCTCTGATCAAGTTGGCATTAAAGTTTCATCCCGTAAAGTGCTGCAGCAAGTCTTAGCTGCCTGTGGAGTGGACGATGCAAATTTCGGACCTGTATGTGTTATTGTAGATAAAATGGAAAAGCTACCCAAGGAAAAAATTATAGAAGCCTTGGGCAATGCTGGGCTCTCAACCGAAGCAGTTGATAAAATCTTAGCTTCGTTAAACATTCGCGATGTAGCTCAACTGGAGGCACTTCTAGGTGCTGAAAATGAAGCAGTCTCTGATTTGAAGAAATTATTTGAGCTTGCAGAAGCGTATGGATTTGCTGATTGGCTTGTTTTTGATGCTTCTGTTGTTCGAGGCTTGGCGTATTATACAGGCATTGTCTTTGAAGGGTTTGACCGCGCCGGTCAACTGCGCGCAATTTGTGGTGGTGGTAGATATGATAAACTCCTTGGTACGTTCGGTGGTGAAGATCAACCATGTGCTGGATTCGGTTTCGGCGATGCTGTGATAATAGAGCTGTTAAAAGATAACAACCTACTGCCCACGCTGGGCCATAAAGTGGATGATTTGATTGTTGTTATGGATGAATCACTGCGAACCGCAGCATGCACGGCAGCAACGAAATTACGTGCTTCTGGAAGACAGGTGGATCTTGTGTTGGAGGGAGGCAAGAAGATGAAATGGGCCTTTAAGCAAGCAGAGAGGTGCGGGGCATCGAGGTTGGTGTTGTTTGCTCCAGACGAGTGGGAGAAGGGGCAAGTGAGGGTGAAGAATTTAGAAACTAGGGAGGAAGAAGATGTTTCATTTGATAGTCTTTGTTAAAGAATAAGTACCATATGCTATTCATCTCAATTTTTGTAATAAGCAGCCATGCCAAAATAAAACCCTTTCTAAAGAAAAGTGATTGTGGGGAAGCCAGCTAAAATTCTGCTGTCACAACATTTCTCTCGTTACCAGAGCACCTAAAGGGTTTCTCCTCAGATTTAATCTATTGTATTCTCGGGAAATACATTGGTTTGAAATACGCCTGCCACCATGAAGGTCGCCTCTCTTTTTCGCAGCGCTGCCCGTTTGAAATTCAATTCCATTGCGATCAAGAGCTCTTATGAAACTGGCACATTTTATGTGGGAGCTAGGTAATGGCCTGCACTTGAAAGTCCTTTATACGTGTTTGACAGAAACAAGGCCAGCGATGAATCAAATAAAATTCCTTTCTTTTTCCCAACAGATCTTTCGCCTCCACACCCGCCAAGACCTTGAGCAGCAAGCCTTTCACCAGCTCTCCAAGCTTCTTTACCTCTTCCGGCCGCACGATGTCTTCATCTATCGTCCCAAATGCAGGAAGCTGTTCTTGCGGAGAAGCATTCCAGAAAATCTCTTCTGGCACCCATCAGTACCTCGACGTTCGAGCCCCTTCTGAATTTGAGGCTGGGCACGCCGAAAATGCAGTAAACATTCCTGTATTCTTTATGGGGCCTAGTGGTATGAGCCCAAATCCTGATTTTGTGTCCCAAGTTGAAGCTACCTTCCCCAAGGAAGCCGATATCCTCGTGGCTTGTGCTGCGGGAAAAAGATCGGCAATCGCTGTTGATATGTTGGAGCAAGCAGGGTATAGTGCACTAGTCGATGTGCAGGGAGGGTTTCAGGCTTGGATAAGCGAAGGTCTTCCTGTAAAGAAGTAGAGCAGAGTGAGGAAATGTTGAATACTAGTTTAGTTGCACGCGTAGCACCTGTTGACGCCGAAAAGGTTTTATTTTTGTTATTGTTGTTCTCTCTCGATTTGAATTTTGCGTTTGTTTTGGCAGTTGACGCCAGTAAAAATTTACAAAAAGAAATGCTTATTGTGGTAGGATTAAAGTTTAAGGAACAGAGCTCAAGTTTCAAGTTTAATTTATTCATTTCCAGACAAAATGTATTTATATATTTTTTCCTTGTTCTTGCGTTGTGTTAGTTGCCTTGAGGGGCAAAGGTGGAAAGAAACCCACTTTAGCGCACCATTCAAAATCACGTTTTAAATGGGCAGCAGATAATGTATTTCCACGAATTCCAGAATTTGTGCAATCGAAAGAATAAACTTTCTTTTTAGGCGGTTCTTGCCCAAAGGCGAGTTCCAATGGTCTCAAGGCATTGTTGTCTTTTGCACAGCTGAATAATCTTTCTCTCCAAGCAGCATACTGTACCTCCTCAAATTGATATCCCAGTTGCTTTAATACATTCACAGCCAGCTGGAAAGGAGGTGGATTTGGGTTTGTTACGTGATAGGTACGACCACATGATTTTCCTTCGATGGCAAGCGCCTTGTCGCAAATAACTTTTGCTGCTAGATCTCCAGGAATAATATTCAAAGCAAATTGATAATTTGCTGGAAAGCACCCCATTTGAAGACATCCTTTTATCAAAAGCATACAGTAATCGCTTTCGTTCGCACCACCACTGATGGAATCTCCACCTACACGGCCAAGGCGCTGAACGGCAGTGTATAGCCCTGCCTGTCCAGCAGCGAGAACGAGACGCTCAGCGACCCACTTACTCTGATCATAGCCTGTAAAGTTGGCTAGATATTCAGGATCAGGGTTGATATATTCTTCTTTAATTGCTCCAGTCATTGTGCGGGGTAGTGCACCACCTGTGCTTATTTGATGCACGGGCTTGGCATATACACCCCTGGTACTTAGACGCAGCAATTCCAAAACAGCATCGACATTTGATGTTTTAAGACCAGCGTAGCCTCTTGTTACGTTCACCATGGCACCATTGTTGATAATAACGTCTACTTCATCAGCTAATCGTTGCATTGTGGGGGCATCAAGGCCCAACGATGGTTGTCCAAGATCGCCTGGCAGCACGTAAAGGCGAGGAGCAGCTATTTCTAACCATTCCGACGCTGTATAGAGCTCATGATGGAGTAACTGCTTGCGAATACGGTCAACACCATCTTGAGAAGACTTGCAGCGCACCAAGCAGTACACGCGTTTAAGACCTCGAGGAGGCCGCAGGAGCTCACGCAGAATAAAGCCACCAACGAAACCAGTAGCTCCAGTCAATAATACCACTTCTGGAGGACCAGGTTTCACTGTTTGGAATGGGCTAGCTGTACCAACAGGGGCTTGTACGGGTGCTGGACGAATATCAGACGGCAGCACAGCATCTCTCCGCATTTCTTCAACCACAGCCGCAGCGTCTACTGCCGCAGCTGGCTGCTGTGCTTCAGAATCATACCAGGTGCCTAGGTGCGTCAACGGATAGCCTTCAGCATATGCTCCTTCATCTACACTTTCGCCCTTCATGGCGACACTAAGTGCACCGAGGGCACTACGCTCCTCCAGCACTGCATTGGGCATGACATGTGCACGGGGACCTAGGGTTACCTCTGGGGCTATTTCAACACCCAAACACTCTACAGTGCCGTTTTCGACATTGTGCACATTGATTTTAGCACCGCGGTTGACGATGACGCCATCACCAAGTATCAGCAGGTCTGTTTCTGCCAGAGGCAATCCATCTAAATACACATCTTTGCCAATAGAGGCCCCTAGAGCGCGAAGATACCAGCCTGCCCAAGGAGTGCCCATCAACGCATTGAGGAATACAGCGCCAGCGAGGTCAAACATACTAGAAAGCGCAGCAGAGCGGATCAATGCCCATTTTCCATACAGGCCGTGCCTTCCGATTTGAGTACGGCCAAGGAGAATACGCTTGCACGCCAACAACAAGATTGCTGAAGACAAACAAAACACGACAGCTGCCACAGGAACCAAGCAATACGCCAAAGTTTTGCTACTCGTCGTCCCTGCCACGTCGATAATAAATGCAGGGGCTACCAAGGCTGCAAACAAGAAACATGGCAACAAGAGACATGGCACTATTAAGGTAAAGTACGCACTGATTCCACCTTGCATTTCTTGCAGCTGTCCAACAATGGTAGAAGCTTGAGAGAAGAGTGGAGATGCCATTCCCCACAGAGAGATGCCAGAAGGTTCAGCTGCGTTTGTTGCTGCTACTTTGGGAGACATTGATGCAGAAAAAGGAGACACGCCGAGCGATTTAGACTTAGCGGGCCTCTTGATTCCAGCAGAACTCGATCGCTTGGTAATACCTTCGTTATCAAGAACGCCGGTGACTGGTCCATCCTCTCCAATAGCATTTAGCCCAGAAAAGCCTCTACTCAACAGGGATGATTTTCTAGCAGAGAGATTCCTGGAGGACATTGCGTGGTCGAGAATATGCACAGCAAGCAACCTTTGACTTTTTTGCCAGCGAGTAGTATTGCTGCCTAGAGACCTTGAGCTTAAGTTCCGCATAGAAATCGTTGAAGCAGAAATACCTCTTGAGCTGGCTGCATTTGTAAGACCCGGGTCAAGGCAAAGAGCAGGACTACCTGCCCAAACAGAACCGTTTTCCAACTTGGAGAAAGGTTGGATAATAGTTTGCACACCCACCAGCGATGAAAAACCTAAAGTGCTGCCAGGAAGAACCAGCGCTCCATCTGCAACAAAAGTACTTGATTTCACAGTTGTTGGTGCAATAAGAAGAGTGTCTGCAAGCACAGCACCGCCCAGCACAAGAGCATCTGAACCAATGACTACAGCATCGCCGAAATTAAGTTGATCAGCACCAGCAAGCATTAACGGATGCATTTTGTAAAAGATAGTCTTCTTTCCCAGCTTGGCTCCGAGAGCACGCAAGGTCAGAGGCATCAATGGCGTCTTGGTAAAATGCTTGCAAAAGCTTCGTGCTAATGGCGCAGTAAACCAGAGATCAACTAGTTGATAACGAACGGCATATGAGCTAGTAGCCTTGTATTTGCCAGGCTTGGTGCGACCAAGAACAAGCCATTTCAGCGCCACTACTTGAATCATGTAGAGAGGGAAGGACAGAACAAATCCGAAAGCTAGAATGAGAACCAGCACAGCAGGACTGTCGTTCCATAAAAAGATAACCCCAACTGATACTGGCAATAATGCCAGCCATGAGGAAACGCCACGTACTATTCCCCCACCCAGACGAGTTGCTGCTGATGCAAGAACATTTTGGGCGACACCAGGATGATCTTGCACAGAAGATGCCAGCATTGCTGTATATTTGAAACTGAAAAGGTTGGTGTTCTCCTGCGGTGCTAGTAGCGATCCTTCTCTCTTACGAACAGGAGAGCCGTGCCAAGTGGTCATGGGAGGAAGGGCAGTGCCCAAAGGAACCATCGACATAGGTGCCAGTGCCACGCTGTGATCCAGCGACGTGTGAGGCATAATAATTGAGAGCATACCTACTGAACAGTTTTCTGCAATGTAGATTGGCCCTAATACAAGGTAGCCACGCTCAATACTGTGCCCAGAAAGCATGACGTCCTGAAGATAAGGGGGATGATAATAAAGAAGGGAAAAGCCAGATTGTTTAAAAAATGAAGAAGAAGAAGAAGAGGAAGACAAGATTGGAAATTAAATTGTTTTCAAGCCTGGCCTGGTTCTTCTCTTTTCTTACCTCTCCAATTGTGCTGTTTCTTCCTATTGAAATTAGATCGAATTCTGTGACAAAAGAGGTGTACATTTGGGCATTATATCCAATAGATGCACCCATAAGTCTGAGATACATTGTACAAATTGGCGTTCCTACAACAACCTGGAGCACAGCTTCAGATACTCGAGCCATTCGGTGCACAATCCACCAGCGCAGATAATACCAGCCCCATAAAGGGTACGTTCCAGGTTTGTAGCGTCCAATCAAAATCCATTTGACAAGAAACGTGAGCACTAGCAAGGTCAATCCCCACATAAGAAAGGCAATTGGAGCCAAAAGCGATGCAGCAAGCCGACCAGTGTAGTAGTCAACGCGGCCAATGACGTACACCCTGAAATTAAAAAGAAAGACAGAAAGAATAACAAATGAGAATCCCCAGCTACAGAATCCAAGGCTGCCTAAAATGTGGATTTTTTTTAATATAGAATCTTCTCTTCCTTAAAAATGGAGAGTAGTTGAAAACCCTTACCCTGGAACAATGCATCCAAATTGGAATGCTAAGACAATCATAGCACCAATTAATTGCACAAGCGCGGTTCCAAACCGACCAAGTGGCTTTGTTGAAACTAGAGATTTTGCCCAGACAGCAATCGGGTATCCGAGCAGGCGATGGCGAGCAGAGGAGGTGGTAGATCTTTTAGAGCCTGGCGCTCCTGGAACACCTGCGTCCCCCTTTTGTTTGCGTACTTCTTTGCACAAAAACTCAATCTGTGGATTCAGATATACTTGCCGCATGTCAAGTTTCACTTCCATCTGCTTTCTAATTCTTCCAACGAGAGAAGCAATCTGCACCGAGGTGGCCCCAAGATCAAAGAGCTCAGCCTTGAGAGGTACCCTCACGTCCTCATCTAAGCTTAATACCTGCCTTATGGTATCCACTACGGCAGCTGAATACTCATCGAGAGGACCATCGTCTTCTCCAAACATATCAAGAAGGTTGGCTTGGAAAGTCCAATCTGGAGCGGGCAAGCTGCGAACATCCACTTTGCCATTAGGAAGCAAAGGGAAGCTTTCAAGAGCAACAATTGCAGTAGGGACCATAGCAGGAACAAGCATAGACCTACAATGAGTAAGTACGGCACCAGGGTCTAAAGATTCAGGGGTAACATACCCAACCAACTTTTTATGCCCATTTGCATCTGGTACTGCTGCAGCCATAGCCTGTACTACATCTTCTGCACTTTCCAAAGCAGCTTCTACCTCACCCAACTCAATACGAACACCAGAAATCTTTACCTGACGGTCAATACGTCCCATGCAAACTAAAGTCCCGTCACTACGCCAACGCACCAAGTCACCAGTGCGATATGCCTTTGTAAAATGATGCCGCATTCCTTCTGGAATAGCAGGTGCCATTATTTCATACAGAGGGTTAGGAATGAAAGCAGCAGCTGTAAGATCTAATCTGCCAATGTACCCTTGAGCGAGACGTGGGCCACTAATAAGGAGCTCTCCTGGGACCCCGATAGGAACTGGTTGCATGTGAGCATCGACAACGTAAGCAGCAATATTGATATCTGGGCCACCTACAGTGATAGCATCACCTGGTTTCACTCCAATTTGGCATGTGCAGGACACTGTACACTCTGTGGGACCGTAATTATTATATAGAGTCACTTTTCCACCGTTGAGGGCATGCACCAAATCTACTAGTTGTTGAGGTAGCGGCTCTCCACCAGAGCCAATATAGCGCAGCTTGGTGCACTTGGATGCCGCTGGAGCTGCGTAATATTGCAGCGCAAGTGTTGGAACTGAATGCATGATGGTGACTCCATGAGTAGATGCCAGCTCCATTATATAATCAGCATCTAAATGCCCTCCCGACCTAGCGATGACAACACGTGCTCCAATATATAAAGGGAGGAAGGTTTGCCTCACAAATGGGTCGAAATTGATGCTAGTTAATAAAAGAGCGCAATCATCAGGACCGAGAGAATACATATCGCGAATGCTGGCGCAATATGACGCCAAACAGTGGTGCTGAATCATGACACCTTTCGGTCTTCCTGTTGAGCCAGACGTAAATTCTACATAAGCAGTAGAATCAGGGGAGATTTCATGAGGTAAGTCTCCTTTGGGAGTATTTTGCAAGCTTTCATCATCTATCACCAAGATTTGTGGAACATGGGCCGTGCTGAGAGATTCTGCACGGCTTTTTAAAGCAGCCATTGTGATGATGCTATGAACCTGAGTATCTTCTGCGTACATTGCTAAACGGTCAGTTGGGAAGTCAGGATCCATGGGAACGACGTACCCACCTGCTCTTAATACTGCCATCATAGCAATAAATAGCTCAAAGGAACGTTCTAGCAAAATTCCTACTCCCATTCCTCGTTGCAAACCACAACCCGTCAACACTTGGGCAAGGGTTGTATTGCTTGCTTCCAGCTGCCCATAGGTCATCTCTTGCCCTTCAAACACTAAACATGAACGATTAGGGAACGATTTAGCACGTTGAGTCAGTGCAACTGTCACCATGGGTTCCTCAAGGTGGGCAGGATTCCAATTGCCACAGGATAGAACTCGCAAAGCTTCAACACCGTGCTCGTCAGAAACATCAATAAGTGGCAACATAGTTGCTGTTCTCTGAATGTCTGCTACCCCGGCAGTCAGCACAGAGATGTAAGAATTTAAGAGATTTCTCACTGTAGCTTCATTGAACACTTCAGACATGAAGTCCATCTGCAGTTCATTGCCGACAACTCTCGTAGTCAAATCAAGCTTTGCCTGCCCTAGCTTTGCCATATGCAGCGGACTGTATTTGATATCTCCTAATAAACCATCTTCTTGACCATTTTCATTGAAATATTGGAACAGCACTTGGAAAAGAGGGTTCACATTTTGGACACGACCAACACCAGACACAGCAACAATGTTTTCCAAGGGAAGAAGAGAGTGATCCAAAGCAGCCAGCATAGATGAACTTGCATCACCAATCATCGCAGCAAAACTTGAATCGTCTCTTGCAAGACAACGAATAGGAAGCGTATTGATAAAGTAACCAACAAGGCCGTGGGTCTCGGAGCGGTCACGCCCGGCAACGGGCACGCCAATAACAAGGTCCTCTTGACCGCTGTATCGAAGCAGCACCGTCTGAAGGGCTGCAAGCAGGACAGCTTGGACGTTCACACGAAGCTGACGAGCCACCTCCTCAACACCCCGCAACAACCTGGGCGGCAGTGGCACCTGCAGTGAGCCAGCGGCAAAGGTGGGGTGAAGGGGGCGAGGGTGATCGTAGGGAAGCTGCACCACGGAAGGCACACCTGCCAGCTCTTCCTTCCAATAAGCACGCAAAGAAGCTCCAGATTCCCCACTCAGCTGCTCCTCTTGCCAAGCAGCATAGTCAGCATATTGGATCGGCAATGGGTCCCAAGCAGGGGCAACACCACGTGCTGCTGCCGCATATGCCTCAGAAACTTCTTTCCAGAACACTCCCAAAGACCAAGCATCGCCCACAGCATGGTGCATTGTCAAGGCAAGCGCAGCACCAGAGCCGCCACGCCGCTTCAACAACTTGGCTCGAAGCAAAGGGCCAGCCTCCAAGTTAAAGGGCTGGTCGCATTCAGCAGCGACCACAGCCGCAACTTCTTTCTCAGAAGTTATCTGGATAACTTGCAGCGGTACATGGAAAGATTCAGGAGGGGTTACTCGACCAGCCACAGTACCATCAGACTTGCGGAAAAACCTAGTGCGGAGGACTTCATGCCTCATAGCCACAGCATCAAGAGCAATCTGCAGCGCTTCAGCCACTGGCATAGATGTAAGATCAATAGCAAGCGGCATATTGTAAGCAGAGGCACCACCAAGAGTGCTCAGCAACCACATCTGCTCTTGGTTTGAAGATAAAGGCCTCTCGGAGCCTAACCACTTTTTGTATTTAATAGCACGAGTCATTAATCCTGCACCTCCACCCTCCTCCTTTAGCTGCAGCAACTCTTCCGCGACAGCACGAGCTGTGCGCGCAGTATGAACCAAGGTTGGAGGCACAGAGGCCACATCAAGAGCTGACTGCAACAGAGCAGCAGCACGGAAAACTTGCAACGAGGTACCACCAGCAGCAAAGAAGTCGGTCAACACGCTCAGCTCCTCAACAGGACGGCCAAGAACATCAGCAAACACCTTTTGAACAGCAGATTCAGCATCATTGGAAGGAGGCTCGTACTTCTCGGACCCAGCCCCGCCCCACTCGGGAGCAGGTAGTGACTTGGTGTCCACCTTGCCATTGGGCAGCAGTGGGAATGAATCCAGCGCTACTACTACGCTGGGCACCATAGCAGGCACTAGCTGTGCCCGGCAGTGAGCAATCACAGCCATAGTGTCGGCAGAAGCAGGGGTAACATACCCGACTAAACGCTTTTGTCCTTGTGGGTCCGGCACCGCAGCCGCTTGGGATTGCTCCACTCCAGGGGCTCCAGCCAGCGCAGATTCAACCTCGCCAAGCTCAATACGCACACCAGTGATCTTCACTTGACGGTCAATACGGCCCAAGAAGTCGATAGTGCCGTCGCTGCGCCACCGAACTAAATCACCAGTGCGGTAAGCTCTCTTGTAATAGGGAGCCAAGGCAGGGTGCAACTTGCCCAGCACCAAGTCCAAACAAGGGTTGGAGATGAACTTCTCTTCAGTTAAGTCAGGTCGACCTACATAACCCATGGCTAAGCGAGGGCCGCTCAGCAGCAGCTCACCAGGCACACCCACAGGCAGCGGCTGCAGTGCAGAGTCCACCACCATGGCAAGGACGTTCGCGTCTGGACGACCTATCACGACAGTATTAAAGCCACGGGGGAAGACATGCTCCACCGCCACAACAGATACTTCTGTGGGACCGTAGGCATTAATAGGGACCAAATTAGGGAAGAACTGCACAGCAAACGCAAAAATATACCATCAACAACAATCAAAAGATATGCAGAAAAGAAAGAAAAAATGTTCACGCATCCCACGACTCACCTCCTGCATTTGATGCACGAGATCAACAGGGACAGCATCTCCGCCTAAAGCCCAAGCTCGCATGGGTTTATACTGTGCCAGCTTTCTTCTCTTAAATTCAGCCATATACTCTCGCGCCATCGTAGGAACCGAGACCACAAAGCTGGTAACAGTGTGAGCTAAGACAAGATCGACAACGTGGCATGCATCCAAGTGCCCTTTAGGCCTTACAACCACCAAAGAGGCGCCTGTATACAAGATTGGAAGCACTTGAATGACGTGCGCATCGAAGTTTACAGTGTTGGTAAAGATGGCGACATCTTTAGGACCTGCAAAGGAAAAAAGGAATCAAACGATACTCTGACTCTGACTCTAATGCTATTGAATAATACCACACACAAGAGATTTTAAGAGTAGTATGAATGCTTACCAAGCTGATATAAATCGAGTAGCCCAGGAATCAAGTCCCTCAAACCTTGGTGAGGAATTTGCACACCCTTTGGCCGCCCGGTGGAGCCAGAGGTGAAGATGATGTAGGCAGGGTCTTCAGGGCCAGCACGCCTTAATGAAGCATTTCCAGTGCTTGATTCCTGCCAATCAGAAGAAGTTACATCAATAATAGGCACCCCAGCAGCAGCCATGCTGCCAGCACGCTCGGTGTATTGCGCCTGCGTTAACACCACCTTGGCCTTACCGTCTTCAAGATAGATCTGCAACCTATCATCAGGATACTCAGGGTCACACGGTAGGTAGCACCCGCCAGCCTTCAGCACACCCAGCAAAGATATCACCAACTCAAAACTTCGGTCAAGCATCAAGCCCACAACCACCCCGGGACCGACACCAAGAGCCCACAAGTGTGCGGCAACAGCAGAAGCACGAGCTTCAACCTCACCATAGCTCAGCCAAGTGCCCTTAAAACACAAGCAGTTGGAGCTGGGTGATCTTGCAGCAGCAGATTCGAAGGATTCGTGCATCAAAGGAGCACTCAAGTATTGAGGCCGTTGGTCACCAATACTGAAGAGAACAACCTCTTCAGCATTATTATCGCCTAGTAAATTAGATTTCAAAGCAGTTGCATCCACATCTATTACTATATGCTGCAACACTGCAATATAACTGTGCACCAAGCGCTGAATTGTAATGGCATCAAACAGTTCTTTTAAGTACTCTGCTTCCACAGCATCTGCTTTAAAATTGATGTTTAGGTCCATTTTAGCATGCTCAAGGCCAGGCAACAAACTGCACGAGTTCACTTCAATGCCATCCAGCTTCAATCCCCAGTCGGTTGGAGAGCCAGGAAGATACTGTAGTAAAATTTGAAAAAGAGGGTTCACATTTTGGACACGACCAACACCAGACACAGCAACAATGTTTTCCAAGGGAAGAAGAGAGTGATCCAAAGCAGCCAGCATAGATGAACTTGCATCACCAATCATCGCAGCAAAACTTGAATCGTCTCTTGCAAGACAACGAATAGGAAGCGTATTGATAAAGTAACCAACAAGGCCGTGGGTCTCGGAGCGGTCACGCCCGGCAACGGGCACGCCAATAACAAGGTCCTCTTGACCGCTGTATCGAAGCAGCACCGTCTGAAGGGCTGCAAGCAGGACAGCTTGGACGTTCACACGAAGCTGACGAGCCACCTCCTCAACACCCCGCAACAACCTGGGCGGCAGTGGCACCTGCAGTGAGCCAGCGGCAAAGGTGGGGTGAAGGGGACGAGGGTGATCGTAGGGAAGCTGCACCACGGAAGGCACACCTGCCAGCTCTTCCTTCCAATAAGCACGCAAAGAAGCTCCAGATTCCCCACTCAGCTGCTCCTCTTGCCAAGCAGCATAGTCAGCATATTGGATCGGCAATGGGTCCCAAGCAGGGGCAACACCACGTGCTGCTGCCGCATATGCCTCAGAAACTTCTTTCCAGAACACTCCCAAAGACCAAGCATCGCCCACAGCATGGTGCATTGTCAAGGCAAGCACAGCACCAGAGCCGCCACGCCGCTCCAACAACATGGCTCGAAGCAAAGGGTCAGCCTCCAAATTAAAGGGGAAGGCGAGCTCAGCAGCCAACGCTGCTCTCATTTGTTTGTCACCAGACACTTTTGAGACAATAAAAGGCACTGTATACATATTTGCAGGCGTCACAATACCACATAGAGTGCCATCCCTCTGTTTGTGGAATCGAGTCCGAAGAACTTCATGCCTGGCAACGACTGCATTTAGAGCACTTCGTAAGTAGTCGATATTTGGCATTTTACTGAGTTCTAGTGCACATGGAACGTTGTAAGCACTGGATCCCGCAAGACTGCTAAGAAGCCACATTTGCTGTTGATTAGAAGAAAGCAAGCGCTCTTGCGCAGACCACATGCGAGGCTTGATTAAACCTGTACCTGCCTTTCTTCCTCTCTTTTCCTTTAGCTGCAGCAACTCTTCCGCGACAGCACGAGCTGTGCGCGCAGTATGAACCAAGGTTGGAGGCACAGAGGCCACATCAAGAGCTGACTGCAACAGAGCAGCAGCACGGAAAACTTGCAACGAGGTACCACCAGCAGCAAAGAAGTCGGTCAACACGCTCAGCTCCTCAACAGGACGGCCAAGAACATCAGCAAACACCTTTTGAACAGCAGATTCAGCATCATTGGAAGGAGGCTCGTACTTCTCGGACCCAGCCCCGCCCCACTCGGGAGCAGGTAGTGACTTGGTGTCCACCTTGCCATTGGGCAGCAGTGGGAATGAATCCAGCGCTACTACTACGCTGGGCACCATAGCAGGCACTAGCTGTGCCCGGCAGTGAGCAATCACAGCCATAGTGTCAGCAGAAGCAGGGGTAACATACCCGACTAAACGCTTTTGTCCTTGTGGGTCCGGCACCGCAGCCGCTTGGGATTGCTCCACTCCAGGGGCTCCAGCCAGCGCAGATTCAACCTCGCCAAGCTCAATACGCACACCAGTGATCTTCACTTGACGGTCAATACGGCCCAAGAAGTCGATAGTGCCGTCGCTGCGCCACCGAACTAAATCACCAGTGCGGTAAGCTCTCTTGTAATAGGGAGCCAAGGCAGGGTGCAACTTGCCCAGCACCAAGTCCAAACAAGGGTTGGAGATGAACTTCTCTTCAGTTAAGTCAGGTCGACCTACATAACCCATGGCTAAGCGAGGGCCGCTCAGCAGCAGCTCACCAGGCACACCCACAGGCAGCGGCTGCAGTGCAGAGTCCACCACCATGGCAAGGACGTTCGCGTCTGGACGACCTATCACGACAGTATTAAAGCCACGGGGGAAGACATGCTCCACCGCCACAACAGATACTTCTGTGGGACCGTAGGCATTAATAGGGACCAAATTAGGGAAGAACTGCACAGCAAACGCAAAAATATACCATCAACAACAATCAAAAGATATGCAGAAAAGAAAGAAAAAATGTTCACGCATCCCACGACTCACCTCCTGCATTTGATGCACGAGATCAACAGGGACAGCATCTCCGCCTAAAGCCCAAGCTCGCATGGGTTTATACTGTGCCAGCTTTCTTCTCTTAAATTCAGCCATATACTCTCGCGCCATCGTAGGAACCGAGACCACAAAGCTGGTAACAGTGTGAGCTAAGACAAGATCGACAACGTGGCATGCATCCAAGTGCCCTTTAGGCCTTACAACCACCAAAGAGGCGCCTGTATACAAGATTGGAAGCACTTGAATGACGTGCGCATCGAAGTTTACAGTGTTGGTAAAGATGGCGACATCTTTAGGACCTGCAAAGGAAAAAAGGAATCAAACGATACTCTGACTCTGACTCTAATGCTATTGAATAATACCACACACAAGAGATTTTAAGAGTAGTATGAATGCTTACCAAGCTGATATAAATCGAGTAGCCCAGGAATCAAGTCCCTCAAACCTTGGTGAGGAATTTGCACACCCTTTGGCCGCCCGGTGGAGCCAGAGGTGAAGATGATGTAGGCAGGGTCTTCAGGGCCAGCACGCCTTAATGAAGCATTTCCAGTGCTTGATTCCTGCCAATCAGAAGAAGTTACATCAATAATAGGCACCCCAGCAGCAGCCATGCTGCCAGCACGCTCGGTGTATTGCGCCTGCGTTAACACCACCTTGGCCTTACCGTCTTCAAGATAGATCTGCAACCTATCATCAGGATACTCAGGGTCACACGGTAGGTAGCACCCGCCAGCCTTCAGCACACCCAGCAAAGATATCACCAACTCAAAACTTCGGTCAAGCATCAAGCCCACAACCACCCCGGGACCGACACCAAGAGCCCACAAGTGTGCGGCAACAGCAGAAGCACGAGCTTCAACCTCACCATAGCTCAGCCAAGTGCCTTCAAAACACAAGCAGTTGGAGCTGGGTGATCTTGCAGCAGCAGATTCGAAGGATTCGTGCATCAAAGGAGCACTCAAGTATTGAGGCCGTTGGTCACCAACACTGAGCTCGACGATGCGCTGCTTTTCCTCTTCTGCTAGTCCCAGCACCACAGGTGCAGCGGGATTTTCAGCACCAATTTCGAGCGCAATCTGGAATTTTTGTGCGAGAGCTTGAGCTGTCTTTGAAGATAATATTTCAGAGTTGTAAAACAACAAGCACTGAACTTTATCTTTAAATTGCCTCACATAGAGCTGCAAATCTCCTCGTAGTCTCCCAGTTTCAACTTCTATATTGGATTCCTCTGCCATTAATCCTGCAAGTTCAGGAGCGCTGACCCAGGCTTGTTCATGGACAGAAATTGATGCTTGACTAATAGGCAAATACATTGCTGAGCGCATTGGTGCGCATGCTGCTACTACACTAGCAAAGGGAACATCTGAATGGGAGACAGCCTCTTTAATAGCCTTTCCAATTAGTTGTACTGAGTCAATAAATGGTGTTTTGGGGTCTATAGGAATGCGAATAGCCATCACATTTACTGTGTGTCCAATCATGTTTTCGCTGCCAGGTGGGCGGACAGCTCGTGGCACAGTAAGAACAACCTCCTCTTGCCCAGTATAATACGCTAGCACTCGAGCATATGCTGCAGCTGCTACACGCAGTAAAGATTGGTGTTCTCTAGCCATCAGTTGTCTAATTTTCTGCAGGAGAGCTCCATCAATGTCAAAGGTCAAGGTGTTACCCAAGTACGATGCAGCTGTAGGGCGAGGAAAGTCTACTGGAAGATCTAGAAGTTCAGGTGCGCTAGCAAGAGACTTTTTCCAATAATTCAGCTGAGAATCTTTCAGTGCAGGGGTGAGTGCCTGTATAGTAAGGGCTGTGTAGTCGCTATATGTCATTTGCAAAGGAGGTAACACATCAAACGCGTTGTTGTATGCAGCAGACAAATCTTTCCAGAATATTCCAGAACTCATTCCATCCATAACGCAATGGTTGTAGGCTAGCAATAAAACATGCCGATCATCTTCCACATGAGCTGCTACTAATCGTACCAGAGGTGGTTTATTTTCAAAAAATTCCCGTCGAGCCACATCTTTAAGAGCTGATCTGACTTCTTGTGATGTTGCTGCATAACGATCCAAGTTCAAAATTTCCAGCTCCGCCTTGATGCTGCCTGCAGGGTGCACATGAGCTGTTATTTCTCCGCTGTCAGTGGCAACACGAAACCCTGTACGTAAAGGCTCGTGCCTATCTACTACTGCTTGGAAAGCTCTTTCCAGCAATGCATCATCGAGTTTACCCTTGTATTGAAGGGTCAAGAGTTCTGAAACAAGGTTTCCCTGTTGAAGAGGATCAAGACGCCACGCCTCTATCATCTGGCGAGCAATTGGAGGTACAGGCCTGGCAACCTGTTGCCCCTGCTCCAGCTGCATTGAATTCGTCCTTGTAGTGATAACGATTAATTGAGGTCGTTAGTTGTTAACCGCAAAAGTTTTGAAAACAAGAAGAAATGCTATTTAAAAAAAAAATGATGTGACAAAAAAAAAATCAAGCAAGATTCCCCGAAATGGTAATGCGGCGTTGATATATCTGCAATCGCTAATTTAAAGTTTAGCACTTTATAAATGCAGTCGGCAATTCTTCGGTCTAAAAAGCTTCTTTGCCTGACTTTAATGACTTGCCAGCTCATTTGTTCTTATTGCATTTAACCCGTAAAATATACTGTCCGACATGAGTCGAAATTTATAATCGAAATTTATTGTGTTGATGGTAACAGCACGAGAGCCCCCAACGGGGTGGTTGGCGCTCAGTTCATTGATGAGGAGGTATATAACATTAATTGTTTTGCTGCCTGTTTTTGAACTACATCTAAACCCACCCAATTAACAAATCAACATTCAGATTCTTTGACACCGCCGCATGGGTGTATTTGATCATCGGTACAATAGGACCTCTTGCTAGTGGTGAGCCCCGAAATTCACATTCCGAGGAAACAAAAAAGCTCTCAAGTGCCATTCTTTTATTTCTCCAAACCTACCTCGGCATTAACAATAATATCAATATTTGCAGGTGCCATGATGCCATTATTTGGCTTCCTGCTCTCGGATATTTTTGATAGTTTAGGATCTGCCACGGAAGCGCCAACTACCGAGACCGCCGCAGCTCCAGTAGTTGATCCAGCATCTATCGATAGTAAGTCTCAGTACAGATTTAAGTAAAAACAGTTTATGTGGATATATATAGTACATCACCCATTCTGCTTGCCCATCTTTTCCAGGTTTGAACCAGGCATCTCTCATGTTGACAATCGTCGGCATCGCCATTTTCTTCGCAATGGTCATGGCCAGGTTTGGAATGCAAAACGCAGCAGCTCGGTTCATGACTGCCATGAAAACTGAAGTTCTTTATGTATCCCTCAATCAAGACTGCACCTTTTACGATTCTACCACTACTGGCCGAGTTTCCCACGTAATGCTTATGGACTGCACGGCTGTTGGCGATTTCATTGGTGTACGGCTCCCTGTTTTTCTACAAACGTTCGCAATTTCTATGTCCGCTGTGGGAATTTCATTCTACGAAGGGTGGGATTTGACACTAATTTCATTTGCCTGCCTACCTATTTTAGTCGTCTCTGTATATCTTGCAACAAAGTTTAGCACCAAGATGGATACAAAAAGCGCTGGAGCGTTACAAGATGCCAGCGCCTATGCCAAAAGTATGCTAGGTAATATTAGAACAGTATACAGTTTTGATGCTGGAGAACGTAGTGTCCAAAACTACACAGAGCAATTGGAACCACCTTTGAAATATGGGCTACAAGCGTCTTTGGCGCATGGTATACAAGAGGGTAGCATTCGGTTTTGTGCTTTTGCAGTGTTTCCTCTTGTTCTATGGTATGGTGGAATTCAAGTGGTAGATGGTAGATACCAAGGAGGTGCAGTGTTTGCTGTATTGTCATCTCTTTTAATGGCGTATCAGAACTTATCTGCTACTGCACCACTGATCAAATTCATCCCTGCAGCGGCAGAGGCGGCAACTCAAGTGCATGAATTGCTGGAATATGTAAATAGTAAATCCAGTAGAGCAGCCAAAGGTTAGTAAAGTAGTATATTGATGATAATTAAGTTCGTTGAGTTGATAAAGAGCATTTACGATGTCATTAAATATCTTGGTGAATTAACTTTTCTTTCTTTCTTCCTTTATCCCCCCCCCCCCCCCCTCTGCATTGATAGACATGGAAACCTTGGAGCTGACGACAGCGACAGGAGAAGTCTCTCTCGAAAATGTGCGTTTCTCTTATCCCGTCTCTCCAGATGTAGAAATCCTGCATGGCATTTCCCTGACCATTCCAGCTGGAACCTCTGCAGCGCTCGTTGGTGAAAGCGGGTGCGGCAAGTCAACCATCGTCTCTCTTTTACTACGTCTTTATGACCCTACCTCTGGTAGAATCCTTTTTGACGGGTTTGATACGCGTCAAATCACACTAGAGTCCTATAGAATGCATATCGGTCTGGTGAGCCAAGAACCAGTTCTCTTTAATAATAGTATTGCCGCGAACATTGGTTACGGGAAAACTGGGTCAACTATGGAGGAGATTATCACAGCTGCTAAAGCTGCTCAAATCCACGATTTTATCGCCACATTACCAAATGGGTATGATACTATGGTAGGTGAAAAAGGCACGCAATTATCAGGAGGACAGAAACAACGAGTAGCGATTGCGCGCACCATCTTGAGAGCCCCCAAAGTCTTTGTACTTGATGAAGCAACTTCTGCACTGGATACACAGTCAGAGCGAGCTATTCAAGACGCGCTCCAAGTGTTGACAGCTGGCAGTACGACAATTGCTATTGCTCATAGATTATCTACTATTCGTGATAGTAGTATTATCGCTGTGATGGATCGAGGTATGATTATAGAGCAAGGCACGCATCAAGAGCTTGTCGCTGCACAAGGTGCCTACTCCATTTTAGTCGAGAAATATGAAAAGGCAATTGAAGCTGGAGAGCCTCTCGGAACTATTTTGAAGCAGAGTGCTTCTATGCGTCTCTCGGGGTCGTCTATTCTAGAACAACAAGTTCAGTCCAGAGAGCTTGCCGCGCAAGATTTAATGGGCTCTTCGTTTATTGGAGCGAGTGCAATTCTAATGCCGAATGCTTCAGGTCCCATCAACACCCAACTTTCGCGCCAGTTGACGTCTGGTCAGCTGTCTAAAACCTTCACCACAAAAAGCTCTACCGTCACCAGCACAGGGCTGAAAATTGACGTTGTAGAGGAAGAACAAGACCACGAGGAAGAAGAATTTCCTGAAGTACCTACTCAACGCTTTCTTTCATTGTTAAAACCAGACCGCACTTCTGTGCTGCTTGCTGTAGCGAGTGCCACAATTGTCGGTGCTCTCTACCCATGCACTGGTCTTACACTGACATCCATTGTGTCTGCGTACTACCTCCCTTCAGATCAAGTTATGCCTGCCGTCGAGAAATGGGCACTCATTATGACTGCTATTGCAGTTTCCACAGGCATTGCAGCGTTCGTCCAAGGCTATCTGTTTAGCAGAATTGGGCAGCGATTAGCCTTCCGGCTTCGTACCATGATGATGAATAACTTGGTGCGCCAGGAGGTTGGATGGTATGATAGAGAAGAGAATAGTAGCAGTGCCATTATTGCCCGTCTTGAAGCTGATGCGTACAGTGTCAAAGGTCGAGCTAGCGATACTTTCGGTATGTATTCTCAAATTCTTGGGAGTCTTTTAGCTGGTATTCCGATCTCATTTGTCTATCAATGGCAAGAAACCTTGATTTTATTGGCCATTCTTCCTGTCACAATCATTATACCCAAGATAGGCATGCGTCTTATGCAACCGCTTCTTGTGGAAAAAAGTCATGTAGTGAGCGAAGCCGACAGCGTTGCTATGGAGTCAACTTCAAATTATAAAGTTGTGAGCGTATTTAACCTTCAAACACCTCTATGCAGTGTGTATAAATCCAAAATGGAGCGTGTTCAGAAATTTGCGGTACAAGAAAGTCTAACGCAAGGTGTTCAAATTGGATTAGTTTACTTTATTTCTTTTTCTGCCTACGCTTTGACTTTTTGGTATGCTGGGCAGCTTACTTTAGAAGGGAAATCGAGCATAAACAAAGCTACAAGTAGTATTGTACCCATGTTTATGGCATTTGTCTATATTAGTACTGCTCAACAGAATTTCCCTGATGTAGCCAAGGGCAAAGTTGCTGTCCAGCGGGTATTTGCTATTATCGATCGCAAGCCAAAGATTGATAACGTGAGCAATACAGGAGTGGAGCCTAAAGAATCGGCTGGATCTCTCACATTCAAAGCAATTAAATTTTATTACCCAGCTCGCCCTGATGTTCTTATTTTTGAAAATTTGGATCTGGAGCTTCAACGAGGCAAATCTCTGGCATTGGTAGGGCCTTCCGGCTGTGGGAAGTCAACGATAGTTGGCCTTACCCTGCGCTTTTACGATCCTATTGCTGGCACCGTGCTGATGGATGGGACGCCTCTTCCATCTCTTAATATACACTGGCTTCGTTCTCAAATTGGGTTGGTTGGACAAGAGCCTGTGCTTTTTTCAGGTACCTTGATGGAGAATATCAAATATGGCCGCCCCGATGCGACTGATGAAGAATGCAAAGCTGCAGCATCTGTAGCAAATGCTTCTGGGTTTATTAATGAATTGCCTTCTGGGTTTGATACCCTAATTGGAGACCAACAGATTCAACTTAGTGGTGGGCAAAAGCAACGTATTGCCATTGCTCGGGCTATAGTAAGGAACCCCAAAATATTGATGCTGGATGAGGCTACATCAGCATTGGATGCCACGTCTGAGCGGGTAGTTCAAGATGCATTAGACGCTGCTATGATAGGCCGTTCAGGGTTGATTATTGCTCACCGGCTGGCTACTGTGAGGAATGTTGATACTATTGTGGTGCTGGACCGGGGAAATATAGTTGAAAAGGGCAGTCATTCTTCGCTGATGGCGAAGAATGGCAAGTACGCTGCAATGGTGGAATTACAAAACATGAATTGACAAGATGACGAATGTAAGAATTGTTGAAGAAAATTGAGCTAAATAGGAAGGGAAACACACTCCGCGCAGTCTTCCTCGTCGACTGAATCGGCACGAAAAAAAAATCTCACCTGCTGCTGCTGGGGCTATTGCGCCTTCAACTTCAGCACTTTCAAAGTTGTTAATAGCCTCCCTTTCCCATTGCTTTCCCATATTGATAGATAAATTTCAAACATTCGAAGTTGGGCGCTTCATATCTCCGGCGTGTTTTGTGCTCTCGACCTCATTTTGAAGGTAGATCTGCATCTCTAAATCCCAACTGCTAGATATAGAAAATGGATTATATTAGCCCTTACGCTGTTGAAGCTTCAATCTCAGAGACATCAGAAGCTAATCAAGGTATTCACATGGATATATAGCGTACTAGAAATTCTTGTAGGCTGAATGGCATCGATCGAGCTTCAACTGCCGGCATAGTCTGAGACGACCCAACCTCATTTACAGCCTTATATCTGAACCCAATCCCACTTATTTATTTTCACACACTTGCAGACAATATATACAGACAGAAAATCATGTCCATCACGAGAACAGGTAAACAATTAACCTACATTAGATTTCTGTTAAAATCGAGCATGAACCTATCAGGTATTTAGTATTCTAGAAAGCTAACTCTGTACCCAAATGACTCTTAAATAATCTACAGGTGAACATCAGGAATACAATTCCCTGGCTGGTCGCAGAAGCAAGAACTTGAGTGGTGTCTCTGTTGATCCTGACTCTAGTGCCGTTATGGGTCTTGTAGAGCGCAGAGATAGCGCCATCAAGGCAGTAAGTAGCGCTCATATGCAACAAAAGGATTATGCAGAACTTGAAGTAGAGCAAGTGGTCAAGCAGCGACACCAGACACAGCAAGATGTCTTGTTACCATCTCTTGCCGGCCCCGCTCCCGAGCGGATGATGGTTATATCTGCTGGGGGCCTTGGAAAATCTTCAGGAAAGATGCAAACTCCTCGTTCAGCATCAAAGAAGAGTGGGCATGCTCGTACCCCTTCTGGTGCTATCAGTATTGATATTGTTGCACGTACCAACTCCCGCACGCCTGCTCGTGAGCTTGATCGTCTTCATGTCGAAAACCGCGCTCCTCCCCGTTTTATCTGTCCCATCAATGGCCGTATTATGCGCGATCCTGTCATTTTGGGCACTGGGACTACCTGTGACCGTGGCTCCTTCGAGCGCTACTTGGCGAAGGGCCACAAGCGCTGCCCAGTGACTAAACGTCCTTTGAAAAAGCCTATTCACACAATGCCCAACGTGGAATTGCGTCAGAGCATCATTGGCTGGGCAAAGCGTAACGCTCCCTGGCTATTGGACCGGGATGGACACTTGGAACTGAACGAGCCTGATCTTGCGGAGCTCCAAGGCAAGGACCCTCAGTATGTCACTCCCTTGGCGGATGAAGAAGCTCCTACTGCTGGAAACTCCGTGGGGCGTATTGAAAGCAGGAAATCTTCCTGGAAATTTACTAATGGTAGTAAAGTCCGACCTGGAGCTGTCAATTATGATATCAACGCCAGTGCTGGAGGCAGAAGCGGCGCTGCCGGCGCTGCAGCTGTTTCCCCCTGGGAGAGTAATCGTGGCATAGCTTCTGCTCCTCGTTCTATGCGTCGTAGTCGATCTCGCTCTTCTTCTCCTTCTAAACGCGTAAAGGGCACTCGTGATTGGTATTCCACTGGCTTCTTGGGTGTTATTTCTTTGACCACCCTTATTCTTTTCATCATGTCCTTGATGAAAAACAGCTGGAAAATGGAGCCGTTAAGCATCAACCCTTGGTTTGGCCCTTCCGCTGAAGCCCTTACTGCTGTTGGTGCTCAAGCTTTACCTTTGATGGAAGGATCTGGCAAATCTTATTGGCGTTTACTCAGCTCTATCTTCCTTCCAGCTGGTGCTATTCATCTGGGAGTTGCTCTTCTCGGTCTTTGGGTGTATGGTAGATACGCCCAAACGGCGCTTCCTTTACCCCAAGTTTCTGTTGCTGGAGTGTATTTACTCTCTGGTCTAGTAGGAGCAATGGTTTCTGCCAACTTGAATGCATACTACGTGAGCTGCGGTGCCTTTGCCGGTGTGCTTGGTCTTTTAGGAACCGTCTGCGCTGATCAAATGCTCAATTTCGGAACTAAAAAGTTGTTCAATCTCAAAGAATGGTGGCTGGTCAGTTTTATCATGTTGTTCAACGCTGGTGGTCTTATCACTGCTTCTCTATTACCTATGGTTGGAATCTGGTACTCTGGTGCTGCGTTCCTTGCTGGGTTCCTTTTGTCTGTTGTTCTCCTTGTTATTCCTCGTGTCGGCCGTGATAAGCCCGGCAACATGAAATGGGCTTCTTCACAGATTGTGTGCGCTCTCCTCCTCGTTGGTGGCTTCACTGCCTCTGTGGTTGGCATTGCCATGCCTACTAAGTTGGGAGAAAGCCAGTCTCTTTTAAAGACAGCGTCTTGCCTTGATTTTGGAAGCATGGATTGCGTGCCTTATGGCTTCTTGCCTAATGGCTGTGGCGTCACCCTCGCCACAAGCGACTCCTCTGACATCAGCAACATGCTCACCTGCCCTCAGCCTGCCAACACCGTTATCCCTCTCCCAGCTGATGCTCAATTTACTTATGGAAATGCCACTTCAACTGAAGCTTTGTGCACTCTATATTGCGCTGATGCCTTGGCAGCATTTGCTCCTAGAGCAGCGCCTACAACGGAAATTATTATGCCTGCTGACGCTGAAATTATCATTCCAAGCATTACAACCACGACTCCTCCTAACCCCACAACCACCCTTATTACGCCTTCTACAATCCCTACTACTGCTACCCCCGCTGGGGCTGCTGTGCCTTCTACCGCTACCACCCCTGCAGCTGGTTCAACTACTCCAGTGCCGGACATTGTATCGAACCCCAACCTTCCTGCAGATGATCAAGCTCCTGAGAACGTTGGTGAAGCGTTAGATGTTGTTGGTGGTGTACAAGGTGCTCTGGATCTCGCTGACAATTTGATCAATGGTGGCCGTAAGCTCCGAGCCGGGAATCCCAGTAGATAGATTTCTATTTTTTTTGTGTTTTGTTGTTTTTGCTGTTGATTCTAAAAACAATGGAGAGGTGTATACGCTGTAATCAAGCGTACAAGGTCTTACTGAAGGAAAGATTGACAGGGTTTCATTGTGTCTGACCACAACTTCTTTCTTCTTTTTACTGCTTGCAAGTACTTTTATAAATTTTCAGTTTCGCTGTCTTAGCCTAGGCGTTTATTTAGTTAGCTTACTACTTTAAGACAAAATGAATAATATACATTCAATACAAAACTAAATAAGAGGGATCAACAACAGAGAAGTACAAAACCGAAAAGAGACTGATGATTATTAATTGATTATGTTTCTCTTCATCGCCGTCGTCTTTGTGACGCCAGAACCTCCTGAACTTCCAGCAAATTTCGCCCTTTTGTCTCCGGCACAGCAAAGTACACATACACCGCTGCTGCTGCTGCAATGATTCCGTACAAACCAAATGCAAATGGCCCCATCCAAGAATGAAAAGAAAGAAACACCATATCAGCCACCGCTCCAGTTAAAAATAACACCGCAGTCGCAGCAGACGCAGCAGGCGATTTCGCGCCCATAGAAAACGACTCAGATAACAGCACCCAAAATACCCCAGCCCAGGATATAGAAAATGAAAATATAAATAAACACATTCCGGTTACTAGCAGTGGATGAGAATCTAGGTAATCCCCCGGGATCAATAAAAATAAAGATATGCTCGATCCTAGAGATCCCCAAAAGAGCAGTGGTCTCCTTCCGACGGTATCAATCAAGAAAAATGCAATTATGACTCCAGCGAGTTTCGATGCCCCTATTAAGGAAGTAAAAAGAGACGCTGCGGAACTGCTTTCAACTCCGGCGTTTTGAAGTACTGAAGGGGCGTAGTTGATTATAGCAGTGGAGGCAAAGGCTTGATTAAAAAAGGCAAGAATGAGAATCATGGTGAATGCGGACGATTCTGGGCCACGAGCTACAGCTAGAATATCTTTCATCATATCTATACTAGTTGTCCAAAAGCCTTTGCTTTCACTACTTCCACCCCCGCCCCCACCGCCTGTTGTCAATTGTTGGCTGTGCTGGTTGCGGTAGTGATAATCTGATGAAGAAGAAGGGCTGTGTACGTCAAGTTTCGGTGTTGATTCAGGTAATTTCGGGGTAGGAGACAACGCTGCTGTCTCTTCTCCTATTAGTCGAGCTCCATTCCCCACTGTTCCCGCTCCTGAAGCTGCCTCTTCAGCAGCTACTGCCAGTTCTGCTGCAAGTGCCTCTTGCTCCATTGCATACAGTCTATCTCTTGATTGCGTTCTAATACGGGGTAGCCGTTGTGGAATACCTAACACTGTGTCTGTATCTACTGCAGTGAGGCAATCTGCTAGACCTGAACTGCTTGCCCTACTCATGCTTCTACTACTCTGGTGGTACTCACCAGAGCCAGCACCTTCAGCACAGCCTTGGCTACGTAGACCATCATTACCACTAGTATTACCTCCTCCAGCGCTAGAAGGTCGCTGTTGTTGGCTAGAAGGTGGCCGTGGTGGCGGCCATGCTGGTGCGTTTGCAAATGCAGCTGAATCTTCATTTCCTGCATTTAAACGAGCCAATTCATGCTCTATTTTATCAGTATTATTACCACCATTCCCACTACCGCCCCCACCGCCACCGCAATTACTATTGTCAAAGCCTAAGAGACCTCCATTGCCGCTGCCAGACTGACCCATCTCTGGGGTATATTTTTTATTCCGAATTAAATTACTCGCATCAGCACCAGGGAGATTACTATTATTATCACGAGCAGTATACGCAAGCCTTCCTCCTCCTTGTCCGCTAGCACCAGCGCTGTTACCACCGCCTCGTCTTCGAAGTCTTGCTTCCTCTGCCCGTCGTGCTGCTGCATCTTTATCTCTTTCTACTGAGCTCCACAGCTCCATTAACTCATTTTCTACCTCTGCAGTTGAGTATTGGGCACCTACAGGTAGTAACTGGCTGGTATGAACTCTGTGAATGACAGCCAAGGCATCGTCGAGGCGACCAGAAACAACAAGCCAGCGTGGTGACTCTGGAAGGAGGCATACAGCCACTGCAGCAAAGTGAATTTAGGGGGGCAAAATAAGGTGAAAAATAGAAGGATAAGAAGTATGCAATAAGTTGATCTGTAGAAAATAAGACTGTAAGGAAGAATAGGGCTCTCCTCTCATTTGGCTTCTTCTCTCTTCATAAGTTTAAACCCGCACCCCCCCCCCAAAAAAAATTGTAGAATAAAATGAAAGAAAAACTTACAGCTCATAAGAACAGCTGGGATAGCAGGCGCCCCCACCATCCATCTCCAATTCCCGGGTACATCATCTAACGCTGCATCTGCTAATGCCGACGTCAGCATTCCTAAACAAAGCATCACTTCGTATAACTCGACCACACGGCCTCGAGCTTTTGCAGGCGCCACCTCACCTAGATACGCTGGTACCACCACAGCAGAGATTCCAATACCAATACCGACAAGGAACCTCCCTAGTATAAGCCCTACTACGTTCCATGATGTTGCCATGGTGATTGGACCCACAATAAAGAAGAAACTGTCAACTGCAATGGCTCTGCGGCGGCCATAATAAAGCATCAGAGCTCCGCCGAGAAAAGTGCCTCCTACAGCGCCGAGCTTTGCAGCTGCAACGATGAACTCTGACATTCCTTCACTGGCATTAAACTCTTCTTGGATGTGCAGCAAAGCACCGCCCTGTAGTCAAAAGAGAAATATGAAAGTGGTGGGTGGGCGTGTTGATCGAAATTGCAAAATAGGATAGATATGTAAGAGCAAGAGGGAAAAAATCACTATTTAGGTCACTATTTGCAGACATACCATAAGCCCCAAATCATAACCGAAAAGAAAACTGCTCAAGCACGAAAATAGGGTGATAAAGACAAGCATTTTAAATTTGCTCTTTGGATTTTAATCTGCACTATTGCCGACTCCCCATGATCATTTAACTAGCGTCCCTCATCAATTCGACGTTTCGTAGTATAGATGCTGCTAATACGATTGAAATTAATGCCTCAGATCGAGAAAATAAGCGGAAAATGTGTAAAGTAAGTGTAGAGGTGAGGTACATGTACTGCCGACTCTTTTTTTTTCATTCAAGGTAAAGAAGATATCAAACAAAATCTTGTCTACACGTAGCCTTTGATGCGACAGGCTCAATAAACAATGTTTGTATTGTTCGGTTAGATAATTCCAATCATGAACATCATGTTAGTATCGTTATTTTGCAATTAAATAAAGACTATTATCCCAAATTTAATCGATGTTTACAGCTGGGTGTGGACAAGTGGGTGCAGGCTCCCTGGGCCTTGTATCCTCACCCTTGCACATCATTCTTCCTAAAAACAACAGCAGACGTGTCAATAGAACTACCAGGACAGTAGCAAGTGGAAACAAGGCCGCTAAATCGTCTGGAAATTTATATAATTTGCAAGACCCAGAAGCACCTTATTTGAGGTGAGAAAACGAAGCCAAGCCCTGCCAGATTTTTCATTAGACACGATCTGTTACTGTTCTGCCCATTGCACTATTCAGATTGCCCCTATGCTGATTCCTGAACGTTAATTTCTAATCTCTCTCTCATTTGCAGATGGGGTCGTGTAGTTGACACTGCACCTCAGGTTCGCGTACGCCGTGCCCACGACCGCGCACGTGACCAGCTCGCTGACCTAGCCGTCCTGAACCAACGCTTATCAATGGCTTCCAACACTGCAGCGGAAACAAAAGCCGAAGTTGAGGCAGCTGCCGCAGTCCGTCGCCGTGTAGATTATTTAAAACGCAGACGGCGCAATTGGGAATTAGTCTACCAATACGTAACTAATGAAGACGCCCTTTGCACTTTAGAGACCATTGAAGAAGCTAATCGGAAAATAGAAGCAGCTCTGAGTGAAGGAACTACGGAAGGTGCTGGAGTTGGTGCCATGAAGCGTCGGTTGGAGGAATTACAAAAAGAAGTTGGCGCAGCACAAACAAAGCTGGATCTTACACAAGCACGATTGGAATCGAATATAGCACGTATTGAGGAGTTGAAAGAGGAAGCGAGGAGGCTGCAGAAAACCCACGATGATTCTGATGATGACTCTAGTATTCGTAATACAGCTTCTTCAGCAGCAGCGGTAAAGGCAAAGGCAGCGCTGACATTGGCTCCGCCTGCCACCCCTCAGAGACAGCTAGACAACCAACAACAAGCTTCTCCTAGTCCTAGTATTCTTTCTAGTAATCCTATAGACACTGAACGTCGTGAGGCGCTTATTAAACGCCGTGGTCTTCAAAGTAGTTTAGAATTAGAAGACGAATTACGCAATCATTGGTTTGCTGTTCAATTTGCAGATAAAGTAAAATCCGATATGATGCTCCCTTTTGAGTTATTTGGAGAATCGTGGGTACTATTCCGTGATGCACAAGGTCGTGCTGCGTGTGTTAGGGATGAATGCGCCCATCGTGCTTGCCCTCTCTCTGCAGGATCTTGTGTTGACGGTGAATTACAGTGTGCCTACCATGGCTGGAAATTTAATGGTTCAGGAGAATGTACTGCTATGCCTAGTACGAAATTTTGTCGTGGAATACGTGTTTCTGCGCTGCCTATAGAGGAAGCTGATGGGTTAATTTGGGTCTGGCCGGGGTGGAGAGAGGCTGGGGCGGTCCCACTGGGGGCCACGTTGCCACCTGCAGGGTATACTATTCACTCCGAATTAGAACTGGAAGTCCCTGTAGAACATGGATTATTAATAGAAAACTTGTTGGATTTAGCACATGCTCCATTTACACATACCTCAACATTTGCTCGAGGATGGGCGGTGCCTGATGTTGTCTCTTTCCAAGCTGGCAAAATGTTATCTGGAAACTGGAACCCGTATCCAATTGACATGGCATTTAATCCTCCGTGCATGACTGCCTCACTTATTGGCTTATCCAAACCAGGACAGCTCTCCTCTGGTGCCAGAGCACTTGATTGCGCAAACCACTTGCACCAAGTCCACATCTGTTTACCTTCTAAAAAGGGGCATACAAGATTATTATACAGAATGAGCATGGACTTTATGGGATGGGTGAAATACATCCCTGGAATTCAATCTTTCTGGAAATCTATCGCACAGCAAGTTCTTGGCGAGGACCTTGTTTTAGTAACCGGGCAACAAGCTCGGTTGGAACAGGGAGGTGACACGTGGAGCCATCCTGTTAGTTACGATAAGATTGCTGTACGATATAGACGATGGAGGAATGCTGTTGCTGAAGGGGGTGCTGATGGGTCTACTGCAGTGGCGCAAGCGGCATCGGCCCGGGCCAATGCTGGTGAGATATTCGATGTTGATGACGATAGGCATGTGTATTTCGATGGCAGTGATATAGAGGAAGGAAAGTAAAGAGAGTATTTTCTATTCCTCTTCACAAGAGTGTTTTTACTATAATTGTTTAAATTTTTTGAAATTTTCGAGTCTCTATTGGTTTCGTCTTTTCTTTTTAATTTTTTCCTGCAAAGAGCAAGATGATCTGATCTGGGCAAGATGATGTGCTCTTAATCATTATAAACTGGCTCTCTATAATTGCTTTGTACTGTCTGTGTGAGTGTGATTACCCTTTTCCCTTTCTCCAATCTTTACTCATCATAATAGTTTCATAAAGAAAACACATAAAAAAAAACGTAATGAGATAACGCTGGTGTCGGAACTTTCCCCTGCTCCAGCCCGACAACTCTTTCTCTGTTTAATTGATTCTTTGTTCATTTTGCTGTCTTTCATATCCCAAGTTTTATGTAATTTAGTGTGAGTGATAACGCTTCTGGATTTTTGTTAAATAAATCGTGGAGAGACAAATGATATATAGAAAATTAAATTAATTATTTTAACGCCGGCCCGCTCTCCTCAGTGCCCTAATCTGAGCAGGTCGCAACGGCACAGATGGCACTCCGTCTTTTTCTTCTTCTTCTTCTTCTTCTGTGGAAAATGGAACGTCTACTTCATCTTCAATCCAATCTGAATCAGAATCCCATTCATTAGTAGAAGAAGAAGACTCAGCAGCAGCTGCTCTCGTACTACTCCTCCCTGTAGTCCTTGCTCCATACTTTGTAGTTTGACTGCTGTTCCCGCTCTTTTTATAATTACCGATATAATGGTGTTGTTTTCTTGACCTTGCAGCCCCCATCATCTGCGTGGAGCTCCCTTCCTCTACAACTGCATGTCCACTCTGCACGACGTCCGCTAAATACCTCGAAGGTATATTCGGTCTTCGATTTGCAGGGCCTTGAAGGGCATTCATCGTGGTATGCGACAACCGCAATTCCATTTTTGCCCTGGTCATTGAAACAAAAAACAATCTCGTTTCTTCCTCTAAATCATCTGCAGTACCCCCTCTGTCGGGGTTGAACAGTGGGACGAGTCCCTCAACGCACCCAGGGATAAACACAATCTCAAATTCAAGTCCCTTGGCTGCGTGCATCGTCATCAAGCGGACCCCGTCAACATCTGCCCCTTCATCAGCGCCGCTATACAGAGCAGCTTCATCCAGAAAAGCACGTGCAGTAGCTAGTAACTCATCACGTGATGATTCATTAGAGTCATTAGAAACCAAGGCTTCTGTAGCAACACCAGCAGTTTCACTGCATTTCTCACTCTTTGTAATAATGTTTGAGGAAGAAAGTTCGTTCTTTCCACCAGAATTTGCATTCTGAAGCTGCGAGATCCGTCGATCAGTTTTTTCATCTTCTTCTAGCTCAAGAGCTGCAAATGCAGCATCTAATGCTGCTGCACCTGCTGCAGTACCTGACCGGAATTCAGCCGCCGCCGCCACTAATTGTCGCAATCTCAGCAACCTGTCTTGAATGTCCTCATCATCCTCTTTACTCCCGCATCCCCCCTTCTTCACGTGGTCTCTATACTCAGACAGATCTATAATACGTTGTAAAGCAACCGACAAAGGCTGGGTCGCTAACGCTTCCCGCATTTGGAGTAGAATGAAGCGAAAATGCTCAACAGTAGCAGAGGTCTTGGCGCTCAGAAATTTTTTAACTAGTGGTATTGGTTCCAATAGATTATTATTATTATTATTATTATTATTATTCTCATTATTTCGAGAGGCAATAGACATGGCACTTTCAACATCAGTACCAGGGTATAGAGCAGTATCGGTAGCACACGATATAGTGTCTCTAAGACTCGGCCATAAAAGTCTACTTAACGACCCTCCTTCACTTTCCACCGCCGCCGCCTCAAGCTTCGCCAAAGAAACATCCCCGATGCCTCTTTTAGGCACATTAATCACTCTTTTTAACGCCACTTCATCATCTAAACTAACCGCTAATCGTACATAAGCAAGTACGTCTTGTATTTCAATACGTCTCCAAAAACTAACACCTCCGACTAAAACGTAAGGGATACTTTGTTTTACTAGTTGTTGTTCGATAAAACGTGCCTGCATATGTGTTCTAAAAAGCACTGCAATGTCTCGATCTCTACATCTATTTGACCGAATTAATTTTTTTATTTCACTAGCTATGCTTTCGGCTTCTTCAAAGGCATCCATAAGACACCGAACGCGGATGGGAGGACCTTGTGGGCGATGCGCTCTCAGTCCAGCTCTATCACCGTCATCATTTCGAGAAATCACCGCTTGAGCAGCTGTTAATATTCCAGGCGTGCTGCGGTAATTATCACGCAAGCGGTAGACTTCTCCGGTTGGGAAATCAGCTTGGAACAAGGTACGCATATTACGGACATCAGCTCCACGCCAGCCATAGATAGCTTGGTCAGTATCACCAACTACAAAGACATGACTATTTAAACTATTCATGGCCGCTGCTCCATCAATCCTGATGTCACCTCCGTTGTTACCGTGGATAGTTTTATAATAATTTAAATTTTTAAACATTTTCTCATCATCTACACCAGCTAGTAGTTTCACGAGTTCATACTGTGCACTATTTGTATCTTGAAACTCATCAACAAGTACATGCCTCCACCGTCTCCGTAACCTCTCCCTAAGCTCCACATCGTGCCGAAGCACCGCTGTTGTGTACCCCAGCAAATCATCAAAGTCCAATGCGTTCGCACTTCTCATAGCTTGTTCATACATCTCAAACCATTCAGCAAGATCATCTGCAGATGCCTTTTCAGCTGGGGTCATAGTAGGAGAGCTACCTCCAACAGTACGGTAATAGTCGTATACAACATCGATGGATTTGACCCCATAATATCTGGTAACTCCATTTTTGACCCGGGAAATACGGGATTGTAGTGTCTTTGCATATTCACGTGCGTCCTTTGATTTCCAATCAGTATGTACTATTCGTACAAGTTTATAAATGACAGCTAAAGAGGCGTCAGCGTCGTAAATACTCCACCCGTCTGCTCGGCCGGTGTCGGGAAGTAGGGATAAAGAACGAAGCAGAATTCTATAACATAGAGAGTGAAATGTACCAGCAAATAGTTCAGAAGCAGCTTTAGGACCTAAGACAGTTGCCAAGCGTTCTCGCATCTCAATTGCAGCTTTATTTGTGAAGGTGATGGCGACGATTTGCCAGGGGCGGGTGTTGTGGTGTGAGATTAAGTGAGCGATGCGAGAGGTGAGGGTCTTTGTTTTGCCTGAGCCTGGTCCAGCAATGACACGTGTTGGGACAAGTGGACCTGTTACTGCTTCTAATTGCTCAGCATTTAATCCATCTAGATAGCTATTTGTTGCTCCCGCTCCTGCTGCTGTCGTCATCAGTTGCGGTGAAGATGTAGAATAAGCTGATAAAAACGAGCCTTGAACAGGATCTTTGAGGAGATTATTGAAGAACAATGGTGATCTAAAATAGGAATAGATGGTGTTATTAAATTTAGAAGGAGCTTTAAGCCTCCGTAAAGTGATCCTAATTAGCAAAGACATCGAATTCTTATTTTGGCGACGGCAGTGTAAGCCTAGGTTTTGACGGGGCTGCGTGTGCATGGTCATATGCAGTTACCTTAATATATTAATTTTTATGTATTTGAGTTGAGCATAAACGAGTAGATATATGTTTCTTAGAATTTTGAATTACTTTGACGAAGCGGGCAGTGGGAGAATATTCAAAGGTGGCCTATGCTTAACGTTCATTAGTTGAATGCAGTTTTTTGGCAACAGATACAACTAAATATGATATATAATGTCTAAATGTGCCCTCATGGCGCGCTGGTTCTCTGCTAAGCATGCAAACCTAACTTCTGCAGGTCTGAGAGCGGGAAGCGATAATGAAATTTTTAGAGGTACACAGAGTAGAATTCAAATATTCATTCCCATCTCTAGTTGCAGAATTTTCTAAAACTTGGCTGTGAAAAGCCCCTGGCAAGCTGTCCCTGAGACAGGGTAGTTTCGTCCTCCCTGGCAAACTTGAATTGGACCCTGTCCGGGGGGCTCACGGTCCGGGGTAGTCATGTGACGTCTCCCTCTATCTGTTTATATCGAGTTAATAATATATCTGCCATATTCGAACAGAGTACCAACTTTTTGAGATTTAAATCATCATTCCTGTCTTTTGGGGACAGCATAGGTAAGGGTGGCAAGAGGGACCTGCCCTTGTGCATGCTAGGAATGTTCAATGGCAACAAAATTCAGCTTTCGGGGTTCTTGTCCTTTCGCTGCATTGCCATAACATATGTATGCCTATCATGTGTAAAATAGCCTGGCATCGATCATATTTCTTATTTCTACTCCGGATGGCCTTTCAGGTATGAAGCTGGCCTTGTTTGCCGCCGTCATAGCGGGGTGTTTGCTGGCAGCAAATGGAAGAGTCTTGCTACAAAGTGATGGTGATCTAGTACAAGGGCAGGTTAGCGCTGGTGTAGACCAAGCGTGCAGCATAAAATCTGACGGAGCTTTGTTCTGCTGGGGTTTGAACGCCAAAGGCCAGCTTGGTGACGGAACTTACTCTTCCAGGTCGACCCCAACAAGCGTGGCAGGCAATGCGACCTGGATGCAAATCAGTGCAGGATATCATACATGTGGCATTAAAAAGGACGGAACAGCATTTTGTTGGGGTGACAATGATTATGGCCGGCTTGGCGATGGAAAGAAAGTTGGCCGAACGATCCCTTCCGCCATAGCTGGCGTTGGGGCGTGGACACAGATCAGCGCTGGTGGAGTCCACGGTTGCGGTATTAAAGTAGATGAAACAGCGTGGTGTTGGGGATTTAATGATGGTCAGGTTGGCGACGGAACTGCTATTGATAAATCGATCCCAACCGCTGTGGCTGGAGGGGGGTCTTGGATGCAGATCAGCAATGGCGAGTACCATACCTGCGCCATTAAAATAGATGAGACGTTATTGTGTTGGGGTAGAAATACCGAGGGGAGACTTGGCGATGGGAGCACTTCTGATCAGTTGCTCCCAACTTCTGTAGCCGGAGGTGGGACTTGGAAACTAGTTAGTGCTGGCAGGGCGCACACATGCGGCATCAAAACAGATGGAACAGCATGGTGTTGGGGCAGCAATCAGTACGGGGCACTAGGTGACGGAAAAGGGAAAGAAGAGGGATCGAACTCAACGACGCCCCAACTGGTTCTGGGAGGGCTTAAGTGGCTTCAAGTTGACGCAGGGTCGTCTTCATCCTGTGGGATTGCATCTGATCGCAAAGGTTGGTGTTGGGGATGGAACGGAAAAGGAGAGCTAGGTGACGGAACTTCAGGAACTTGGAAAAGTGAGCCAGTGGCATTATATGCACCAGGAATAACTTGGAGTGAAATCTCGACGGGCTTTGGGTTCGCGTGTGGTATCACTAACGCTGGTATGGTAGCATGCTGGGGTTCAAATACATACGGACAACTTGGCAGTAAAGGACCAGATGCTAACTCTGCTCAGAAAGTTAGTGGTAACGGCACCTGGGGCCTGGCTGCAGAAAGTGACACCTCTGGCATGTCCTCTGAGGCTCCTATTGGAGCTATTATAGGCGGAGTGGTAGGTGGCATCGCTATTATAGCTGCTGTTACTTCCGGTTTGATTATACACAGGCGGCGGAAGGCTGCTGCAAATATCAACGCTGCAAGTACAGTGAAGGCGGACTCTGCAAATGGTAGGCCGGCCCCTGGCCTTGAAGATTCCGCTGCAGTGCTGTCCATGTCCACTATGAATAAATCCTCCGACCCTGTTCTTCAGTGGATTGCAAGCCAACCCAAACAAGATTCAGGCATCTCCATGCGTTTTTCAAGCAGCAGCTATGCTATTCCAGATCACTTAAAGGCGCTGGAATTTGCTTGGGATGACGCTCGTATTTTGAAGCCACTTGGAGTTGGCTCCTTTGGAGATGTCTATCTGGCTGAACTTCATCACTCTCCTGTGGCATTAAAGCTATTGTTTGATGCAAAAGCGGCTGTTACGGCTGTGAATTCTGCATCAACAGCAGCGGGATTGAGCAACAATAATGCTCAGCCAGTAAACAACCCTTCTATGGCCTCTACTGATGCACTCGTCAAGGAGGTTTGTGTGATGGCTCCACTGCGTCATCAGAACGTCGCATTACTGGTTGGATATTGCATGAATCCACCATGCGTTGCATTGGAATATGCATCGCGTGGCTCGCTCTTCGATGTATTGCAAAATGGAAACACTGATTCTGCTGTTGCTGCAGAGCTCACTTGGAGGCGGCGGCTTGCTATGGCTGCAGACGCAGCAGCAGGTATGCTGCATTTACATACACGTGCTCCCCCTATATTACATCGTGATTTGAAGAGTCCTAATTTGTTGGTAGCTGCTGATTGGACGGTGAAAGTGGCTGATATGGGCTTGAGTAAATTGATGGATGAGGCTAATCGTGATTCTGCAGTAACCACCGGCGGTGCAGCCAACCCTCGCTGGCTGGCTCCTGAAGTGCTCAATGGTGATAATACTACTGCTGCAGCTGATGTGTTTTCATTTGGTGTTGTGCTTTGGGAATTATTGACTTGGAAGCTTCCTTGGTCTGACACTCCCACTGTGTGGAATATTGTTGGGAATGTATTGAAAGGTGGGCGCCCTGCTCTTCCTCCTCGAGCTGAGCTTCCTGGGTTGAAACCCAGCGACAACTTGGATGCGTATACTGCTCTTATACAGCGATGTTGGGCCCAGGAGCCTTCAGCGAGACCTGATTTCAATAGTATCGCCTCTGAACTGCGTGCCTTACAAAGCGTTTGAAATAAAAGAACGAGACCTGATTTCAATAGTATCGCCTCTGAACTGCGTGCCTTACAAAGCGTTTGAAATAAAAGAACTTTTTGAAATTTTTAGTCTTTCTACTGCCCATCACATCAACAATTACAGTGTTCTCTTAAAATAAGTATTTTTTACATCTTTTGATAGTGATAGCGGTCTGTTACCCTCTTAACGTGCTTCTCTACCACTTTGCACGCCAAACGCAACTCCTGTATAACGGCAAAAAAAATGGGAAGGCGTAATAGTAAAACGGACATTTTGACACAAGTTTTTACATTAGTTCTGCGATTACTGAGTTCAAAATTAATATTGTAACACCTCGTACCCATGCCAAACTTGAAGATTTGTGTTTAAAGCCACAGGCAAAGCGTCTTAAACCATTACCGCCACAGCGCTGCTCTGGACGTCTAGCCTCTATACAAATACGAGTGCCAGCATCTGAGCCCACAAAAACTGCGCGATTCCCATTGTTCAAAAGCTCGTGCATTGTTATAATAGAACAAGAAATAATGACACTGTTATGCTTTCTGAATGAGAAAGTTTGTTCTCACAAGGGAGGTGACGCTGTTGCTGAGGTGAGTCTGGGAATATGCAATAACTGACGACAATTTTGCAGAGCAACGTATATTAATAAAGTAACTACCACTATTATTCTGCTCATATACGTAGCTGGGTTTGGGTACAATCCTGATACGTCAGAATAATTTTTAATAACAAGATTTTAAAGATCAACTCCGAGGGATTATCTTAAATTTTGCCTCCTTATCAGTGCAGTTTCCCACGACGATGCCCTTAAACCTGTAGAAATTGAGCACAACTGTGAGGTATCAGGTCGATAGCAAAGCAATTCTTGCGCTTTATGACAAATTTACCTCTCATTTACCAACCCTAAACCCTAAATACCAAATCGCAGCTCAATTGCGTTCGTGACATGAAGCTCATCTCCTGCACTCCCCCCAAAACGCTGCTAAATTGATGGATCCTGCATCTGGGAGCTGGGCAGTGGATTTGAAATTTCACACTGTCTCCGGCTTACGGCAGAGTGACCCTAATATTTCTATAAAGGTAAAATCGATGTGGGCTGCATAATATAACACTCCTCTTCAATCTAATAAACCTTACCAAATACCTCCCAAATAGTAATTCGACACCACTTCCTTTATATAAATATGTCCAGGTTACCTCCCCCGATGATGAAGACCACTGTAAATTCTCTACTGCCACTTTGCCGTCGCTCCGTGGTACCGCATTTCTGGGCGCCTGGACAACCGTTATCATCCGTGGCAGCAACAGTTTAAAAATATCTGTTGAGGAACATCTCTCTGTGGTGCATATTCTCAGTCCTAGTAGGTTCAAAGCCTCTTCTATCATCAATTTGAAAGAATATGCCGCTGACAGTGATGTGGAAAAATGTCGGCAAGGGTTTAGTGAAGTTGTCTTGGTATTGGTGTCGAATAAACGAAAGAAGAAACAAGTAAAAGTAGAAGAAGCAAAAGAATATGAAGCACGGATAGAAAACAATAAAGCGAGGACACTAGCTGCTGCAGAAAGAGAGGCAAGAGAGGCAGCCATCGACGGTGGTGGTGGTGGTGGTGCTGCTGCTGCTCCCAGTACTACTCCTGTTCCTCCGTATCCAATTAATGAGCGACGTTTATCCCGTTCCGAAGCTTCTCTAATCAACCCGCAGCTTCTCAGGCTACGGCTAAGTTTACGTGTCACTCCTTTGGCTGAATGGAGTGAACAAAGAGGCTCCTACCATAGTGGCTGTGGTGCGCTCGAGTTGCCTATTGCCCCTATACCGTACCAATTACATTCGTACGCACATGGAGGATTTATGGGTCTAGGTTGCTCTATTATAGAAGATCATCTGTGGAAGGGGATATTTCAAAGTGTAGACCCACATGCCTGGTCAGCAGTGCAACAGTAAGTAAATAATAATTATTATTTTCTCTTTTTTCATCAACGCTCTGAATAACTGATTCTTTTTTTAATAATAATAGTAGTAATTGATCCTTTGCTGACGCCTACCACATATTAATTTGCTAATAACTTAAATATATTTCTATGTATTATCCAGTGCCTTGCGACTAATCAAACTACGGGACGGAGGTCACGCTCTCCGACCAAGTACCGCCATGTCCCGCCTGATGACTGTCTTAGAAAACAGTCCCGTATTAAGTGCATTTGGTATAGTACGAAGTGGAAAAATCATACCTGTTGTCGATATCTCATCTGTATCATCATCGCTGAAAGAAAATGGCTCTATCCTTTCTTTATCGAGAGAAGTCGCTTTGAGTCAAACTAGTCGCCAATTGTCATTGCGAAATAGAATGTTGAGCCGAAAATTGTCTCGAAGAGTTGTTGAAACTGCAAAAAAAGTAGGAAGGGCAGCATTACTTCAAGCACCAACGCGCCAATTAATGGATCCGCTTCTTGAAGATGGCTTAGATGTACGTTTGAGTTCTGCTACAAAACAAGAAGCACTGGCGAATTATCGAGAACTGATGGAGCACGCAAACGAATATGGATACAAGCCTTTACCTATAGAATGGGATGTTTGGGTGCATCCTAATAGACCTTCTGTGTTATCAGGAGCAAGTATCGCCCATGGTAGTGCAACTGCCCTTGTCACGCAAGCAATTACTACCTCCATCGGTTTTGGTGCCTGCGCTCGACAAGCCGGAAGAAGTCAAATTTCGGGCAGGGAAGGGCTTCCTCCTGCTGAATGGTTGACACAATTTGGTAATTCCATTAATATTGCTGTTAATGGAGATAAGGACACGCCGTTAGAGTTACATGGCCCTGAAGGGGCGTGTTGGAAGCTGGTGGCCAAAGTAGAAAGAATTGATGGATTAAATCCTGAAAAGTGGAGGAAAATTAGTGTTTTTGGGGATATAGATAGCCCAGATGTAGTGTTAACACCTCAAAGAACGGGTGACGCGTTTGTAAAACCTGATGGAACTGCCATCTGGGCCGCAGATGGTAGTAACAGAGCTTCTGTTAACCGTGGCAGTGGTGCAGATCCAAAACTTTCTTTCTGGCCTCTGCCACTGGATCTACTGTACGATGATGTGCTATTTACTGCAAGCGGAGAAGCTACCGTTTCATCTTCTCAGATAATACATGCTGCGAGTGACACTTTGCCATCTCCTCTCGTTACTGTGGCAAACGTCGCTGGTGCCGGGCTGACTATAGCTACGAAACCTCTTTTATCTCGACGTTGTTTACTTGGAATGGCTCGAATGAACCTGAATGACATAGTTACGCAGCATCCTGGTCTATTAGAGGGGGAAGAATTGCTTTTAGAGCTCGATATAGGGCCCAAACAAGCTCGAAAGACGCATTTGATGAGGCCACGTCCCTCGTCGTCAATGCAGAAACGTTCTCATAAAAAGCTTGCCGTCAAAAAAGACAGTAAAGATACGGAACTTGGATCTATCGCATCAGAAGTGAGTGTGACTATTAATCCTATGATTGAAGAAAAGCAGGAGATGGAAACGCTTGAAGAAATGGTGTTGCTGGAAGAGCTTGAAGAGGTGGAGGAGAGTGCTGCCTCTCCTAAATCTCTAAAATCTCCTCCAGCTGCGTCTGCTACCGGTCACAAGACTTCCGCTCGTTTAGTTTTGCGTCTTTCTTTAGAAGAAGTTCCTGTTATCGAGGCTGCGATTAATCTCGGTGTCCCTCGAGCTGCTGCCCAAACTGCTATTGCGATGCTTTCTCAGCCCGGTGGCTTGTATCTCGACATCAAAAGCGCTTACTCAACACCTTACGATCTTCAACTATTTGTTTCTTCGCTTAAAGGAATTGGAATTTCTACCAAAGCAGTGTGTTCGTTCAAGGCTGAGCAGCTTAAAATGGGCCCAGTAGCTGATACTGTATTGTTTTTTCATGGTCTATCTGGTTTGGAGAACACGTGTGATTCTGGCGCTGTTCCTCCTGGACAATTCGTACTCTTCAATGGTGCGAGTTTTCTAACTGACTTTAAGCGAGAAAATTTTGAACACATGAGCCAAGTTGTAGCTGAAACTGCTCTCGCTGGTGTCACTGGATGGCCTTTAGACCTCGCAGCCCTGCGTAAATATCATGCTATTTGTGAAAAGTATGAAATCGTTGGTGGTATCTACGTTCAAGAACCAGATGCTGCGCCTGCTGGGGTTGATGCGCTCTGCCGCCTGGTGGCAGAGTACCCCAGCTATTTTCCTCTTGGTTTCTGCTATGGCCATGTTTCTGGTCGCGCTGTGACGTGGCTCGATGCCAAAGGTCGTGGCTTTGCAACTCAACAGTTGGTTGAAGAATTTGCTGCAAGAAAGAATTTGGCAGGCAAAGCTGTCTCTAGGATAGCGAAAGGAGAGCACCGGAATGCGTCTCTCGCCACCAACGTTGTGTTGGCAGGGTGGCTCATCCGCGGCGGGGCTTGGATGGGGTACTTTCAACAGCTTGCTTTCTGTACGCTGCTTGCAGATATGCAGCCGGATGCGGCAGTCGCTGCCTTGGTGGCTGAAATTGGAGGTATTGAATTTCTCTGCACAAGATTCCACCATTTTTATGAGCTCATTACTCCCTTGACATTTCTTGAATCTGGATGGAATTGGGACTTCACTAAAAGTTTGCTTCGGTTGCTGCGAAATAGATCAGTTTTGGCGAGATTGACTGCTGAACAGAAAATTGACTTAGCGAATTATTTTATTTCTGTTGCTCTCTATGGGTACGGACTAACGTACCTAGCACAGATAGTAGGCTTTCGTCGTGGTCTGCACAAGCATGCAAAAGAAGGGTTATGTTGCTTGTTTGAAAGCTCCACAGCTTTTGAGGTGAGAAAAGTGCTAAATGCCCTTGGAGGTAGAGCCAAAGTGAAATCTTATTTATGTGGCTGGTCACGTTTGAGTTGGCATTATAAGCAGCGCTTAGAAGACGTGGAAAGAAACCACAAGAGGAGTGGTTCTGACTGTTTAGCATATAAAAATCCTGATTTGAAGTATGCAGCATTGCCATATACTCCTTCTCCATTTTTAGAAGAAGACTTACCCTCGAGGTATAGCCTATCCAGCAAAGCACGCGCAGCAGCCCATACCAGGGACAAATCTCGGCAAGAATCGTTCCTCCGCTGGAGCCGGCGTTCTGCATGTTGTATTTTTACTCTTGGTTATACCACTGTGCTAGAACTTTTTACCTTGCTTTTATTTTTACCGCTCTGTGTCTTGCCAAGAATGGTGGGCGTTACTTTCTCTGGAAAGATGGGAATTTCTGCTTGTTTTCTAGTTATTTTTTCTTTAGGTGTGTGTATAGGATGTTCGTATTGGGTTTTGAGCAAGGTTTTGCACGTTGATGAACACTCTTCAGTTGACACTATGAAGGAAGAGTACATGAACTCGCCGCTGTGATACTATTTTATTAATAAATTAATTTTCCATTTTGACCAATCCCTACGATTATAATATCCCTTTGTTGTAATTTTCCTCTTGTAGAGAGTATTTGAACCCTAATTTCACCTAGCCAAAAGAGCTGGAACCTGAGGGCGGCAGGGACGGCGGGCGTGGCCTCGAGTAGAAAGTATTGGCAGAGTTATACGCAGCGCACTGTTCAAGGCATCACATTGATAAAGTATATTAAAAAATAATTTATTCACGGTTTATTGATCGACCTGGCACTAGTGTGGCCCTGATCAGTAAATTATAATAAAGAAGATTTTTATTAAAACAATCGCTGGTTAAATTGTTGCTACGACCTCAAGTGGGTGCATATAACTCTGATGGGTGCTAAATTACGGACATTTTTGTTACTGTGTGCTTTAGCAGCGCTGGGAAGAGTAGAGTCTGCCAATGCTCTAGTGATCGAACAAGCTAATCGCGAGGTAAGAAAAGCACTTTAGAAGCATCTAAATCCAACAACTAGACTTCGCCAATAATCTGATCATATATTGATCTCCTTTTGCAGATTGATCTCACAACCCAGCGTGTACTCCACAGCACCAAGCTTACCATCAAAAACGATGGCAGAAGTAAAGAAGAGATCATCAATCTCTGCTGGCCAACTTCTTTAATGCCTCATGCAGCTACCATTGAAGTAGGACAGCTCAAGGACGAGGAAGAACGCCCTTCCAAGCTCATCCCCAAGGGCGATTGGGCGGCCTCGGCCGTCACCGCTTCTGCCAGCTGTGCTGACTTCACCCTCGCCACTCCTCTTGCAACAGGAGATAAAGCAGAAATTGTCATTGAAGCAGTCTACACCAAGGTCTTGCATGCTAGGCCTGCTGAGATTCAACAAGGGGACTATCAACGAGTAGTTTACAATGTCGATGAGGTCCACACCCTCTCTCCTTACAGGATCATTAAAGACTCTACGAAGATCAACATCATTGACGGCGTTGAGTCGCATAGTGCTCCATCTCCTGTAAATGTGGCCAAGAAGGTCCTCACTTTAGGCCCTTATTCCAACGTGGCGCCCTTTACTACTGCACCCTTGGAAGTCCACTATAAAAACGCGTTTCCCTTCCTTGAAGCCGGTTCCGTTGTCCGTGAAATCTCTATATCTCACTGGGGCAACGTTTATTTCGAAGAAAGGTACGATATTTCTCATAAAGGCGCTAAAATTATTGGAGAGTGGTCTCGATTTTCTACGATGACAAAAGAAGAAGCATCAATCGGAGCTGCCCCTCAACTTCCAGCAATAATGCCTCCCAAAGCTCGCTGGATTTACTTCCGTGATGATATAGGTAACATTTCCACCTCCAGATTGCGACCTACACCGCAAGGAGTGCAAGCTGTGTTGATTCCTCGCTTCCCGCTTTTTGGAGGTTGGAGTATTAAATTTATTTTTGGCTACTCTTTGCCCTTGGCAGACACCGTAGTCAAAGATTCAAGGACTGGTAGATATGCGTTGGTAACCAGTGCAAAGCCCTCTGTGAAAGACGTTGTAGTTGAAGAGTTGCAAGTACGAGTAATTTTACCAGAAGGCGCATATGACCCTCAAATAGAAAGTATTATAGGCTATGATTTGACGAATGAAAAGCAATACACGTACTTTGATATATTGGGAAGGAATGTATTGGTATTGAACATGAGGAATGTAGCGCCGGAAAATGCAGCAGGGTTGGCTATTAGCTATAAATTTGCATCGAGTGCTCTATTGCTAAAGCCGTTGGTGTTGAGCGGGGGACTGCTTATTATTGTCTCGGCTATTATTATGTTTACAGCTGCTGGAAAGGGGGAAGATATGAATAGGAAATTGAAAATTAATTAAACTTGAGCTATAGTGATTCGTAAAATATGTTTAAAATCAAATTTAATGACAAAAAAAAATAAAAAATGGAGCGGGCTTCCAAGAGTATAGATAATTTTTGAAGGTTTTATTTACGGTGAGCAAGGGCTTTGCTGGCAGGCTCGGGCTTCTATATAAATAATATTGTAATAAAATGCGTGTCTAAGGCAATGTTGCTTAGAGAATGGCATCATAGCAACTATTTTGAAGCCGCTTCCTTGTCACGTCGCAGCCAGCCGGGGTTTTCCGAGTTACAGGAGGTCCAATATAGGAATAATCAAAAGTATTGAATCTAAGCGGTGAGACAGTACAATGCGCTACTTTATGAATACATACGTGTTTATAGAGCTATTATACGTGGAATTTAGCGAAATTTTGCATAGGTATCGGCCTATTTGCCACGCGTTGATGTGTCCGAGTCAGCTTTTCGAGAAAAGGGACCGCATCCAAGACGAGGCTGGTCGGCCAAGAAAACATCACTATACAGACTTCGCCCTAGTTGCTCTATAAGGTTATCAACGACCATCACTACATTTCTAAATTGTTTTCGCTCTGTGGAGGCTCATAATAATACCTTGTTTAGCTTCAACTAAACTGTCTACAGAGTAAGTAGGCTTGGAATGCATTAGCAGCCAAGAAGAATACTAAATCAAAATTGTTGTGCCGAGTTGCTCTTTTTTTGCCTTGATAGACTGCATGAGCCTTGTATTTTTCTCTCTATAGCTAAAACATACCTCCAATGTTGCCTAAATTCCTTAATTGCAGCCCGGCAAGCCTTGCTTTACTTTGCTGCCACTCCCAAGGCCAAACGTGGGACAGGAAAGCTCTTTCCCCGAGGTCGGCCTTTTATCGCGTTTTGAAAACCTCGCTCTAGATCCCCTATGTTACATATCAACATCTAGGATATTTTATCCCCCCTCAGACCAGAGCAAGGCTAGTCTGGCCGCCGTCCTGAGGTTGATTTTATAACGTGTTGCAGCCCTACGTTTCAGCTGCTCCAAGACCTACTCGGATTCATTTTTTCATCTCTTTTCTAGACTTCAAGTTGAAGTAGGCGAGCAATACCGCTATTGCTCTGCTTTAAATTCATATCGTGACCATGTTGGCACTTCTATTTGGGGCCTACTATGGCCTCTACGTCACTTTTCTTCACGCAGCAATACAAGTAATGGTGTTGCTGTCACTGTTGGTCTCAGCGGACCGAGTAATCAATGTTTTGAAATACTTGCTCATCACAACACGATCCAAAATCACTGGGAAATCCGCTCACAGTCGATGGACGTTTAAACCTCTCCCTGAAGACCCTCATCAATACCCAAAAGTCGCTGTTCAGTTACCTATGTTTAACGAGCGGGCCGTGTGTCAAGCAATTATCGATTGCTGCTGTGAGCTGGAATGGCCTTCAAGCAGACTCTACATTCAGGTTTTGGATGATTCTACTGATAAAATCACTCGTGAGCTTGTAGATGAAAAGGTAGCTGAGTGGAGAGAGCGTGGAATGAATGTAGACTGCATGAGGCGCACCAATCGTCAAGGCTACAAAGCAGGTGCAATGAAAGAAGGCATGGACGTCTTGGCTGAGCGTGGGTATGAACACGTCGCTGTATTTGATGCTGATTTTAAGCCGGAACCGGATTTCCTATTGAAAACCGTGCCTTGGTTGGAAGGAAACCCCACAGTTGGCTATGTTCAAACCCGGTGGGTGTTTACCAACCCTGATGAATCTTACCTCACGAAAGCCCAGGAAGTTTCATTAAACTATCATATGCGATGTGAGCAGTTCACTCACTCTGCAACTGGTTCCTTTTTCAACTTTAATGGTACTGCTGGTGTCTGGAGAAGAGAGTGTATTGAGACCGCTGGTGGCTGGAACTCTAGAACGACTGTCGAAGATATGGATTTGAGTTTAAGAGCCTACGTGAAAGGATGGAAGGCTATTTTCTTGGAAGATGTCACCTGTTTGAATGAGCTCCCTGCCAGTTTCTTTGCCTTCCGCAAACAGCAGCATCGATGGACCTGCGGCCCTGTCCAACTTTGGACACGCGCGGCTGCAGATATTTGGGCTTCTTCTATCCCTCTGCCACGTAAAATTGAGCTTACTTTCATGTACTTTGGTGTCAGAAAAGTCGCGACCCATTTTGTAGCACTTGGCTTTTTCTGCACCCTCGTCCCTCTCGCCATCTTCACCCCTGAGATTCACATTCCTACCTGGGTGCTTGTACACTTGCCTGTGGCTGTAACCATGTCTACAGCGTGGTTTACCCCCCGTGGCTGGGTGTATTCCATCCTCTATGTGCTTTTTGAAAATGCCATGGGTATGGTGAAGCTCTGGGCAGTCGTCACTGGGATTTTAGATTTACAAAGAGCTCAAGAGTGGGTCGTAACTACAAAATTAGGGTCTTCTGATAAACGTCCTGGTACTACGAACGCGTCTTTAGCCCCCTCTTGCAAAATCTACGGTGGAGAATTGCTTATGGGTTTATTTTTAATCACCGCTGGCTCTTTCGGTCTTTTCAGTGGCCGCCATTGGGGCATGTCGAGCTATTTGCTTATTCAAGGTGCTGTGTTCTTTGGATTTGGGTTTAATATGGTCGATGTAGGTGGATTCTTAGGTGGTAGATTAGATACTGGCTTAATCACCACCGGATTAACCTCTAACAAAACAGGAGCAACAAAACGCCCGAGCCCTCGGGATATAAGAAGGCGGCAAACCATTCCAGTAATTCAGCTCCATTCTCAAGAGCATGTACCACTTACAGCGTCTACTTTAGCTGCAAAGAGTACTTCTGGAATCTTACCACGCTTAAATTCTCTGAACAGCGTGTCTGTTTTGGACCCTGAGGCTCAGGCCAGGTCGACGTCACCGACCCACTCTGCGGGAAGTAGCGATACAGAGCGTAGTACCAGTAGTACGGTATCTAGTGGTACTGGATCTCCCGGATCAATTCCTTCGTTATCTGTCATTAAATTGGAAGACAGGTGGGCATCGCCGACTTCTAGCATGGCTAATATCTACCTCACTTCTGGAAAACAAAAAGACAAAGGAATCGCGATCGGTGGCGTCTCTGAGATGGCAAACTTGTTGCAGCCACCACAATTGTCCGTCGCTGCCCCTAGAAAAGGGTGGAGTTTTGGATTATTTGGAAATAGTGGCTATCAAGCTGATCACAGCGATTAAAATCAATCAAACTCAAGAAGAAACAAATCTTTCTTTTCTCTCTTTCTTCCTTTTTCGTCTCCAATTTTTTTTACTTTTAACTATTGCTAGTTGTAGTAGCAGTAGTTAAGACTAGTAGTTAGAAGCTAGGTTATAGGAAATGTGTCACTTGTTCATTAAATTTCTCCCATTCCAATTCCATTCCACTCCATAAGGCAGTGTAGCTATTTCATAGGATATTTCTTTCGCTGTGCCCCAAAACCCCTTTGATGATATTTTCGAAAAGTTGAAAAATAAAAAGCCTTGCCGCTCGAAAAAATTAAAAAAATAAAATCTTGAACTGCACGAATTTTCTTCCTTAAATCCATGTTCTTTTTTCTCCTCGTGGCCTCTTCAGATGGCTGTTTTGTCCTCATTTGACCCATTTTGATGTCTTCTTAATATCTTGGAACAGGGAGAGAGAAGCAAAAAATAAGGCGCTTCTGATTGGAAGCAAATTGCTTTGGTCTCGCTCCTTTTGGCCGTTTAAAAATAAAAAACCCCATGGCCTACTGCGTTCTCTTCTCTTGTTTGTCAATATGAAAAATAATCTTTCCATCTTTGGAAACAATGCGCTATTAGCTGGAATATTTCTTTTTTTTTTTCCCTTTCCTTTCGCTCCATGTTCCCCGTTGCCGCTGCTATTGGTGTTTTTCCGAAAGGAAATTTGTTATGTACAAAAATCCTGATTGAAAGGACGTCGATACTAATCAAAAGGAAGAGGATTGTAGTGTTATATCTCCTAGCAAATACTGTCTTGTTCTGTATTTCAAGCTATTAAAGCTATTAAATTGCACTCGTATCTGTAACAAACTATATATGTCAATTTAAAAATAAGGGGAACAAAAATTTCAATTGCCGCCACCACCACCGCCATCCTCATCGCTCGTTCTACCCACTGATACTTCTATTCCTAATTATTGGTGTCCATCTTTCCAGCATTTCATACACGTTTGCATCCATTCGTGTCCCTGCACCACCCCACACAAGCATATCTGGCAAATCTGATAACTTGCCACCTGTCACATGTCGTATTGGAATGAAACCGAATCGGCTGTAGTACCGAACGAGCCTAGCGTGCATAGCATCTGTATTTAGATTGCAGAGGAAGATGGAGAAAGAAAGAAGTAAGCAGCACATAATAATGAAGAAGCTAATTAATGAGGAGAAAGACGAGCATTGGTTATCAAAGCAAGGCATCAATTCAGTCGAGGGACAGTGAATAATAAATAAAAGCTTGATAATTTTTTTTTCCCTTGTTTCTTACCATCATCATTAATTGCTAAAATCTCAGCCTTTTTACAATTTCTTTCCCATCCAAATGCAAACGTAGCTCCACCAATCAACACTCCAAGACCGAATAACCCACCTCTGGTGCGAGTTCCTTGGTCTCCTTTCTGATTTTGAGTGAAAATTTGAAGAGCGTCACAATGCATAAGACCGAGCGGAGTAACAAGAAAGCCACTGGTAACGCCTAATATAGGGCCAGATTCACTGCCATCGCGGCATATGATGCGATAGCCTGGGCCTAGGGTACGTAGTCCGATATGTACTCCTCTGGAAAGGATCGAAAAAAAGAAGAAAATTAAGAGTTGGTGGCAGTGGTGGGAGCGGCAATGAAGAAAGGATTTTAAAAATGTACCTCGTGAGTGCCACTTCCTGGACCTCTGCAAAGGTTATAATATCCGATGTTGCCATAGATAGTATTGCTCGTCTTGTATGAGGCGAAGGTCGTCTAGGCAATATTCTTAAGTGAACAGATGAGTTGTTTAAATTCACATTTTGAAAAGCAGATGTGCTGGCGTGCAAATGCGTAAGTTTACGCGATAGCCCTTCCATCGTGATCCTAGACTTTTTGCAATGCAGGCAAAATCCAGATCACTGAAAAAAAATACAATAACTGAGATATCAAAGAGAGGGCGGCAAATACTTCGAAAACGAACAACTATTTGGGCACAACTTTTCACGAGAGCTTCATTGCAATTACATTTACATTTTTGAGAAATATCTCACATCATTGCTTATTCAAATACAAGTTTAAACTCGAATCAATCCCAGCTCAATAAAAATCGCTATCCTCGTCATCGTCCTCACCACCACCACCACCCGCTCTGCCTCCTTGTCCCTTTGCTGCCTCTGCTGCTGCTCTCTCAACAAGCAAACTTTCCACCATATTCCTCACCTGCTCCTGTGCATCTTGTTCTGAATCTCCACATACAGGGCCATAGCAATTCAACGCCATGGCAACTCTATCAGGACTAGTGGCTTTTCCGCCAACCGCCGCCAAGCCGACAAAGGTGTGCACGCACTTTGTATTATGATATAGTAACACAGTAGGCAAATTTTCATCAGGATATCCAGGAATACATTCTGTAGATATGATTTTCAAGAATTTAGTATTGTGATAGCGTTCAGAGAGCTCTCCTAGGCACGCATTTAGAATTCCGCAATCATTGACGGCGTCTTTAAATAAGTGGCAGACCACCCAAACGCCCTCCCCTGCGTTTGTTACTTGGGCTACAAATTCAGAGGCGCGAATGGTTTCTAAGGTGCCGAAACGGGGGCGTGTAGTGCCTTTCTTAAGCTCTTCTATTCGTTTGCGGCGGTAGTCTTCTAGGAAACGGTCATCAGCAAAGTCGTCTTCTAATTCCTCGAGCTCGTCTGCGTCTTTCGTATCTAAGTATGATTCATCTTTTTTGGGTTCTTCTTCTTCTGGAGCGTACGTATCTGGCTTCCAAACAGGGTCCTGTGAGTAGAAAAGTAATATGTCAGACGGGCGGTAAAAGACAGAGTTGAGAAGAGAGTATTATTGTGAAGCAGTGGATAGAATTTAGAACGCGTGGAGAGACGCTTTACCTTTGCAGGCTTATTCCCATGCTTTGCTTGGATATCATCCCATTCAGTAGTCTCGCCTTCTTGGCCTTTATATGTTGTATGATAGTCTGTCATAAGGGGATCAGATTTTGAATTGACTGATTATCGAGGTAATCCAAGGCGATGGCACGCTATCCTTACTCTCAAGATCATTTAATTTAGGTCTCAAATGCCCTTAAATTGGCCGTATAAATTGCACCCGTTTGCTTCTCCCGATCGGCGCCTTGGTTGCAATTTGAATTTTTGATTTAAAATACTTGTTATTTCTGGCAAGACCACCCTTTTATTAGAATGTGTATGCAATCCTGAGGGTATAAACACCATAATTAATAAGCCATCACTCCGCCATCGCCATCTTGAGCTGCGTTGGTGAGGCGATCTGCTCTTCTATTTTTTTTGAATTCTTATTTTGAAAGCCATCGGGCAAATAATACCATGCCGCCTAAGAAGAAGATTGAGCCAGTAGCGGGTCAGCGCTCAATTGCAGCTTTCTTTGCTGCCAAGGCCAAGGTGTGATTTGATTAGATTATTTTTGAGTTTATTCATTTCAAATAAATATTTCTTTTGTTTTCCTTGCTCACCGTATATTTATTTATTTCTTTAGTCTGAGCAACCTGCTGCTCCGGTTGAGCAATCGCCGGCACCAGCTCCCAAGCCTGTTGAGGAGGCTGCTCCAGCAGTTGTTGATCCTGTCTCATCCCCGCCTGCAGTCGCACCTGAGGAACCTCAGAAACCACCCAAGGAATGCCCTCTTGCTGCTACTAAACCTGCTACAGCCGTACCAGTAATTGTAAATACCACCATCAACACCGATAATGAGGTGGATCCTTCCGAGAAAGTAGGTAGAGGTATCCGTGTGTATTGGAAAGATGACGACACATGGTATAAAGGTCGCATTGGTCAATACGACCCCGACACTACCAAATACCTCGTCGAATACGAAGACGGCGATGAAGAATGGCTTGATGTTACTACAGAACAAGTAGAAATCCTCGATACCTATATCATGAAACCTAAAAATAAAAAGATGAACAAAGTTAAAAAGAACCCGTCTACGGCCGTGGCTGCTAAACGTAAAAGAGCTGCTGCCGTTCTTATCGACTCTGACGACGATTCTGAGGGCGGTGCTGCTGTTGCCACTACTTCTGTTGGTAAAGGTAACGGTGTAGACAATGCTGTTGAGTCTGGCAGTGAGTATGCTGCTAGTGATGACGAAGAAGTGGACGCAGCGTCGTCTGATGATGAGTCAATGGACTTGGAGGAAAGTGAAGACGAAAGTGATGAAGAAATGCTTCATAGTAGCGATGATGATGATGTTAGCGATCTGGTAGACGAGGAGGAAGATGATGAAGATGATGATGTCCCTGCTGCTAAGGGAAAGGGGAAGGGGAAATCAAAGACCTCTGCTGTAACACCCGCGGCTGGTGGTAAGACTGAAAAGAAGACTTCCGGCGGTCCTGAAACTGAGACTAAGACTCCTGGCGTTGCTTTAAATAATGGCTTGAGTATCACTCCTGAAAGCGGTGCTGGTAGCGGTGCCGTACAGCCTCGTCAAACTGCAGGGCATGTCCCTGCCTCATCTTCCGCTATGAGAAAAGCTCTCGACCGCAGCCCCACCAGTGCTGCTGCCGGTGAAGGAGGAGCCTCTCCTGGCGGCGCGTTAGTTGATGCAGCTATGGCATCTTCCAGCGACGCTTCCCGTTTCGCTGGACGTGACGCAGCTCGATTCCCTTTCCTCCATCCGGATAAGATCAAGGATTCTGCAAAACGCCGTCCATTAGACCCCGAATACGATCCTACGACTCTCTACATTCCCCCCGATTGGTTTAAACAGCAGAAAATTAGCGAAGGACAACGACAATGGTGGGAATTTAAAGCAGCTAATTGGGGCTCTGTTTTACTTTTCAAGATGGGTAAATTTTATGAGTTGTTTGAAATGGATGCTCACATAGGTGCTGAGTGCCTTGGCTTATCTTATATGAAGGGAGATCAACCTCACTGTGGCTTTCCCGAAGCAGGGTATGCTGCTATGGCGGAGAGGTTAGCCCGTGCTGGACACAGGGTGGTTGTTATTGAACAGACAGAAACTCCAGATGCGTTGGCAAAGCGAAATGAAGAAAGAAAGAAAAATGGTTTAAAGAAAGATATGGTTGTGAGGAGAGAGAAAGTAGCTGTATTGACACGAGGCACGTTGACAGATGCTGAGATGATGGGTGCGGTGCCTGATGCACAGTATTTGATGGCTGTAGCAGAACTGCCTTTGCCTGCTTCAAATCCTGCTGGTAAAGGCGACGGCAATGCCGACGGCGAAAGTAGAGATAAGGTCTGGATTGGTGCTGCAGCTGTAGATGTCGCTACTGGCCAATTATTAGTTGGTCAATGGCGCGATGATGAGCTTCGTTCTCAACTCCGTGCTGCGTTGACTGCGTTGTCCCCGGTAGAAGTTGTACTGCCTCGAGGTACAAGTTTACTCTCTGGTCCTTCTCGCCGTGTCGTGCTGGGCGTGCTGCGTTCTCCTTTGGTGAATGAATTGCCTCCTGGAGATGAAGATGGGCATTTCTGGAGTGCAGAAGAGACTTGGAACCGCTTGTTAGAAAAGAACAAGAAGAAAGAAACTGAGGGTGGCGATGACAATTGTGACAGGAACGATACTGATCTTGGTTCTGCTTCCAGTTTCAAGTACTTCCCTTCAGGATCTTTACCGGCAATTATCTCCAAAATGGAATCCGAACGTACTACCTACACTGCCGCAACTGCTGCTCTTGGTGGATGTGTCTCTTTCCTCCAAAAGACGCTTTTGGACAAGAGAATTCTGGGCGCTGGGAGGGTGGAAGCCATGGAAGAAGCTGTCGGTATTGGTTCAGGGAATACTGCTGCGAAAGATACTACTACTATTGCACCCAAGTATATGACGTTAGACGGCCCTGCGCTTGAAAATCTCGAAATCATGGAGAACAGCGAAGGTGGGGTGGTTGGCACTCTTCTTGCGGCACTCGATCACTGCACCACTCCTTTCGGTCGTAGAAGGTTACGTCAATGGCTTTGCCGTCCATTATGTCGCGTTTCAGATATTGTACTGCGTCAAGATGCCGTGCAAGATCTTATGGGACCTGCCGAAGAAGCTGCTGGTACCGCTCGTAAATCATTATCGGGTGTTTCTGATTTGGAACGTGCTTTGGCGAGGTTGGGGGCAACGGGAGCTGGTGTAGGCTCCGAACGCGATCATCCTCGCGTTGTTTTGTATGAAGATGTCTCTAAAAAGAGGGTTCACGCGTTTGTTTCTACTCTACGTGCTTTAGAACAGGTGCAAAGGGCAGTCCAGGCCTTTGCCAACTGTGGCGCGACGTCTTCTCTTTTACTCGATCTAGTGACTCCCAGTGCCCAAGGTAGCGGGAAATTGCTTGATATGGAGCCTGCTTTAGCTGAAATGCGTGCTGCGGCTGATTGGGAAGAGGCAGAGTCAACTGGTCGAGTAGTTCCTGCTGCTGGTGTTGATGCAGAATACGATGCAGCTGAAGAAGCTGTCAAAACTTCTGAAGCTGCTTTAGCTGATTATTTAAAAGAATTGAAGGCTGAGCTTGGTTCTCGAGATGTGAAGTACGCTTCTTTGAATAAAGAGAGTCACGTGATCGAGGTACCAGAAGATTTAACGGTCCCTCGAGAATGGGAGTCAATGCAAGGGAAGAAAGGCGTCAAACGCTATATGAACTCCGAACTCAGGGAGCTTGTTACTGCTCGTGAAGCTGCTTTAGATGCGAAAGAAAAGGCGCAAACTGGAATTTTAAGGGCGATTTTGAAAAGATTTGCTGAAAAAAGAGAAGTTTGGGCTGCAGCTGTGGATTCTGTTGCAATTTTAGATGCTTTGATGAGTTTAGCTGTTGCTGCTGCGTGTGGTGCTGGGGTCATGTCTCGCCCCAAGCTCCTTACTTGGTCCGAAGAAGAAAATGCGGCACCTGTGTTCTGTGCCCAAGGCTTGCGCCACCCTGCTGCTGGCGTTGGTGGCTCTGGCGGTGCCTTTGTCCCTAACGACGTTCAACTTGGTGGCAATTCTCCTCCTTTTGTGGTGCTTACTGGGCCTAATATGGGCGGTAAGTCTACATTGATGCGTCAAGTTTGCTTGGCGGCAGTCGCTGCTCAAATTGGCGCCTGGGTGCCTGCTGAAGCATTGGAGTTGACTCCTACTGATGCTGTCTTTGTTCGTATGGGTGCACGTGATCGTATTATGCTTGGCCAATCCACGTTCTTCGTTGAATTATCGGAAACCGCAGCTGCTTTGGCATCTGCTACTCGTTATTCTCTTGTCGCGTTGGATGAGCTTGGTCGCGGTACCGCCACCACCGATGGTGCAGCGATCGCTGCTGCTGTGTTAGATCATTTAGCAGCGACTGTAAAATGCAGAGGTGTTTTTGCTACCCATTATCATCATATCTCTGACTCTCATGCTGAAGATCCGGCTATAGCTATTAAACACATGGCCTGCGCTGTCACTCCTGCTGAAGATGGCGGCGACGGTGTCGATCAGGTTACCTTTTTGTATAGGTTAACTGAAGGTGCCTGCCCTAAATCGTATGGTGTAAACGTTGCTCGACTTGCAGGCTTGCCTGATGCTGTAGTCCGTAGGGCTGCAGTGGTGAGTCAGCAAGCTGAGGACCGAGGTATTGCTGGCCTTAAAGACACCCCCTTGGGTGCAGAAGAAACAGCATCAGCTATGGATATTGCTGCTACTAGTACTCTTGAAGATAACGAGCTGGAGAAATTGCGTCGTAAAGTAGTAGAAGCTTGTTCAACTGCAGAAGTGGATCCTGCGAGAGTCTTTGAAATTTTGGCAGAAGTTAGAACTGCTTTGGGGTGGTAAATAGTAGCTACAGACAGTAGCTATACATACTATAATGAGAGAGAGATATTTGCATAGAGCAGATTTTTTTTGATTGTTTATTTATAATGTTATTGAGTTGAGAAGACGATAGATTGAATTTTGTTTTAGGAAATTGAAAAACAGGGTGACTTTAGGAATTGTGAGAGCCAGGGCTTAAGTGTCGCCACTAAAGTAAACTTCAGGCCAGTCCTATATAAAGAGACAAATGCATAATTATTTGCAACAAAGTCTGCAGATTTGGCCAGGGCTTCTCATACGCGCCCGCTGCCCGCAAAAAGCGGGAAATTAATCTGAAAGTAGGCTTTTCTCAGAAAATCTCTGCGGGCAAATTTTGTTTTGCCTTCGTTTTGTTGCAGACAATAATCAAGATATTATAGTGGGAGCCTGCAAATTTCGGGCCCTTAAATCTGATTGAGAAGCCCTGGATTTGGGCCCTCGGTCAAAGAGATTCGGCTTTTTGACTATTACAACAATTTGTGAACGTGGACAAAAAGTATATTCCGTTTCTCAAAATTTTTATTCAAGAATCCTTTTTAGCTTTGCACAATTTCTTTTTTAATGAATGATACTGAGCTTATGAAAGGCGTTGTTGGACTTATTGAGTATCCTTTAGACATCTTCAAGCCCGCACTGATCTGCTTGTCATCTACCAAACGATAGACCTTTGTTTCTGTTAAAACAAGCGAGTCAAACAGAGCCCTGTATACTTCTACAAACACATTCTTCAGCACCAAAATAAAGTCAGAATGGGTCGAGGAGGCGATGCCAGTATTCTTACCCACACCGGCAGCGGGAGGGTGATAAAACGTTCGAACAGTGTCCTGGAGAAGCTCGATCGAATCACACCAAACTTCGAGACAAAAGAAAAGATGCGTAAATTGCACAACGATCTTACTGTTCTCAAAAGCATCTGGTTTAAGAAGCTTGCTGATACTGATGACCACGCTGCAAGGCTTGAAGATTTCTATTCTGGTCAGGCGCATGCCTGTAAGTTAAAAAGCTTTCTCCTTTTCATTATCCATATATTGATTTTAGCAAAATAGTCCACTTTTATCTCCAGTGGCTAATATTATACTCTCAATATTCTGTGCAGATGATAGCTTCAGATCCAAATTCCTTTGGGGAAGAAAGCCGATGCTGGCTGCTGCTGCTGCCCGCCTTGAGGGCCAAACTGAAATGATCTGGGTCGACCTTGGCGGCGGTACTGGCGAGAACGTCAGCATGATGTCTGAATATATGGACCTCTCCAAATTTACACAAATCTACGTCGTCGATCTTTGCAGCAGCTTGTGCAAGCAAGCTCGTAAGAAAGTCGCCGAGGGTGGCGAAACGTCACTGTGGTTGAAGGGGATGCCTGTGAATTTACACCTCCTCAAGGCACAGCTACTTTGGTCACCTTTTCCTACTCTTTGTCGATGATACCTCCCTTCCATGCTGCTGTAGACCGCGCTATTTCCTACCTGGATCGTGATATTGGTCTCCTTGCTGTCACAGATTTTTATACCGCTGCTAAATACGACCTTCCAATGAGACAAATGTCTTGGGCTCGTAGATTCTTTTGGCGATCAGTTTTCGACACTGATTCCATCGATCTAGGCCCTGAACGCCGCCAATATTTAGATCATTCTTTGTCTCGTGTATGGGAATTTAATGATGAAGGGAGCATTCCCTGGGTTCCCTATTTCAGAGCTCCGTATTATGTTGCCTTGTATCGTGTTCCCAAATTGGAAACTCTGCTGGTAGAAAACAAAGCAGAAGCTCCCCCCATGTTCCCTCCTACATTTTTATATACCCAATCCTGGGAAGATCCTGATGCAGATGTACCTCACCTCCGTACTGGACCTGGTGATGTCTGCTTGACGCTTACTTCTGGAGGCTGCAATTCTTTAGCGCTGGCTATCCACGGTGCCAAGGCAGTGTACTCTGTGGACTGCAACCCTGCCCAAAATGCACTTTTAGAGCTTAAACAAATTGCTATTAGAAGGTTGGATTATGAAGATGTTTGGAAATTGTTTGGTACCGGAAAGCATCCCAACATCGATGCTATTTTTGAGAAAGAGCTTGCTCCCTTTTTAAGCCAAAATTCTCTTCGTTTCTGGCGCTCAAAGCTGCACTACTTCAAGCGCGGGCTCTATTACTCTGGTGGAATGGGTAAAGTCATCTGGGGTATGCAGTTATTGGCCCGTTGTCTTGGTTTGGGAGGGAAAATGAAGGCTTTGCTTGAGGCACCCACTTTGGAAGACCAGCGCCAAATTTGGAACTCTGTTTGGGTTGTCAGGATACTGCGCTACGCCCCTGAACCTCTCGTTTCACTTATTTCTGACGCTGCTGCTCTATTATTTTTTAATCGCTTGACTCTGTGGTTTGGTGCCGGTGTTCCTCTTAAACAATATGAGCTCATAAAGAATGATGGCGTGCACATGAGCACTTATGTGGCCAGGACCTTTGACGGTGTAGCCAACCATTCTCACGTCCGTACACAAAACTATTTCTACTTGAACTGCATCTCTGGTGAATTTTCTCGTGATAACTGCCCTGCGTATCTTACTCCTGAAGGTTTCAAAACTCTTAAAGCTGGTGCCGTGGATAACCTTCACGTAGTCAATAACTTCTTCCTGCCCACGTTGAGGGCAAGGAGGTATTCTAAAGTTATTTTGATGGATCATGTTGATTGGTTGGATGAAAGTACTGCCCGCGAGGTGGCTATTGCTTTGGGCCAGCAGGTCGTTGTTGGTGGGAGGGTTATTCTCCGCTCTGCTGCTCTTTCTCCTCCTTATGTTAAGTTTATCGAAGCTGAAGGCTTTGACTGCAAATGCTTACAGAGAATTGATCAAGGATATATGGATAGAGTGAACAGCTATGCTTCTTTCTACGTCTGTGTAAAGAAAGGGAAGAAAGAATAGGCTGTGTACGTTAGCGCTTGGCGCCTTTTGACTTTTTGAAATGTATAAATTTTTGGGCCGTTTCTTGTTTGATTTTGGCCTTTTCTGTATCATTTGTCCCTTGATTTTTATTTTTTAATAAGTATTGTTTGATTTGATCTATTATTTTGGACGTTGAAACGTCATGACGATATACATTTATATGTAAAAACTGAGAGTGCCGACTGCGTTGACCAAAAGTCAAACATCAAAGAGCTGGTTGGGGCCCCTTAGTTCCCTAAATTATTTAATTTAATTTCGACGTTAAGTTTTCAAAATTAAATAGTAAACTAGCTACAACAATGTCTGAAAGGTGTGTTTACGGCAGTTATTGACTACCTTCATATTTTTTTTCTCGGCAACTCGCTCAATATTTCAAACTTTTGACTTTCATTTCTATGGCAGATATTGCTACGACCGGTGGCAATCGTCTTTAAATGAGCTCCAAACGCTTCTAAATGAAAACACTAGTCCATCCAAAGATAAGGTGTGATTTTTAAAACAATTATTTCATTTCTATTTCACCATATAGGCTAGCTCAACACATTAGCTCAACTTGTCCTTGTTCCTCCTTTTCAGGACCATCTTGCCAAAGCGTATCTTCGTTTCCTTCAAGTATTGAAAGAAGTAAATGAAGTGCATACCTACATCAGACAGCCCCAACATCGAGAAGCTGTGGGTACTGCTGTGCTCTGCTGTGCGGCACTGCTGACAGAATATTGGTCTGCTTTGGTGACAGCCAACAAAGGAATAGATGTGATTGATTTCGGAAGTTATCTTTTAGAGCTGCAATTGACTCCTGATGACTTGGAAGTGCCTTTGCCAGCAGTGTTGAAGGCTTCAGATCGACTTGGGCAGGCCAAGTTGAAAGCTGCACTTACAGCAGCAGAAGCGAGCACAGTACAGGCAACTGATTTTAGCGTACCAGAAGAACCACTCATAGCCACATTAAAGTACTCCACTAAAGCTTTACCTAATAGATCAACTTACCCTAAATCCTTACCTCTGGATGCCTCAGTTGAGATTACCAGCAGCCCTGACGAGGCTGCCACGAAAATTCAATCCGCCTGGAGAGGTTGGAGAGACAGGCAGAGCGCAGCAGATAAAAGATGGAAAGAGCATGAATACGTTGGTATGTCTAGAAATGATAACATGAGCACTGATATCCAGAGCCTTCTCGATTTGGAAGAGGGTGCAGTTGCCCGCCGAGAGAGGCGTCGCCGGGAATATGAACAAGCAAGGTTAGAGATTGAAGCGCTACTTCAAGTGCAAGAGACCCCATTGATGGTTTTGGAAGAGATAAATCAAATTAATGCATGGCTAGACGGTAAAATTAAAATGGAAGGCGATCGGTGGCCAGAGGTCCCTCTTGATGGCGAGCTGTTGACAGCAGCACAAGATGGCATTATTCCTAGCTCAGAGAATCAAATTCCCAAGTTACAAGGTAAAAACCCAAAGTTATCTGCTTTTGCAGGTGATGCAGCGTCCTCTTTTGCTCCTGGCAAAGCTCGCAAACTCGGAGCAGGCAGCGGGAGCAACTTTGGCAGCACCAATGCAAATGAGGCTTCAAAATCTTCTGCAGTGCCAACGTTTGCTTCGCAGTTGGAAGTTTTAATCAAGAAGTGGAAGGTGACTGATGAACAAAACCTTAAAATTGAGCAGGATCAACAAGGCGTCTGGGGTATTGGCACAGATACCGCCACTGCAGACGCTGATACAGATGCCACTTCCATCTCCGATGCGCCTCTTCCAGCGTTAGAAGGGCTGCCTGTGCCCAGACGAGGCAGCAGCATCGATGCAATCGACTTCAAATTGCTCACTACTGCTACCAGACCACTTATAAAAGAAAAGGTTCGGTTAACTGTGAGGGAGCGGGCTCGGCAGACTGCAGCTGCTGCTAACGCTGCTCGGCCTGCTCCTGCGGCTGCAAAGCAAAAACAAACTGCCCCGAGTGCAAAGCCATCATCTAAAGTCCCTATACCTACCTTAAAGAAACCTGATGAGAAGCCTACACCTGCAGCGAACAGTAGCAAGCGAGCCGCTGGTAATAAAGAGGATAAAGAGCCAAAGCGAGAACCACTGCCACCACCACGCGACCTTGAAGAAATATTAAAAGAACTTGCCGAGCAACAGATTGCACTTAAATGCCCAGAAATGAATCTTAGGAATTTTACTGGAACGTGCTGCTTAGTGCCTGGCAGCAGTGCTGCCGGAGATTCTCAGCCCACGCCGGTAAGAAAAGCCAAGTCTGGTGGAAAAGCAGCAAATATTGCTGCAAAAACAAGTGAACCTCTGGTCCTTTACCCTGAACCCTCTTTCGCTCAAATCAGACAGCTATTAACAGCAAAATGCGCGCTTCCACTTGCAATACAAGGTTTTATTGCTGACCAAAAACTGAAAACACAAATCGCCAACGGTAGGAACTGTCCCGTCACTGGTTTAATATATGGCCCTCGAGGTTCTGGTAAAACAATGCTCGTGCACGCAGTAGCGCACGAATCGAAGGCATCACTATTTGATCTTAGCCCCAAAAAGTTAGCTAGAAAGTATCCTGGCCAGCAAACTATTGACGTAGCGGTACAGTCTGTGTTTGCCGCTGCTAAGGCTGCAGCACCGGCAATCATTTATATTGACAACGTAGAGCAGCTTTTCATTCGAGATGAAAATAGAGTTGCACAGCTCGCAGAAGAGATAGGAGGTCCAACCCCCATAGAACCTGTGGGTCGTATACGCCGCCAGCTACTCATAGAAGTAGCGGCTCTAAAACCTGAAGACGGTGTGCTTGTTCTTTGCACTTCGCGAGAGCCACAGGCATGTGCCAGGGCCGACGAATCGAGTTTTATCTCATTTTTTCAGTTTTTGGTGAATATCCCATTGCCAGATGACCGTTGTAGGCGTGCAATCTTAGAGGAACTTGCTGTAGAGCTGAAATGCTTAGAATTCTGGACAGCACAGCAGCTTACTTTAGCTGCCCAGCTAACTCCAGACTACACCGCTGGGCAATTAAAAATTATATTAATCCAGAGTTTAGATCTATTTAGAGCTTCTAAAGGAGATAAAGTAGACCTTCTGGATTATTTCATTGAAGCAATAGCAGCTGAAGTGAAAACAGACAGCGTTGAGCTGCAAACAGTAGCTGAGTGGACTGCCAGAGCTCATGCCATGCTCGGTAAAGCAGCGGCGTCGTTGAAATAATTAAAGAAAGAAAGAATATGAACACTATTTGCAACTGTCTCTAATGACCTCTTTGCTATTGTAAGCTATATAAAACCATTTACATTACATCAACTAGTAAACCCTAAACAATTGAAACATACAACTAAAGACCTGGATTGATGAATTTCCTCCCAGCGAGTAAAACACCGGCCCCCAGTGTGCCCACCGCCGCTGCAGCCGCAGCCTGGCGAGGCCCTCTGACAGATCTATACAACCCTCCAGTTAACGCACCAGCTCCCAAAGTTGCTACATCATCAGGTACACTGCCATCATTTGTATTCCTTAAAAAGCTTTCAAAATTAGAAAAGAATAGGCCAACTATTCCAAGAGCATTTCCCGCTGATCGCCCCAACTTTCCACTGGTGTTTAACAACTGATTAATGCGTAACCGCTGCGATGGGAGACCGCCCTCTGCGGTAGCCAAGGTAACAGGGGTAGAGATGGCGCGGTATGCGCCTACTCCGCCTCCTAAAACAGCTCCTGAGAGGTAGCCAACGCCGGTGTAGTAGGTGAGATTTTCGCTCCAGCTCCGACGGTGTGCGGCAGCTTCTTCGATGAATAAGAATTCTGGTTCTTTGGGGAGACGGTAGGGGCCTTTCACATCTCGTCTATCTAGTGCAGCACCAAGACCTGAATGGAATGACACGATAGAGGCGTTGTCAGAGATATGAACTAAAAAGAGGGTCGAGTCGGGCGACTACAGGAATTATAAAATAAAAATATGCCAGCCAAATAGCTTTGTATTCTCCCGCATGGTGGGTTGCATTATGACCTACCTTCATAAGGATTGTATAATCTAGTAGCGTCTGCCTGATCGTATCCTAGAATTTTTGCTGCTGCTGCTGCATCGGACTGCTGAGGGGTTGCTTGCTCTGTTAAATCCAAGGTAGGACTTATAGAAGCAGCTGCTGCTGCATCTCCAATACTAGATTCACCATCTGATTCCTTCTTCTTGCCGCGAAATCTGTCAAAAATAGCCATAGTGTGCTGATGAAAGGATGACTTTTATGAATTGTATGTTGAATGTGATTTATGTCAAGTGAGGTGAGCTTAAGCTTTGAACGGCTTGATATATTATAGTGCAGGCAACAAGAAACAACGCTGTTCGGAGTTTATCGAGCCAGTTCTATTCTCTCTTATGGCGCTCAACTTATAACATAAACTTTGAAAGAAAAAACAAAAGGCGCCTTCTCGTTCCGATTTCGAAAACCCTACTTCGAATTATTGTGGCACCAAGATACCCAAGTAGGATTCAAGCATTGGATGCAGTTGGGGCCCGTCGCAAGCAGAGCACCATCCGCTCCTGCCAAAATCAATCTTTGGTCATCTTCACGATCTATCCCCGTTATTTACGCTTCACGTAGGGTCTCTGCCATCGACATGAAGTCTAGAGCATCTGCACTCGGATGCACGGTCTTGGTTGCCGATATTGGCGGCACCAATTGCCGATTCCAACTTTGGGAGTTAGACACGTATTTACGCCCTGCTGTTATGTCTTTAGAACAAATTTACCAAACCTCTTCTTACGATCGCTTTGATCAAGCTCTGGAAGCATTTTTAGCTACTGAAGCTGCTACGTCAAGTCCGCCTCAGGCAGCTGCCTTTGCCTGCGCTGGTCCTGTTCGTAAACAGCGTTGTGAATTTACTAATCTTGGCTGGGTTGTCGATGCAGATGAGGTAGCTAAAAAATTCAAGCTCCGCAGTAGAGTGCTGAATGATTTTGAAGCTGTAGGCTACGGTGTCCCAGCTTTAGGTGAACACGATATTTTGGTTTTGAATGATGTTCCAGCAGAAGAAAAAGGCCCAAAAGCGGTGCTTGGCCCTGGAACCGGCCTTGGAGAAGCCCAACTTTTCTGGGATGATTCAATAAATAACTATAAAGTCTACGCCTCTGAAGGTTCTCATGCCACATTTGCACCACGTGGATGGAAACAACGCGCTTTACAAGCTCGTGTTGAAGCAGAACGGGGCCATTGCTCAGTCGAGCGGGTCGCTTGCGGATCTGGATTAGTACGCATCTACGATTTTCTGCATTCTGATGAAGTGTCCAACCGTCCTGGAGTGAAGAGAATACTTGATCCAACCCCTGCTGACGTGTCAATTGCTGCTATGAGTGGAGATGACCCTGTTGCCTCTGAAGCATTGGATATCTTGTTAGCCATCGTGGGAGCGGAAGCATCCCACATGGCATTACGAAGCTTATCTTCAGGCGGAGTCTACATTGCAGGGGGTATCTTACCTAAAGTAGTCGACAGGGTCAGACAAGGCGGAGTTCTCGAGGCATTTTTATGGAAAGCGTCCAGATTTCATGATAAAGTGTTGAAAGATACTCCGCTGTATGTGGTATTGGAAGAACGGGTGGGTTTGATCGGAAGTAGAGAACAAGCCATCCAGTTGGTGCAGATGGCACAAGATGACGTCTATATTTCTACTTGAAGTAGATAATACTCAGAACTCAGATTTTTAAATAATGAATTTTTTTTCCCTCTTGATCCCTTTCTTTTTTGCCGACCCTTGGCAATTTTTTCATCATGCCTTTTCCCTGTTTTTTCTAAGGGGTAGGAAATACAATGCTCGCGCTACGCTGAATCAGAACACATGTATTTTTGATACTATTTTCTCTTACAGCTTCTGTAATATCCAGTTTTCATAACCTAATACTCCTTGCCGATATATCTATATATCGTCCATAGGTATTTATATTTACAAATCAACAGCGATTTTAAGTTCATTCTTGCTTTTAATCCACCCAATGCACATCTATTCTATATTCCTATGTATTAAACAGCTATCTAATGAGGTTTCGGTACATGTCCGTCTACTGCAAAATTCCTCGTTGCGCTAGGAATCCTCACTTTCAACCCATCCAGCTCCCTTGCCGCCTTGACTTGACACCCCAACCTGGATGTGTCAGTAAGGCCAAACGCAAGATCAAGCATATCGTTTTCATCATCGTCTGGTTCAGGAATCCGTTCAAAATAGTCTTCATCTTCGACTATGACGTGGCAGGTAGAGCATGCTAATGAACCTTCGCAGGCACCTGGTGCAGAAAGAGGGAAGAGAATCGGTTAAAGCAGTTTTTAATGGTCAGACGTCGGTTCAGTCCTTTCTATTTTAAGCAAAGATTCTCTCTCTAATTGAGAGGTTCTTAATTACCTTCTAAGTCAATGTCGTTTTTATGTGCTGCTTCTAATAGATTTTCTCCTATAGGTATTTTGATAGTTTTGGTTGAACCATCTTTGTCATCGGCGAATGTCACGTTAATACTGTAGAACAAGATTGAATTTCGTATCAATTAGTGGAAGCCAAAGGATAGATGAAAATGCGATTGTGTTCTCTCCTCATGCCGAATATAATATGTGCATCTGGACATACTCTTAAATAAATTACTCACGTTTCGTCAGAGGTTGCAGCGGCAGAGGCGGCAGAGGACGATGTGGAAAATAAAGCTTGCGCGCGAGTAGTGATCGAGGCGCCCAAGACGTTTCTGCTAGCTATCTGATCTAAAATCGTGGGACCTTGTGTTAATAGACCAGCCTCAGAAGAGGAGATTAGCCGAGTAAATGTTTGCCTCAACATGTTGGTGCTTGTGGGTATCTATCCACTGGCTACAGGAGCAATGCACTATGAATTATATAAAGTTATTGTCACCTTGAGCTTGAAAATGTAATCAAATTAACATGGGGACGTGGACCTAGGCTAGGGCGCCAGCCTGCCAGGTGGGCAGCAATAAAACTTAACAGATCAAAAACAATTAGCCATTCCTCCTAGAAGAAGTTTGAGAGCATACAATTCTTGTAGAATACTTACATAAGTCCTTAACATGCATGATCTGAGAGCATCTTCAAATTAAGCACAAGTTTTTGAAAGCGAATCCCTAATTAGGATTGATTCAAATGGCAAGAATAAAAGGGCCGTCTAGTAGGCACACTAGCCGAGCTTCTAAACTCTTGATAGTGCTACTTGGGGGATTCATGGTGGGAGCATTTACAGGATGGCTACTAATGGATACCTTCCATTCAGTAAGTACAAAGAGTTTTTACATATTCCCGCTCGCTGCAACCTCCTCTATTTCTAACTCTACTATTATTTATTTCCTCTCTGCAGTTTAAGCAAATCAGAATGGCTCAAAGACAAAAAAAACATCTAAGTCCTTCGAATACAGAGATGCAAGAACCCACGAATAAGCAAACAATCCTCAGAACTGCCGACCAAACGGTGACGGCAGTTGAGCAGCAAAAACAAGAAAAAGAACAGGATGATTCCAGCATTACTAATGAAGGAAGAGATAATGATCTGGATAGTGATGATGATGACCAAGGAAGACAGAAGCAGGAAGCAAAAGGTGACGTAATATACCCAATTAACGCCAAAACAATATCGAAAGCAAAAACCGTTAAGAAGACCTCAGCATCTACGCTCACCAAAGCTGATGCTGCGCTCTTTCCGTCCACCGGTGACACCATCCACGTCCTTTTAACCAGTGGTGGTGGTGCTTATCAAAATTTCCAATCGCGAATGATGTACGGCACCTACCATATGGTACGGAAATTACCAGAAGGACAGAAACTCGTCGCCTTTACACGAATTTTACACAGAGTCAAAACCGATGCATTAATGAAAGAAATACCCACCTTTCACGCTAAACCCTTACAGCCAGAATGCGATGTATGGTGTGACTTTCCTCCTGCCTCTCGTCCTGACGCTGTACGCCAATTTTTCGATGCTGCCAAGAAAAGGCCATCAATGATCAAGGCGCCATGGGTATTCATGACTGAATGTGACTATGTATGGATAAAACCAGTTACTGCACCACGTGCTGAAGACATGGCATCAAAATCTATTGCTTTCCTTTTTACGTATATACAACCCACTAATCCAGGAATTATCGATGTGATAGAAAGACTCCATCCTGGCCGCCCCTCTAGTGAGATTCCTCCCACTGGCCCAGCTCCTGCACTTATGCGGGTGCATGAATGGCTCTCTATCATGCCTCATTGGGAGCGAATCACAGCATCTATAGAAGAGGACAAGGATGCAAAAGAAAAATTAGGCTGGGTGAGGGAGATGTATGCATTTTCAATCGCGTGCGCTTTAGAAAACGTCAATTTAGAGCTACAATTACCCCCAAACAGCCCCTTGATGATCCAACCGCCTGCGGATGTTGATATAGGGGATGCAGCGATAATGCACTATACCTGGGGCAACATAATTAGTGATAAAGATGGCAAAGAGGTGTGGAGATTTGACAAACGGGAGTACACAGACGATAAATGGGAGAAAAATCCAGAAAAATTGCCAGAAGTGCCATTATATGATGCAGATGCAGGGTGGAAATTGCAAGATGGGGTGGAAGTGACGCTTAATTTAAGAGATACGTTGACCATGATGATAAAAACGATGAATGAAGCAATTAAGAAATTGCAGCCGCTGGCCTAGTAGCCAAGACGGTAGAAAGAAGAGTGGTGAATAGTACGCTGCAGCTATTATTAAATTATTTTATTGAATATTTATATGATACTTATTTGATATTTGGCATGGTAGACTTGAGTAGTTTATTTTCATGTGTAAAACTACATTTTACGGAGTGGGCCTCTCCGAGCAGCAGCAGGGGAAGCAGAAGGAGGCCGTCTTGTACGTGCTTTTGCTACTGTATTTGTCTTAATAGGTGCCACATTCTTCCGTAATTTTGGCGGAGCTACCGCTGCAACATCTACCACTGCTCTCTTGGTCACTTTCTTAACTGCCATTTTTGTTGTTGGTGGTATCGTCGACTTTTTCACCACTTTTTTGCTGCTTTCTCCTCCTTCTACTAATTTCTGCAATGCAGGTACGTACGCTGAGGTTCTGCCTCCTACAGTAATGTGTTCAATCGCATGTCCATCAATTTTAGCCTTTATAGCAGCTCCTTTGCCCCAACGATGATGAAATAGCCAACTGTTGGGCATTCGAGTGGAGTCAGCGTCTACATCAGATGCACGCCGACACACCTCCTGCACTTGTTTATGTAGCTCGACAGCTTGTTCTCGGGTTAGAGAATTCGCTGGTTGTTCAGGGTGGACACGAGATTGGTACAAAACTTCATCAGCTACCCAATTTCCAACTCCTGCGCTGAAAGACTGATCCAGTAACAAAGCTTTTATTGTTCGTCGTTGTTTCATTAACGCATCAGAAAATTCCGAAAGAGAAGGCCAGCTTAAGAGAGGATCCCAACCCAGATCTTTCAGCGGAGCAGATTGTAATGGATTACTAACAAGTCGAATACGTGCGAACCTTCGAGAATCGCAGAAAGCCCATTGAGTGCCATCGTCAAAATGGAGTTCCAGTCGTAAAAATTTTGGAGGCCACGTTGTATCTTCAACTGAATATCGTCGATAATGAGCTCCTCCCTTCCCACGAACGACAGTACCACCTGTCATACCGAGATGAAGTAACAGGGCTGGGTGGTTTGGGCCGAAATCTAGGTAGCAATGCTTGCCGAGTCGACGAGCAGCGAGGGGTGCTCTGTGGAGGAGAGCGGCAGAGATGGCATCAGGGGAGACGCCTTCAAAAACTTTTTCATCATCCACAGGATTGACGAGTGTTATTTTTTTGCCGACGCAGTTTAGTTCTAGGAGCTTGCGTGCAGCTTCAACTTCAGGCAACTCTGGCATTCTTGTCGTGAGATCAGAGATGAGGAAGATCTAGCCTGAATTGATGAAATTGTTAGCGCAATGCGCGGTTATAAATTCCTTTGTCCTTAATACTTTGGTTGTAATGTTGGAAAATCGCGAGAAATGATGGAACTAGCAAATATAAGGCCAAAATTGTGTGGGAAAGCAGAAACGTTGCGCTTACAAAACTCTTGGCAGACCCGGCACTGCCTTGTTTTCAAATTGTACATTCTAATTAACCGTGCTAAAGTTTCATAGTCGAGCTTCCCACGTTTAGTTCTCCCATTTTTAAATTTCTTGATCACTTTTTTGATCTTGGTTTTTGATTTAAATAACGAATTTTCATGTCTGACAGTAAGATTATTCGCAACAGATTGCGGCGTCTGCTCCCAACCCTCGATTTGGAGACAACTACCCAGCGCACCATCCAGCAACAGCTTGAAGATGAGCTTGGTATGCCCTTGGACGAATACAAATCAATAATTAAATCTGAAGTGGACGCTTTTCTCCTGGGCATCGATCCAGAAGAGGAAGGCGCAGCCCCTGAACAAACAAAGTCTCCATACACAGAGCCACCTGCCAAAAGATCCCGTCAAGAATTTGCTGCCGCGACTGCTGCTGGTGTTGGCCCTTCAAATCCTACCGCCACCAACACCGACGCTGGTGGTACTCTCACCACCGGCCCTGGAGATTTTCTTTTCAGCGCTCCCTTATCTAAAATGCGTTTCGCTGGTATCCGTACCTTCAAAAACCGTGGTATGGTAGACATCCGAGAATTTTACGACAAGGATGGTATCATGTCTCCAGGCGCCAAAGGACTTGCAATGTCTCCTGAGCAGTGGCATACTCTAACCTCTGGCCTGGTTTCTATCAACGATGCTCTCTCCCGCGCGGATGAAGCATTCTTTTTAAACCTGGGCTCGAATAAACGCGCGTCTGTGAGCGCTCTCGGTGGTAAACTTATGGTTAGTTTACGGGAGCACTATGAAAAAGATGGGAAAATGCTTCCAGGCAAAAAAGGAATTTCTTTACCGCCTGACCAGTGGATGAAACTGTGCGTTGCACATGAAGAATTGACTGAAAAATTATCGAAACAACCTGGTGGGGTACCTGCTGCAAAATCTCCCTCCAAGGTAGCTGTCAGTGTCGGCGGTGATGCTGCAGGCGGTACTTCTTCTGGTGCTCCTCTGAGTGAGAGAAAGGGCAATGCTGATGCAACCGTCAGTATTGTATTATCTCCCATGCGTCGTGCTGAAGTAACTCGCTTCAAAGGCAAGCTTGTGATCGATATCCGAGAATTTTATGAAAAAGACGGGGCACTTGCTCACACAAAAAAAGGGTTACAAATGGATCCACAGCAATTTCACGTGTTGAAAGAGGGCGCAGCTGATATAAGTGCTGCATTACAATCTCAAAATACAGAATTTGAGCTCACTCTCGCTCCAAAGTACGTTTTCATTCAATTGGTTAGTTAAAAATTTTGCGTTCCAGGGCAACAGACGCATAGGTTTCTATAAAAAAATTAAAAATAAAATGGGTTTGTTTGGTTTGTTTTGCAGGCGTAAAGCGACGATAAGCAATTTCAAAGGCAGGTACTCTGTAGATATCCGTGAGTATTATGATAAAGATGGTACCCTTGCTCCTACTCCCAAAGGGCTTGCTCTTAATTCTGAACAGTGGGGTAAGTTGGCAGAGGCTTTGCCGTCTTTGGCTGAGGCTGTAGCGGAAGGCTGAGAGAAAAAGAATTGAAGGAAGTAGATGATGATATTTCTCTTATAATCTACCAGAAATCTTAAAGGACTCAATGTAACTGTCTCTAGTAAGTATTAACGAATGAGGAGTTCATATCTATATCTAATTATAAGCATTATTAATATGTATAAATAAAATTAAAGGTCAATCTTTTTCTTTCATCGTTGTAGGATAGATATCCATTTATACTCGATTTTCGATCGTTTCGTTCGCATCAGAACATTATCTTTATACCATAGCTACGATATTAACAGTACTCTATTTATTTACTACTACATAATGCTATTAATTCACGTAAATCAGCTGCCCAATCCATACACCCATCTACATCATGAGTTTTTAACGCCAACGACTGCCTATTCACACCCAGCCACCCATTCAATCCGCCGCTACTTCCTTCAATCAACCTCCATGCAGGAGCTTCTCCTTGCTCAAATTCACACCGTGCAAGGTTTAATGATATTCTGGGACCACCGCATAAACCCCAAGCACCGATGGCTGCCTCTGCAGTATCACCGTGACACCCGTCACTAACAGCGGCAGCAGAGAACCAGTGTAGGAATCCTGCTCGCGTTGCTACAGCATAGCCTCGAATCCATGCATCTTTTCCCGCATCGTACCTTTCTACTTCACCCTGGCGGACTATTTCAGCACTAGAGGTCAATTCCATCCACAGATCCTCGACCAACTGCGCTTGACGAGAAGACAGGGCATCACCATTTCGTATACTATTCCCAGCGACAGCGCTAAACGCATCTAAATCAGCTTCAGCATCAACTGCATCTAATGCACCTGATAATCGTTCCCCAGCGGCAGTTATCTCAGGCATACACGCTGTTCGTGGGAGCTCTGATAGAGCCGCTAAAGCGCTACACGCAACATCAATTCGATTCCGTTCCAGCTCTCCTGCACGACGAAAAGCTCCTCCTAGGTACATACGCTGATGTGTTTGCGCTTCTTGTAGAGCAGCCTGTTTCTCTACTAAGCGTCCTTCTGCGACCCAGGGATCTGACTCAACACTACGAGACCGAGATCCTACTCTTTGCCTCTCGACTAGCGCTGCATCAAAGGCTTTGCACGCATCTCTGTGTGCATTCAACGCTAATTTTAAACCCCTTCGTGCTGCATCGACACTCTTTTGCGCTGAGCTTGTCCCTAGGCCTATTTCATTACACGCTATTCGTAAATCTCCAACGACCCGCTGGACATTTTTAATTTCGGGAACAAGAGCTTCTGCGATGCCTGAATGAAGGCCACATAATGCTGCTGGGAGAGCAGAGAATTCAACCATTGCTGCGCGTAGCGTAGGTCCATCAGCCTCACCAGGAAGAACTACTCCAGATAATGCGTCCATTGCTCGAGCATACCCGGCCTCCGCCGAAGCGAAGGCTTGTAGTACGGATAGAACCCGTTCAGCTGCATTTTTACCGCTTTGTAACCTCCCCAGCATTACACTCGCCATGCCTTGATTGATTTTTGATTCTTGTTCTGCATCTTTATCGAGCTGAGCTATTAAGACGGACTGTCGCTCGACATCCGAGGCATGTTGAAAGTAAGTTACGCCAGATGCATTACTATAAGCATTTGAATGGCCTAAGTTTGATTGAGTACCATTACCACCTGATCCAGGAGTTTTACCGGTGTTTCCACCGCCACCTGCTGCTGCTATAGGGGAAGGGGTTCCAGACGCTGCTTCCAGTTCCTGACGAGCGGCTGCAGCAAGCTTTGGGTTTCGAGCGATATCATTTAAGAAGGAAAAACGACGTTCCGGGGTAGAGGAAAATTCTTCAGCTTCACGTAAGGAGCGACGGGCGGCGCGGAGTAACAGACGGCTTGTTGGGGAGTCTGGGTCAGGGACAAGGCGCTCAGCTCCGGCAAGTACATCCTCATCGCCTGAAGGCGGCGACAGAGGAGAGTCTGTAGCTACCTGAGCTCCAGCGATCTTCGCATGTAGTAGAGCCTTGATGGGGCTCGTGATGGGAACGGGAGCTGTTAAAGTTTCTGCGAAGGGTAAGAAAAATTGCGAATTGTTATTTTGAAATTGAATCTTTTGAACAACTTTTGTCAACAATAATCAGCAAAATGCAAGCGTGGCAATGTCGAGCCATCTGCACACCTTTTTCCATCTCTTGCTTCCCGTCCATCTTGTCAATAATATGTTTATACCTTCTACTTTATATTTAAAAGTTAATTAATTAATTCAAAAACTTTTGGACACAGCTCTTTAGACCTCGTTTGCCTGCATGCTGTATGTGCTTTCCAGAACTGGACATTGATATTTAGCAATCAATTAGTATGAGAATGAGAGCGTGCATACGCTCCTACAGCCTTTCTCAAGGCTGACATCCTCAACTGCCGCTGCGTGCCTTTTCACCCTGAACTGCTATCTAGCCTTTTATTTTACAAATCAGTATAAATGTACTCAATTGAATAATCAACTACCACGGTACGTTGAGTAACCATAGGGATTCCACGTTAAGGGCACATGGAAATGCTGTCGCACTTGCTCCGGCGTAATTTGAAATTGCACGCTCGCTGCCGGGTAGAATGGTACATCAGCAAAGAAAGTAGGGTGCTGCGCTTTGCACCTAGACATATACTCGTCTGTATCAAAGCTGATACGATAGATTCCAGGGTTAACATAATCAGAAGGTGGCAACAAATCAGGGACTCTACCATCAACATTTGTTCTGCCAGTGGCCACCGTCTCCCATGCTTGGCTGCTGCCAGGAGCTTTGCGTTCCAGACGGACAGCTACTTGGGGTGCAGGTTTGCCAATGCATGTATCAAGGACATGAGTAGTGATTGGAGACCGCAGCGGCGTATCTGCACACGTATATTGAAGAAGCAAAAAGGACAGTTGGTAAATATGTTTTGAGTGGTGATAAGTAGTGCAGCGTTTGATTAAAGAGGAGGAAACAGGTGGCAGCAAGAAATCAAATACAGTTTTCAACAGCCACACACCTTTCCCTCCCTGAAGATGCATTAAGATCTGACCTGCACGACGATCGGCAGCACCAACAGAAGAAGAAGAGGAGGAAGGGGTACCGTCGCCGGCGGCACCACCAGCAACCCGCAGCAGCCGCTGTTCGGTGATCTTTTGCTGTTCGATTGCCGCATTGAGGAGCTCTTCCTGAGGAGAATTAGAATACCTGTATTATTGGCAAAGATGTGAGAAGATAAATGGGGTTAATAAGGAGAGGAATATATAGGTAAAAAAGAGAGGGAGGAGGAGGCCAGCAGGCGCAGCGCAGCCAAAGGCTCCCAAAGATAGATAAAGCTGACGGTTTGCCCAGAAAAAACCCTCTTAGATATGTGTAAGAAATACCGTAGATAGGAACCCAATTAGTTAGTATAGGCAATACTTAGGATTAGATAGATTTTGACTTCTTCCCTTAGGTAGTTAGGCTATAGAAAAAATAATAATGACAACCATGTATACCCAATCTCCCCTGCGATCGACCCAGAATGCGACACAATCCCCCCAAAATTTTGTTACTAGCTCCAAGAATGCTGGAAAGGTAAGCCCATAAAACCAAACTGACGCATCAGGCCACTGGCCGCGATCCCAATGAAAAGTAGTTTGGCCAAGATCGTAACTAACCGCGACTCTTTAACCCTATTATGCAGATGGATCGTTTCATCCCCAACAGAAGCTCTAGCAACTTGGATGTCGCAAGCTATAATATCGCCATGGAGATGAAAGACGTAGAAAACCTAGATGAAACGCAATCGCCATCAAAGGTAAGCCCAGGAAGCAATGAAAAGTTTAGCAGCTAGCTAAAAGTATTCAATAAAATAAGCTAATGAATACTACATCGTGCCCGTCCACCAGAATTCCAAAATAAACTTCTAATAATCAACAAACATTTCTCGATGTCCACATTGCTCAACCTTGAGTTTTTCTCTCCCTTCCCTCCGCGTTTGCAGATGGAGTACAAGAAGCAGTTGGCTGCCAACCTTGGCCAAGACTCATTTGCCAGGATCCTGGCTTTCAAACAAAAGCCTCCTCCTCCCCCAGAAGGTCATTTAAGCCATCTCTCTTCTGTCTACTCTGCCAATGCCACCGATGGCCGCACCACGAAGAAATTCCGCGCTGTCCCCCAGCAGCCTGAGCGCATCCTCGATGCTCCTGACCTTGTGGATGACTACTACCTTAATCTCTTAGATTGGGGATCCTCAAACTCAGTTGCTATTGCACTCAATCAGACTGTGTACCTTTGGAACGCCTCTTCCGGCGACATCCAACAGCTCATGGCCGTGGAAGGTGATGACTACGTAACTTCTGTAGGCTGGGCAGCTGACGGCAAACATCTTGCAGTAGGAATGTCCAACAATCTGGCCCAAATTTGGGATGCAGAGCGATTACGACCAGTAAGAAATCTTACCGGCCATTCTGCTCGTGTTTCTTCCCTTGCTTGGAACCAAAACATCCTTTCTACTGGAGGCAGGGACTCTATGATCCTGCACCACGATGTACGAGTACGTGAACATGTGGTAGGCCGTCTTCGTGGCCATGAACAGGAAGTTTGTGGCTTGAAATGGTCTCCCAATGGCACTCAGCTTGCCTCGGGGGGTAACGACAACCTCTTGATGGTGTGGGATCAGTCTGCAGACCGTCCTTTACACCGCCTTACTGCTCACCAAGCTGCTGTGAAAGCGCTTGCATGGTGCCCATTCCAGAGTAATCTACTCGCTTCTGGTGGTGGTACTGCTGACCGTACTATCAAGTTTTGGAATACTCACACTGGTGGGTGTCTGAACTCGATCGATACTGGATCCCAAGTCTGTGCCTTGCAGTGGAACCGCCATGAAAAAGAAATTCTGTCCTCTCATGGGTTTGCTCAAAACCAGCTTTGCTTATGGAAGTACCCTTCTTTAGCGAAAGTAGCGGAGATGAATGGACATACGTCTCGTGTCCTGCACTTGGCACAGTCGCCTGACGGGACATCGGTGGTGTCGGCAGCAGCCGATGAGACATTGCGTTTCTGGAAGTGTTTTGGAGATGCCGCTCCAGCTGCAGGAAAGACATCGAAAGGTGCTGGTAGTGCAGCTGGAATGAGTTCATCTCTTCTTAGAGCAGTCAATATCCGTTAGAAGAAAACACCGACGACGGATGGTTGTTTTCTTCTTTTCTGTGGAAACGTGGAAAGTAAGGAAATGACTGCAGAGGAAAGAAGAGAATCAACAAAACACAAAGAGGTAGGTAAGTTTGGAGCTATACAAGAAGATGAGACAGGTGAGTTGTATTTTTGTGAATTATAGCAGTGGCGGTATTCTTCAAGAAGGGTGTCGTACTTACCTTTCAAAGAAGAAAGCGACTGCGATAACTAGCAAAAACTACTTCGATCGATCCTCTGTCTCTCTCTCACCCCCCCACACATAAGCTTTAGCGTTTTCATATATAAGGGTCTTCGTTAAAGAGGCTGGTTACGGCTGTTCTATATTATTCACTTTGCTACTGTTTATGTTTTTTTGAATTGTTTCACCCCTCCACCCATTCACCTTTCAGCTGCTACAAATACTACAGCTGCGGCACCACCCACCATCACCGCCACAAAACTACTAACCCCCCCAATTTGTATACCTTCCCCCCCCCCGTTTCTTTGACCGAGAGAAAGAGAGTACTATAGTGAACATATGCAGGTGCCCTAATGCAGGGAAAAATAAAAACCCAACCGGCGTTTTTCAACGCCCCTCGCTGGTGGAAAAAATATCAAATATATGTATAGAAGAGTAAAATATAAAAGAACACCCCGGCTGCTGCTCTGCCTGCTGCTGGTTGAGTAATAAAAATGACTCTTATAATAAGCTTACCTGGTTTTCACTGCGTTTAGCATGAAATTAGCAGACTTCCCAGCAGCACATATAATAAATATGTGCCCAAATTTAGTTTCATATTGTGCATTCCAATCAGCCAAGCTCTGCAACGTGGCGTCAGAGGCGGAGGAGGCAGCTGTCGCTTGCTCACCCTGGCTGAAAGAAGTAAAGGCATCAAATTTCTTCTTCAAGCTCTCCATATCACCAATCCTAGGGTGTGCTGCGAAAGCTTGGAGCCAGCCAGCGACAGGTGTCTGTAATAAATAAATAAGTTGAGAAGGGGAACGGTGAACACAAGAGGGCCAAGGATTTAGAATTCAAGATAGGGTTTGGTGGGTCAAATTACATACTTCATGCCACCAGATACTTCTCGAAAAATCTATTAGCTGAGATGTGCTAGAAAATGGGCCCCGCGATGCTAACAGGGTCGCAAACTGGCTGCAAGCACAGCATTCTAGGATCACATTTTTGTCTAGTGAAATTGACATTGCAGCAAACGTAATGGGATAACAGCGCTTTCAGCGGACTCCAATAAATACGAAGACAGGATTGAAGTACCAATTGTATCCTAAATTTTAAAGGTAATGCTTTGAATTTGCTGTGGGGTGGAAGGGTTTTTTTATTTTATGCCAAGACAGGGCAAGTCTAATATCGCTGACTAGACCGTAACGCCTGAAGAATTGTTGAGTTTACTCATTTATTTGAAAAGGAAGGCAATAGGCAAATATATTTGGCTTAGTCTCAGAGGTGGCTATCATGGTTAACGAACAGACATGAGGGAAATTAGTTCAAATTTAGAGGAAGGGTTAGTGTCCACATTCCTATATCCAATCATAAAATCTTGCGCAATCTAACGTGTTGAAAGTTCATATTACGCAGGGTAATGGGTTTCGGTCGAAACACAGAGGAAACTCCTAGTAGGGCTTCTCTGACTGAAGCCCTTCTTGAACACCAGGTGATCCTCGAGGTAGGGCCACTGACACTAGAATTAGCAAAGAGTTCCTCCTTGGACAGTATATGGAACCTCACAAATGTGATATTAGGCGCAGGCAAGGATTTACAAACCAATTTATTCACCTCCTCTTCTCCGTTTTTGAGAATTCTTTTTCTCAACCGCCCTCCCGACGTCGCCCGTGGTTTTTGAAATGAACATTTTCTCATTTTCATTCCTCTTGCAGGTATGTTTGCTCTGCCCCGTGTCTTTGGAGCGTTAGGGCTTGTAGGTGGTGCTCTAATAATTACATTAGTAGGCATTACTACGTATTGTACTATAGCTATAATGCTACGGAGTAGTGAACACACACAGCAATGGACCTATGCCTCTGCTTTGCATGCTGTGTGGGGTCGAAGGGCAGCAGCAGCAGTACATGCAGCAGTGATTGCTGGCTGTATTGGATTCGTTGCCTTATATCTCATCATCACCTGTGACGTAAGTTAGGGGGAAATGATTTCCTCAAACTCGAAAGAAGAACGTTTTCTTTTTAATTTTCTTATTTCACTGTTCCTATTAATAAATTTTTTCTATTAATTCACTATTCTTACAGGTTTTTGTTGGGAATAAAGTCTTCACTGGTATTATATCAGATGTCTTCCCTCAATTACCAGATCCGTTGCCATGGTATCTCTCCCGTACAGCTTTGCTTACGTGGATTGCTTTGGTAACGGTACCGCTTCTTTCTTTAAAATCACTCCATGGATTAGCATTCATCTCTGCTGTGAGTGTCGCTTCTTCAACAGCATCTATGCTCTGCTTACTTGCCCTCTGGGCTGGTGCAGCAGCACGTGGGATGCTTGCGCCACTCCGTTTATGGCCAAAACTTTCTTTCTTTGGAGATTCCCCACTCATAATCACTACTCATATGATTGCTACTATGCCAGTTGCGATGACAGCCTTTGTATGCCAAATGTCAATTCACCCTATAGCACGTGATCTCCATCACTATACACCTAGAAAAATGCGTAGAACAGTAGCTTCCAGCCTTTTTGTCTGCGCTCTGTTGTATTTTGCCACAGGGGCCTCCGGGTTTTCCATTTTCGGGGATGAAATTGCCGGCGATGTTCTTTCCAACGTCCAACCAGAAGTTGTTGCGGTACTTCTAGGGTGTAGTGACCGATTAGGACTCGCTTTTGTTGCTCTGCTAAAATCATTTGTAGCGCTTGCGATGCTCACTTCTATTCCAATCAATATTTGGCCTCTCCGGGAAGAGGTCTTGGGTTTACTCACTCACGCTTTTCACGGACAAGAACCAAGTAGATCCGCTTTCTACGCTATCACATATGGCTGCTTATTTGGTATCTGGGCGACTGCAGTAGCGGTGGAGTCTGCATATCAAATGGTGGGCATTGTAGGAGCAACTTGTGGTATTGCTCTCGCGTTTGTATTTCCTGGGATGCTGGCCTTGAGAATACAAGGGGTAAAAGGAACGTATTTAGGTGGACTGGTGTTGTTAGGGTTTGGTGGGGTGTTGATGGTGGCTGGAGTCGTTTCTACAGGTATTGGCACTGATGGTGGATGATAATAAAAGAGAGAGGGATAGGATCGAATACCAAATATTATTTCTTTTTCATAATTTAGTTATTCTACGCCTGATTTTTGCTGTAATATATCACTTTCCTTCGAGTATCTACTCAAATTTACAAATCAATAATTTCATTTTCTCAAAAATCAAGAAAGGTTTTAGAAAGAACGACCATTGCTTTTCAAAAACAACGCAAAAGCAAAGCCTATTTCCAGAATACAACCCAAAACCTCGATTAGATCAAAAGAAAATGGAATTTTGATGTCCAATATGGTTTTTAGTACTGCGAGGCAAGTTTGAGGATAGTGGAGAAAGGTGGTGAGGGTGGGATAGCCCTTTTTGATGGGGCACAGCCTGAGACGCCTTGCCTGTTGGGATAGCAACAAACTACAGGCAAGGGGGAATAGGCATTGAATCAAAGGGTAACGGGAAATATAAGCAAACCACAATGGTGGTAGCTATGAGGCGATCAAAAAAAGCAACTGCTGTGGTGGGGAGGTTATCTCGAAAGGATTGTTGTTCGGGGAAAGTATGGAAAAGTTTGCAATTCTGGTTTTTATTGAGATTTTTTTGAGAAAGCGTTCCTTAAACGCATTCTCCAACTTAATCACTGTCATCGTCGTTATCACCATTGTCGTTATCACCATCCTCTTCAGCACCACCTTTGTTCTTGTAGCGAGCAAGGATACTGTCGATCTCGTTAAAGAAACCGCTGAAAGCTGCAAAAGTATGTTGGGGACAAGCGAGAGGTACACATTGGTTGATTGAAGAAGTTTCAAATGCTACAAATGTTCTAGTGTAGTATGCAGTATTGAGCACAAAGAAGAAAGAAACAAAGCATTTGAACAAACACACATACCTCCATGGACCTCTCCGGTGAACTTATCGTTGCCACCGTAAAGGCCTTTGAATTCAGATCCATCTCTGATAGAGAAGAGATGGTCAAAGTCATCACCTTCACCAAGAAGGTGTCCGCCATTATTTCCCCCAAAATTCAAGTCGCCCTTGTAGTCTTCAAAATCAAAATGTTTGTCACCGCGGCCGCCAAAGTTAAAGTCTCCCTTGAGGTCATCAAGATCAAAATCAAATCTAGAAGAGTCATCGTCTTCTTCTTGCTTGAGAGCACGCCGGGGGGTGGAGCTGGTCTTGGCTGCAATGAAATAAGTCAGGAAAGAGAAATTTGAGCATGTTGGGTGGTCCCGTAAAATGCGAAATAAGACAAGTTAATTCCGTTCTTTTCTGAAGCGAGACGAAGGTGATGAGTTTCTGTCCGCATTGGAGCTACTACACCCAATGGATACCATGCATTTGACATAAAACACCCCATTAAGCATAAAAAGCGCTAGAGGTAGCCTTAATGAAGCGGCAAAGCGCGTATACACGTGAAAGCAGCATGCATGTGTTTTTATTGAGTTTCAGCAGCTTACCTCCAACAGCGCTGAGGAAGAGAAGCACAGCCACAAGGGCGATTAATGCATTGAAACGAGCCATTTTGAGGGATGAAAGAGTGCTTCCAATGTAAATACTGGGCAGGATGTAGTTATGGTCAATAGCAGGAATTAATATTAGTGAGATTGAGAGATGCGTGTGGTAGAAATGTTGGGAAGTGCGCGCTGATGCAAAGTATGGTCCGACTTGACCCAGGAAAGCGTATCGTTCTGATACACATATCGTTATGGTGAAGCTGGCTTACTAACTCACCCAACGGACTTGGCAGAATTTTGTTTAATTTTAATTTTTGAGGTCTCGGCTAAAGGTAAATTATCATCGGAACGATCATATTACACTTAAAATATCGCAGGAAGCTAATATATAACGGTCTTTTGTTACATTAATTTTCAAAATTAATAGTCCAGACTATTAGTCAAATCAAAAGGGGGCTGAAGATACCAACTCGCTGAAATACAACGCCGACGCTCACTAGCAGAAATAGAGATTTTTACCCTTTCTTCCCCTACTGTTTGCCCAATTTAGGGCATTCAATGGTTAAACTAGAGTAAATAGGAAACATTGGATAAATTATTGGGTACAAATTGCGGTCAAGGGGCTCTTGGGCGACGGCGATTTTTAAAGGTAGAAGTTACCAAAGGCAAAAGCATCTCTGAGGAAGCCAAGAATCCACGCAAGCGCTAGAAACTCGCCATAATAATCATCTTCTTCGTCTTCCACATGCACTCTCTACATTATCGTCCAAATTATCATCATCTCCAAAAGTGAAGTCGTCATTTCCTCCATTAAAAGTACCACCGGCTGCGCGGTTGAGAGCATGGCGGGGGGATGGAGCTAGTCTTAGCTGCGAAGAGTAAGCAGAGTGAAACAAAAATTACAGAGAATTAGGTAGGAAGAATAAGGTATAAGGGTGGGGGATTCTGCCTGATGATTGGGTAGGTAGTTTACGAGGGAGCACTTTTGGGCTGCAGGTCTCCGGAAGTTACTGAATTTTCTCATATTTTTGCTCTTTCTGGCGGAGAAGAGCCCCCAAACCCGCATTAAAGCCGGTGACGCACAGCCCGGCCATCAACCATAAAAAAAGCGATAGAAACGGCGGCGATAGAGCAGAAACGTTCTTTTAAGGACTCGAAGTTGGCGCATGCACAAATTCTCAAACTTTGGGATAACCAGCTTACCTCTCCGCCCTAAGGCAGATAAGCAAAAATATCAGGAGGATCAAAACATCTAAGCGAGTCATTTTAAAAGTTCAAATAGTGCTTTCATGGCCTATATTGGGCAATAGGAGATAGTTAAACATTAAGAACTGAACGTGTGTGGCAGTTGGGACCTTTAAATTAAATGCAGCTAAGAGCGTATTCCTTTCACCATCATAAACAGCTACCTGAGCTGCAAATGGAGCTTCTATTAACTTTGAAGTTACCCAACAATCTCAGCATTTTTTTTGTAAAAACATGCCCTGCCAACGTATGCAACACAATTTAAATTCAGATTCCATCAAAACTTTCCAAAAAGACGAGTCAGCATCGTCATTATAACGGCGTCATGCCCGAACCTATTTATTTAAAAAATGCAGAGGATGCAATAGGGGGCACTAGAGCTAATCTATCAGGAAAAAGCGCCAAAATAAAAGAGCAAAAAATCGGTTAAAAGAAAGCGCCTATCGATATCTAAAATTGTAGATTTAAAATTCCATGGAGAAGAGGCTTCGTCTTCCTTACAACCCAGGCAATCCAGAATACATCTCTGAAATTGCATCCCCAAAGGCAGTCTGCGCTTGAGGCCTCTTAATTTTAAACGTCGGCGTCATTAAATTATTTTCAACAGAAAATTGTTCCGGGGTCAATCTTACCGCTGCCACCTGTTCGAAGCCATGAAGCCCAGCAGCTCTGCCTTCTTCAAGCATACTCTTGAAAACTGCAGCTTGGACTTGTGGGTGAACACACAACGCAGCCATATCTTGAGGTAAACCTCGTTCTTTTGCCCAAGGAAGTAAGTAGTCGGGATCCGGTACCGCCACGGCTACCAATTGGGCCTTTAAAGAATTGCCATACACAAAGGCTTGTAACAAAAACGGAGACCGGATATACACGTTTTCGATCTTCTCAGGAGCGATGTATTCTCCCTGAGCTAATTTGAAAATATTTTTCTTTCGATCGATTATTTTCAGACGACCTCCTGGCAGCCACATACCAACATCGCCGGTGTGCAGCCACCCCTCTGTATCGATTGCTTCCTTTGTAGCCGCCTCATCTTTATAGTACCCAGAAAACAAAATAGGACCACGAACACAAATTTCCCCACGTGGGTAGGGCATATCTGCATTGGTGTAATTCATTTCAGGTAAATCCATTAATTTAACTTCACATGAAGGGATGGGTGCGCCAACGTGGCCGGACGAGGCATCATCCAAGGGGGTAATAGAAATTAAACACGCTGTCTCTGTCATGCCATATCCTTCTAATACAGCGCATCCAAAGCAGACTCTTAAGAAGGTAAAGACTTCTGAAGAGATAGGGGAGGCACCGGAAGAAAGTAAACGCACGTGACCGCCCAGTTTGGCTCGAATTTTAGAAAAGACCAAACGGTCCCATAGAGGAGCGAGTCTGCCGCCACTCAAATCACCAGCTTCAATTGCAGCTTTTTTAGAATTAAATGCCGTCCAGAAAAGATTACGTGCTATAGGGTTTGCATCTGCGATTTGAGCGAGTACTTTATCGTAGATTCTGTTGTACAGACGAGGTACGGAAGCAAAAGTTGTGGGCGCAAGCGCCTCAACATCCTCCAATAGCTCCAACACATTGCCTCTGTAGAACCCTACCGCGCCGCCAAAGAAGGTTTGCATGGTAAAATTGAAGCGTTCATAAATGTGGGCTAAGGGGAGATAGGAGATGTGGCGGGGAGCTTCGTTGGGAGGGAAGAGGTCTGCAACAAGCATGGAGCTGGCAGCGGTGTTGGCGATCAAGGCGCCGTGGGTCAGCACAGCACCCTTGGGGACACCTGTCGAGGGAGAAAGAAGGAACAGAAATCAGGCAGGCATTAATGAAATAATTTAGATAGGGTGTATATAGAGATATTTAATTATAAAGAATATATATATATATATTTGAATTTATTACTTTTTCCGCTCTCTACTCACCTGTTGTTCCTGAAGTGTAATTGATTAAAGCCACATCAGAAGGTCTTGGAGGTCGATGTGGGTGTGGATATTTATACCCCAACGCTTTGATCCTATCCAGAGTCAATATTTTTGCATTTGACCCGGGTAACTCGGGCAATCGTTGATGGGGACGGGTTCCAAACACAGCCACCACCTTCACCGTTGGGCACTTGGGTAGCACCTCAAGCACTTTACTGAGAACATCAATAGAGCATGCAATAGCAGAGAGCTCTGCGTGATTTGCTATGTATTGGACTGTATCTGGTCCTAACGTGTCGTACAAAGGGACAGAAGTACTGCCATACGCATGGACACCAGCATCTACGAGAACCCACTCTGTAGAAAGAAAGGAACAAATTTCGATATTTGAGAGTTTGTACAATTAAACTTGATATGGGATAGAAAGGGAGCTTAAAAAACGAATCGAAAGGGTACACCATGGTGTGTTCACTTCACGACTTACCGACGCTATTGATCGAGTAGATGCCAATGGTGGAACCAGGAGCGACACCTAGATGAACTAATCCAGACCCAATAGCCGTCCGCGCTTCTCCAGCTTCACGGTATGTAATCCATTCGTAGTCTCCAGCTGCGTTAGATCGAGGATCTACCTGACGATGGCCTAAATAACGACGCTGCAGGGAAGAAGAAAGTAAAAAAGTTTAGACGGTATTTTAGTAAAGAAAAATACGCTATTTACTCAATGATTATGAATAAATTGGGAATTGTAGGACGCTGCTGGTATCTTTTTTATATAATATAGGGTAATGAGACCTCCGGTGTTTCTTACGTCTGCATATTTCGCCATGCTATTTTCAAGATTGTCGTAGAGCGTGTGAACGTGGTTGTCAGGGGCAGGGAAAGTATCTACCAAACAATTAGGAGAGACCGAATTCCTGTAGAGAGAACAGTAGCGAAAATTTCATCTGTTTAGGCGAGTAGGGAGGGATGGCGAAACTAGGAGGGAAAGACAAACTAATTTATGCAAACTTCAAGCAAACGGGATCTTTTTTCTCGCGATCAGTCAAGTGCAAGATGAGACCGACCTGCGGACAAGCCAGGGCCCTTGCGGGGTGAGATTTTCAGGGAGAACGACGCAATAACTATGCTCTGCATTGCTGCGGCCTTCGGATGCATGGCAGTCCAAGGTTTCAAGAAACGGCTGATTTTCCGGAATGGATGTAGTTCCGGTCAAATGCCCTTGCAGCACATCAAGCCGCTTGTCGGGCGCTGCTGACATCCTTAGTCTTGACCCTGAATTTTCTGAATATGTGATTTATAGGGGTTGGGGCTTTCACAAAAGCACTTTAAAGCCCTGCTTGCGTGTTCAGCACTTGGCGAAGAAAATAATTTTATCGAAGAAAGCCAGCCGTCGACTTTGGGAAGGCCCTGTGACTCTTACAAAGCTCCAACTTCACCTCTGGCCGCATATACCAAAATAATAGCAACCAATATCACTTTATAGGACGTTGCTATCCTCAACTGAACCCGGCGGCTGCAGTTCATCGACCAAAGTAAATAAGGCGACATGGTTGGCTTTAAGCTCCCAGACGTAGAGGACAACGCAGAGGGCTGGGGACCAACGTCTGAACCAAAACAATTTGCTGATGTTCCTTTCATGCCTTTTGGAAAGGGTGAGAGGCTCGGCCGCATCGCAGAGTTTGGCTCTGCAATGGGACGCAATAGTAATTATCAAAGTAAGCATTTGAATAAATGACACAGGCTACACGAATCACATTATGTTCTGAAGACGGCTGCAAATAGCTTGATCTTACCTTGAGTTAAATAAATTTCAAATACTCACTACCATCAATAACTTATTAATCACTCTACTCTCTTTTCTTTCTTCTATAGGACAATACCGCGAACCCGCCCCTGGAACATCCATCTTTAACTTCGAAAAAGCCGAGGAAGACGAAGCTTTCGAGCTTGTTGACAACAAGCCTGTGAAAAAACCTCAAGGTGGTGCTCAACGTCGCCCTCAACAGCAGCAAGGTGGCCGTGGCTGGGGCCAACAAGGCGGTGGTCGTGGCGACGGTGGCCGTGGTGATGGAGGTCGTGGTGGACGCGGCCAGCAAGGTGGACGTGGTCAACAGGGCGGTCGTGGTGGCCAACAGGGAGGCTTCCGCCAGCCTTTCTGGAGAGATCAAAATCGCGTCCAATACACGGCGTCTATTGAGATCAGACCAGAATGGCACGTGTTGGGTGATCAAATCCCACTTTCCGCTCTCCTTAAACTCTCTTCCAAACCCGTTGAACATGAAGAACTTGCTACGTACGGTTCTCTCGCCAGCTATGACCGTACAGCGGATAGAGTCACTCCTAAATTTTCTGCAAAACTCCGCAGAGCAGGTAATCGAGCTCGCTCTGTCACCGTGCTTGACGATTCAATCCTTCAAAAATTGGCTTCTACTGGCGAAGGTGATGTGTTCATGAGTGATGCATTGCTTACGGTCCTTATGACTGCCCCTAGATCTGTGTATCCTTGGGACATCTTAATAGTAAAGAAGGGAGACCAACTATTCTTTGATCGCCGCCCCGGTTCTACCTTGGAGTACCTTTCGAATGGCGAAACCGCCCCTGATCCTATTCAGGAAGATAGAGAAAGTATCAATGGAGTACAGCAGCTCAGCGCTGAAGCTACTGGTGTCAATCAAGCCTTCCGTGAGCAGGTCTTGTCCATAGAAAGCGGAGTGCATGCTCTGGGTGATGCTTTGCCTGCTGAGCTGGAAGCTGCTGCGACCCCTCCTTGTGGCTACCGGTACCGCAGATGGTCACTTGGCGATACACGATTGGTTGTCCGTTGTGAAGTTGATGCTCATATTAAAACAGCTGATGGGATTCAAGCCACTGCTGTGCATGCTTTGAACGAGTTTGACCCGAAATGGTCTGGCGTTGACTGGCGCCAAAAACTTGAGAATCAGCGTGGTGCTGTACTCGCTACAGAATTGAAGAATAATGCTGCGAAAATGGCCAGATGGACTGCTGCTGCTCTTATTGGTGGCATTGACATTATTAAATTAGGATACATTTCAAGGGCAAGCTTCCGAGATCCCAACACCCATGTGTTGTTGGGTACGCAGGCAGTGAAGCCTCGTGATTTCGCTGCTCAAATGAATTTAAATATGGATAATGCATGGGGTATTGTGAGAGCATTGGTGGATATGTGCTATGAAAAGATGACAGAAGATGGTAAGTTATCTAGACCTCAGAGAATAACATACTTTTCATAATGGGGGGTTTTGTCGGGCAGTTTATTTTTTATTTTTTATTAATGGGCGCTTTTCAACCACCGGTTTGCGGTATGTACCGTACGTAGACTGGCAAGGACTTGCGCATATTGAAATTCTGTTAGCTGGGGGTCACCTTACAGACGACTAGTTTGTAGGTGGTGGCAATGAATAAAGTTTTTTACGCTTTGTTGCCCGTGACCTCTGCTGCAACAAACCTTTCCTCGATATCTAGTTTTTCTTTTTATAAATCCTTAAAGGAAGGGGTTCATGTTCTCTCTACTTATTTACTGATTATAATCGTCATTATCACTTACTCTATCCGTTCTTTTTTTCTTCCTCTATAGGCAAATATCTGTTGGTGCGGGATCCCAACAAAGCTCAGCTCCGTCTCTATGCCTTACCTGCCGCTGGTGCTGAAGCAGTAGCAGAGAGTGATGGAGAGATTGATGAGGATGAAGATCAGAGAGATGATGCAGAAGAATAAATTGTTTTTGAAGAAGGAAAATAACATCTTCCTTACCAGCAGAGCTTTTTCGGCGTTTTTTTTTTTTTTTTTTGAAAGCGGGAGAGAGAAGCGGCTTATCGGTATCTTTATCTGAGTTTTTTAACTTTATCATGATGCATCTTGACGTTATTCTCCCTTTGCTTTTTACTGTTTTAGCTATGAATTGATCGCTACTTTTAAGGAGAGACTTTCTGAGGGAAGAATTTAGAGTGGGAAGCCTCCCAAGAAATGGGCTCTAGATGAATTCTTGGCTGAGACAATTTCAAGAGGTTTGTCCTCGGTTTCTCGCCTGTAAGCTACAGTTTTGATTTTTTGCTGTTTATATAACCTGAGGCAATATTGTAGTGGGGCTGTTGTAGCCCTGAAGAGTTGTTTGACTTGAAAATATTCCCACCAGGTGGCTAGATGATGCAATGAAAGCTGTACTTGTGATAGTGCTCTATATTCTGAGCTTATGCTCAGCTAGATCATTATTTCAAAGCTCTGCTGCAGTTATCTCAGCACCAAGCACTGTGCCTACGGTAAGAATATGTTGATGCGATTGCAATCGCATGCTTGCCAAGCATCGCATTGTAATATTAATAAAGTATACTTCAAATTTGAATATTTATCTAACAATTACCTCACAATTGATCATGTTGTTTGCTTAGGGGGGTCCAACTGCGCTTGTTTCATCGGGGGAGGCGCAAAATTTACCGAAAGATTGGCCTCCAAAAGCTCCAAACACACTACGATTTGCCTTGGTGCTTGAAGACCTAAACAAAACAACTGTTCAAGAAACGTATTGGGGCTACAAATTCTGGGCAACATCAGTCAATGATAATGGGGGAATTTTGAATTCAACAGCCATTGGATACACCACGAACGTACTTGTAGACCTCCAAATTGCGTATAATGTCATTTTTGCAGATCACGGCACTGTCTTGAGGGATGCCGCTGACCTTACTATTGGAGATGCAGACTTTCTGTCAGGTGGAGCTACTGGAGATGCATATGAAGATCAAAAAGTGGCTCAAGATAAGCAGCGAATCACTATGCTATGCTGCCACGGGCCTCCACTTGTATATACTAACGCTACAAAAGCCGCAGAAAACAACAAGACGCGGAATTTCTTATTTGGAATCCACGTGAGCAGCGAAAAATACGTCGATAAGATCATTAGGAACATTGCGGTCAATGGTTATAGTAAGAAGATTGCTCTGTTCAGTACCTTCAACGGGTCAGATCCAGAATCTAATCCTGATGCGACCTCCGACCTCTTTAGCAAGTCAACCTGTGATGCGGCCAGAACACAGCTGGAGGACCAGAAACGCTACGAGAGGTACGAAAATTTTCCAGAATTTTACGATGTAAAAGTATCTTCGGATGTATCTAGTAATGAGACAGCACTAGAAGAGTTTCTGATTGATGAAGTCATTAAAATGAAAGGCGATGACCAAGGCAAAAACCGTACCGACACCGTCATCGGCTGTACGAATGATAGTACTGGAAAATATTGTTGAAGGCCCTAAATACTACCGACGTCCGCTTACGAACTTTGTTCTTAACAGTAGCACCAACATCATCTAGCACAGTTAATGGACTTGCCAAATCAGGAATTGTCTTGGAACACATCCTTAGTGCTGGACAGTGGCACCCGGAAGTCGCTTGGGGAGCCCCACCGGGAAGAAATGGCGCAACCGAACCTCAAATTATGTGGCAGAACGCTACTGACTTTTCGAATAAATACGAAGCATTTATGAAAGGACAAAATCAAACCGAAACGTTGAGAGCAGCAACGTACACCATTGCCTCTGCTGCGGCTGCAGGAAATGCACTTCAGCTAGCAATCCACCAAGCTTTCCAAGTCCAAATCTGCAATCTTAGCACTTGGAATGGAGATGCACAAGCACTATTTTCAACCCAGTGGAATTGTATTGCAGATGATGCAGCCCAGCAGCCCGATTCAAAAATAGGCCTTGATCGCATTCACAGTGCGTTACGCTCGCTTTCAACTTCGACTTTCTTTGGTAATATTGACTTCGATGAGAATCAACGAAATATAGGCAGAGATGCCTTGACTCTTCAGCTCTTGAAAAGTGACAATAGAAAAGATGGCAGCACGCTTGCTTCAATTGATTTCGGGTACGATTTCTCTGAAGCGAACATGGAAAATGTCAACGACTCGACCGCCAAGCTCATTCAAGAGGCAAGTGAAACACGATTGTAATGCAACTACATTCTATTTCTGACTTTTGAATAACCTATTTTAGCCAAGTAACTATGCAGATTGTTCTCCCAAGCGAGTACGAGACCAAGGCAATGGTGCTCCCCAATCCTGCAAGAGACCGCGACCCTGACTGGTGCGAAGCCGGCTTTGGCCTCGATACAAACAACGTTTGCACATCCTGTAAACCAGGATCTTCAAGAAAGAAAGCTCCTTATTCAACTGCAGGAATTTCAAGTGTGCAACAGATATGCAATGCTTGTGCTATTGCTGAATTTCAACCGGAAACAGGGAAGGTAGCTTGCCTCCCATGTCCGTTAAATACTATTACCTTGGAAATAGGAGCTAGGGATTTGAAAAACTGCACTTGCAGACCTGGATATTCCAACTTTGAAAAACAAAATGGCATAGAGTGTAGTGTCTGCCCACCAGGTGCAATTTGCCCAGGCGGGAATTCAACCATTACTGCGGCGGAGGGTTTTTGGGTTCACGAGATGTCGGAAGCTATCCAGGGGAAAGAAGGGAACCAAACACTTATCGAGACAATTTCCTGTAATCCTGCATCTGCCTGCATAAATAATGGTACCCAGAAGTGTGGCACTGGCTGGGGGATAAAGTATGCAGTATGTGTGGAGCCGACAACAAAACTGGAGATCGAAGGTACGTCCTCGTGTTTGGAAAGTGCACCGAGTGTATAAATAAATACCAGAACCTTATCATCTTTATCTCCATGTTGGTAGTTTGGCTGGTTGTTAACCTAGTGATGGCTGAAGACGGTAGGTGCTTTTGAGCTAAATGCCTTTGCCACTGTTATTTCAGTTCTCCTTACCTTTAAACCCTTTAATAATTTTACAGTGCAAGCTCTGTCGCTATTAATTGACTGGATGCAGTTGATGTCGCTTGTGGTGAGCTAAATGTTTGATTTATGGCCAGCATCGTACTTTCTGAGATTTTTTCTCTTTTGTTTTTCTCTTTGTGCCTAATAGCCCCTAAACATCCCTGCAGGGAAATATCCCTGCCATTTGGCCCGAGTCTCTCTCTGTCTTCTACAGCGTGGCTTCATTCTTCTCTTTCGAAATAAATGTTGTCAGCTTGCGCTGTCTGAATTCCGATTGGAACTTTAAATGGGATATGGTAGTTCAGTTTGTCCTTCCTCTGGCTATCATTTCCGTCTTGAGCGTGGTTGCTCTGGCGCAAAAGTGTCGGTCAGTAATAAAGGATAAAGAAGAAATGAAAGAAAAAATGAGGCAACAACGCGACCCCTTTGCCCCGGAAGCTTTACAGAAAAGAGCGAAGGTAGCGTCTCCTCCCGCTCCTGTCACTGCTAACGATGCTTCTAGCGCCGCCGCCGCCACCGTGGACCCTCCGAAGGACCTCACTACCGACAGTGGTGACCATGAAATCAGCGAGAAAATTCCTGGCAGCGCAGAGAATTCTTACTTAAATGCGCCTAGAGGTCTGATAGGCACAACCGTGCTCCTTAAAAGCCTGGAGGTCGGTAGATTAATTTTAAGAAAAAGTAGCATGCATGTTCACTCTGTGAAGAAAGTGGTCAAAGAAGATAAAAATATTTGGTATGACTTTTGGCGGAGAGTTGCAAACATTATGGAAATAACATATTTAGCTTTGACTCTTTATTCTCTAACTGCTCTACGCGGAGTAGTGTTAGATGGCGAAAAAGTTGTATTTCGATATCCGGTAAGAATATTTTGCACTCCACTTTATTTCTTCAAAATTCTCAAAATCGAGCATATGACTAACATATTCAAATCGAATCTATTTTCCTGCAGCACACTGCTCAAGATGGAACTGTGATTGCCTTGGGAATTGCAGGTCTAATTGTCTATGGCATTCTCTTTCCAGCCGTCGTCATTACAATGTTATGGAGTTGGAGCCCTGAATGTCCTCTGCGGCTCGCCCTTGGCCGACGCCAGAAGCCAGTACCAGTCAAGCAAGAAGAAGATCCTGGAGGCTTCATGCTGCCTCGCAATCGGAGGCTACTGGGATGGCTGTACCGAGAGTTTAGAACTGAAGTCTACTATATGAGCGCCATGCATCTCGTTCATAGATTCTTATTTGCTGCTGTTGTGTCCCTCGTTATCAACACAGCGTTGCAGCTGCTGCTTTCTATTTTGATTACTTCAATATTTGCTATCTGGTTTGTCGTTACGAGACCATACTACAACGATCGCCTAAATATATTGCAAGCGGTGATGTATGCAAGCATTTTGATACAATTAGGAGTCGGCACTTGCTATTATTCTGAAAACATGTTTTCTGAAGCATGGCGTAAGCGTTTTGAGTTTGCATCGTTTACAATGATCGTTGGCGTTGGTCTTGTACTTCTGTGGATCACTATCGTTGACTATTGCGACTTTTCGGCGTTCACAAAAGCGGAGCGGAAAATTCTCGATTATTTGCGACTTCGCCAAACATATAGAAAGGATTACTATCTTGCTCAAATTGCCAATGCACCTAATACTCGTGTGAGAGACCTCCAAAATTCTGAGGAAAAAGCTGTGGAACTGTTGATCGAAATGTTCAACCCCGTCAAACTGTGGAGTTGGGTGGAGAAGGCGAACCCTGGCACACGAAAAGGGTTTTTGGGCTCTGTCTGGCGTGATACTAAGTGGGTACTTGTGAGGCTTTGGAAGAAGATTCAGCCGTGTTTAAGAAGATATCTAAAAGCTGTTGCCTCCCAGTGCCGGAGAGCGCTCCCTCGGTTTTTGAAAAGAAAGAGGAAATGGAATTATTTATTGAAGTAGCTCTCCGCCTTAAAGAAACTGGATGTTTTGATGAGCGCACTGGCTATCAATCATTGATGGATGAAGCCGAATTGTGGTCCTTTTTCGTTCGAAAATTCCCAGAGGCTCTGAGCTATCTTTTTAATGTTGAAGATGACCGTGCAGCAACTTGGACGATTTCTTCAAGCATTTCTACCGGTATTATTGGCTCTCTAAAAAAAGCATATATACAATGGTACAAGAATGCTTTACTAACCCCGATTCAAAAGAGAAACCAACGTCTGAGGCACCAACGTTGAATCGTATTAACGCTCTACATTTTGATAAAATGGCAGACTGGGCAATGGGTAATTTTCTCATTACGCATGACGAGATTCCAGAAAAAGAAAGGCTTCTTGAGGAGAATCTGGAACATCTACTCGTCGAAAAGTTCAATTTCAGCTCTAAAATTGAAATCCCTGGCGTAACGTGGCTAATTCTTAGCAAGAGTAGGGCTCAATTAGCTCGGTGGTTATCTAAGAATAGAAAATACCCTAATGCTAAAGGCCTCTTTAAGTGTTTGGTTTTTGATATTAATAATGCCAGCCCTAAATTCTCTGATGGATGCTGGGAAGAGAAGTTTATGCGAGTTTTTTCTCTAAATCTCATGGCGATCTTCCGCACAATAGTGCCTCCTGAAGAGATGAATCGGAAGCTCATTGATGATGGGACGCCCGTTCACGTTGAGAATTGTAACGATTCTGATTCACCGGATTCAAAGCCCTTTGAAAGTGAAGACAGTGAGATGGATGCAGCTCCCCTTGGTGAAATGGGTGGCGGTGATAGCGGTGGGAAATAATAATAATAATAACTATTTATTTATTTGCTTTTGTTTTGTTTTATTGGTATTTGCTGCCTTTTTAATATTTTATCATTATGCTATATTTATTTAAAATCTGTTTTTTCCGTAAATAAGCTTTGTATCAATTGAGTTGAGACCCAAATTGGCGGGGACGAGAGAGATGAGGGGACTGAGGTCTGACACCTACTCTGCAGATATAGCGGTGCAACTTGTCCAAGATAGATGAAGCATTCGATGGATATTATATAATGAATGGATTTATGGTTTAGGATCGACGGATTGAACAAGAATCCACCAGAACAGTAAACTTCCCTAAAATAGTCTTTTAAAGTGGTGGGGACACTGCTTGGATTTGCAATTAAACAAATAATAATAAACGGCAAATTAGCTCGATTTGGTTGTTTTAATTGCAATATGCTGCCGCCGCCAAGAAGAAAACGTCCCAGGGGATCGCAAAACGCCACCAGACATGACCTCTAACCCACAGCCGTCATCGACAATGAAGCCCCACACCTTGCTGAGAACTTAACTAATCATGTAAAATGATGAATGGAAGGAAAGAAAGAGAAAAAAGAGTCTAAACACTATTTATTCATAAGAAGAGACGACCCAATGAGATCTAGTACTATCAGGGTGCAAAAAGGGGTGGTTGAGGGGAACCACAAGTAACCAAGCAGGCGGTAAGACACCAAGAAAAGCAATTTCAGTAAGACCAGACCAGAATTCAGCCAAGACAACTTGACTGACTGAAGCTATCATTGCAGGTCCAGGAGCCATAGGAGGACGGTGGATAGAGCCAGTAGTACGAGAGGAGCGAGCACGACCTCTACCGCCGCCTCTGCGACGAGCAGCTGAAACAGTAGCATGCTGAAGTTTAAGAACCCGGTCAAACCAATTCTTGCGCCCTGAATCGCAGGCAGCAAGTAATTTGATTGCTACAATGTCCCAAATACCTTGATGAAGCCTAGGGTGTGGCCTAATACCCATCCAAATATGACGGCGCTGCAGCCTTTGTTGAGTGTTATACGTATTATAATATATAATTACATATATTCAACTATCTAACAGGGGATTGGAGCTTAGCTATATAGTGTGAGAGGGCAGGGGCCACTCCAGGGTCTAATGCTACTAAATACACGTAACATTCTCCCCTTCTTTATACCAAAAACACACTTTTTGCAAAAGGTGTACCCAACTTACTTTACTTTACTGTGGGTTATAGCCATGCACCGCCAGCTGGCGGCGTCTATAAAACTCTTATAAGTCCTCAGCTTGGTGCTGCAGAACACAAATGCAAGATAAATGACATACATACACGAAACCAAGGCTTTCTAAAAGAAATTTTGCCCATTCACAGCCAGCTGGCTGCGTCCGGAGTACTTCAAGACAATTAATTATCAAGGACAAGAAACAGACAAGAAGAACAGAAACGGAATGCAAAGCACGGGCCCGGGGGTCGGAGGCCTGAACCCCCCTTGTAACTTGGAGAGGCCTTACAAATCCAAGAACAACCTAATTTTCTTGTGCCTGTGAGACGCAATAACTGCCACATGGTCAAGAAAACTCCCACCAGAGAGCCACAATCTCAGACCGTAGACCTCGCCAATAGCTAGTATTTCGGCTATAATTCGATAGAGTCCGACAGCAAATCTACGAGGTAAAACCGGGCGAACCGATGAAAAACCCCACGCCTGCTAGGGTAATCGTTTAGTTTAGTTGTTACATGTAACCCGAGCCACCTCACCGGTGACCTCATCGAAATGATCGAGTCTCTCTAGTACAAATGACAGAGAAATGCATATATAGAAGGAAACAGATGAAGGAAGAGGACAAGACCATAATCACCTCTCCATATCACAAGAGGGGAGCAGTACTGTAGACTCAGCCTCAGGGACCTTGTGGCCAGAGTTGAACATTGGGAAACCCACCCCACAATCCCTCGCTTCCGCAGCAAGTATATTGAGGCTGCTTTTCGATGCGAGCCGGCTGGAGATCTGAGGGGTAAAACCGGGCGAACCGATGAAAAGCCCCTACGCCTCCACGGAGAACCGACTCGAACCAGGGAGTTTAAAGTCATCACCAGGACCATCCTTAAAAAACCCTAAAAAACCCTAATTTTCAAGGTTAGCTATCTGGATGGCCTGGAACTCAACTTTTTTTCAAAGTTGCAATCAGAGGGTCGTGGGTTCGAACCCCACCGTGGATGGTAGACAATAATGACCATTAGGCCAGAATAGATTTGGCAGTCCGCGTAGCGCAGTGGATAGCGCATCTGACTTCTATTTTCTTTATCAAAACAAAATACTTGATGGGCATATAAATAATGAATACAGTATTTTACAAAGACGTCTTTTTTTAAAGAATAATCCTTAGTCAGCATCCTCTATTAGGTCCAAACCACAGCAGACATATACTTCTTTTGAATTCGTATAGCACACACGAACTTCGTAAAATAAAATGGGAGGCTGCTTAAGGCATTTTACCATTGATCACGTGGTGGGCACACCGCCTGCCCGCTGACGAAAAATCAAAGAACCTTTCATCAAGGCCGGCAGCTAGCTGGCCGGTGCATCTGCTGCTTAATGTACCTTATCTCAGACAGAATCTCTACAAAGAAATCATTCAACGCATAATGCTGTGTCGTTTTAAAGGCATCAAGTTCCTCTGTCAAGTCAGCGGCCCGGCAATTTAACTTGAAGTCAAACTTTTTCTTGAAAAATAAATCCACCCACTCTTTCCCACCTTTCGTCCATTTAATAACATTGCCTTAAATTTTACACCAAAGCCATCATAGCTTCCCAGCATTCTTTGTCAGGGATGTCTTCGCTACTACAATTAACTGATCGAGGAATTCCCAATAATACTATTTCAAGGCAAAGTGGCTCTCACCTCGCATCTCCTCTGAAAATATCCTCTAAAAGTAATTTAACTTTCACGCGTGGATCCTCAAAATTTGGCTTCGGCTCGCAGCCACAATATGCTCATGGCCGCTCTTGGGACGGTCCTCAAACTTCTACTGTGACTTCAACACCTTCAGAGACTTCAGTGCCCACCTGGTGCTGGTCTGGATCTGATGAGTTTAGCGACTTAAATGATCGCAAAGATCTACCACCTTTGCCTATTCCATCTCTTCCTGGCCAATGCCGTCGGGTGGTGCTCGTCAGACACGGACAGAGCACCTGGAACGCTCGTAGCCGTATCCAGGGCAGCTCTGATTTCTCGGTATTAACCGAAGACGGTGTGCGCCAAGCAGAAGCAGCACGTGATGTCCTTAAAAACTGGAAATTTGATACTCTTTTCGCCTCCCCACTAAAGCGAGCGGCTAAAACAGCGCAGGTTGTTTGGGGACCTCGCCAGGGCCATGCTGTGGTGCTTCCTTCCCTCCGTGAAGTAGATTTATACTCTTTTCAAGGGTTGGATAAAAATGCTGGTCGTACAGCCCATCCTGATGCGTACGAGACGTGGCAGAGGCGCCCAGCTGAATTCTCGATTGACGGTCATATGCCTGTCCGAGAGTTGTGGCATAGAGCTTCTTTGGCATGGCAAGAGATATTAAATTCAACTGGATTTAACGATACTGCGCTTGTCGTAGCGCATAATGCTGTCAATCAAGCATTAATTTCTACTGCCTTGGGTCTCACTCCGCTCCACTTTCGAAGAATTACTCAGACAAATGCCGCCTTTTCTGTTTTAAATTTTGGATGGGATAAACAGGGAAAGGTCAGCGTTGTAGTAGAACGGTTGAATTATTTCCCTGATGGCCCGCTTCGCAATGAAAAAACGGGCAGAGCAGGGGCAGATAGGTTGGTACTTGTTGCCGGGAGTTCTGCAAAATCTTTAGAAGTGGCTGCGTCCTTGCGTGCTGTTGCTGCAGGTGGAGCGGTAACACCACCTTTGGTGGCAGTAGGGTCTGCGGAAGCACAAGCATCGGACGTTCAAACTGCTTTACAAGCAGTGCTTGGCACCCCAAGGCCAGCAGAGGGGCGGCACGTCGTGGCTGTAGCATCTGCAGAAGCCTGCCAGATATTAATTAGCAAATGCCTCGGTACTCCTGGAGTTGGAGCAAACTTTGCACTAGATGAAGGTGGTGTTACTGTGTTTAATTATCACAGAAGAAATCAGCTTAACAGTGATAGCAATACCAGAGGCAGAGGCAGCGATAGAGGGGACAGTGATCTAGTTGGGCAAGGGCTTTTATTGTGTGCAAATTTTAAGCCATCATGCAATGTCGCTTCTTAAGGCGTATTGCATTTAATGTTTCTGTTTTGCACGCGCAACCTAGACACTTTTCAATACTCGCCTGGAAGCGTTTGAGAAGACAACAGAAGCGCCCAGCGCCTTGGTCTTGCTTGGCCTTGAGGCCCAGCTTTAAAACAGCTTTAAAAAGGTGGAGCCGTTTTCGACGGTGAAGAGCATTGAAAGAGCAGGTGTGTTGATTTGAAATGGCATTACCAATGGCTTTGAAGTAGTTTGTGTGTTTGTGAAATAAAACAAGTATCTTAAGATATGAAGTAAATAACAATTATCGAGATATAAGCTAAAGCACGTAATTTTTTGGCATAAGAATGTGTTCCCATCTAATCACCATGTATCCCAGGTTTTCTCACTGTAAACATAATAAATCTATTATTCCGTTCCCTTTCAAACCCTTGCAACCCCATCGCCGTACAAAGATCTTTTAGTTCATCTTCTTCCCACCATCTGTAACTGCCAGTAGTTGGTTCTAACCCCCGTAAAGGCCTAACTAAATCATCGTTACCCAATATCTGTCCTAGTGGCGCTATTCCGCTTAAAAATGTAGAAGCTACAAAGACACCTCCAGGACGGAGGCAGCGGGAAATTTCCACAAGGGCTGCCTGAGGGTTTGGCCAACAATGAATCGCAGCAGAGGCGTTGATTGCCGCAAGGGAGCCAGTGGCGAAAGGCAAGCGGGCAACGTCTGCACGGACGAGTAGATATTTCCCAGAATCAAGAGATGTATCTTGTTCAAAATAGGAACGAGCTTCTCTAAGCATTGATTCACTAAAGTCGGCAGCAATCACTCCAGAAAAGTTGCCAGAAGCTAAAAATTTGCGAGAGAACAAGCCACTTCCACAAGACATGTCAACTAGAACTTCTCCATAAGCAGGTTTGAGGTATTCTAACGCTATTTCCGTTTCTCTATCGACCCCTGGAAATCCAGCCCATGCAAAGCCTTGACGCCAGCCACGCTCATAGGCTAAGCTCACTAGTGGGTTGCGGAATATTTCTGTCCCACCCCAAGAGCGCTGTTCATATACCTTTTGCTGCACTCCAGAAGTGAGAGTGAGATCTACAGAGGCTGAAGAAGCGGAGAAGGTGCGTTGGCATCGGGGGCAAGTCAGGTCGCCTGTTGGCTTACCTCCAGTCTGGCGGAGTTTGAAGTGGGTCGTTGTGCAGATGGGGCAGGCAAAATCAAATTCGACAGACTGGTATTCTTCTGAAATGTTTTGAGATACTGCTGATACGCAGGTTTTCAGGTGGGCAGCTCTTTTTGCGGAGGGTTTCTTAGCAACAGCAACATGGCCGGGAGCACAGTCGCCAAGGAAGGCTCTGCTTAGAGATTGGAGCTTTGCAAATCTACAGACACTATTGCCGCACTGAATCATCATTAATAAATGATTTACTGAGTTTAACTGGGGAAACCCAGTAAAGTTAATGGACTTTTGGAGAAGTATACGTGACAACTTAGATCACTTTAATAGAATTCTTAACAGTTTCGAACTTTTTTGGGAACCGCTTCGCTTCCGCCACTTGCAATTATTTTTTAATTCTTTGGTTAGCATAAAGCTTCAGTCGCCCCACTTATGCTTGGTGGTTGTTTTGTTTGTGTGGTGCTGCGTGTGGTGCAGACCAAGATTTGAAATATCAGAGGGCGCAAAATCCCCAGTCGCCAGGCTCAGCCCTGAGGCTGAGTCTGAGGGCTGCATTGCCTATCAAGCAGGTGAAATTCAGCAGCTTAACCTCGCCATCAGGAACTTGCAGCCTTGATTGCGATTCTATTACAATTCATTATTCATATTTTATCCGCCTTCCTCTTTCTGGCAGTTGTGTTCAACCCCATTCAAATTGAAAATCATTTGTCAGACTGAGGCGTTGACCCGCTTGTTACATTTTTTGCTTACTTTCGCTATCTTATAAAAGGTAAATACGACTCAAAACTTAGTCTGGCATTCGGACGGTCCACTAGCGCCCTAAGAACGCTTGATTTTGCTTAACCATCTGTATGACTAGTGACATCAATAGCTGAGCTAAACACGCTTGTGACCGCTTTTCTATGATTGTGTTTATGTTCTATATCTATTGGTTCAGCTCCTTTTCCTTTATCAATCCATCCTCAAGAGCAATGCTGTCAAGATCAAACAAGCGCTGACCCCATAAATACCCCATTCTTTTCTCTCAATTCTGCAGTAATAATGGCTCTTATTACGTGTATACTTTCTCTTTTCATCCTGGCTGCGGCCGTGGCCCCTGCTTGCGCGGTAAACTGTTATGCATTTCCTCACAGCCGTGTCGTCAAAGTCAGCAACACAAATGAGCTTGATAGGGCTATCCGCGCCTCCAAAGCCGGTGACTTGATCATGATGGCCTCCGGTTCATATAGCTCTGTCATCAGAGGTGGAGGTTACCGCCACCTTTGGTTTGAAAACAAAAAGGGCACCAAGAAAAGACCAATCACCCTCTGCGGTCCCCGTAGCGCCATCCTTGATGGCAAAGACGACAAGAACAACTACGTCCTGCGTATCTACAAATCTAGCTACATCAACATCGCTGGTATCACCGTGCAAAATGGCTTAAAAGGTATTATCATGCAAACTGTTGATCATTGCAAAATTGACAGCTGCATGGTCCGCAATTTCGCCAAAGAGGCCGTTCACATTCAGTACAATTCTCACTTCAACATTATTATCCGTAATACTATCTTGAACACTGGTAGAAAATCCCCTGGGAACGGTGAAGGTGTTTATCTTGGTTCTGATAACCAGAGGGGTAAGGATCCCAACACCCGCAACCACATTCTTTACAACACCATTGGCCCTGGTGTCACCGCAGAGATGATTGACATTAAAGAATACAGCTCTGATGCTATTATTAAAGGTAATATCCTTGATGGAAGAGATCTCTGTGGATGTAAATATGCGTTCTCTCTTATTAGCGTTAAAGGCAATAATTACCAAATTCTAGGTAATATTGGTAAAAACGCCAAGGAGCATATGTTCAAAGTGGCAGTTACCAACAACCGTAATCAAGGAAAGAACAACTATTTCTCTAGTAATAAATGCTTGGGTCGACTGAGATCTGGCTTCAAGTGTGTTTCTGTGCCTCAGGCAATGCATGGGTTGCCTAATAGAGTTGCCTGTGGTCAAAAGACGAATACACGGTGCGGTTGAAAATGAAGAGTAAATCGCTTGAAGCTTTTTTCAAAAGTTTTCTACCTTCACATCGCACTATTAGCATGCCGAATCGATGAAATATGATCTATTTTGTGCGTCTACAATTCTTTTATACGAATCTACCATCGTTTCCTTGGGAGTGAATTTTCTCTTCGCAGCTTTTTCTCTTCGCAGCCCATCACCTTTCTTTTATCCCCTCTCTTCTTTTTTGCATACCTATTCCTTTATCTCTGGCAACAAAGAACTTGAAAAATCTGATTAGAGTGCTGAGTATAGCAATCAATCCACCTTTGATCTTTTATGCAAAAATTGTTCCGTCTTTTTTTTTTCAAAGTTTGTTATTTCGTTAATTTTATCCCTTTTGTACTTCGCGGTGCTTCTTTGGTTGGCCCGTAGAGCATCATCTCGTCAGTATCATACTTTAACCCGTACAAAACTATTGCATCCGTTTTATTCATCCTTCACTTTTTTATTTTATCGTGATATATTATTTTATTTTTACTGCCCTCCTCTCCTCTCTCTCCGCTCACCCCTTCACCTCTTTGATTGGTATTATACCCACCTTTCACTTTCACTTTCATCATCCTTATTTCTGCGTAAATTATATTATAATTACTTGATTAGCACTCGTGGGTTATTGTGTTCTAGAATATTTATTTAAAACAAAAATGATACTTTAATTGCCACTGACAGGTTTTGAGCAGTTTAAAAATTCTGAGAAGAATTATTCTCGAAAGTCCACGCAAGCAGTTGAGACTTCCGTAGGTCATAATCACTCGAAGCGTTTTTGAGGCGTAAGAATCATTTCTACTATTCCTTTATTCCATAGCATTGCTGTGGCATAAATTTCTTGGCCTGCGCCACCAGATCCTTTTCGCAAATTCCAAAAAAAACGTCTAATTCAAAAACATAGAGATCAGCGCTACTATTTTATCAAAGCTCGCTTCAATGTCGCTCCACCAGGCATTACGAAGAGCATATTCATCTCTACTACAATCATCCAAGGGCGCATCTTTGGATTATCGAGGAATAGCCACTCAGAAGTTCATTCGAACTTTTTCTGCTGCATCCCTACCAGATCCCATGGGCAGCAACAATGACTTTTCACCAGCTTCGTCTTCAGATTTTACTCTTAGTGGAGAGCAAGCTGAGTTTCAACGTGTTGCAGAAGACTTTGCACGGGAAAGACTAGCCCCCCAATCTGCTCAGTGGGATGCAGAGCATCATTTCCCAGTGGGCGTTCTTCAAGAGGCAGCAGCTCTTGGTTTCGGAGGCATATACGTTTCAGAAGACGTAGGCGGCAGTGGACTTGGCCGTGCCGATGCTGCTGTTATTTTTGAAGCCCTATCTTATGGGGATGTCCCTGTGACTGCATATCTTAGTATACACAACATGGTGGCAGGGGTTATCGACAAGTGGGGCAATCCAGAGCAGCGAGATGCATACGTTCCTTGTCTTTCTACCATGGAGAAGCTTGCTTCCTATTGTTTGACCGAACCTGGATCTGGTAGCGACGCTGCAGGTATGAAAACAAGTGCTAAAAAGAAAGGAGAAGATTACATTTTAGATGGCTCCAAGGCGTTTATTAGCGGTGGCGGGGTAAGTGATATCTACCTTGTTATGGCCCGTACTGGAGATCCAACTTCCGGATCGAAAGGCATTTCAGCATTTGTAGTTGAAAAAGATACTCCAGGACTAAGTTTTGGTAAAAAAGAAGAAAAAATGGGGTGGAATGCTCAACCAACAACAGCGGTTATGTTTGACAGCGTGAAAATCCCCGAATCACAACGTATTGGCCAGGAAGGTGAAGGATTTAAGATTGCTATGCAAGCTTTAGATGGGGGACGTATCAATATTGCAGCGTGTTCTCTTGGCGGAGCTCAATTTTCTCTTGATACAGCTCGAGATTATGTGAAACACCGGAAGCAGTTTGGCAAAGCAGTAAGTGAATTTCAAGGAATTCAATTCAAAATTGCAGATATGGCAACGACTTTACACGCTTCGAGGTTGATGGTACGGCATGCAGCTGCTGCAATGGATGCGAAATTTCCTGCTGCCACTTTGCAGGCGGCGATGGCGAAAAGGTTTGCAACCGATGCTTGCTTTGACGTGGCAAATGATGCTTTACAGCTGCTAGGAGGGTATGGATACTTGAAAGAATATCCAATAGAAAGGATTCTGAGAGACCTGAGAGTGCACTCGATTTTAGAGGTACGAAAGAAGGATACCTTAAAATTTGCTTTGTTGTTTTTGATAGTAAAGTGCTGATTCTATTCTCTTTTCATTGTTGTTTGCAGGGTACAAATGAGGTCATGCGGGTAATCATTAATAGGGAGCTAGATAAGGTTGGAGAATGAGCAAGCAGAAAGGAAGAGCAGGAGCGTTTCGGCGAGGAAAAGAAAGAAAGAAAGTAAGTAAGAAGGAATGGTGACGGTGGTGGTGGTGGTTTCAGAGCGGATTTGAATTGTGAGCTGTAAATCACAGAAGCAGCACAACTGAAATTTGCTTTTCTTATTCTGTGGACTTAGCAGTACGTAGATGATGCCAAATATGTGAAATTAACAGACCAGCTTTATATTATGGGCTATCAAGAGCCTTCATCGGGGCGCCACAGGGAGAAGCTAAGCACTGAGCTTGGGAAGAGCGCCGCGGGGTTTCTTACTAAAACTGGGCAAATAGCGGTGGCAAGTTGTCTCTTAAAATCGCATATAAGATATATGCCAATCCTGAGGGATCAGCCATCGCTGAGACGAATAGATTAAACAGTATAGCGTCATTGGTGATCAATCTCAGGGTTTGAGGGCTTTAATCCACTTTTTCTGAGATCTTTATCCAAAAATCACATCTCAAGAAAGTCTATTAGTAGTTCCAAAGATTATCATAGCCATTTGAGTCTATAAAAAGAGTCCAGTGAGGTTTTGTTGATGGCTGCACGCATTTTTAAAAGGCTGAGCGTGAAAACGCCAACTGAGCTTGCACAAAAAGCACATCAAGCTTTTGTTAGATTGCCATATGAAAGCTCGCAAGAGAGGATTGTTGATGAGCTTGCACGTCTGCTTGGTGGAATCAAGGTGAGAAGCGGTGGTGATTGTCGACGGGGCAGAGGGTTTAACTTAGGGTATAGGCAACCTTTCCAGCGTTAATTCTTGACTAATTGGTCGCTATAGGTTTTACCTAATAGTATTGTTCTCGTTTTCCAGCGTTCTCCGGTTCTTTTAGGAACTTATTGCTAAAACTTGAAAATAATCTATTAATCAATCCTTTCTGCCGTCTTTAATTTTTTTTATTATCTTTTCCCTCTCTCTTTCTAAAGGAGTGCATGTTCGGGGAAGACGAGGAGCACGCAAGCAAAGAAAACGCTCTCATTATAGCCCACGAAGCATGTCGCAGCGATCTTGTCGGTGAAATGATTGAATGCTTACCAATGCTTGAATTCGAAAGCCGGAAGGACGTTGCTTCAATTTTCAGCGCTATTATGCGTATAGAAGAAGAAGACGGCTCCAGGCCTGGGTTAGTCTATATGAAAAACCATCTGGAATTAATTTATTCCTTATTTGAAGGCTATGAAAGACCAGAAATTGCTTTATCTTGTGGTCAAATGTTTAGAGAATGCATCCGACACGAAGAATTAGCCAAATTGGTTATCAATGATAATGAATTATTTAGAGATCTATTCTCTAAAATGGATTTAGATAACTTTGAAATCGCATCTGACGCATTTTTAACGTTGAAAGACATCTTAACACGGCATAAAGCAGTCGTATCGGTTTATTTAACTGAACACTACGCCGATTTTTTGGAAAATTATCGGATGTTGCTGGAAAGTTCCAATTACGTGACTCGTCGTCAAAGCGTGAAATTGCTGGGGGAATTACTCTTGGATCGATCCAATGTCAAGGCGATGATGGTATATGTCAGCGACGTGGCTAATTTGAAGGTTATGATGAATCTGTTGAAAGATTCTTCAAAATCAATTCAATTTGAAGCGTTTCATGTTTTCAAAGTTTTTGTGGCGAATCCGAATAAGACACGTCCAGTGATTGAGGTGCTGTTAAATAATAAGGAAAAGTTGTTGGGGTACCTGGAAACATTCCAAAGTGAAAGAGGTGAGAGGCATTAATAAAGAATATGAGGCTGACTGTGTTTTTTGCCAGGGAACGGAAAAGGTTTTGAACTTCAAAAAATAGTTCTCTGAGTTTTTGTTTCCAATTAACTTTTGCAGAGGATCCTCAATTCCAGGAAGAGAAGGCTGTTATTATCCGAGAAATAGCTGATCTCAAGCCATTGCCGCCGGAATAAACGGCCAGACTAGTCTTTTTATATTCAATAAAGTAGAAAGTAGGGGGTCAATTATGTTTATTATATTAAGAATGCATTTGCCCCATAATCTGTTTTTGATATCCTGACATGTTTATGTTACATATATACGCAACTTAAAAACCTCTTTAAGACCACGTTTAGTAAAATGATGATGCACTTACATTATGTCAATAACAACAAAAGTGCTGGTGCCGATGCAAGAAAGGGAGATGCATTGTTTTTGTGTTTCATTTTGTTCTTAGGAGGGTTTGATGCATAATAAATATGAGAAATCGTCTATAAGCACAACTAATGGACCAATGCGTGCACTAGCATACAGGGAAATAGACATGCAAAACAGCCAACTCATAAAATAACAACTAGACTAGACGGCAAATGGATATGTCTCAGGTAAATCTTCTTTTGCCAGATGTTCTTTTTCCCAGGAAGGATGTGATGGCTCCAAAGGTTTGACAGCGTGCGTCTTATCTATGTGAATCATCAAATCAAACTGTTTAGGCAGCTCTGCGTAGAAATAGTGGCTTTGTCGTTCAGTACGAGGCCGGTAAATAACACCGATGGCTCTTTCTAATAAAGGTCCAGCAAGTGCAGCACAAAGCTGCTCTTGAACCTCTTTTTCTTCTTGATTTTGGTCTTTTTCAGGGACAGCGAAATCCTCTCCTTCTTTGTTTTCTTCCGCTCTTTCACCGCCATCGCTCGTCTTGATCCTTTTAGAGCCTCCTCCTCCTCCTCCTCCTCCTCCGCTTTCTGCGCGGAGTTTTAAAGCAAAAGCAGGAAGCCCCACCTCATGAAACAACGCCTCATAGCTCCCCGGCATCCCAGGTCGTACGTGCTTCTTCTGACCCGGAGAGTCCCACTCATCAGCTGCGGCTACTGTACCACTATTACAAGAAAACCCAATATTAAAAACCTTACTATGGCCATCGCTACTACCAGCAGCACCATAACGCTGTCTCATAAGCTGGCCAAGATTTATTTCACCTCTCATTTTACCCATGTCGGTTGCAGAAGCATCACCAAGGTGGCTATTATGTGCCCAAACGACAACTTTAGCAGCAGCAGAAGCAGAAGCAGTATCACTTTTGCTGTCACCTCCAATTCTCCCGGCACGAACCATGCGCGAGGTCAAATGGTTTTGGATTCGAGCAACTGTGTCGGCAAAGTGAGTATCCCGCAAATTCCAGGTTAATTCCTCGCCGAAAAACATATTTCTGTAGTACGCCTCCGCACCAGAGACACACGCTGCATTACACTCTGCAGCAAATTGTTGCTCCCAGCCCATCTCTCCATCTCCAGCCTGTGCACGGGCACCTGCACTACGTAAAACTTCAGATAACGCAGACAAGGCGTCATTGGCACAGGAAGGGGCACCGTAGAGACCGGTTGCTCTGGCGTACAGGTGAGCATCTTCCCCGTAGCGGTCAAAGCACTCATATCGTTGCTGAACCCTTTTTGCTGCTTCTGGATCGACTCTATTGAGATATTCTACCACTCTGGCTGCAGAAGAGTGCATACTGTACACATCAACACCATAAAATCCTACTTTATCTGCACCGACTCCGCCTCCAGCTATCTTATCGTTGTGCTGGCGCAGCCATGACAGAAAATCTCGAACTGCTGTGTTGCGCCACATCCAGGTAGGGAATCTAATAAAATCTCCAAGTGCTTCCTCAGGAGAAGTGTCGTTATTTAGACCCCGCACATACAGGTTGGCTCGAAAAGCATCCGGAAAGTCGGCTTCCACAGCTATTGCATTGAAACCTCTCTCAGTAATTAAGGCCCTTGTAATGTCCCCTCTGAGGCGATAAAATTCATCTGTACCGTGCGATGCTTCTCCAATAAGGACAAACTTGCTTTCCGAGGGAATAGTGTCTAGTATAGAGCGGACGAGAGTCTGACCAGGGCGAGGCACCATGGCAGCCCTCCTAATTGCCTGCAAAACTCCTTCGTCACGAGTTCTGCCAGGCATTGTTACCAAACGGCGGTTTAGAAAAGTAGGCGAAGCCAGGGTAATAGCTATAAGAAGCGCGAAAATAGTCCTGAGTATGGTATTGCAAGAAAAACCCAACCAGGAAAAGATGCTTTGTCAATTGACAGAAACAAGCCTTGGATGTGTTTTATAGCGAGTAGTTTAAGCCTAGGAGAAACTAGAACAGCATAAATAAGGCTTTAGATTACGTAGTAATTAGGAATAAGTTTTGTAGTGTCGCGAGGAGGACCTTTTTCGCTTTCTTCCTACGTCAGCATTGTGCTGTGTGCTGGGCTTCAAGTTGTAAAAGTTGTTTTACAACCCCACTTAAAATGAGTTGGTTATTTAACCGTATATTCTCACTGTACAACAAACAACAATTTGTACGTCCTAGAAATTAACTCATGCACTTTAACTAAAGGCCTTTATCTGCTAGTACACAACGTTTTTGCTAAACACCGCCACCTACCGCTCTCTTGCTGTCGCCCCTACCTCACCCTCGTCTTCAACAATGCACTCAGTCTCATTTCCACATCACTCAACAGCGGCTGTGCTGCTCTATGCAATGCAGCTGAATCTGCAACAACCCTTGTTAATTCAGCACATAAAGAACGCACTTGAACTTCTAAAGAGGCACATCGAGCTTGCTCAATAAAGAACTTGTTCTCTAGTTCCCGGCATTTTGCTTCAGCCGCCTTGCTATGAGCAGCATCTGCACTAGCACCAGAAGCCCCTTCTTCTGAAACTTGGTTTTCAATACTGCTACTGCTACTCCATTGTGCACTTTCTTCTAGTAAGTCTTTTAAATTATTGCTCTGGGTTAGAGCTTCCTGCGCTTGTGCTTCCCACAGATCAGCGATCGCTCGAGCCTCTGCAACCGCTGCTGCTAATGCTGTATTTTCAATCCCTAGCCGCTCAGATTCAGCAGCCTGGGTGTCTAATGCTTCAATTAGTCTATCTCGAGCGTGTTTGAGTGATGCTATACGCTCGTGAAGTTGCTCTGGAGTAGCATCTGCCTCCACACCTGCTGCAGCCGCAGATGTTTTGCCGCCAGATCGTTTTAATGACCTAACTGTTTTCTCGGCTGCAACTAATTTTTCAGCAACTTTGGAAGCTTCATTCTGTGCTGATTCTACGACCTTTAGAAGTTTAGCGCTGGCTTTGCGCTCTGTGTCTAGCTCCTTTAGGAGAATTTCCAAATCTGATCGCAATGCCTTTTCTATTTCAGAGGCAGCGGCAGCAGCAGGGGCACTTGTTCCGATTGAGGAAGCCTTTAATGGCTCTACGCTGGCTTCACGGAGGGTTTCTACCTCTTTAAGAAGTTTGGCCGCTTCATCCTCTGCCTCCAATACTCTGTATTCTAGTGCTAGGACTGTCTTGGCAAGCTCGTCGCGGGCACGCTGCAAACAGAAAATAAATTGGTGGTGATCACAACTGGCAGAGTATGATTTTTAAATAGTTATCGCAGCGTACATTGAATATTAACATCATGCATTTCCCAAATATGGCTTACTTTTATTTTCAATCGATCATCTTCAGCTTGTTCACGCAGTTCTCGCTCTTGATTCAGTTGCTGTTGAAGTTGCTCGTTCGCCTTTAACAGCGTGTCCACACTGGTGGACTCCATCTCAATTCCTGAAAGAGAGACTACCTTTAAGACTACCGTATCATACAAAAACACTGTAAGTATTGAAACTAGCCACTGACTGGCAGGAAGCCTTCCTTTCTTCGGAAGAAAGACTCTGGGAGCTATCTTGAAAATCCTACCTGGCGATGCGATTTTCCGCCATTCGATACTGAACAGCAGCTTGAAAACATTATAATTTATTAGTAACTCTATTAATTGACGCCCCTGCACACCCTCACAGCTCCCTAGGCTACGGATCTCCGGAAAATTGTTGATTCTCCGAAACTAATTAGTTATAACAAACCCAAACTATCGACGATGCAGACCTCTATACGCGCCACCATAGCCATTCAGGCTCCCATCACCACCTTTGGTGCTCGCTCTGTCGTGTCCGTGAGGCCTTATCTCGGACGTGTTCGCTTCACCCCCATCGCTGCTCTTCCTGGAACCTCCAGCCTCCCCTCCGTCCCTGGTGACAAGAATGACTTGCCTGGATACCTTGCAGTAGCTGGTTTGGCCATCTCAGAGGTCTCAAAGAAGTTTTCTATGACCCCTGAGCTCCTTTATGCATCTCTCGCTGTCTACAATCTTGTCTATGTCGTGCTCTCTGTTGTCAACGGCAATTTCGAGGCTGATCGCGTTGGCAATGTCATTGCCCCTACGTTTTTGGCGTCTGCTGCTTTGGGCTTCTTCAATGGCCACATCTCCGCCTTCCAATGTGCCACCGCTGGCTTCGGGTACTACCTCGCCCAGGCCTTGCCCGGTCCCCTTCCCTTGTGGTTGGCTACTTTGGGTTATGCCATCTACTCCAACCACGCTGCTGAGTGGGCTGTCGCTGCTTTTGGCTTATCTGCTGCCTACAAGGTCTTTGAGTCTGCCAAGGCCAAGTCAGTCCCTGCCGCTCAGAACCTACTTTTCTTAGCTCTTACTGGCTGGGCTTTCTACAGCAATGCTGCCCAGCAGGTGGCGCTGTTGATCTATGGGGGCCATGTTCTGGCATCCACTGTTTCTTAAGCTTTTTGGCTTATTTGATCGTTAAAATTCCTTTCAGTAAGATTGAAAGGGACTGGGTAACCTTTGTGTGTCCCTTGAACTTGAACTGAACAATTTTCAAAAGTTTTGAACAATACGATGATGCTGATTGATTGATTGATTCCGCATGAGCAAAACAAAAAGAACTCAAACCAAGGAGCTGTTGACACAATTTTCTTTTTTCTCTATTGAACCCCAGTTTTCTCTTCCTCTCTTTGACGACATCGACCACCCCCGAGACCGGGTACACTCCTTTTCTTCTTCTTCTTCCTTCTTTCTTTCTCCTGTTAGCTAATACTCTGTCAATTTTGAATTTTACAAGGGTTTTTCCCGCCTTTTGTTTTGCCCTTTTGAACTGTTTTGAGCGAGTGAGATATGTGGTTTCTATGGTTTTTCAGCATAGTTTTTTTCCATAATGAGTTATTTGAACAACAGACTTCTTTTTCATTAAACCATCGTTTATTGTAAAAACAAATGCATAGTAGATTCAAAGGCTGTCAAAGAAAAAAAAATCATAAAGTTTTCTGTTAGCATAAGCTGGAAAGCATGTGATGAATGAAGTTCAAAGAGCTGCTTTACTGTTAGGTATCTATAGCACATGAACCTCACTCGCCCACAATTGCTGGATTGTGCAGCAAGAGTCGGTGTGTAGGTATCTAGAGACACTGATTTTATTGCCTATTTGTCATCTGGACCGAGATTTCTACCCGTTTTTTTTAAAGACAGCGAATTAAATAAAAACGGAGAGGAAGGAGTAGAATATGACGGCCCTGGAAAAACATGGATTATATTGAAAGAAAACAGTTACGTATTTATAGTTTTATTCAAAGTATCAAAAATATTCAAAAGACATTCTAAAGAGCTGCTGCTAAAATCTGCATATGCACCTCTGTCGCTCCCGGCATGAGGCGGTTGAGCACCAGGAGACCAGTTTTTAGACAAGGCTGAACATCATAATGTAATTTGTGGAAAAGGTACCGAAGCTCATTACCATTACCGCGTTTCCATACATCAAACAGCGCTGATTCTAGCAAAAAGCAAGGTTCAGGAACTACCTCCCAGCTGCAAGCACCACACCGCACAAGCTCGACCACGATCACATCAAGCTCATTTTGAGGTGGAAAAGGCAGCCCTTGAGGTGAAATATCTTCGGCCTCGTTAGCTCTCTCTAAATAGAGATCGTTCTTAAATTGGAAATGTTCTCTATAAGCATGCATCATAGCCTGCAGAGGGTCGCGCCCGCTCAAGTTTTTATAATTTAAATCAGCACCTGCGCTTGCAAGAACACGCACAGTACGGCATATACATTGGAAAAGTAATTGAATGCTTGGTTTCTCTTCTTCTTCGACCCAATTATAAGCATGGTGGTATTTATAACTACCAGACACCGTTTCAATTGCATTCATAACTCCGGATAACAAGACATGGAGAGGCGTCTCGTGGAACCTATTGAGACAATTGGGGTTGGCGCCAGCTTTTACGAAGGCTGCAACAGTTGGAAGTAACCTCTGAATAGTCGTATTCATACATATGTTCCCATTTTCAAATTCAGATTTCTTAAACCCAGCAGGGGCCGAGAGATTCGCAATGGAACATGCCGAGTGCAGCAGAGTATTCCCAACGTAACGGGTTTCATGTTTAGCCTCAATGTCAGCTCCATCTTCAACTAAAAGCTCAATTACCTCTGTATAATCTCCGATCAAAGTATATTTCTTCCAATCGAGCGACACTCTCAAGTCGAGAATACGAGTGTCACACATTCCAATAACATCCAGGGCAGTCCATTTTTTTGTAAACTTATAATTATCATTATCTAATACAGTGCAGATATTCCATGTAACCTGGTGCGATGCACCCGCGTCTAGGAAGAGTCGCACATTTTCTGGATTTCCACTGGCTACAGCAACGTGGAGCGCAGTCCAGCCCTTTTCGTCTTTAGCATTCAAATCAGCGCCGCTCGCTAGCAAAAAGTTTGCCGCCTTCAGCAGTTTATAATGAGCAGCACACGATAAGATACTTACTTCATCACAGCCATCATATCGTCCAAATCTATGCGCAATAGTAGCATTGGCATTGACATCAGCTCCAGCCTCTACAAGAAGTTTTACCAGCTCCAGAGCCTCTTCCTCTGTTTTTAATATGTGATCGTCACAGGGGTCGCTGTATGGGCTCAGTGCAAATTGCAAAGGACGAATGCCTTTGCCATCAGGTCTATACAGCCGGCGAGGTGTTGTAACATCAACACCACTTGAAATTAATGCACGTGCACATTCAATTTGGGCATGTTCAAGTGCAAAGCACAGAGCTTGGCTTCTAACAGAAACGTCCATGGGACACCGCTCTAAAAGGAGATTCAGAGCTTCTACGTGACCGTACATTGCAGTCAAATCGAGAAGACGAAAATAACCATCTGCATCTGGAGCTTGGGGTTCACAAGCTGCCAGAAGGACCTCAATAACGGAAGCATGACCAAAAGCAGCTGCAATGTGAAGCGCGTCACCACGTCCGTTGTTCATATCAAATTTGTTAACAAACGGACAACGACAACGGAGTTGCGGATCAGCCCCAGAATCTAACAAAATCTCAGCTATATCTGCTTTGCCGAGCCTGGCAGCCAAATGGAGAGGGGTCTCTTCAGCAAGACCGTCTCCAGCATTTACAAGATTCGCTCCATCTGCTGTTAAAAGACGACGAACCTTCCTCAGATGGCCAACTTCTACCGCAGAGTGCAGTTTGGTTGACATAATAAAGAATTTCAAATGGACGGCGGGATATTCGCACTTGGCAACTGAAGTTCTACAAGGTAGTTGCAATCCCTGATCCTTTTTGCCAAATTGAAGGACGAACAAGGCTGATTTGATACCCAAGTTCTAAAAATACTGTTTCAATAGCTTCAAAGTCAAATTATTTAGCTTAAATAAAAGTGCTATCAGACGAAAAAACTAAAAACACTTTCACTTTTACCATCAGACTGTTGCAGCCGATGCTTTCGCTGCCACAGGCCCCCCGGACTTTGCGTTCTGTCTCCTGTCCACAGCTGGTGCTGGCTGTATCCTCCATTTCTTCCTCAACTCCTCTAAGTTCTCATCGAAATGCCGTTCATAATAGATGGTCATTAAATCCGCTGCTTGTGCTCCCGCCCTCACAGCCCACGGTAGAAAAATTTTATTCATTTGATTCCGGTCCTCTGGCTTCATTCTATACTCCCCAGCAGCCACAGCCATGGCGGTCATAGGTAGCCCTGTCTGAAGAAACTCTACTGCCTTCAAAGCGGTCTCTCCAAACACATTGGTATGGCAATTAAACAAAACGTGCCAAAAGTCATGCACCTCTCTCGCTCGAACAACCACCCAAGCGAGCTCTGGATCGTCTACAAACCGTACAGTAGGTCTATCATTCGCTTTGAAACCTCTTTCACCCATAAATTGAGCATATGCACCACCGAATGTCTCTACAGGCAAGTCCCAACAGGGGGCAACCGTCTCGTCGGTGATTCTCGGTCGGTCTGCTAGAAGCTCTCTTCCCTCTGCGCTACGAAGCATTCGGTCTCTAATAGCACGTAAAGCAGGTACACCAGTTGTTTCTCCAACAACTGCTACTAAATCCCCTCGGCGAGGGTCGGTAAAGGCTCCTAACGAGGCCAGGACGCCAAGAGCGCCTTTTTGTAATTGAGAAAGAGGGACGTGAGAACCATAGTTGGATTTAGGTGGAGTGATGAGTCCAAATAAAGCTTCACGTATACTATCTAAAGGATTACGAGCTCGCGTTGCATACAGCACAGCAGATGTTGCCTGTGATCTATTTAGAAGTGGATTTAATTTAAGTGGAGATGCGTTTGAATATATGAGCGCTTGCAAGGCAGAGCGCCCTTGCTGTCGCCATACAAAAAATGATTGCATGCTGTATTAGATAGTAATGAGGGTACTGTTGCCATTCTTACTCTTTACCTTGGCCCAGGGGCGTCACTTTTGGGCGGTGTCCTCTCGTTAGGCTACGTGTCCTCATAGCTTCTATATATTGCCATAGAGAGGTAAATACAACTAAAATTTAGTTCTTGATATCCAAACAAGGCTCGACTTTATACGTGAGATCTCCACAATGGCCCAGGGGTCGATTCTACAGCTCATTTCTTTGCTTTTAATTCTGCAATGCAATGCTGTTTTTGCCTTGCAAGAGAACAATCCAGACGCAGACCTCCTCCCTGGTAAGTCACACTACGTCAAACAATATAATGATTCAATTTAACGAGACTTAATAGCTGATCTGCTTGGTTATTACACGCGGCTAATCTCAATCTTCTCAAATTGTTCCTTGCAGGTTGGCACGCTGATACATACGAGCCCAGCGCCGCAACCCGGCCAAGAATGGAAGTTCTTGATGAAGATGCTAGAATATTCATGTTCCACAACTTCCTAAGTCCCGAGGAGTGCGATCACATCATCAGCCTGGCAGAGGCGCACCTTGAACGCTCTGGAGTTGTAGCAGACAAGGATGGCCATTCTGCAATCTCTAATATCCGCACATCCAACGGCATGTTCCTCAGCAGAGGACACGATACGGTTATTGCTGACATTGAACGCCGCATCGCTCGCTGGACTTTGTTACCTGTGAGAAACGGAGAGGGCTTGCAAGTTTTGCGGTATGGAGTCGAGCAGGAATACAAAGGTCATTATGACTACTTTTTCGACGATAATTCTGTCTCAAATGGCGGAAATAGATACGCTACCGTGCTAATGTATTTAAATGACGTCGAGGAAGGTGGTGAAACAGTATTTCCCAATATCCCGGCGCCGGGAGGCACAAACGGTCCAGAATTCTCAGATTGTGCAAGATTTAATTTAGCTGCAAAGCCTAAGAAGGGCAATGCAGTGCTCTTCCATTCGATCAAGACGACTGGAGAATTAGAAAGGAAATCAATGCACACTGCATGCCCTGTTCTTAAAGGCGTCAAGTACTCGGCTCCAAAGTGGATTCATGTGGGTCCATACTCAGTAGGAGGTGAGCAGCCAGTACGTGTCGATCAACATCCACAAAAGGTATTCGGTCCTAATGGGTGCGCTGATAATGATACCAATTGCGAAATGTGGGCGGCCGAGGGAGAATGCGAGAAGAACCCCAGCTTTATGGTGGGAACAAAACTAAGGCCAGGAGCGTGTCTAATGGCCTGTAATAGATGTGATCTATTAGATGGCACAGGTGGCAAGACAAATTACTTTGGTGGAAAAGAATAAATAGAATATCAAATATAAAATGAGATAAATTACCAGCATTTGATTTCTAAAATGAATAATACTAAAGGCGTGACGTCTATTCTTAATAGCGATTTTATTATTTAGTTTTCTTGAGTGCCGCTTACTCTTTTACGCGTGTTGGTTTGCTTTCTGTACTCCTTATATATGTTTGTGACAGGTTTCTCTTTCTGCTTTAATGCTTTAGATTTATAGTATGTGCGATCTCATAGGCAGGGTGCAAAAGTTGAAATATTTTGGTGACAACAAAATATCTCGGAGGTCAGACTCTGAGAGACATGTTGGCCCTCTTTTGGACGCATGAAAAAAGTGGTTTTCACCTTGCATTTCGCTTCATTGCACTGATACCTGCCAAAAAGCATATACTCTTATTAACATAAAGAGACCCACGGCGGAAATCTTCGTGCTTGGCCAACTAAACGTTGATCTAAAGCATTTTAAGTGCCAACTTATACTATAATATTTCTTCAGTAAAGGCTTCTTAGCGCTCGCTCGTAGCTGTGTTCTGCAATGGTTACCTCTTCCGCAATTCAAAGCAGGAGCTTGGCAGTGCCTTGCAAGGCTGCATGCCAGCCTTTGACATCTAAGACCAATCGCCCCAATGCAATTCACTCCTCTGCTCTTCGGTAAGTTTATTGTTTCCTTAAACAGCCAACCCACCACATACAATACACGTTTCTATGCCCAGATCTGACCCGTATTTCTTGCAAATTCCCACTTCTACAGCAACTTTGTGCCTACCGCTCCCCGCTTTGCTGGTGCCGCCGTCTCTTCCTATGCTGCTACCACCCAGCGCGCTGCCATCCTCGTTGCCGCTGTCCCCACCTCTATAGATGCCCTCATCTTCGATTGCGATGGTGTCATCGTCGAATCTGAAGATATCCACCGCCGTGCGTACAATGCTGCCTTTCAGGAGTTTGATGTCCGTTGCCCCGGCGACACCTCCTCCCCTGTTGTTTGGAGCGTAGAATTCTACGATATGCTTCAAAACAAGGTCGGTGGAGGCAAGCCAAAGATGCGCTGGTATTTTGGTGAGAAAGGATGGCCAGCTTCCAGCATTTTGGGCGGTAAAACTGCAGAAACGGAGGACGAGAAAACCCTTCTCATTGATACTTTGCAAGATTGGAAGACCGATAAATACAAAGACATCATCGGTAGTGGACAAGTAGAACCTCGTCCTGGTATTTTGAAGCTTATGGATGATGCTCGTGCTTCAGGTACCCCTGTTGCTGTCTGTTCTGCCTCCACAAAGGCTGCAGTTACCTTTGTTCTGCCCGCTCTTCTTGGGAAAGAACGATTCGACTCTTTGGATTTATTCATGGCTGGCGATGACGTTCCTTTAAAGAAACCCGATCCTAGTATTTATAAAGTCGCTGCAGAGAGGTTGAATGTAGACCCTGCTCGATGCTTGGTGATTGAGGATTCTATGATTGGACTTGCAGCTGCTCTTGGAGCCGGGATGCGATGTGTTATTACCTACCATAGTGGAACTGAATCTCAAGATTTCCCTGGTGCGAGTGCTGTTTTGGCGAATATGGACGGTATGGAGTTTGCTGATTTAGCTGGGGGAAAGGTTGAGGGAAGAGATGACCGGAAGGTAGCTGCAGGTGCCAAGTAATGTGTGGAGACTTAGATTCTTTTAACCAAACAGAGCGGTGACCTTTGTACTTGAATATTCTTCCTTGTCGCGTTTTTTTATTTCATTTTCTGACAACAAGCAATAATCATGTCGCTTATTTCGTGGAATGCTTCATATGATGCAATTTGGTTAGATTTTGAGAATACAGTGACACTCTGTTGGAGAGTAGATGAGGGGAGGCGCTGGAGCGAGGGCTGTAGCTGTAGCTGAGAGAAAGTCCCACACAGGAATAAGTGTCCAATGCCAACCGAACTGGCTCTATAAATCAATACATCATAACAATAGTTACTTCAAGATGAAGGTATTTAGTTAATTATATCCGCACAGCGTGTGCAATAAAAAAGTCTGTGATCAAAATTTAATCACGCGTCTTAAAAGATGGATCAGGTACGCCAAGGAGCAAAGGCTGCGAAATCAAAAATAATGGATGCTGCTGGCACCAAGGGCAAGGGGCAAAGTGTGCCTGCAGCATCACCTAGAGCTGTTGGACCTGTTGGCCATCCTGAACTTGGAAATTATATTTTGACAAGAGCATTGAAGAGACCAGAGGTAAGCTGATGACACAGAATTTATGACAACATTTGTTGTGATCCGCCGATTGCACATGATTTAATTTCCTAGGTCTGTAGTAATTGATCTTATTCCTGCTGATCACTTTTTTGCAAAAATCCCTCTCGATTATCATTTTACCTGTAGGGTGTCAGCTTCACAGACCTTGCGAGAGCATTATTAGACGCCAAGGACCGTGCGGGTGACAAATCCTTCCGATCTCAGCTCCCTGCTTTGTTATTACGCCTTTCCTTTTATGAAGAATTACCTTCCGACGTTGTTGCCCGTCTTGTCCCTCTCTTCCACGCTTTTTCAAAAGATCCAACGGTCGTTCGCAGCTTATTTTACTTGTGTGGAGTCCATGCAAGTCGTGGATCTGCGGGGACACCTACTTTATTGGATTCAACAATGCAAACAGCAGGGCAACCTGACGCTACTTCTCTGCAAGCGATCTTTATTGAGGCCCAAAGAATGCTGCAAGCGCCTGAAACAGATGGCGCTGTCCGCCGGGCTGCGGCATTTTTATTATCCGCTGCAGGACGGAGCAATGGTGTAGCTAGAAAAGAAGCGATCGCAGCAATGGAGAGACTAGTGAATGCTGCCGACTCTTTAGCCAGTGCTGCATCTGGTGGTTTATCAACTCCAGGCCGTGTTATTGCTGGTATCAAAGGAAAGAACAATAAATCAACCGGTATCTCCTCTTCAAACAATTGGGAGCTTCAACATACCGTGTTTGCCGCAGTCAGACTTTCTGATGCTCCTGCTGCGGCGACGGAGCTTGGCCGTGCCAGCTTCCAAGGTGTGTGTAGCCCAGACCAAGCTGGCGCTCGCCATGCCCTTGCGCTTGTAGCTGAATTAGCTCTCCGGGATCCTGTATTGGTAATGCACGAGCTTTCTGAGCCTGTATCCGTCGCGGCAGACCTCTTTGAAGCTGTGGGACCTGCTGCTCCACAGCTCCCGGGAACTGGTATCAATTTAGAGGACCCCTTTGCTCGCCTCCACCTCGCTCGCGCGTGTGCTGCTGTGTTACATTCTGACCAAGGTGCCTCAGATGTATCACGTGGGGGTGGTCCTTTCTTTAATATGCTATGCATGCTGGCCATCCGGGATCAATCGGATTTAGTCAGATTTGGTGCCTTGGAAGCGTTAACTGGCGCCATAGTTGCGCCCTCGTCGACATCGTTATCTCGTGTAAGGATTTCTGATAAGACCAGTGCAAGAGAGACGGCTGTGTTGCAGCAACGGAGGGCAAGGGCATGGCGTCTACTGGTCTCTCAGGCAGCGACTTCTGTTACCATCCCTGGAGTGTCCTCAAATAATGGCCCTAATAGTAGTGGCACAACTAGTGGAGATATAAATGTTGCTGCTCCTAGTAGTACTGCTCCTACCACTGGTGCCAAGCTGATTGAAGTGATTGCTCGGCTCCTCCTTCTGGCACTAAACAAAGTTGACAGCGCCTCCCGATTTTGCGTTGCTGCTTCAGTTGCCTCGTCATTAGCTGAATCATGCCTTGCCTCTCAATCTTCTGGTACCACACGGCATATTACATCTCCAGATATGGAACGGGTGATTTCCATCTTATCAAAGGAGCTAGGAAGCTTAATTGAGAGTCCATTGAGACCTGCTCAGCGGTGTGGATGCATTGAAGCTTTACTCTACCTGCAAGCTGCAGGCTATCACACCAATTTAACACCTGCGAAGCTTGCTAGTGTTGGTGGACGTGGTGGAGGTGCTGGAGCAGGAGATGGCGTTCAAGATGCCTTGCTTACTGCAGTTTTAAAATGTGCTCGTGCAAAACCAAAAGAAGCCGCCAGCTTTTTAAGTTACGCTTCTGGCGTCGTTGGCATCGCTCCCAGCGGAATTAGTCTAGATAAAGTCACAGAATTGTGGGATGCAGCAGTTTCTGCGGGTAAAGAAGGTAAAACAGCAGCCCTTGCTGCTGCTTTAGAAACCCTGAAAAGCCCACCGCCCCCGGCAACGAGACCTCGAGCTGGTGCTGGCCATGCTGATGTTGTCAGAGCTGCTCGTGAAGAAGCAGGATGGAATGCATTTGTGTGCACAGCTGCATGGTGGCTTGGTGAGAATGCGAATGAGCTTTGTGAAGAATTTGTAGGTCGCACCGTTGCACCACCACCACAGATGACATTAACAGAAACTAGGGATGGGAGCGCAGCCGCCTCTCCTCGTGATGTTGAAGACGACGAGTATTCTGTCGTTAGTGGAGAAAATAGCGACGAAAATGACGAAGATGAAGAAAATGACCATTATAAAGGCGGCAATGGCAAGCATTCTCTACTGCTAGCCGAACAAGATTCTGTTTTATCCCGGCAATCTCAACGAAATCCCGCGTTATCTCGTGTGATCTCCTCTCTTCACGAGGCCGCACTCACTGCCACATGGCAATTACGCGCTGCATCTGCACGTGCGTTGTCCAAAATAGGTGTCAGATCTGGAGAACCTTACCGTTTACAGTGCTATGGCATCCTCACTGCCTGTGCCGTGTCGGGTGGGACCGATCAGGATGCTCTCGGTTTGCAAGGCATCATTGCCCCTACGTTGAGTTTATTAGATAAAATATACGCCACACAGGTTACATTACACTCTCTTTATGAAAAACATGGGGAGAACGCTGAGGATTGGCCAGAAGACGTTCTTTCTTCCTTGGCTCGTCGTGCCTCCACCCTTCGTGTGCAAGTGGAGAGAGCTATTTGCTCTGTTCCTAAAGAACGATATGCTTTATTGGGACCGAAAGCTGTCTCTGCACTTGCATTTGCTCAAGAAGAGGGTCCAGCATACGCATCGTTCCTTTCTAGTGAAGTTGCTAAAAAAGAAAAAAAGAAAACTGGTGGGGATAGTGTCGGTCCAAGTTTGGCATTAAGTAAAAACAAGGAAGTTGAAGATATTCTTTCATTTGGAGGTAGTGAGACATCCTCAACTTTCAATAAACCTTTCAGTGGCGATTTTAGTGGCAGTGCAATAGGTGCTGCACAGGAAAAACAACAACAACGTCAACTCCAGCAACAAGAGTCTGATTCATGGGCGTTCAATGCAGCTGTTGGCGGTGGTGGTGGCGGAGTGAGCAACGCCTTTGCGGAGACTCCCGGTGAAATTGCAGCAGCATCGCCATGGGAGGAGTTTGTTGATCGCAGCACTGGCACCGCTGCTGCTGGCGGTGGTGGTCATAGTGCCCTTGATTCGCCTATGTCCAGTCACGACCGACCCCCAGCATCTCCTCCACAAGATAACGCCACTACAACTGGCGCAGCAGGCACAGCACGTGTCCTGGGTTCCGGTACTATGGGCCACACATTCATTGCTGACTCATCAAATCCAGAGGAACTTTCTATTTTTGAGGGTGATGCTGTAGAAGTGTTGGAAGAAAGCGATGGATGGATGTTGGTGAGGGATCCATCTGGAATGCAGGGACTCGTGCCGACGGCGTATGTTCGTATTGAACGATTACAAGGCAACGGAGGTAATGGCGGCGCCGGTTTTGGTGCGAGTGGTACTAATGCTGGTAACAGTGCAAGTGTATGGGAATCTTTAGCGGGAACGGCACCTCCCAGAGGACCAGCGTCCGTAGGAAGCCCAGTATCCCCACAACGACGTGCAGCGCACGCTCGCGGAGTATCCATTGACTACAGCGGTGGTGGTGGTGGTGGTGGTGGTGGTAGTACTAATGAAGATTTCTTAGATCAATTCTTCAGTAACAATGGTGCTATTGCTCAACAAACAACAAATATCACAACCACAGCACCGTCTACTTCCTTGCCAGGAATGCCGGAAGGTCGACCATGGGCAGATTTCGGCATGTCCTCAACAGCAACAGCAAGTTATCTCCCTTCTCCTCGGTCTACTGCCTCTGGATCTCCACGAAAAGGAGCTACTCCACCTTCCAGGTTTAGTCCTGGTTGGCAAGCAGGTGGAGGAAACAGCCCTGTGGAAGGACTCTCCCGACAGGGGACCATGAACTCCCAACACGGCAACCCCTTCACACTTGGCGGTGGGGGCACAGGTGGCAGCACGACTACTGGTGCTGCTATTGGTAGTATATCTGGAGGTCATCGTCGTATGGTATCTCAAGCGTCGTCCCATCAGCGCACTCTCTCTGGTGGCAGCGACCCCTGGGGCTCTTTACCGGGAACCCCTGGTGTGTTTGAAGGTCCAGAGAGGCCGGTAGCAGCCCCCTTTGTCGCTGAAATGGAAGGCGAATTGAGTGTAGAGGTAGGGGATAAGGTGAAAGTGCATTCTGATGTTGGTGGATGGGCACGGGTGATGAGAATGTCGGATGCAAAGACTGGATTAGTGCCGAGCTGGGCTGTAGGTGGAATCGAGGAATAAGTAATTCTGTTTCCCATGGTTATGTTCTTCTTTTTCTTTATTTGCATTGGTTATTTATTGCAGTTGTGTTTGATCTTCTCTAATTAATTGTTATATTAAGTTTTTCTGATTGGTTTTTAAGGATTTACAAAAATCTAAAAAGAAAAGGAAATGAATCTCGCTCACATAAAAAGAAAGGAAAGGGACACTTGTACACTGTTAGCGATGATATTGCTTATAGTTGATGCTGGTCGGTGTTAAAAATTGCAGAAAAACAGATGTTTTCATTCGTTAAAAAGAACCTTTAATTTCCTACGTATAGGGATTATGATCGAATTGTTGCCATTCCATTGAATTAGCAGTGACAGGAAAACAAAATAAAATAACCAGAAGGATTACTTCTCCAGCCCAGAGAGAACATCTGATTTTGAAACTTTGGCGCCTTGGAACTTATGATGCTTTTACGGACGGCAACAAAGGAAAATCAATCGTAAGAGGAAGGATGGGAAGAAAGAAAGAAAACGGGAAAGAGGAAAGAGAGAAAAGAGTTCGAACAGAACTCCAGCACACCAACGGTGCGATATCAAATCAATCATTGTTTCAAAATAGAATTATTACATTAAAAAGAGGGAAAAAGAAAAGAGCTCCAGAAAAAAGAAGCAACGGAACAAATCCAGCTCAAGCTCAAGCACCGTCTGTTCTTCTATTCCGTATATATCCTAGAAGATAATTATAAAAGATGAAAAAAGAGATGTTGGGTTGATGCATGCGTTAAGTATGAAAAAAATAATCCAACCATTTCTTCTTATTTGTTGCTGCGAGTTTCGAAACTGAAAAGCAAACACAAGTACCTTACTAGAAATTGACGGTATTTTGCAATATAAAAATCTTGTGAGATGTAATGCGTTACTGGTAGTATGAGGAGATATACCACGAGATAACCAGAATCTTTCTTTAAACTGCCTGGCCCCCCTGCTTTACCCTTGAGAATTAAAGGGTCGGCAGCAAGGTGGACGAGGGTACGGTAGGCCACGGGAAAAAAAATAAAAATTATAAAAAGGGAAGATGAACAACGATTTTAAAAGAGCCGACGCTCCTCGAGCAGCTTGCACAATCAACCCCAAATTGGTTTTTTTTTATCTCCTGATCAAAAACATCACAGAAGATAGACAGGGAAGGAAGATTTAACAGCTGCCAAGGGGAATTGCATGAAAATGAGAATAACATGAAAACGCATTGGGGGGTTTGCTAAGTGATGGAGTTGAGAATTTTATAAAGATAAAACGGGAGATCATCAAAGGGCTGATCATCAAATAAACGGTGTGGTGCTTGGTAGTGGTTTTCCTTGCAGTAAATATTATGCTGAGACGAAACGGACTGAACGGGCAAAAGGGAAAAAAAAAAAATGGGTTTCTCTACGAGAAGACAGACAGGACCAGGACCTCGAAGAGAAAGAAGAAACCAAGAATGTTTTTTTTATTTCCCGTGTAGAATGGTAAAAGGAGAGACGGACGATGAAAGACAAAAGAATCCTTTCATTATTTTCTTGGTGCAGTATGGGAAAATAAGAAAGAAAGAAAGAAAAATGGCAGGGCCAAGAAAATTTGAAGTGATTTTGAGGGATTTATTTAACTCCGTTCAAAAAATGTAATCGATTGGAGTTGCTCTTCTTTCAAGGTGGCAAAGAGAGGGACAGGGTTGGGAAAGAAAGGAAACTGGTAAGGTGGGATAATCACCGCAGCAAAGGCACACCATAAGGGTGCCACGTACAAAAAAGGTAAAGACATAGTCGTGTTGCAACGTTGAAAAATAATGCACTTCAAACAACAGAACAGTGCACGGCTGTTGCAGAAAATGGCACAGCCTTAAAAGAGGGCATTTCTTGAGGGAGAGAAAGAAAGAAAGAAAGAATGAATGAATCAGTGGCAAAAGACAAAAGATAGAGCGCCAAAAAAACCATTAATTAATATAAATCCATAATAATAGAGCTCTAAACATACAGTAAGATGAATGAATCGATGAAACTATTAGTATGGAAAAGTATACTGCTAGTAGGTAGGGTAGAGATAGAGATAGAGAGGCACAAGAAAGCGGGGGAAGTAGGACATTGAGAGACGGGAAAGCGAGAGACCGAGGGAGGTAGTTGAATGATTTTCTAGATATATCCATCATAGAGTAGTATTCATCTTCATTCGTTGGATTTGTATCTTCATTGGTAGTGCTGATGATACTGGTGTACTGCCACGTATTAAAGGCAGTAGTAGTAGGAGGAGGAGGAGGAGGCATTCGTTTAGATGTATCGATAACAACAATACACCACCAAGAACTTGACGCTTCTCTAGTTGGCGCTCTGAAGGGATGTCCCTTCCATGTTGTTGTTGCACTTGTTGTTGTTACTTGACTCACCGAGGTCCAAGCTCATCAAATACGAAGCTTGACCACCCGCTCCATTAGAAGGCCCCTGTTGAGGCAGTCCAGACACCCCAAGCATACCCTCAGAAGAACCACGATGAGGGAAACTAGCACTATTTTTGCTGCTGTGCACGCTGCCCTCACCTCTGATACTATCACCGCTGCTCTCACTGAGACCCCATTGACTCATATGACCGAGTAATGCAGCCACTCCTGGGTCTTCCATCATCATGCCACCTCCATTCATCATTCCTCCGTTGTGGTAGTTGTTGTTCATGTCGTTGCCATTGGAAAAGCCATGGGGATCACCACCACCGCTGCCACCCTGAGAATAAGCAAACAACTGCTGTTGTCGATGTTGTTGCTGCATCTGTTGTTGTTGGTGGTGGTAATGCTGTAAAGCAGCATTGTTGTTGTTTCCGTTGTTTCCACCAATGTTGTGGTTGTTGCCATTGGCCATGTTGGCGGCGACGAGATTTAACAAGGCAGGGTGGATGCCTAGAGCATCGGTACTTCCGGGATAACTGGAAGAGTACATATTACCATTATCACCATTATCATACTGAGAAGAATTCATAGCATTGGAGAAACTCATTCCATTGCCATTACCATTGGCATTAACAAAACCGGCCATTGCGGCAGCTTGAGACAACCTGACCTCATCCATAGAAGCACGTGCCTGATGCTGCTGGTATGAAGCAGATTGATTGTGCTGTTGGATAGGGAGAGAGCCGTCAAGGGAGGGGCGACCAGGAGTAGTGTTACCATTACCACGAGTAGAACGGGCAGGCTGTTGTTGTTGCTGCTGCTGCTGTTGTTGTTGTGGTTCAAGTGCAGCTGTGGGAGGTTTCACAGGGGCAAGTCCCAATTTCCTAGCTACAGCATTGGACATACGAGGGCCATGGTTGGGGAGCATAGGCTGTTCATTCACAGGAACGCCAGCAAGTGCCACAGCTGCAGATGCAGAGGCAGCCAGCCCCTGAGACCAAGAAGGTGCCCCAGTACGGGCAGCTTGATTTGCAGCACGTTGCTGCATGTTGCTATCCAAAGAGACGCGAGAAGCAGCAGCGGTAGCTGCTGCTGCCACGACAGCAGCAGAGGCAGCGGCAATGGTGGCACCATTTCCCGTAATGCTGTTATCTTCACTGGACTGCTGACTGGCCATATCTGATGCAGCGACAGAGGGGTCTTCTTGAGTGCTTGAAGGGGCAACGCTATTTGTATTCACAACGCCATCAGTGGTAGTTGACTGATTCGCAAATGGATCTCCACCTTGATGGGAAGGTGTCCTTGGGGTGGCGTCTTCACCATCCTTTTGAGATTCAGAATGCTCTCTTGTTGCTCTCACCATCATTTCTGCAGCTCCATGTGTTGCCTCTCCACTTAATGCTGCTCTCAAGGGAGAGAGAGGAGGGGAGTCGGTCTGTGACTGGCCAGCGGGGAGGTAAGCAGACCCTCTGTGGACAGAAACGCTTTGTTCTTGCATATTATTGAAGGCCTCTTCAGCAGCGACCTGCATCATATTAGCAGCATCGCTTTTGCTTCGCTGAGATTGCATATGCATGTTCAAGTTAATGTTATTTGACTTGATCACATCAGTGTTGATCGCAGGTTGCGCAGGTTGCTGATTCGCAAGTAAAATAGCAGCAGCAGAGCCAGGTGCCTGTACACCTTCTCCGTTGCTACCATTCCACAAATGCGTAGGTTGGCGTAAATCACCTACAGAGTGTGCAAAGAAGCACACAGGACGACGGCACTGGGGGCCTTCCTTGCACAACTGGGTGCGGTATTTTGCCGGGTGGAGCCAGCACTCGTAGACGCCATGGGAATATGGGCAAGTATCTCCCCGCATGCAAATACCACGCTTATAGTCTGGGCAAGGGACAGGGAGGTATCGAGTTGTGCGAGGGTCACGGCGCCTGGCGTTTTCGGTAGGGTGGGCAAATGGGCAAGATCGCCAGTCATGGACATAGCGTTTGCTACACCGTGCCACCTTGAAGTGGAACATACGGAAATCGTCTGTAGAATATTCGGGATCGTTAAGCTCGGAGGTGGAGTAGATCATACCGCCCTCCTCGTGAGGTCCAGGCATTGCTGGGCCTCCCATGGAGACGAATCCTGCACCACCGTTGAGGTAGGCCTGCACCGAGAAAAGAATATATAGTATTAGTCAGGTATGTTAAAAAATGTATAAAACCCAGCAAAGACCCTGGGGAGTTAGAGAGAAGGAACCTCGAAACTAAAAGGGAGTAGCATGATGGTAACCCCCTAGAGAAACACATGCAAAATACAAAGTTTGCTAGCGGAAACCCGGCATGGAATGTCATCTGAGACCATGCTCTAGCATATTAACGCTGACGCAACCATTACGAAAGCCTTTTCAAGCGTGCAGCCGACAGCAAGTCTGCTTAATTCGCAAGCGACGCAATTTCCCCAAAAACATAAACTTACGTCTTCCAACCCCGGCTGGAGGCTATGATATAATATATTGGCCATATTAAGAGGTGAATGCCGCCGTAAAGGTCAAGTTACCGTGGTTAATCACTAAAAGTCGCAATTTAGATTTATGCTGACATTGCTGAAAACAGAACTGAACGAGGAGTCTATGCCGCCAAAATCAAATGAACACAGGTTATTATATAGCTATGATTAAATTTTAAACTTTTCTTTTTTGAGTTGAGATTTTTAGATATTTTGCTTGAAGATTCTTTGCTGAGGAAAATCTTCTCGCTGATTTCCTCGAATTCACCTTTGTAAACTCACCTTTTCACCTTCTCACAAGTTCTAGGAGATTGGGCGTTTCCTATTATAGAATGGCCAATCGGATGCATTTTCACCGAATTTGATTCAAATGTAGTGACGTGTGCCTGCCTGTTGCATGGTTACCCTGTTATAACCAGGCTCTCAACCTCCTAGGTTGAGACTGTCGGCGAAAGGGTTTTCTTCTTCCCACCACCCCCCTACTTGCTAGTTTTTTTTCGCAATGTTTTCTCCATTTTGCTAATTACATAATATAACGCAACAAGGTATTACTGTTTGTTAACGTAATCAGCTGGCAAAGGGGGTCTGTTTGTCTCTGAAAGAGGGGCAAATCGGTCCCAGCCTTCATCAGCTATCCTCTTTAATCTCTGTTCTTCTCTGCGTCTCTTAACCAACTCAAGGCGTTCCATATCAACAGCAAGCTGACCAGGATCTATCTCTTCTTCTTTATTTCGTTTGGGAGCGTCTGGGACTAAAGGCTTGAGTTCTTTAGGTTTCTTTTCTGCAACTTTTTTTGGTTTCTCGGTTCCGTCTTCATCACCGCTGCTTTCTGTTTCAGAATCAGAAGGGGGCATCATGCCAGCTGTTGCCGGTTGACCGCCCTGTGGAGGACTGTCGTCGTCGCTTTCAGTCTCGGAGTCGCTAGGTGGAAGCATTCCTGCTGTTGCTGGTTGTCCGCCTGCAGAAAAAGAGATGTATTGATTTAGTGTGTAAAAGAAAAATACGTGCATTTTTGGCTTTTCATAGCATCGTCCATATGATAAATTAATAGTAACGCATGTTTGATTAATGACGTGGGCTACTTACGTGGCTGGCGCTCCTCAAAATCAGAGGAATCAGAATCAGATTCGCTGCCACCACCCCTGCCTCCTCGTCCGCCGCCCCTGCCGCCTCCACGGCCTCTATATTTACCACGAGCCACTGCAAGTAGCACATGAACACAGAAATGTGAGTTGTTTGACTAGAAATTGACACTTCTTTGAAATCGACCATTAGCCCCAAATTTGCTGAGATCAGCCAATATACTCACTCTAAGAAGATTAATAAATTACAAACAAGATTATTATTCAACTTCGAAGTTTTAAAATGGCCTCTATCCTGCTTTTTAATGCCATTTGAAACATTCTTCTGTCTTGACTCCCGCTGCGTCAAGCCCAGCACAAATGTTTGTCGACAGTGCTTTACAATTTACAATTTTAGTCAATTTTCTATCTCATTACCGCACCATGAACTTCCACAAAGCTTTGAAATACTCTATCAACGACCACACCGTCAGCAATGCAGCAAATCCCAACAAGGCGACCCCTGCCGCTCCCACTACTTCTACAGTTTTACTTTCCAATCCAGGCACTTTAACAACCAGAAGAAGCGTCAAAGATACCATCTGTGCCGCTGTTTTCCATTTGCCAGTCCAGCTGACTGCTACAGCGCTATGCGCTTCAGGACCAAGTGCTGCTGCCCATTCTCGAAGAGCGCTCATCGTAATCTCTCGTCCAATAATAACTGCAATTAGAAATAATAAAATATATATACAACGGACACATTAGAAACAAAAAGCTATCAAGTAGTGCATAAGGTTAAGTCTGAATTAATAATCAAGTCAAATCACTAAATAATCTTATGTTTATTAAAACTTTTAAAGCCGAAACTTTTCGAGAAAGGTGAGATCAAGTACAAGTTCGACTCACTGCAAGCAAGAACTGGAAATAGCCATGTATTCCCTATTAAAAGCCCAGCTGGAACCGGATTCAATCCGTTCAATATCAGAACCGTAGCTACCATTAATTTATCAGCTACAGGGTCTAAAAATGCGCCAAAAGCAGAAGATGCATTTAATTTTCGGGCAAGGTAGCCGTCCAGATAATCTGTAAGAGAGGCCCCAATGAATAACGCAGCGCAGGCAGTCCATTCCTGAGAGAACCAGGATACAACTAAAGCAGGGATGGCTACTACTCGAGCGAGAGTGAGAATTGTAGGTAAAGTGAGAATCTGTAGAGTGGGGGAGGAGGAGTAAGAAAATATAATAATTGGCAAACGGCAGGTGGACAGAATAAGATTTAAGAAAGAAAAGGGGAGCCCTTTCTAATTTCGCATACCTTTCCTCCTGAGCTTGTTGTTTCGGCAGAGTTTCCAGAGTTAGCTTGGCATCGGCATGTCCTATGGATAGCTACAGCCAGAGTGGAACTGCTGCGGCGGGGGGCACAGGCGGTGATGACTTGATGAGGCTGAAAGACAATGCATTGCCTTTGTACCTTTGCTGGATGAGATTTCAGTCTAGAACAAGCCCTTCTGCCGCCAAGACAGATCGGAATTATTTCATTGACGAGGCCCTGGCAGAGTGACGAAGTGAATGGCATGGCACAGTAGAAATGCGAGTGTGCAAAGCCTATTTTGTGCAGGTATGCAGACTTCAAAATTTATAATTTAGTGACTGCGGATGCTAAACCGAGCGATCGACAGCTTTAGGCCACAAAAACCCCGACCAAAGCTTCAAAATTTTCTTTCCGGAAGATTTTGCTCGCGTTAGCCGCGAATGTATTCATCACCGTGCTGCTTGTAGCATATCCAAGGAATCCATTCTTTCTTAGTAGATATCAAGCTCATAATTATTGCGTCTTTTGGTCGCGTAAGGTGCAAAGGAGAAACAGGGGGTGCGCATTGCAGTTCCTTGTCTCGTTTTCAAAGCCTTGTGGCGGTTTTCGTTACCCAATTGTAAGTCTTATATGTAGAAATAAAAGCATACACCGTGATGGATACAAAGAGCAGCCAGAGAAGGCATTAAAGAGCCGTAGAATTAGCCTGAATGCCCCATTCCTGATGACTCGTAGTGCTGCCTTCTGAGCTGGCCAGTATTACATTTTGCCCTCAACATAGAAGCAACACGATAATATGGATGGGGTTTACAGCTATTCCTAGTCCCACTGATAGGCTATGAGCTCGAGGGGTTTCGGTGATGCCAAATGCTTGGATCGGTTCATATCCGTTATCTATGCACGATTTGGCGGTGTCATTAAAACCGCAAGCTCTGTTTGTATGGAATTGAGCCCCTAAACACCGTTGATACCCACTCGAATTCAGCGCATTGATGTCACGTCCTTCCCCACCGCACATCCCCTTTTTCTGCAGAGTTTTTGTATGGTGTGTATCTAGTCAATCGAGTGTGCAAGTTAAACGTTAGCAAACCAATGGACCAAGTAGGACAGCAACATCAAATGCCTGGAGGGCAGTTTCAAGGCCAGCAAATGCAAACAACAGGCCAACAACAACAGCAACAGGGTCTTCCGCTGATGTATTTCCCTCCGTCCCAGCAGCAAGGTATGGCCCAACAGCAGCAGCAACAACAGCAACAGCAAGCGTATCTGCTTCAAGGTAAGCCTATGATGATTACCAACGGTGGGGTCTATTTCCAGCCCCATCAAATGATGATGGGAGGCAGGGGCAATATGATGGATGGCAGCGGTAATGCAAGTGGCGGTGCACAAGCGAATGGTGGTTTCCCACAGCTTGTCGGTCTCCCTACCGGATATACTATGCAAACTTTCCAATCTAATATGGCAGGTGCAGGTGGTGTCCCTAACGGGTTACCTATGCTTGTCAGCCACCCTGCCGGCACTGTTGTTGGTGCTGCTGCTGGAGTCCCAAACTCTTTACAACCTCTCAACACTGGAGGGTTTATGGGAGGTCCCTCTTTAGCTGTCGCCATTAAACAAGAAGAGGAACGTCCTTCGAGCTCTCATTCAGCTAATACCTCTGCTGGTGGCCTTGGCTCCGACGGCAGTCCTCACGTTGGCGGGTCGGCTGGCACCCCGGGATCTGCTGGGGGCAATAAAAGCAGGTACCGTGGTGTTAGCTATGACAGGAAGAAGGCAAAATGGAGGGTACAAATCAAAGTAGCAGCTTTAGGTAAAAGCGGAGTTTCTGTAGGTTATTTTGATACTGAAGAGGCTGCTGCCAGGGCGTACGATCGTGCCGCCATTGGCCTTCTTGGACGTGACAACCCCAATTTGCAGACAAATTTTGAGCTTGCAGATTACGCCGAAGAGCCTATCCCTCGACTTACTGGTAAAACCAGAGAAGAAGTGAAAACAACGCTTAAAAGTGAGAGAATTAAGCAAGCTCCAAGGCGACGATTTACATCCCGTCAAAGAACATCTCGATTCATGGGTGTCGGTTCCTCAAATCGTAAAAATCAATGGCAAGCTCGTATTTTGGTACACGGGAAAGTGACCCATTTGGGTTATTACGAAACAGAAGAAGATGCAGCTCGTGTTTACGATAGAGTCTCATTGGCTTTGCACGGAGATCACGCTCAAACAAATTTTGCCGTCGGCGAGTATACTGAGGACGAAGTTTCTCCTTACCGCGGCCTTGATCGTGAGAATTTACAGCGTGCGCTGGGTGTCAAACCAATGGATAAGAGTTCTCGATTCCGCGGTGTGAGTAAAAAGAAAGGAAAATGGGAAGCAAAAGTCATGGTGAATAGGCGGTGGGCATACCGTGAACTGTTCGATTCAGAAGAGGAGGCAGCTAGAGCCTACGACCGCGCTTTATGGCGCTTAAAACCACGTGAAGCTCGATCCTATGTTAATTTCAAAGATGAGATCCCTGCTGATGCTGAAGCTTTAGCTGCAGCTGCTCCAGGAGGTGATTACCGGGGAGTGGTGTCTGACGGGGACTTGATTGATTCAGAGGGCGGCGGTGGTAGATTTGGTGTGGGTGCTGATGATGATGAATATTCAGACGGAGGTGATTTCGAGTATGAATACAGGCCTACAAAGGGGACAACACGTAGTGCAAGTATGCGTGCTAAGCGTGCTGGGTCTGCGCCCAACTTGGCTGCAGCTGCCGCCGCCGCTGCAGCTGCTGTAGTGGCCCACAATAATACTACCAACGGCAACTCCAACACTAGCCGTGTTGGTAATGTTGCGGCTGTTCAGGAGCACAGGCACCACGCTGCTACTGTACAGGTGAAGGCAGAGCAAGCTATTGCTGCCTCCCTTGGTCCTTCATTTGTCTCTCTTCCCGGAGGTGGTCTTCAACTTTGTCTTGATCCTATTGACAGTAACATGCTCAACCGCAACACCAACCACCGCCTTAATCAGTACGAGGAACCTCTCCTCATCCGTGTAGGTTCCGAAACGCATGTATTACCTCACTCTGGTCCTTCTCCTGCTCATCAAATACTGGGAAAACGTTCCGGCCTTCAACGTATTCAATCAGAGCCACAATTTAATCGTCAAAATTCTGGAGATTACGCCACTGCTGCCGCTGCAATCGCTGCTGCTGGTGGCAGTGTCAGTGCTGGTGATGCTGCTGTGGGAGCACAGGATATGTTGAATCATATGCCCGGTGCAAATGAAAATGCAGGTAGCATTGGGGACATCCACGACCTGATGAACGATAAAGATCTTTTTAGAGGCTTAGATTTGGCAGATCTGGCAGGCATTTCTGGTCTTGGTGGTGCCCCTGGTAGTTCTAGTGGTGGTGGTGGCCTTGATCTCAGCTCCTTTGCTCTAGATTTTATGAATTCTGAGGGGGAGAGAGGCATGGGCGACGGCAATGATAACGCTGGCAGCCATGGCGGGCATGGTCACGGCGGCCTTGCTGGTTTGTTATTTGAAGAAGATGAAGAGCTGGCGTTGGCCAATTTAGAGTTCAGACCCAGGAAGATTCCAAAGAGTATGTCGATGACGCATCTTTCTGAGTTGGCTGGAGAAGGTGAAGAAGCATTACCTCCCATGCCTGGGGCTGTCCCTGGCGCTGCTCACGGCCGTGGCGGAAAACCTGATTTGAGTGGTAGACCCCCTTTACCACCAAAGCATGCTTCGGGAAATACCCCACCTCCTCTTGCCAGCAATAGTGCAACCGAGCTTGGTCCTCTGGGTCAACCGATACGTCGTACAAACACCTTTACGTCCAGTTTACCTTCCTTTGAGGAAGGAGCTGAGACGCACAATCACAATGGGGGTGCTCTCCGTGACGGTAGTAGTGACGGTGGTGGTGGTGGCATTAGTTTAGATGGCCACAGCCATGGTGCTGATGATGAAGATGACCTTATGAAGCATTTCTTATCGAATGACAATGCCCTGGATGACGTCATGAGAATGCTGGGAGAATAGTTGGCTAGCTGGCTAAAGTCTTGTTTGATGTAGCTAAATAGCTGAATACCTCATTCTGTGTTTGATTTACTAAAGATTTCTTCCTTTCTTCTAGAAGTACCCATTCCTGCATTGATTGATTAATCTTTCCCACGTTTTTTTTGTTCTTTTTGTACACTATTTTCTTCTTTTTTCTTCTTCCTCTTTTTATGAATATTGCCACACGCTACGGGTATCTGTGTCTGTGTTTACGAAGGAACTAACAGAGCACCGTCTCTCTGCAACGCCTTGGCAGATGGAAATTCGGACCTTTGAAAGATGACACTGCCTCGACCCCTAACGACTTTCTTTCTTTTTTTCTTTTTTTCTTTTGTTTGGAGGCATACATGCTAATGATGATGACGCCCTTTTTCGCTTTTATATTAAAGTATTAAATCAACGACCCCCTATTATGAAGAATATCAACCAAATGGGAAAAAAGTAAAAAAAGCGGTTGCTTGGCCTCTTTTTGTTTTGTTCCGTTTTTTTTCGAGCACAGCACAAACACAGGACAGGCGCGTTTTTTCTTCTTTTCGCCAGACATATTAATTAAGTTCTCTTGCTTTATGACCTTAAGCATACTACATAAAACAAAACAATTCACGTTGATTTGGCAATTTTCCTTATTACTTTTTAAAAAGTGCGTCTATCGACCGTTTTATCATGCCTCCAAAGTTTTTATACTAGGACGCATTCCTTTTTTGCCCCTGTGCAATGATATTTTCATCCTCATGATTGTGCTCATCTCTCTCTGTTCCCCCTTCCCCTTGATCATTGATTTGATTTTGTACTAATTTTGTGGCAAGACCCTTTTTTGATCTACTGCTTCTATTGATATGCATTGGCGGTAGAAGAAAATTGCTTCCCCTTTTTTCTTTCTTTCTTTTTCTATTTCAATTGATATAAATGCTGCTTGTTTATGAAACTCCTCCGTGCGCAATGCATAACCATACTATTGTCTGTAAACGTTTGGCAGTTATTTTATTTTACAGAAAGAACGAAAGAGGATTTCTTAGAAAGGCCTATGATGAGCAGCGCGGAAAATTATCTATCCTATGAAAGCAATCAAAGTAGAAGGGAAAAACGGAAATCAAGGGTCAAATTCATTCTAATGCTGCTCTTTAGCTGCCTTCTTTGCATTAGAAGCCGCTACACTCTGTATAAAAATGGGGGGGGGGGGGGGGCGGGAGGTGTCAGTTTGAATTGTGATAGGGCGGCAAGACAGTGAAGGCATTCCTTTTCAGGATGGATAGATGAGTTGGAGAAGGACTTTTATTTGTTGACTCTCTCCTAGGTACGCACCTTGAGGTGTCCAAGCTTCACAGAGCCATAGGCAATGCCTGTTCCAAACGCAAAAATCCGTAAAGCCTGCACCACCACGGAGAAATTAATAAGATGACCAAGAAAGAAGTGGTTAACAAAGAGAGGGCAGGGGTGATAACCATCGGGCGATAGATCTTAGAAGTATCCATCCCATGTACCAAGCTGGCATTCCTAAGGTGCTAGAGAGCCTTGCTTACCTTTGCAAGGCTCGATGTGCCCGAGTATGGTTGAAACATTATATGCTGCTGCAGGTGACTGCTCTAAAGATGGTAACTAAATTTACAGAGTGTAGAAAACGATCTGCTTAAATCGAATGTAAAATTAATCGATCGATTAGCGAGTTTTTTGTTGGTAGTAAGTTTGCTGAATGCTAATCACTAAACCTAGGAACAGAATACACGCCTGCAGGCAGTTTGAGCGAAGACAGGTCTTTTAAAATGATCTAAAGTTCTTTGGTTTGCGGGTAGATGAGAGCTGAACCCTCTCTTTCAGCGATTTTCAGTTGGCTCGCGCTCGTTTTCAAAGTTTCTTTTTGATCAGGATTGGAGGCCAGTTTTTTCATTATCTACAAGCGCATTGCCTTTTCTAGACGATCTCGTAACAATATTGCATCTTAACTACCCTCCCTGTGTTGTTGCCCGCCAAATAGATTTAGTATTTAGTATACTTTGCATGCCATCTCTAGCCAGCAGATATAAAACGACACTGAACATACATAGTTTTCCCCAGAAACGATCCAAAGCGGTTTATTCTTGAGATATTCGAGCATACACTGAGAGTGGAGTTGGTGCTAATTTAATAGAAATCATAATTTGCAAATGGCATCAATTCTCTCTTGCGCTTCATACCAGCGCACTGGCGACTCCACCTGCCTCCAGCCGGCCGTAGTTAGCTGCACTACAAGTTCAACGTGGAGTTCCAAGCCTGCCGGCAGCAAGAAGCCCCGTGCCGTCGCAACCAAGGCTAACAAGGATGCAGCAGCGGCATCCCCTCCAAAACCCAACTCAAAATTCTCAAAATCCGATTTAAAACGCATTAAGCAGGCTGGTCCTACCGTAGATGACCTATTCGTTCATTTTGAAGTAGAAACCAAGGATAAAGAAGGCAATACAGTTGAAAATATCTACGATTTTGTCCCGCCAGAGGTACTAGGCACTGTCAACTACGCCCCAGAGCCTCAATGGCGTTCTCTGCCTCGTATGACCTATATGGAATTTTACCAAGGCCTTAGAGAACGCAACTGGACGAGTAAATACTACGATCCTGATGCTGCAGCGTGGCAACTTCAATTTTTCAGAGACTCTGGTCGATTTATGAGACCATCCTTTGAAGGCTATAGAGTTCTCGTCACGAAAGCAGATGGTGGGCAAGCCTGGGTAAATATAGATCAACCTGGCCCTGATAATTTCCTTAGAGATTACATGGGTGGAGGTAGTGAAGGTGCCATTTTCAAAGGCAAACGCTCTCCACAAGAATTGGTGCACCCGGCTCAATATGGCTATAATCAGGTATTTGAACAGCTGTTTCAGGCATACGAACAGCGAATTTCACCTATTGCTCGACGGGATTTAGCTGAAAAAGGGTGGACTGCTGCTACACAAAAAAGTGGATACAATTGCCCTGCAGATAGACAGTTGAACGTTTCTTTTAACCTTACCGCCCCTGAGCCGTCGCTTCACACATTTTGGGAAAATTTACCTCAATTTGTTTTCTACGGATTTGGAGTCTCCTTTTTAGGTATCGCATTGGCCATAGGAATCTTCCGCCCTCGTCGTCAGATGCCTACAGATATGTTTCAAGCCATGGAGTTTGCTCAATCGAAAGGAAACGCTAGGAAAGATGGCTCGACTGGCATTGAGTTTAAAGACGTCGGTGGACTTGGCGCCACAGTAAAAGAACTCAAACAAGTAGTAGAGTTTTTGAAGGACCCTAAAAAGTTTGCTGCCTTGGAAGCACGGCCTCCGAAAGGTATATTACTTTCTGGAGATCCCGGTGTTGGGAAAACCCTCGTAGCAAAAGCCGTAGCAGGCGAAGCAGGAGTTCCTTTCTACCAAATGGCAGGGTCTGAGTTTGTAGAGGCTATTGTCGGTGTAGGAGCTGCTCGTGTTCGTGATCTATTCAAACGTGCACGTGCACAAGCGCCCTGTATTATCTTCGTTGACGAGATTGATGCACTAGGTATTAGAAGAGCGTCTGCCGGGGTAAAAACAAATGAAGAGAGAGAACAGACATTAAATCAGCTTTTATCCGAAATGGATGGGTTTAAACCTGATATTGGTGTGGTATTCATTGCAGCTACAAATAGACCTGATTTACTGGATTCTGCGTTAGTTAGAGCTGGTCGATTTGATAGAAAGATCATTATTCGGCGCCCAGATGAAGGTGGCAGAGCAGAAATTTTAGCCATTCACGCTCGCCGTCACGTTATTTCTGAAACGGTAGACCTGAGGCAGCTTGCCAAGGATTTGCCGGGCTTATCTGGTGCAGAACTGGGCAATGTTCTAAACGAATCTGCCTTGGAAGCTGTTCGACGAGGTGGAGATGAAATCATACCTGAAGATGTTGCTAATGCAGTTGATCGTGTTTTGCAAGGTATTCGCCGCCCTTCTTTACCAGATAGATTCCCTATTCGCCGTGCAATGGCCGTACATGAAGCTGGAACTGCAATTATCGCTACTCTTTTACACAGAGCTTCTGAAAGAATCGAAGCGGTAGAGCGGGTTTCGCTTGTGCCTCGAGGAAGGGATTGGAGCAGGACCATCTATGCACGTGGTGCTGATGAAGACTACTTGATTATGACCCGTGGTAGATTGATGGACCGAATTCGTGTCGTTCTGGGTGGCCGTGCAGCTGAAGAGGTCTCTATTGGAGTGCCTACTACCTACAGCGTGTCAGACATTAGAGACGCTACTCGCTTAGCTTTACGCTTAGTCGCGAATTATGGCCTAGATCCAGTTGTGGGTATTACTACGTATGCACCACCTCCTGGGAGACTTGGATTTATGCAAAAGAGCTTTGAAGTCACTGTGGATAACATAGATTCTGATCTCTTCGGTGATGTAATCCCAGGCGGGGCCTTCCAACCTTCTGATCAAAGTTGGCATGAGATACGATCACGTGCTGCTGAGATTGTGAAAGTGGCGTATAAAGAGAATTTGGAGGAGTTGGAAAGGAGGAAACGGGCTGTTGAGGCTGTGGCTGATGCTTTGATAGTGAATGAAACAGTGACGGGAAGCGAGCTTGAAGAGTTACTCGACTCGAATCCACCGAGTGCACCTCCTAGCAGAAGTGAAGCGATAGCTGCATCTGCTGGAAAGAGTGTATAATGTGTCTCTCATATTGCATTTTCTATTGCTTTTATTACATCAGTTATCCTCTGTAATGCAGAAGTCTGCAAAGCAACAGCTATATATCTTCGTTCCTAGTAATTTGCGGCAAAATGTTTAACAGACTTAGTCTGAGACTACAAAAATTCCTAGCTATCACTCAATCAACTGAACAACACGTTTTGTCTACTGCGGGGGAGTTGGCAGGCCCATCTTGGCAGCCAGTTCCCCCATGCGTGCCTTCATTCCTGCTACACTCTTTGCATGAGCATCCTTCATCGCCTCGGTTACCAGTATTTGTAATTTCTCATTACCCAACTTGTATGCTTCTTCAGTGATATCGACGCTCTTCGGTTCTTGATTTCCACTCATTACAACACGAACGGATTCGTCGGAAGAAAAGCCTTCGAATTCTGCCAGAGATAGTTCTTGTTGGACCTTGGCCGCTTCCACTTGGACCATCGCTTGAGCTTTTTTGATGTTTTCCATGAGATTGCCCATGCCTCCCATACCAGGGAAACCGCCACCGCCGCCCTGTAAATTTTATTAATGAGAATAAGAGAAGAGCAACGGTGAGCGGGCGGTATTTAAAGAGAGGAAATAAAGGATAGGGAACAGAGGTGGAGGTGAGAAGAGGCGGGGTGAGAGTTCATCTTTTTTATGCGGTAGCTTATTTGACAAATTCCGATACAGAGCGCGAACCATATTCAGTAAACTGCATGCGTACCTCTCCGTCCTTCTTGCCGCCGCCAAAGAGTGCCCTGGGAGCAATAGCACGACGCTGAACACGAGGCCTGCACATGTGATGGTGAGATGCAAATGAAGGAAACAAAAGGTGTGATGGCGACCGTTTCGGTGGATGATATCAACATAAACGTGTTATCTTGAAAGTTATACCTATGATTCACGATGAAATTTGAACTAACCTGCTGCAGGAGACGGTTCTAGGCAGAGATGCCTTGTGTAATGTGAGATTAACAGCTACCATTGTTGCAGTTTGAGATCCAAGAGTATTACGAATTACACAAATTATAGAATGAATGCACAAGTAAAAGGCTGATGGGCCATATGTGGACACTGGGCGAGTAGGAAGCCCCGAGACCTTTCCTTCCGAAGGCCTTTTTGAGCGGCTTCTCTGCCGTGCTCAAGATGGCTGGTTTCATGCCTCTATAGCATGTATTGTATTTGTTGGAACACTGTCTTTCCCCGCCGCAAAAGAGCGTGCGCAGGCACGGAGTATCTACCAACTTGTTTTTTGAAAAAAATCATTCAACTTTTATTTTATTTTTTTTGTACCACTTAAGCAGCACTGCTGCAGACCATCACTTACTTATCTTAATTTCACCCCGCATACTTGCACCCATGAATCCTTCTTCTCTCCTCTCTCTGTACTTCCTCGCTGCCTCGTGCTCCATCTTGCCGTCCCCGACCGCAGCTCTAGAAGCAGAACGGGACCTAATAGGTTGGTCTGAACGCCAGCGCAACGACAGGGCAGTCGTCTCTAACAACAGAGGCGGCATCTTACAACAACAGCAGCAGCAACAACAACAACAAAATCAGCAGCAGCAAGGCTATGCGCCTAGGAACACTACACAGAAAAGAGGCCTGGAGGTACTCTCCTGGACCCCAAGAATCTTTCTTTACAGAGGTTTCCTCTCTGAAGCTGAATGCAATTATTTAATCCACCTCGCATCCCCGCGTCTCGCCCGTAGCGGAGTTGTGGAAGAAGGTGGTGGTGATGGTATAAGCGACATTCGTACCTCCAATGGCATGTTTTTTGACCGGGCAGAAAATAAAGATATCGAAGAAATAGAACGACGACTGTCAGAGTGGACATTAATACCTCCAGGGAATGGAGAGGGGTTTCAAGTCCTTCGGTATGAAAAAGATCAGGAATATAAAGGCCATTTTGATTATTTTTTTGACGAGGTGTCAGTTCGAAATGGCGGTAATCGTTTAGCTACTGTACTAATGTATTTAGAGTCCCCTGAGTCGGGTGGGGAAACCGTCTTTGCAAACGTACCCAAACCTGCGACACAGACACTAGAAGCGGGGTTTAGCGAATGTGCCATGGACGGCTTAGCAGTGAAACCAGAAAAAGGTGATGCAGTACTTTTTTGGTCCCTAACTACAGCTGGCACTCTCGATAAGGGGTCACTTCATGGATCCTGTCCAGTTATTTCCGGGATCAAGTATGCAGCGACCAAGTGGTACCACGTGGGGCACTACGCTCAAGGGCCCAATGAACGGGGCGAGAAAGTGCAGCATGTAGTGTTCGTACCGCCACCCCCGCCAGCTCCTGTATGGTGTAAAAATAAGAAGCATGAGTGCCAAGGGTGGGCGGAAAGCGGGGAATGTGAGAATAATCGTGAGTATATGGTGGGCACGAAGGAGCACCCAGGGGATTGTTTGTTAGCTTGTGGGCGGTGTGATTTGACCTCGGAAGCTGATAGAAGGGTAGGTCTAGATCTAGGGAGGAAAGATCTGAGTAAGTAAAGTAATAGTGTGAACTAGATGATTAGATTTGATGTTCGTTGTTTTGTTATTCTGTTCTGCTTTCATTGCTCTATGATTTGTAGTGCTTTTAAAAAGAATTCAAAGGGACTAACAAATAAGTTGACTATAGTACCAAACTAATATAATTTTTGCCCACCTTGGATCTTTCTCTTTCTAAATAGTCCAACCGATTCCTTTCCAAACATTAACTTTGGAGCTATTGTACTTCCCACCCCACTGCACAGCAGACTCAATACCCTGATGGAATAACGCCATAAATCGATTCTTTCCCCTATACTTTTCCCTTTGTGCAATCACCGCTCGGTGGTGCACTTCCGCTGCGGCATCACAATCAGCTCCCACAAGATGCTCTATAGCAACAACAGACAGGGCATTAGCCCATTCAAACCATTTCCGTGTACATCTATCTAATTTATCTACGTGAATACTCTCGTGCATTAAACCATCGCCACATTGAAGCTTTAACAATAATCTTAGTTTTTCCGCTCGATCTTCCGCTGTCGTTGCTGTTAGTGCTTCTGACAGCGTTCCCAAGGCCCATGCCATGCCATGCGATGTATGCGGACTTCCCATACCTCGGAAGCCCTTTCCTTCAAACCAGTATTCATTTTTGGTGGACAAAAGACGATTTCTGGTCGTAGCATACACAGCAGCGTCGTATCCAGCGTAGCCTAATAAAGGCATCGACACCAAAGAAGGCCAATTGGGATCGTCAAAATCAGCTATAGCATTGCCAAGTCCATCTACTTCGTAAGCATAGACTTTCGGACCGGGTACGCTTGCCGCTTCTGCTGGAAGGTCTTCGGTAGAAAGTATTACTTTTTCTTCAGAATTTCCATTTAAGATAGCAACATCTAATATCTTATCTGTAGAATCTACGATCCCAAACTTCTCCATGCCTGCAATGACTTCTTTTAACAATTTCGAAGCCATCTGTTCAAATTCCGCTGACTGCCAAACACCCCGATTCAGCTCTAAAGCTCGCTGAAGCGCCCCTGCTGCGTACATATTCGATGGAATAGAGTATCCGTACCCATTTTCATCATCCGAAGGTCTAAATCCAGACCAAATCATGCCTGTATACCCTACAGGGTTACCTAGACCGTCCTTTTCTAGCTCTACAAAGCGGTACGGGCTCGTTGTTGCATTATGTCGTTGCTCTATAACCCACGTGCGTACCATGAGTACGACCGCATCGTAGATCATTGGGTCAGATAAAAGTACTTCTGGCCGATAAATTCCCGGTGTTTGCGCGTAATTCCATAATAAATTCAAGAAATATGCCCCCGAGTCCAGTTCGTAATTTCTTACACCGACCCATCCCCCTCTTCCTAGTGAACGATCTTCCTCATTTTCTTCATTCGGATCCCTCCATTCGGGGTAAAATCCGTTGGCGTAGGGGTCTTGAAGAATGTAAAAGGCTTGTTGGCGGATGCCACCTTCAATTACGAGGCGGAGGGAGGGGCGGGATTTCACCTTTGGTAGAAGAACGCCTATTTGAAAGGCGCTATCTCGAATCCACATCAGTGGCAGGTCCCTAAATGTTTTCGAAGAGTAGTTAAGTTCAAGGTATAGTAACGAAAACAGAATGAAAAAAGAAAGAGGATGAACTAGGTCAAGTAGAGGAGGTGATCCGGTTTCCCCCGACAAGGTGAGTTTTATTGTTTTTCTTGATCATTTTTAGCTTACCCAGTAGCGAAAAAGGAGCTTTGGCCATTGTCGTGTGCTACAACTACATTCTGTAGGCCGTGGTATAGTGTACGGCCACACAAATTTTTTAAGTTTGTAAGTTCAGTGTTACTTAAAGAGGCACGGACGTCAGCTGCTTCTGGGTGAGGCTGACTTTGAGCCCAGATTTCTATAGGTAGATCTGATCTGAGATTTAAATTAAAGATACTGTATTGTAAATTGTTACTAGTCGCACTAGTGCTAGAGGTTGTAGAAGCCTCCGACCTGTATTCTTGAGAAGAAGCGACGTCTCCTGTTTTTGCTGGCGACGAGGATGTAGATAGCCTGCCAATGTAAAACACGCTAGCAAGAGCTACAAAGGTGTATAAAGTCGTATTGAGGCTCTTACGTTGCGATGTTCGTTTATGAACAACCGGCATCATCTTTGCCTAACAAAGCAGGGTAGTTGAAGATCGCTCTTGCTAACTAGTGATCGAGAAATAATTCCCTCATCTAAGTGTCAAAATCTAGTTTGGCCCTAATTGAAGAAGCTACACTTATTTATAGAATTTAAATACTACAGTAAGTGTGGATAGTAAACCACATACATTATTTAGCAAAACTGCAAAAAAAAAAAAAAAATGGGGCCGCCCTCGCGGCGACGAGGACTTCACCCACAGCACACCACTTCTTCCTCTGTGCTGATCCCTCTTCCTCTATTTAAATCCCCTTTGCTAAGTAGCTTACTTATCATCATTACCTGTCACTATCACTCCCACTAGAAGACGAACTGCTACTACTCGAACTACTAGATGACGATGAAGATGACGAGGAGATATCTCCAGGCATCCTCTTTATCCTTCCCGCATCCACCTCTTTAGCAACCTCTACCAAATCATCCCTCCCCGCTTTTTTCAACCTTTCCAACCATTTCACACTCATTTTCGGTCTTCCCTTGCGAGTATGTCTCCAAACAGATGGAAAGTTGGTCGTACTACAAAAATTTTGAGTAACCCCAATAGTCATATCTAGATTCATTACACAGTGCTGCCAGCCACCTGGAACAAAGATTGTCTCCCCAGGACCTGTATGACATCTATCGGCGAGGGCCCAGGCCAGGTTTCTTCTTGTGTTTTTGGCCAAATTTTAGTAAACCATGTCGAGGCTTCTCTTTCAAGGCCTGGAGGTTTTACTACTGCTTTGGGAATTCCAGGAGGAAAGAGAGCCCAGCGTTTATGGCCGGTGAGGAGCGTGTTCCATGCGGAGGTGGCTAATGGATCTATATGCACGGATGTTCCACTTCGAGCCGGGCCCATGACAAACCAGCGGTATGGAGGACGTCGGCGTTCTCCGGCAAATGCCATGAGGTCTTCTTCAAAGAGCTCTGGAGGGCGGTAATCCCGTTTTAAAGCTTTACTTGTATCTCTATCAGCAAAGGTGCCGTCGAAGATATATAAGGGAGAGTCATCAGCAGCGCCATGCTGCGCATGCTTTGCGTATTTTAAGAAGTGTTTTAGTTTCAATCTCACGGCGTATCCATCATCATCACTTCCGACTTTAAATTTATGGTCCCCGTAGTTTTTTAAAAGATTTTCTTCTGTCCAGGCGCCTTGAGAGGCAGGCCAATCATCACATGCATGAGTTAACACGACAGGTAAGCCTGGTTTTTCAAATCTATCTATAAAGTCCTCTAAAGAAATATTTCTGGCATCGATACGAGGGAGAGAGTCTCTTAATGTTTTAGTAGAAAGAAGATTTGAGGTTGCATAGCTGTGTTTCTGCCATTCTCCTTTGGTGACACTAAGTTCTCTACGAGCGGCACGTTTGGCAGAACGAATTTTCTTTTGAAATTTCCTGCAAAGTTGCTTTGTTTTGGAGAAAAAGCGGTGAGCGGCAGGCAGTGTGACTGTGGTTGCAATATTTTGGCCGTTAAGAACTAAACTAGCAATCCGCAAATCATATCTCTATATTGGAAAATTATGCATCAACTATATTATAAAGGAAGAGCTCACCTTTCGGCATCATCTTGAACTTTTTCCGAATTGATGCCCACATCGTTAATCTTGATTCTTTTCGCGGAAGGCTCAGAAGAATGTTCTCCCCCTGTTCTGGCGTCATCAGGGCCAGCATTGTTATGTGGACACATTGATTCAATAGACAATCATTCTATTTACATACAACTTATTAAAATAATAAAAGTGCTACCTTGTGGCGAGGCCCTTTTCATTCAGATACCTGGCCACAACTCTCTCCACAGTATCAACAATAGCCTGTGTTTGCGCTTCCGCCTCTACATTCACGACATCCCCTTTCCCTTTCACCCCCAGCACCGTTACTCGCAGCGTCTCTGGAATCAAATACACACTAAAAGATTTTTCAGTCACTTCCCCCACTGTTAAACTGCACCCGTCAACTGAAACAAACCCTTTTGGCAAAATGTATTTGACCCAGGAGGGGTCCTCAAGCTCAAATTCTAATCGAAGGTTGTCTTCTGTTTGATGCGTACCTACTATTCTGGCTGTAGTGTGCACGTGCCCTGAGACAGTGTGTCCTCCGATCTCATCTCCAACTTTAGCTGACCTTTCAAAATTAACAGGGGAGCCTGTTTCTAATGAGCCTAAATTTGTGCGTTTAAGGGTTTCTCCGATCACGTCAAACCGTAGGAAATCTCCTTGCTGTTCTACAACAGTGAGGCAGGTTCCATTGATTGCGACGCTTGCTCCAATTTGGACGCCGTTGGCGGCGCCTGAGGGGAAGGCAATTTCAAAGGAGCGGAAGTCAGGTTTTGCGTAAATGGCGTGGACTTCAGCTTTACCTTGGACGATGCCTGCAATTAGTATGGGAAGAGATTGTGTCAATGGTATATAGCAGGCAAAATCGGGAGGTCTTCACCTGGACGGCGTTATGAAGACAACATTCTTCTTGCCTGTGAAGAGGTTCTGCACAGAGAATGGCCGGGAGTGGCGCCGTGATGATGATGCAGTTTTACTGAAGATATAATTTCTGCTGCCGCAAGAAAGCTGTGTTCTTAAAGGTGTATTCATTGTCGCCATGGAATAGCAGACGGCTTAATTATTGGGCGAGTAGACAAGAATGTAACCAATGTTCGCTGGGATAGATTCCATATGCAGCGTTTAATATGTATTTGCATAAGGCTCAACCATCCGAATCGCAGAGTTTGTGGGTCCACTCAATGGTTTTAGGTCACCACGGTGCGCCTTGATCATCGGATGTCGTTGACGTTTATAAACCAGACGCTCGACCTGCAGAGGGTAATTATAATTGTTCCCGAATTAAATCAAGCTGCTCTAGAATGCCAAAGCCCCATTTGGGTGCTTGAACCTGGAGGATCGTCTGCTGTTCGCATTTTACAGCAAGCCTGAAAATAAAGGAGTATCACCCTCTAAAAATTCAGGAACGCTTTCATTAATATTAGAATAATATACTCAGGCTTAAATTTGCGGGTACGTTGGATTTAATTAAGTGGGTTGCAGCGATTTGCATTCTAAGATCCTCAAGCACCGCTTTTCTGCATTATTGGCTGCAAAAAGTGGTTTCAATGTCTTAAGAAATTGCATTACAGTGAATTAATGTGAATTAAAAGTAATTTTTAGCCAAATCCTCTTTTCGTATCGGATGAATTAATTCCAGGCTTTGTTTGTCATACATTTGATTTAGTTCCTTATTAACTTAATTCCAGGCTGCTATAAATTTATAATCATAGATAATCGCTCATACCAATGGACGAAGCAAGCAACAGCGGTGTACCCCCATTCTCAATACCTCTGAATACTGTCGGTGGGGTCACGACATCAGGAGCACCAGCCTCTAGCGACGGCGCAGCAGCTGTCACCACACCATACCGTAGCCCACGTAACCGGGTCACATATTCAGACCGTTTTGTGCCTTCTAGAGCTGTAAGTTCTCGTTTAGACTATTCAATTTTAGAAAGAGAGGTTCTCGCCTCTGAACTCGGCCGTCGAACAACAGAAAAGGATGACAGTACAGGAGCCTATAACGCACTCCTCCAAAGAGAAATTTTAGGATGCCCCACGACTGGAACAACAAGTATTGGTGCTGGAACTTCGAATTCAGATACGAGAAGCCTACCAGGGGGGTCTGGTATCAGCGGTTCCCCTATCCGTAGCCCAACTCGGAAAATGTTCCGGTACATAGCAGGCACAGCAGACACCCCAACAGCTGGTCCAGCCACCCATTCCCCCTACGATAGAGACCTTGTGGGTAACGACGATGGGTTCTCCAACATGTCTATTGCATCTACCTCGCGGCTACCTCGAAAAATACCTCGAGCGCCATTTAAAGTACTGGACGCTCCCGCTTTAGCGGATGATTTTTATTTGAATTTAGTCGACTGGTCGGCACAAAATGTGCTTGCTGTAGGGCTGGGGTCATGCGTCTACCTATGGAGCGCGTGTACCAGTAAAGTAACGCGACTTGTAGATTTCGGCGTGGATGGTTCGGTGTGTTCGGTAGCATGGAGTCAACGGGGTACGTACTTGAGTATTGGTATTGATAGAGGCGATGTCCAAATTTGGGATCCTGTAAAGTGTAAACGGGTTCGTACAATGGTGGGACATAAACAGCGTGTGGGTTGTTTATCTTGGAATCATCATGTGTTGGCTACAGGAAGTCGGGACAGGAATATTCTACTTAGGGACGTGAGAGCGGCAGAGCCGTGGACACAAAGATTGAATGCGCATCGATCAGAAGTGTGTGGATTAAAATGGTCTCCTGATGATAGGGAGCTTGCGTCTGGAGGTAATGATAATTTGTTGTTGATTTGGAGTCCGAGTGGGGTCACAGGGAGTGGGGCTACTGCTGGTGGTGCAGGGCTTGGAGGCATGGGTGGTGGCGGCGGTGGTGGTTCTCCAGCCCCTGTGCAACGATTCGCTGCCCATCAAGCCGCAGTGAAAGCTATAGCATGGAGTCCACATCAACACGGTCTCGTAGCATCAGGAGGTGGTACAGCAGATCGATGTATTAAATTCTGGAACACATCCACTGGTCAAGCGCTGAATAGCATCGACACAGGATCCCAAGTTTGCAATTTATCGTGGTCTAAGAACGTAAATGAGTTGGTTAGCACCCATGGATATAGTCAAAACCAAATTGTTGTGTGGAAATACCCAACTATGCAGAAATTAGCGACATTGACAGGGCACACGATGCGTGTTTTGTACCTAGCAGTGTCCCCTGATGGACAGACTATTGTGAGCGGCGCTGGAGATGAGACTTTAAGGTTTTGGAATGTGTTCCCTGGTGCGAAATCACAAGCTGGTGGGGATGCTGGAGTTGGGTCTATGCGCAGAACCATTATAAGATAGCTTAGATACACTGAGAGATTGTCGTTGTTCAATGACGTTACTGCTTGCATTTTGTTGTAGTCTACATTGTAGCTTTGCTTTCGGATTCTTTGTAATATAGATTATATATATATAATATATATATATATACATACTCAGTAAGCTGAAGGTAAAAAGATATATATGTTTAAGGATATTGAGAATGATGAGTAAATTTTTTAAAGAATACGTCTCTTGTTAGAATCTTTTTGGGGTTTGCCGCTTCTAAGTTTCTACCTGAGGAGGGGAGCACGTTCGTCCTTGCAGCTTATTGTCACCATCGTTTTCTACTGCTATACCTTGCACGGCATTCAGACGAACCTTGTCTCCGCCAATCATATCGTCTCCAGCCACATCCTCTATCTTTGTAGCATGAACTGCCGCCATTGCCACCGCAGCGAGAGCCTCCTCTTCTTCTTTTTCTTCTTTTCCTTCAGCTAATCCAGCTGATGGTACTGCTCCCTCCTCCTCCTCCTCTAGCTGATTAAATACACTAAATAGACCATTTTCAATGGGAGCGGCATTGGTGTCTTCTTGGCGAGACATCAATACTTCAGTATCTTCCTGTTCTTTTTCTAATATTTGTACCGCCTCTTGTACTATTATTGGTCCCCCTCGTGCTGTTGCCCCTGCTCCAGTCACATGCCGAGCGAGCACGGGCAATACCTCATCAGATGAAGCCAAGACTTCCACCACATTAAGCTCTTCTGCATAACATTACTCAATGCATCCATGTTTGATAATACAATTTAGAACGCCCAGATTTTTTTAAAAAATAATAATAATATTAATTTATACCTACTGTCGATTAACTTACGTTGATTACTTGAGGCAGTCATTAAATTCCATAACGCTTCATCAGATGGATTAATCACTGCTTGTACCACATGTTCAGACTTTCCAGCTTCTTGCAACCAGTGCCTCACTTTTCGGAAATACGCCGTTGAGGCCGACTGTTGAAAAGAAATACCGACCCATAAGATCAGATCAGCAGCCTTTGTGTCCTCTTCCATGAGATCCATGACCTCTTCTGGAGTGATCACTTCACTTTCCGCGTCTTCATACAGCATTACTTTGAACCGAAGAGGGGGTTTAGTGTCACTAGTATCATTTTTAAAATTCTCCGCTGCAGTGGCCTCCACCTCTTTGTCTAGGTTCTCATCGTTTTTTTTGTGCGTCTATGCCCCCTTCAGTAGTAGGGTCAGGACAACTGAGACACAGGATTTCTCTGCATGCTTTCATATCTTTGATTCTTTCTGCGGTTAAGGGGCTGCATTCTCCACATTCTACACACACCAAGTGATGGATATTGCCGTGCATTTCCACTGTGCACCCGTTTGGGTTGTCCTCAGGATGCCACGTGTTCATTCCTACCTTTTCTGCTAGTCCATCTATATTTAACGTATAGTGACGTTGTAGCCGACCTACACGCTGTAATTCTGCTAAAGCATGGTGTCCAGGAGCAGCAGTAGCGCGTGTTGCTTCCAAGTAGATGTCAGCGAAGAAAGCGAGCGCTTGAAGGCGGTTGCGGTCATAAAAAGAGTAGGTGAATAAGGTTTTACCGTCTTGCAGTTTAAACTTACGCTGTGCACGTTCGTAAAGGCCGCCTTTGGTGGAGAAAGTAGACATGCCAGAGGTAGCGGAGAGGCCGCTGCCTGAAAAAATAACTATCTTTGATGAGAGAGCAGCGGCAGTGAGAAGGCGGTCGAGGCCAGACTCTGATTCTCCTCTGGAAATTTATAATGGAAAAGAAACACATTGAATTGTTAGAAACTAGAGAGTATTAAATGATGTTTTGTAATACAAGGAGGAACAGTGAAAATGCTGAAAATAAATAGAGTTATCCTTACTGATCTTGTGTTGTTCGGCGTCGTTTTCTCATTGTATAACGAGGTTCAGTTGGGTCGGCCATTGTGAATTAGCACGCTTTGATTTTGATATTTAAGGTAGGATAATAATTTAATGTATTTACGCGTAGTGTTCAGCTTGGTTGAGCTTGTGATTTCATAAATTTTGCTTGCATTAGGAGGATTAAAATTTGATCTGCAAAAGTAAAATTACATCAAAGCACTGCGTAGAAGGCTGCGCAGAGAACGGCCATCAAATTATAAATCAAAATTTTATCGGCATATAAAAAAATTATGCTCTCTAGGCAAAACAAAATCATTACATACATTTATTTCTTTTCTCAACAAAAGAAACAGCGGCGTGGGCGGCAGGAGCCCACGACTGCCAGCTCCTTCATTACAACCCCCCAAACAGGGCCTTCCACTTGGCGGGATCTTGTCCAGGCCCATCTCCTTCTTTACTCGTAATAGAGATCGCGACGTTCTCTGTAGAATCTACCACCAGCGCCTGTAAAATGGCCTCGGCAGTAGCGATTCTAGATGTTTCACCTAGCAAATCATCTTTCAACGACAAAGTAACATCTTGACGCGCCCCACTAATGCCCTTTAACAATGTATTCAAGTCATAGGAAGTATAAGGGCCGTCTGTAAGCCTATTTGGGCGAATAATCGTATACGGCAGGCCCGATGCTTCCAGCGCCTGTTCCCCCATTCTTTTGAATTTTAACACACCGAAAAGGTTTAAAATAAGCCAAGGGAACTGCCCAGGACGTTCTACACCAGCAGAAGTAGTCAAAACAAAGCGTTTGATGCCCTTGGGACTGGCATTAACCAGGTTTTTCACTGCAATAAAGTCAGTGTTCTCGGGATTATTGCCGCCATCCCAGCGCTTTGAAGGAAAGGCAGTGGTGCCAGTACAACAGCAAATAGCATCGACCCCTTGTACAGCAGCATCTAATGTCTCTGGGTTACGCATATCGCCATAGACCACCTCCAAATTTGGGGCATCGCCCAGAAGTTGCTTTGTTTTTTCCTGGCTTCGGCTCATTGCTCGGACTTTATAGCCTCGGTCTAATAACTTTGCAGAGAGAAGCTGACCTACGCCACCAGTGGCTCCAGCTACGAGGACAGTTGAACCAGGTTCTACAACGCCGGATCTAACAGTCAGTGCTGCTCTGCTTCTGTTTCCACTTGCTGTCCGCCTGCAACGGGAAAAACAAAGTGATCCGAAGGAATTATTAGATATACAGGGTTGGGAGGGATTAAATATTCGATATTTGCAAAGCAATATTCTTGTTCATTTTATTTAAAGACTTGCCGCGGTGCGAACGCTGTCGTGTTTGGGGCAACTGAAGCGATCATGTTGATTACAAATTGCAGTCTTCTAGCCCAAGATCACGCCTTGGATGAAAAATATGCGCTGGGGAAGGATCTACTAGCAATTGGATAAAAGATGAAATTGATAGACTAGACTGAAAATGCGTTCAGGGGTGGGGTTCTAAAGTTTTTAAGCAGAGGACACTGTGGGGTAGTTGCCGACGAAGGCTTTAGCTTTAGCTTGGCCCAGCAGAGCTGTGCAGTGTAGCACAGCTCTGTTTCTTTAAGGAGTTGCCCCAAGAGCAATACTAATGATTTCGCCTAAAATTCGGACAAGCGGATCTTAACTCGAGTTGTCTATAGACTTTTAGTCTTATTTTGGCGCTACGCATGGCTGGCCTGAGCAAAAGAATAGCTGAGCTGTCTCTAAAGCTAAAACGTACATGTAAAGCACAGCTAAAAATTTCCTAAAAATATACTAGTAGAGATAAAATGCAATGAGCACTGCCGAGAATGATTTTAAAGACGCAGTGGAGCTAGGAAAAACTGTTTTATACCATTTAACAAAAGGAGGACACCAGCCTCCTGAGTTCTTACCGCGAGCAAGAGGGCTTCTCTTCTATCATACCACAAGAGCTGGGTTGGGTATAGGTATTGAGCATGGGCGAGGTTTCGTTATCTCAAGGTAGGAGTCGTGCTCGTCGTCCAAAGTTTCAATAATTAGCATGCAAGCCGCCGGCCGGGTGGCAGATTTCTTTCTTTTAAAAAATTTGGATTTTATTCTATCATCAAATTAACTTTTCAATGATTATGGCTGTAGATTACCGTACTCTGCAGCGTCAGGATACCTTGAGGACTGGTCACCTCCCTGGTTTATTAAGATTGATGGGGTAGAGTGGGGTGCCATAGCAGGAATTGAAAAATTATCAGTATGTGTTGGTATTATGAGCGAAAGGGCTTTAAAGGAGTTGACTACAGGACGTAAAATAGCTATAGGATCAGACTATAGTATAGTTAGCTGCCTGCCCATGGAATATGCTGGACTGCACGCTAAAAGGTAACTTCTAGTTTGCGTTTTCTTCTGGTGCCGTCTTAAATATCAACCTATATGTTGTTCATCTTATATTCTTCATAAGCAGGGCACAGAAGCATCCAGAAGTGATGTTTGACTCAGATTTATGCTGTGCTGCTGTCAGTGCTGCTGGAATGATGGTCGATATCGGCTTGTCAGGTAGTATAGAAGTATTGTTCTGCAGGGAAAAGACGTAAAATGTCGTTTTGTTGTTCAACACTCCAACCCATTCTTGGTTGTTTTGTTCATTTTTCAGGTACGGTATATCATAGAGACAAAGAGCGCACTGCACGTTGCTATGGCCCCGAAGCTACTTCTGCAGAGATATTGGGAGGGGCAGTGCCACCAGCACCAGAGATGGAGGAGCTGGCAGTAGCCATACAGAATGCCTCTCGTGCTGCACTGGTAGCTGCATTTGAGCCGAGTCATGCAGCTTCTGAAAGCGAAGAGTCTATGGATTAAAATGAAAGAAAGAAGGAGAGCGGGTTCTCTTGTTAAAAAACAATAAAGCGCAAACCAAAAAGCTTCAAGGATGTTGTTCTCTTGTTTCATTATATCCATAGTATTTACATATTCATTCATTCATTCATAAAAAGCGGGTTTGTGCGTAAAATGCATTCGCGCAATAAGGTTCTACAAAGCAAAGAAAGAGCAAGCATGTGTGAGAAAAAAAGAAGGGAAATAGTATCACTGCAACATATTTCCCCAAAAGAGCGGTTTAGAAATCGACATCAACAAACGTTTACTATTATAACTATTAATTACGGATGTAATAAAAACAGGTGCATGAATCGAAATGCAACGGGGAAAAGCATAGCATCGCATAGCATATACAGCAGAACGGGTGCTTGAGAAATCAAAAGACACTCTATCCAAATATACAACCTTTCAAATCAAATAGGAAAGTAGGGAAAAAAATCAACAATGGTGGATGACAACAACGTTTTCCAATTTCTTTCATTCTAACCGTATTGGTATCTAAAATCCAGGGATGTGCGTCGCCGCCGCTGCTGTTCCAGGTATCGTCGTTGCAGGTGCTGATACTCGAGCAGCATCTCCACCAGCGCTCGCCGTGGTCACACCATTTCCAGCTCCAGCTACAGCACTGGGCATCGATGCTGCCTTGGTTCCGGCACCAGGAACACCCACCTCACCAGCCGTTCCTGTAGTAGCGGCAGTGACAGGTGCAGGCGGAGGAGCAGACAGATTTATAGATCTTCTTCCAGGAATATACGGCGGTGTTTGATTTCTAATTAATGGCCATTGAATGCTCGCAAACCAAGGATGTTGTTTCACCTCGTCCGCGCCAGCAACAGCACCGAGCCTATCCCCCGATGCCTTCTCCAACAGCTTTCTAATAAGATCTTGTGCTTCAGGGGACACTTGGGGCGCGGTGGGGAAGGTCAATTCCCGTTTTAAGACATTGTCAAAAGTGGCATCGCGGCGCGAGCCTCTAAAAGGTGTTGTACCATAAAGTAGCTCAAATATTAAGATGCCAAATGACCACCAATCGACCATCGCATCGTGCCCCACGCCAGAAATCACTTCGGGCGCAAGATATTCTTCGGTCCCGACGAAGGAATTTGCCCGGCCATCTGGACTGGCTGCTAATAGGTAGGGTGGGGTAAAAGAAGAAGACGATGTTCCAGGCGGTGTGGTACTTGCTGTTGCTGCTCCCGCAGCTGTTGAAATAGAATTAGTTGTAGCTCCATTGTTTGCTGCTCCTACTCCTCCTGTTTGAGTTGTTTCTACCGTAGCAGCAGTACTACTATCATTGTTATCATTACTCGTACTTGTACTACTACCTACTGGCCCTCCTTTCTTCCCCGCTGCCGTCTCTACTAATTTTGGCGTGGTTTTGCCTTGACAGTAGGATAAATCAAAGTCAGTCAACTTGATATGTCCACTTGCGTGTAGCAAAATATTCTCAGGCTTCAAATCACGGTATACAAAGCCTTGTAAGTGCAAATATTGCAATGCAAGCAATACCTCCGAAGCATAGAATCTCACAGCGTCCTCTGGTAGTCTCTTTCCTGGCTGTGCATTCAATAAGGCATACAGCTCCCCACCAGAGCAGTACTCTAAAACGAAATGCAAATGCGTATCTGTCTGAAGCTGAGCGTAACACGTAGCTAAAAAGGGGTGATCGATCGAGGCGAGAATTTTCTCCTCGGTACGTACTCGTCCAACTTTATTTCTTTCTACCATTTCCGACTTTTCTAATGATTTTAATGCATACCTAGGACCAATACCACCTCCTAATGCGACTAAATCGACCATGCCTACGTCTCCAGAGCCTAATTGCCTCAATCTTTGGAATTGCCGCAGCCGAAGCTTTCCTTCTTTTGCCACGGCATCCGCCAAAGCAGCTGCCGAGGGGTCTCCAGCGTGGTGAGGTTTAACTGGAGCCAATCCAGTGTGGAAACTGGTCCAAGGGTCGACACCAACCCAATCTACAGTCCGCATAGCAGCTCCAACAGCGCTGGCAGCACTCATACCCACTGGAGCTGCTTCCTCCACCGTTGGCTGAGCTGTGACGTCAACTTGAACCCCTACAAGGAAGCGAGGGTGTCCAGTAACATCACGGATAGGGGCTACAGTTAGCATATTCCAAAATGGAGTCCCATCTTTGCGGTAATTAAGCAACCTAACAGTGATTTCGCGACCTTCTTTAATTGCAGCACGGAGCCCAGTGACTGTATTACGATCCGTGTCTGGCCCTTGAAGGAAACGACAATTTCGGCCTAGAACTTCCTCCCGACGGTATCCAGAGAGATGCAAAAAGGGATCTGAGGCGAATACAATGGGACAATCTGGCAAAGTTGGGTCTGCAATTACAAAATTAGATTGAATTCTCTCCACTGTGGTGGCCAGATCAAGAGCAACACGGGGAAGAGTTCTAGGAGAGCCTGGTCCGTCAGTATTTGTACGGGAGAGACGTTTAGGTTCTCTTCCCTCATCACGTTGCACAGCGTGCAGAACATCGTCTACTATAGGCTTGGCGATATTTTCTTTGAGACGGTCATCGTAATTGATTAAAACAGGAATTCCAGAAGAATCGTTGATAGAGTGACCTTCTGTGGTGCTAGTGACATCTACCTGCACCCCTACGAATTTGACAACGCGACCAGCTTCGTCTTTAATTGGCGTCATTGTGAGTAAGTTCCAGAAAGGCGTGCCATCTTTACGGTAATTTAGAAGACGGACCGTGATGGCCTTGCCTTCACGAATAGCAGTTCGGAGATCATCTACAGATTTGGGATCAGTTCCTTCACCTTGAAGGAAGCGACTGAAAAGAAGTGGAATACGACAAAATTGAGATTGAAACGAACTTCGGGAAAAAAAGATTCGGATGCAATGATGCCAAGGATAAAGAGTCATTACTGCAAACAAAAACGTACCAATTGTGACCCAGGACCTCTTCTTTGCTATATCCGGTCATGCGCATGAACCTGCGAGATGAAAAGAAGACCGAAATATTACATATCCACTCGAGTCAAATCGAATAAGAGGTGCCCATCACAACGCAAGCCTTGGCAAGCCTTACCCTTCGCTAGCATATATGAGAGGGCAGTCAGGGAGAGTTGCATCTGCCACCACGAAAGTATGCCGCAACCCAGCAAGTGCGCTCGTCAATGTTGCTTGGGCAGCAGGAACCTGCAAATTTAGTCAGTGACACTTCTACAGTGAGTATTACGCGTCAAAGTAGCATTGGAATAAATCTTAACACATTGATCATGCGATATGCTCACCTGACCGCTGGTGCCAAAGCTCCCACTACGAGGTTTAAGACCGGACATTGTTGTGCCGCGATCGAATCGTTTATTTATTTGTCATAAAGGCCCATACAATGGCTGGCACCTACAACATTCAATTAAAAGAATCTGTGCTAAAATTAATGCAGGCATCCCTTCTTAACGTAGCACGGAGGCTTCTTATCCCCAGCACTGCTGGGCCCACTTGAAGATAATATTTTGATTAAATCGATGATCTTTTGAATGGCCCAAACTTTTACACAGCCTCATAGATTATTAATACACTTCGTTTATCACGTATTTTTTTACTGTATACACTACCTAGTACACAGATATCTAGACTAACTTAAGTTAACGCTCAATCTAAATAGACAGAACTACAATCCGTTCCCTAATAAGGCTGGTACCGCTGACCACCGCCACCACGACCACCTCGGTACCCACCTCCTCTTCCTCCCCGTCCACCCCTCCAACCTCCCCCACGCCCACCCCGATACCCAGTACCGCCATCTCCTCCCATCATTGCACCAGGTTGAAGCATATACCCCATTTGGCCATTCGGTAATTGCACCGCCATCATTCCCATCATTCCCATAGTACCACCATATTGCTGTTGTCCATACCCGCCAGCATTACCTCCATAATACTGCTGTTGGTAATTCTGTTGATATGGGTTATTAATATGATAGCCACCGCCACGACTAGCGCCACCGCCATGCTGCTGTTGGCTGGAATTAGAGTTCTCTGCTCGCCCATATTTGACGGTTAATGCAACGCCATCTATTTCAGGTTTCTCTTCAGCTTGTACGGCATGTGCTGCTGCGACACGTTCAGTGAAATGAACAAATGCATATTTCGAAAATGTCTCGCCGTCTTTTGGTCTAGGAATTGTCACTTTTTCAATCTCTCCATACATTGCAAAAGCTTCTTTGAGTTTCTCTTCAGTTGCAGTAGATGCTTGAAGATTGCCTATAAAGATAGTCTTGCTACCTCCAATTGCAGCTTGATCTTTCCCCGTTGGTTCGGCCAGATCGACATTCACAGTTCTATCGCCCACGCGGACGTCTGGGTTGCTAAGCTTGGTTTTTGCTTGAAGAGCAGCTGTAGAATTATAAAATTCTAAAAAGCCAAAGCCACGATTGCCTTCAGGGGTTTCTTTACTTTTAGCAAGATCAATATTTACTAGTCCTTTCAAGTCTAATGGAGCCAGGGCTTCCCTGAGGGCCTCTTGATTCATGCTGTGCGGTAATCCGCCAATCCAGAGTTTGTTCTTACTTTGAGAAGGTTGTACACGCACCGTCTGCTCTGGGAAATCTTTCATTGCTTTTCCGGAAAGGCGGTCCATCGCTCGTAAGGCAGCTTCTTTTTCTGTAAAGGTGACAAAACTGTATCCTCTATTTTGAGCGGCATTTGCAGGGTCCATGACCATTTTCACGCTAAAGACTTCCCCTGCTTCAGAAGCAAACTCTCTGAGTTGGTCTTCAGTTGCCGACCGGCTGATGCTGCCCATGAAGACTTCGCAGCCCTGTAGAAGAGAAAAAATGAATCATAATTTAATAGTGATGATAAAAAAGCGAGGGGGCGGAAAAAACCAAGAATACAAAAATGGACAAAACTTACGTGTGCTGGTAAGGCCATAGGGTCAATTAAAGCTGGCGTAGCTTCGTTGAAATCCACTTGTTCCATTGGTCGTTCGTTACTGCCGGCTGGGGCAGCAGTGTCCTGTAAGAAGAAAAAGAAGAGTGTGATCAGTTAAATTAAATTCAATGTTTGGAACTTTGGCTGGGATAGGGCAAATATTTGATTAAACTCTCGAGTGCGGGGACTGTCTTTTCATACCTCTTCCATTATTGAGTAGATTAAAGGAGAAATAGACGGTAAATAAAGGCCGAAAAGATTGCGATGGCTAATTGAAATAATCAAAGACACGCTACCGAGATGCACGATATCATGTAGATAGTAATTTGCATCAAGTGATGTCAGATCATAAGGGAGAGCCTGCATTTATTGCGGACGAGAGAGAGCAAAACCGTCATCTTTCCTGTTTCTCGCCAACTCAAAAATGATGATAGCTGCCTCTTCAGATATGGCAGCTTACATTCTGTAATGCATTTTAATAAATTTCATAAAAGATTTTGAGCTTATTGTTGTATTAGGTAGGCTTTCAACGAAGGAAACCTCGACATTATCGTAAATTAGTTGACAACTGCCAACCACATTAGCTTAAATAGAAATAGGCATAAAAGAGGGATAGTAACGTTGGCAGACTGTTTTTAACAAATAGAAATGGGGTCTGAAAAAATATTTGCACTTCCCCTCGATCTTCCCTCGTGGAATGAAGGAATTAAATCACTATTTGCTAAACCTGCCATGCCCACCAAGGACGTAGGACCCGTTGAGGATAGCAGACCAGCTCATGGCAAAAACATGGGATCCGTTCGACGTGTGCTTGCTACAAACCAAGGAGCTGTTGCTCAGGCATACCACCAAAAGGTCATCCATGACCCTCATGCCTTGCACGCTCAAGGCCTGTCCAACCTTCCCACTGCCAATGACGCAGAATTCTGGCTACGCAAGGCTGCTGGACTTGATCCACAGGAAGCTGAGCGTGTCCTTATGGAAGCCTTGCAGCGAGATGTACAGCCTGTCACTTCTATTGCCAGGGCGTTGCATGAACTTCACAAGACGGTAGAAAACTCGCCAGCTCCAACAGGTATACTAGTGTTATTATCAGTCGCAGTTTTCTGCTTTCTTTCAACTATATTGACTTGGTCAAGTTTTATCTTACTAACTTTTTTCTATTCAAAAAAACTGCAGGTCTTCACTTGGTAGTTCCCAGTCAGGCCGTCAACGACCCCCTTTCCTTTGGCGCAGTCCCTACCTCTCTGACTCCTGGCCGCACTGGCCTCTCTGGTAAAGCATTTAGAGTACCCACTAGACTTGCAAATACCCCAGGAGCAGCTAAATCTCACGGTGCAGCTGCCCCTCAAACTAAATTCCATGGCATTCTTAAGAAACTCCAGTTTTCTGCCGCACCTACTGGCACCGAAGAAAAGCCTGCTGCGCCTGCAATTGGCCCTACCACAACCACAAAACGCCTTCAATTTGAAAGTCACTCAAAGCACCACTCTCATCAAACCCCTGTGGGCGCTACTTTCCTCGCTACTGGAGCTGCAGCGGCAACCACTGCCTCTACCGCTGCTGCTGCAACGACAACTGGAGGCCTTCCAGGTGGCTTCAAATCTTCAATGCGCAAGGTTACTTTTGGTGGTAACACTGTCTCTCCTTCCCACAATCCCCCTCGTCGCAACTCCGTGATGGTAGGCTTTCAAACTCCTAGTGCTATTGCTGAAGGTGGCAGTAGCGATGAAGCTGACGAGGAAGAAGAAGAAGAAGCTGATGGCGGCAATGGCACTGTGAATAGCCGTAATGCTGGTGCGACTCCATTTGATCGCCGTTTAACTCATCTTTTATTTACGTATGAAGGCGAAACAGTAGTAGGTGCAGGTGAAGAAAGAAAAAACACCGCAGAGCCTGGCCATCCTACTACTGGTACTTCTCCAGTGAATGATCTTTGGAAGCGTCTTTCCTCTGTTTCTGCCACCGAATCGATCAAAGCTTTATCAGCTTCTGGAAAGATGTCCATTGATGAAGAGAGGAAAAGCAAAGAAGATGATTGCAACAATAACAACAGTGGCAATGATAGTAGCTTGGAAAGCATGAGCTTGGCTGGCAGCACTCCTGTGGTCCTGGTCGATGCCAGCGTTGCTGCGGCTGCGGCTGTAGAAGGCGAAAACATTGAAGGTACTGATATCAGCCCCAATACATCAATAGCTTCTGTTTTAGGCGTTCTTTTACGTCGGTCTTTAGAAGATATCGAAGCATCAAAAGCAGCACAAGCTGCTGCTGCACCTCGTTCTTTGCCTTCTTCTCGAGATGCCATCTCTCCTACTCAAGGCGTCCTCAGCATGCTCCCAGCAGCAGCAGAAGCAGCTCATAGTGCAGGTACTCCTACTCCTGCTCGCTCTCTTACTCCTATGAGTGTTGATGGCGTGCTTCGTGATGAAGAAGGCATCCCTATTGCCACCCCTTCCTCGGTGACTTTGTTTAGAGGAGCTGCACAAGCACCTCGTAGAAACGACGACAGTCTTCCTGCAGACCTGTTCCGTAGCTTCACTACCCCTCCTGAGGCAGAGGAAGTAGTGGTCAGCAGAGAATTAGCTCCAGCACCATATGCACCTGCAGTAGCAGATTTTGCGTTCAATCTTACCGGAAGTGTGAGACACCACCAGGCGACAGCAACCACTCCAGCATCTGCCGGAGCCACCGCTGCTGCTACCCCTGGGGGTGCAAGCGACACTGCCAGTGAAGGAACCCCTGATTTGAAACTTAAAAGTGGAGCAGGTACGGGTGCAAAAACTGGTCGTCACGCTCCTTCCCCTCTGCGTTTTACACCTACTCCCTCCCCTGCTCGCAAAGTGCATCTCGCGATTTCTCAGGCTGCTGCCTCGTTCGGCAAGGCACAGCGTGTACGCACTCCTTCTCCCTCGCCAGTTGCTGGTATGACTACCAATGATGATGCTACCTCCGAGCAAGCTGTAAGCGATTTTTTCCCTCCCGCTAGCTTGACCAAAGAGCTACGAGGCTTAATGAATGGTATGTCTTTGGCTAGCCCAGTCCCCGCTGCGACTGCAGTAACCTTGAATCCTGCACGTGCAAGCCCAATGCAGCAGCGTGAACTTGGTGTTAAGACTGTTGTGACCCCTGTACGTCGTTCTCCCCGCGTAGCTGCATCTGTTTCTACTGCCGCTGCTGCTGGTATCGGCGCTGATGGTGATAGTCAGGACAGCCGTGTGACAGACATGCTTGAAGCTGCTGGTTTTGTTTACGTTCCCAACCCTGCATTAAGCACTGAGAAATTTGCAGGTGACATTAAGGAAGAGAAGGAAGAAGTAAATAGCTTCAGGACGAAAGGAAAGAGCAGCGTAACTCCGCGCCGTGGTGTCAAAGCAGCTGGCGCCGCCGGAGCTGCAATGGAGGAACGAGCAGTGGCTGCTATTACTGATGAAAATAGCGAGATTACCCCTGTATCTCGATATGGCTTGCGTAGTGCTTCGAAAGCCTCCAACACAAAGTCTAAAACAGCAGGAAATAGGCCTGGAAGTGGGGATAAAGCACTCAAATTGAGTCCTACGGAGCAAAATATTAGAAACTCTCTCCGCCGCTCGTCCCGCCGCCAGAGCAGCACTACTGCTGGCATCGGCTCGTAATTCATATTTTAGAGAGTTAGCAGATCATAAAGTCATAATAGTTTACAATATAAACCACATAACAAGTAGACACGTAGAAGAAAAGGGCATTAACATTGCAGCTCTCTATTTAAACTCTGTTTTTTTAAAGTTTGTTTGGGACACCACCCCGTTGACCAGGATTTTGTTGTGTTTTTCCGTTGCTTCAGCTTTCTTCCAGTCCGAGTAAACCGAGTGCAGAAATGCACTAGGCTACAGTAGATCATAATTTTATTGAATATTTAGATTGGAACATTAGAAAATAGAGAGTATATAAGTTCACTTTGGATAAAACAAATTTAAAGCACAGCGATAGGCAGACGGCAGGATTTTTTTCTTTTGATCGTATTGAAATTAAATTTTATGCTGTCCTGCCTCTAGTACATTCAGTGCTACAACGAGTAATACACGCCTCATTCCAAGCAGGTACTTGGTGCATACTAGAACAGACTGCCTGCTGACATGCCTCGGTACAAGCATCCAGAGCTGCAAGAGACAAGAACAACAAGCGAAAATGTTTCGGTAAAAGAGAGACCTAAAACTTCAATACTATAGAATGTACTCACGCTGCGATGGGTCATCAAATTTAAGCAGTCTTACCTGATACACCACAGACTGTGACACATGTGTTGGGGGTCGCTTCCTGCACACAATACGTAATTGAGAGCATATTTTGAGTTAGAAACACAAGAGCGTAGGGGATGTCAAGGTCTGCGGGAGCAGAGATCTCTGAAAACATAAGGCTCAAATGAAGATTCTATGAGTTTCTCACCTTGGCAAGACCACCCATTCTACGCATCATCCTATCTGAGGTACAGACCCTTTCACAAATGAAACTGGGCTCTGTTCCATCATCTAGCCTGCAGTGAATGATCCGAACCGATCAGTGCTGATATTTCAACGCGTTGAAGATCTGCATACGCACATCATCATCCAGCATACTGATATACTGCAATGGAATGCGTAACTTACCTAGAAAGTGGTTCGTCCTCTCTGTTTTGCCCCTTGCCTCTTCCAGAAAATGCTCTAATTGCCATTGCTGGCACCGCAACACCTAAACCCCACCAAGGGCTCACCATTTTTAAAGTACCCAAGTTCAAGAAATGAAAAATGTCCGCACCGAGACGAATTACTTCTTGAATACTTGTTAGTTTTGCTGCCTTCCTATCTCTGCAGCGTCAGTCAGTGCGTCCTCTCTTACCAAAATTCTTGAGTGAGCCTTATTACAGATGTGTCTTGGCTAAAATAGTTGATATATTAACTTTGTGAAAACACAAACTAGTAAGTACGAATAAGAGAAAAGTGAAATCAAGCTGCTTTGTAAGTGCACCTTGCTGCAGTGGCAAGCGGCACCCACCCAAACCAACTTATATCATTTTCCCTTGGCAAATTAAAAATGAAGTCTGCTAAAAGAGATTTTTTTTCTCATTTGATCAATCTACTTGACATTGATCATCATCTTCACAAACTCATTATAATCCACCTGGCCATCCCCGTCGGTATCTGCTTCCTTGATCATAGCATCAACCTCTTCCTCTGTGAGCTTCTCACCCAGGTTGGTCATAACGTGTCTGAGCTCAGCAGCCGAGATATAGCCATTGCCATCTTTGTCAAATACCTTGAAAGCTTCACGAAGCTCTTCCTCAGTGTCAGTTTCCTTCATTTTTTTGGCCATGAGGTTGACGAATTCTTTGAAATCAATGGTGCCGTTGCCATCAGTGTCGACTTCTGTGATCATTTCCTGGAGCTCGGCTTCAGTGGGGTTCTGGCCAAGGGAGCGCATGACAACGCCAAGTTCATCGGTAGTGATGGTCCCCTGCAGTGGAAAATAATTGAATGCTTGAGCTTTTGTGGAAATATAAAGTTAAAAACAAAACTGAAGATCGTCGGGTGGCGGAAGATGGTGGTTGGGAAGCAGTCTTTGAAAGTGATACTTCGGGCACTTACATCTCCTGCATAGATAAAAATATATATTAGTAACATGGAATGAGGTAAATAGAACAGGATTTATCCACAGAAAAGTCATTCGTTCTCAAAGGATGACCTGGGTGTTTTACTTACCGTCCTTGTCAAAGAGAGCGAAAGCTTCCTTGAATTCGCTAATCTGCGGTTATAAAGCGTCGAATAGAAATAGTTGATATCAGTAAAACAGTAAGATCACGCAGTTTTTGCATCTTCAAAATGGACCAGCGGTTGAACTCTTTGGCGATCAACGTACCTGGCCGTCAGTGAGGTTATGTGCCTCTGCCATGTTCCTTTATTGATGCTCAGTCAGTTGCAAAGAACTTAAAATAGACACACGGCTAGAGTGCGTTTTTTAAATTTAACTGCAGCTTTGCTGAGTGGTGTTCCCAAAATTCTCAATCGACTCAACAGCCCACTGGTCCAAAAATTGAAGTAACGGTTGTCAATTCAGCTTTCTAGAAGCTGCTACCTTGCTTCACTCACAGGGACACCTTTTGCGTAATCCCCTCAAAGCCCCTGCCATAAAGCTGCCATTTACAAAAAGAAGTCCCGCCTGCCGTCTTCTTGGTTGACTCCTCTATTCTTTTTTCTCTTTTCGAAGCTTATTTTAAGGTCTTTTACAAAACGCATTTTGCACACTGTATCCAACAAAAGAGCTATATCATGGCCTATGAAGATAAAGAGCGTGGCAAAATAAACAAAAGGAAAAAACGCAAGACACGGAGAGGAAAAGAAGAATGAGTTGTTGTTAAAGAACAAACTGCCTATGAGTTTTGAGGTCACACATACGTTTATACAAACTAGTATTTTAATGAATTAATATGTTCAACAGAAGCGGAAACTAAAACCATTCCAACAAACAATGGTTTCTATCATACAATAAACTGGCAGTTTACGGGAGAGTTAAGGGTGACGTTGCAAAAAAGGAAAGAAAATAAAAATGGTCTCTCCTTTCTTCTATCAAGACACCATTGGCTCAACCTCATCTACAGCAGCAGGCGCAGCAGCATCGGTCGCTACAGCGGCTACAGCAGCAGCAACAGGTGCTTCCGCAGCTTCTGCCGCTGCCGCAGCGGCATTCGCAGCAATCTTCTCAGCCAACCAGCTCTGGAATTTTTCAGCTTTCCCAGCGACCGCATCACCACTGCTCACTACTTTTCTTTTTTTCCTGCTATAATAATCCTCGGTACCCAGCACATAAGCAATCTTCTTCACCCTCTGCTGTGTCGTAAATCCTAGCTTGCATTCAAGACCATTTACTCTAGCAGTACCTACCAAGGCAGCTGCCGCAACCTCTTCAGCATCAACGCCACCGGCACCACCGCCAAATTTCGCACCGGCCTTGGCAAGGTTCCTCTGCAAGCATACAGGGGCAGCTGCGGTATCTCCACCACCGCCACTTTCAGCAGGTAATGTACCAGGGGCAGGAGTTTGCTCAGCATCCACATAGTTCCCAACATATTCCCTGAAGGCAGGCTCCAAGATGACCGTGGGTTCTCCCCGTTCCGCCTCCATGTATTGAATAGTCATCATTCTCTGAGCTGTGTGTTCAAATCGAATAGCTGCTTCATCGCCGAGGACTATTCTAGCGTTGGCGTGATAGACAGCGTCCAAAGCAGGGACTCCACGTGCGTTTTCATACTTCCAAAGCTCCACAAGGCGAGCGGTGGAGTCCTCGGCAAGGCATGCTTGTGCGTGTTTAACCACTTTTTGGACAAGCTTATCAATGGTAAAGAGCTGATAGGAGCTGGTACCGAGTAAGGAACGGCAGTCATCTTCATAGGCAGAAGGATCAGTACGGCCTTCGATTAAGGAACGGCACATTGTCATAAACTGAGCATGGATTTCAGAGGCAGAGGCTGGGCCAGCAGAGCCATCGCCGTCGGCAGCTTTTTGAGCAGAGCACTGCCTGGCAGCGCGGAGACGATCAAACAAGATCTGATGCAAACGGAAAAGCACATAGAGGGACTCGTTACCGTAGAAAACACGGCAGTGAGGGTGTAAGCGGCCGTCTGGACCAGGAGAAGGGGTCGGGGGAGAAGGGGCAGTCATTCCGGCAACCCAAGGCACAACAGGACGGCAATATACATAATCAGTTTCATCTGCTTCCTCTTCTTCCTCAGCAGCGCCAGCAGTTTCATTGCCGCCAACACCAGCAGCACCGCGGGCACCTCCTTCGTCTTCAGACGTCTCAGCTTCAGTTGCAGTTTCCGGCTCGTCACCAGCAGCAAGGCCTTTTAACGCTGCCAAACCGCCTTCCTCATCCTCTTCGCCGCCGCCATCCATATCAGTCGACTCGGGGGCAACAGCAGCTTTCAGTGCACGCGCAGCACGAGGGGTGGTGCCAACAGGAGGAGCACCCGCATCAGGGTTTGTCACATCGTCAGCCGCAGCTTTACGACGCTCTTCCGCTTCACCACAGGTACAGACCAACTCAAAGAACGTCTCCATGAACGCATGGTGCATAGAACGAACTTTAGCAGCGGCATCTGCGGTCAGCATGTTATCAATTCCCATTTGAACAATACGAGCGGTATCTTGTTGAACCTCAACATCAGAGTAATCAATAGTCAGGTGAGGAGAGAGACGAGCAGAGAATTCAACACGTCCGGTTAATGCCAACATAATAGCGACACGTTCAAGACGGCGTTTGTCAGCCACTTCTTTAAGCTCGTTGAATAATAATTTGGGCGTAAGGTTCTTCTTTTCGTTTTGTTTGAAATAGAAAGAACGATGATCCAAACTTTTGTTGTAGTTTTCTTTAAAGATATTTTGCCATTGTTTCATCATAGTATCCTTGCTCTCGCTCCATTCAGTTTGCTTTTGGATCAAACGGGGCAGAATAGTGGGAATAGCAACAGCAGGATTTTGACGGAGCAATGCCACCATCTGAGGGCCAGCTTCTCCATAGATTCTCCACACAGCACGGAAATGGAACGCACGAAGAGCACCTTCAGGTAACACCCAATTGGCACGGTCTTCCTCACTCAGGGCAGCAATCTCATCGGCTAAAGGCTGTAAATGTTTAATTGCGCTGGAGTTTTGATCAATCACCATGTCCAATTCAAAATGGTCATCCTCTGCCATGAATAAGAAATCTTCATACTGGTTCTTACGATAATGTTTGAAGTTATAGTCTTCAGAACCAGAGGTCACAGAGACCCAGTCATCGTTAAGAACGCTGCTACCCACCTCATCTCTACCAGTCGTCTTCATACGGGTATATCCAGCAGGGAGCATCACATAAGAAGGGGTAGTACGTTCCCATGTGGCTACATCTAATTCCGAAATAGGCAAAGAGATGTACTTTTGCTGAAGATTGGCGTGGCGAGAGCGATCACGGGCTTGGTAAGGGCGGGAATAAGGATCGTCAGGGCCTAATTCACATCTCATTAAAAACTCATTCAAGCCTGCCATGAGATCGTGGTGGCGTCCAATGATATCGTGAACCAAAGAGACCAACTCTTGCTTGGTAACCACGTCTTCAGCGAATAAATTAAGGCATTTAAGGAAATCTGTGTAGGCTTCCCGGTTGTTGCGAAGACGCTGCTTGACTTTTTCAAAGAAGGCAAGTTCACGTTGGACCTTAGGATCGTCTTTACGAAGAGGAGGCAACGCACGACGAGAGGTTTTCGCTGCGGCACCATAAGCTCCACCCATACCAGGCCTACGCTGAGCAGGCACAGCAGTGCGGCGAGGCTGCACAGCAGGGGGTGAGTTGTCCGGCAAAAAATAGGTGAACTCAGCAAGTAAATCATCGTGGCTACGGAAGAGTAAAGCAACTTCATCATAAACATTAGCAATGGTCTTTTGGCCTTTACGGTACATGTTGAGAATTTCCAGAAAGGCCTTGTAAACACGCTCGTCATTTGAGAAACGCTGTTTGATCTTGTTGACGTAGGTGATGGCCTGGTCAAACTCGACAGGAGCCTTGTTTGCAGCTTGCCAATTTGGTTTGTTGATATCATCAAGACGGATTTCGTAGCCCTTGGGTAAGAAAGTATTGAAACCAAGAATAAGCTCAGGGTGACCATGGAACAAGGTTTTCACTTTGCCAATTACGCCGGTAGTGTCAATTCTGGAAGAGGGAAAAAAATATAGGGAAGTTATTTGAAAGCAATATCGGACAAAATAAAATAAATCAAACGGCATCAGGGCCAAAAGATCGCTAAATTCAAAGCGAAAACACCGCATCGCAATGAGCCCCAAAAAGGGCCGCTTTGATTTCAAAAAAGCTCGGACTCGGCCACGAGATTGGACGGTTCTAGATATGAGAATGGAAAGAATACTTACGATTGGGCTTTGAATTGCTTCATAATCTCCAAGAAACTGCAGGAAATAGGGCATAAAGCGATAAAAGTTAGCAATCAGGGACGTACAATCAGATAGGGGATCCTTGGCAACATAAAGCATTCAAAGGTCACTCCGGCTACAAGAAACATTGGATATGCATGCTATCAAGCGCCTTAGCCACGTCAGGTACGCTGGCTTTGTTCCCGGACGTTGGGAAGCAGCATGATTTTCCAAGTCCATACCAACATCCACACCATAAGTTCCACAGGTGTAATGTTGGAGGCTCTTTCCTGTTGTTCCTTGCTTTAGATTACACACTCACCTATCATAGACCTTGCGGTTGTTGGCAAAACGTGTCTTGACCTCACGCAGGTAGCTCAAGGCATCGTTCGTCGTAAGCCGTTCGCGCTTATCCTCCCCATAGGCATCCCTGCAAAACAATACATTTTTATGTCAGACATTACTTTAGAGCCCACATCGCTGCTCCCAAAACGATTGGGTGCACAAATCAAATGAACTCCTGATTTCTACAATTTTGGGCGACAAGGCAACAAAATGTTCGGGAGTTTTACTCACCTTTTTCCTCCCTCGTCATCCCTAGTACGCTTCATAGCGGACACCTGCCCGCTTTCGATATTACTTTAAGTTGGAAGACCACCTTGGAGAAGAAGAATCTCTAAGTGGCTGCCGAAAGGTGGCTGTAGCCGCGGCAAGTCAAATTCAGCAACAAGTAATAATTATGTTTGGCCTTTTGAGTATGGGGATTGCTTGGTTTTGTTATGCAAAGTATGCGTAGACCCAGGGCGCAGAGATTTCAAGTTGAGTCCTTAGGAAAGTGGGGGCTTGGTTCTTTCAAGCGAGGCGACTTGTCTTTCAAAACATGCTGAACGTTTATAGGCTAACCAGATATTTTTATATTTCAACCTGGGAAGCGCCCAGGACGTCACTGTTGCCCTGCGAGCAGCTTCGATCACACGGTTTGACACGCTATTATAAACTTTTTAAGAATAAAATAACGGACTGTATTACGCCTTGAAATTCAATCCGTCGTATATAGACTCTGATCCGCCATGGCTGACGCTGGAGCGGAGTTTAATATGTTGGAGGAGGTGGATGCAGTGCGAATGGTGTGGAACGTTTGGCCATACAGCCGCTTAGAAGCAGCAAAATGTGTTATTCCTTTTGGAGTAATGTATACACCTGCCAAACAAACTTCCAACCTACAGGTACGTGCTTTCTCCCTCGCCTTTTGTACCTAAAAACAAGTTGATTGCCGCCAAACGACCGCCACCAACAACCAGTATTTCGTTTGAGAGTTCCTTTATTATTTCTAACCTATTTTCTTTAATTTTCATGTTGAATAGGTGGTCGAATACGATCCGATTCCATGCAAATCGTGTGGAGGTATCCTTAACCCCTATGCAGCTGTAGATTTCCATGCCAAGCTATGGACATGCCCTTTCTGTTACACCCGCAACCACTTCCCTCCTCACTACCAAGGCATCTCCGAAGCTGCTGTCCCCGCAGAACTCTTCCCTCAATGCAGTACCATTGAATACTCGTTACCTCGCCCTGGTGCCCTTTCCCCACCTGCCTACTTGTTCTTAGTAGACACCTGCGTGGCTGAGGATGAGCTCGCTTCATGCAAGACGGCACTGCAACAAGCGTTGACCATGATCCCTGATTACGCTCAAATAGGACTCGTTTCTTTTGGAACGCATGTCCATGTCCATGAACTTGGATTTCAAGAATGCCCCAAGGCCTACGTATTCCGTGGGAGTAAGGAATATACACCTGCTGCTGTCCAAGAGCAGTTGGGCCTGATGGGAGTGGCCGCTGCCAATAGAGGTCGGCCTGGAGGCCCAATGAGTCCTACTGGTGGAAGTGGCGGAAATAGATTTATTTTACCCCTAAGTGATTGTGAATTCACTCTTAGTGCCGCAATTGAAGACTTACAGCGAGATGCCTTCCCCGCAGTTCCCGAGCAACGCCCTGCCCGTTGCACCGGCACTGCCATGCAAGTTGCAGCTGCTCTAATGAGTGGATGCTTGCCTGCTGGGGGAGCTGCTGCACGGTTGTTGCTGTTTGTCGGCGGTCCGTGCACTGAAGGGGGTGGCAGGGTGGTTGATAAGGAACTCATGGAGCCTATCCGGTCTCACAAAGATCTTGCAAAAGATGCTGCCCCTCATTACCGCCGTGCACACAAATTCTACGATGGAGTTGCCGCACAGCTTGTCGCCCAAGGTCATTCTTTAGACGTCTACGCCTGTGCTTTAGATCAAGTGGGACTAGCAGAAATGAAAACAGCCGTTGAAGCCACAGGAGGTATCACTATTCAGACAGATACATTTGCAAACCCGGTATTTAAAGATTCTTTAAAAAGGATGTTTACACCACCTGGGGAAGAAGGCCACCTAGGCCTACACTCCAATGCTATTATGGAGGTACACGCCTCGAAAGATATCCGAGTGTGTGGTGCGATGGGCGCTGCCTCAGGGGTAGAAAGAAAGAGTCCCCTGGTCTCTGATGTACATGTAGGCATGGGCGGTACAAATACTTGGAAAATATGCAGTTTGGCACCAAGTACAACCATGGCTGTTGTGTTTGATGTCGTTGCGCAGCACGGTGCCCAATCTAGCGGCCCAGATGGTGGTCAACAATTTTTCTTACAGTTTGTGACACGTTATTTGCACGATAGTGGTACGCAACGATGCAGAGTAACGACTATTACACGTAGATGGGTTGATGGCGCTAATTTAGCAGAGTTAATTCAAGGTTTTGATCAAGAAGCTGCAGCAGTATTTATGGCCCGGTTAGCTTCTCAGAAAATGGAAACTGAGGAAGACTTTGATGCAACACGCTGGCTGGATCGATCATTAATTCGCCTCGCTTCACGATTTGGTGACTATAGAAAAGATGATCCTGATTCTTTCCAGCTTCGACCTCAATTAGCCTACTTTCCTCAATTTCTATTTAATTTCCGCCGATCTCAATTTATTCAAGTATTTGGAAATTCTCCTGACGAGACGGCTTACTCTAGGATGTTATTAAACAGAGAAACCGTGCCTGAAGCAATGTTGATGTTGCAGCCGACGTTATACGCTTATTCATTTAATTCTCAAGGCCCTGAGCCAGTTCTATTGGATGTTTCCTCTATTACTCCCGACAGGATTTTATTTCTCGACGCGTATTTCTATGTGGTAGTTTTCCACGGTACCACTGTAGCTCAATGGAGGAAAGCAGGGTATCAAGATCAACCAGAGCATACTGCCTTTAAAGCCTTGCTGGAAGCGCCACAAGCGGAAGCAGCTGCTCTTTTGAAAAAGAGATTCCCGGTGCCTCGGTTTACAGATTGTGATCAAAATGGAAGTCAAGCTCGTTTCCTTTTGGCGAAATTAAACCCCTCTGCCACCTACAATTCCACTGCTTCAATGAGTAGTGAAGTCATTATGACGGATGATGTCAGTTTGCAAGTGTTTACTGATCATTTGAAGAAGTTGGCAGTGCAGAGTTGACAAGAAGAGCAGCACTCAACGTCCGCCGCCGACCTGATCTGGCTCATGTAGTATTTTTTTTGATGAAACGGAACTTTATTCTTACAGAAAGAGGTTTATCTTGAAAAAAGTACGCGTGAGAAGGAAGGATTTATCTTTTTCTTCTTTTTGTTTAGAGCAAATTAAGATCAAGAGGAAATTGGGCGGTGAGGAGCAGGACAAATTGAGTTTATTTGTCCCTGGAACAGCTCGTGGGTGTATCTTCCTCGCTATCTTCTATTTAATAGCGAGATGATAAATCTACGCGGTGGGTGCTGCTTTATCTGGTGTATTCGTTGTCTTCTATCTGTAGCTGCCACTGTGCTTTGTTTAAGAAAAAACGTTCTCTTCCCATTTTTGAACTGTCTCTCTCCCTCCCTCTTGATTATAGCTTTCATGCTTTGCGCTTGTTTAAATAAATATCTGCTTTATGTTTTTAAAAGGGACCTTTAATAGATTATTCAAAGACAAAAAAAAAAAAAAGAGCACAGCTCTGGTGACTCAGCTTTGACCCTGCTTAAAGCAGTGCCTTTGACCGAAATAGTAGAAAAATTTGTAGTTCCGAGGTCTCGGCTTTCCGCTGCTCTATATACCGTGTTAGAGCTTCAATTTACTTTAATGAATATTATTAATTTATTTTAATGATTTTACAGCCCGCATAAATTGTAAATACTACAGGGGAGACACATAAAAGCGCGCCTTTAAAATTTAATTGAAAATGAAGACGAGCTACGCTGCAGTGCTGCTGGCACTGGTGGCTTCTCTAGCTCTTACCAGCGCCCAGACCTCATCTATTTCCACGGATAATTTCCCAAAACGAGAAATAAACATCACCGGTGCCCAGATAACAACAGACGCCTATATAGATGGAGGTCTCTTTGCTCGAAGCATTTTCCCGCTTGACGATACACTTTTTGATACCCCCGAAGTCGCTTTACTTTGCTACAGTCCCTGGGTATCACCTAAAGAATGGTCAATGTTTGCTCATATGCCTACTGTAGACACCCCAATTGCGTGGTACTTTCCATTATCGTACTCTTTAGGTAACTGGAAATACGAATATGGCGATACAGCTATTTGTCAATTGTGGGAATGTGACGGTGGTCCGGGAGGATGTGACCCTAATAACCCAAGTTTATTACCTAGTTCTGACGCTGGAGATGATTTGTTGGGTCAAGCATCGTTCAATCTTGGTTCTTTTGCTATCTTGGGCACTGTTTTCCTGAACATGACGGTCCCGCCAGAGGGGAAAGGCACGGTAGGTGCAGTCGCAGGCAGTGTGCTGTTGGGATGTCCTGGATGTCGGCAGTTGTTGAGGGATAACCCTTCCTGGATTAATCCGTATTCTGCTCCCCCACCAACAAGCAACACCTCTCCTGTAACTACGGTACCGTCACCGACTCCACCACCGGCATCACCTCCCCCTGCGTCATCACCACCTCCCCCTGTGGCTCCACCGCCCATTGTGGCTCCTCCTCCTCTTGCTTCACCCCCGCCCCCACCCCCACCCGCATCTCTACCAATTCTAGATTCTTTCGATGGACCTCCTCAAACTGAAGACAACGCTGTTGTGGTGCCGCCAATTGAAATCTCTCCGCCACCGTCACCGGTTGCCTTGCCACCCCCAGCAGCTTCTCCTCCTCCTCCTCCTCCTCCTCCACCGCCAGTAGAGGCTCCTATTGATCAAAAACCTGAAGCTACAGTACCAGAAGATAGCGTGCAGCAGGTTAAGGAGGAGGAGTTGCTGCCAGAAGAACCACAGCCAGTCACCACAGCAAAGAAAGGAACAAAAACGACCTTGATCATTGTTCTCTCCGTACTGGGTGCAATTATCGGAGTATTAATTATTACAGCTATTGGATGTTGCCTCGTACGGCGCGGATGGAAACCAGTGCACCCTGTTGTCCCTCCCCCAGCTTCGCCTCAGAAAGCAAAAAGAAAGCCCAGCAATAGGCATCTTCGAATTCGAGTACAGAGACCTGCTGACGCGGAGTCGGCAATGCGACAGCATAGAGTTGATGGTGCTATAGCAGAGTTGCCCTGGGCGCCGAAAATTAATGTTTAAACAATTCCAAGTATCTTTTCTGCGCTAATTCTCTCGTCGTTTTTCTCGTAAGGTTTTGCAATAATGATTTTTGTCGGCGCCTCCCCGTCCTCTCTCTATTTCTTTTTTTCTAGTTGATAGATGCATTGATCTAATTAATGTAACAAGTTAACTATTAGAAGAGAGGTACCGTATTAAGCGAGCTTCAACTTTCTGTATCGACGGTTCCAGCACACAGAGTCAGTGAACTTCAGAAACTTTCGGAAAGGGTGCCCGGCAGTAACTTCAAACCCAAAACAAATCTACCCTAAGAGAAGACCCAATAAAGATTAAGCTGTTTTTTCAATTTAGAAGCGAAATTAAATCGAAATGCATTGAAAGCATGCAATGAAGTAGTTTATTAGCTGCACTTTGCGTTGTTCTCGTCAATTATTTGTTAATGCGAACTGTGTGATCCGCTGCCCAACTGAGTAAAACGAGCATCGAAATGGACGCCATGCGGCGAACCACACTCCTTATAAATGCAGCATCAATCCTAGAAAAATGCGAAGAGCAAATTCTTCCTGCCCTCTACTCTAGAGTTGGTGCAAGCTTCAGGGCAACCCCGACGGAGCTCGGCAATATAACACTAGCTAGGAGCTTTATGCAGGCACTGGCATCTCCTCTCGCAGGCATAGCAAGCCAATTCATGCCTCGTGGACGTGTCATTTGCCTAGGATGCTGCATCTGGAGCACCTTCACAATTCTTTTCGCAACAACAAACTCCATCTCGTATGCCCTCCCTCTTTGTGCAATCAACGGCATTGGCCTTGCCCTAGTTATCCCTAGCGTACAGTCTTTGACTGCAGATTACCACGCTGCTGAATCTCGTGGTAAAGCTTTTGGTGCGTTGTGGCTTACAATCTCCTTTGGTGGCATGCTGGGGGCTCTTTACGCCACAAATGTCGGTTCGCTTAGACCTTTTGGGATCGATGGTTGGCGATTTGTGTTCTATTCTGTAGCAGCCACGAGTATACTAGTAGGCGTATTAAATGCATTATATGTCCATGACCCTAGCTACCAACAGCACCACCAACAACAATTACACGTCTCGCCGCTACAACAACAAAATAATGGACACTCAGGTCCTAAATTGAATGCTGCTTTGTTAAAATCAACATTTTTAGATATATCCAGTGTGATGCGTATCCCTACCTTTGCCATCATTATTATCCAAGGCATTATAGGCAGCGTACCTTACGCCAGTTTAGTGTTTTTAACTTTATATTTACAACTTTTGGGAATGAGCGATGCCGCTGCTTCTGGTTTGGTGGCGACCTATCTAATTTGTGGTGGTTTTGGAGGCTTACTCGGCGGATGGATCGGTGATACAGTCGCAAGACGGTACCCAAACCACGGAAGAATCGCTGCAACGCAAATATCTGTTGCTTCTGGCATTCCGTTTGCTTTTTTAATTTTCAAAGGATTACCGCTCAATGGGGAGCCCGCTACTGTCGGTCTGTACGCCGTTGCGATTGCTGTGTTTTCTTTAGCAACCGCATGGCCAGCTCCGTGTGCAAATAACCCTATATTTGCTGAAATCGTCCCAGTCCGACTACGTAATCTAGTCTACGCTTTCGATCGATGTTTTGAAGGAGCGGTAGCTGCTTTTGCGACGCCTTTTGTAGGCCGTCTTTCGGAACGATATTTCGGTTTTAGTGGGACCAGCACCATTACAGGTAACCCTGAAATAGATGTCCACAATGCACAAGCAATGGGTAACGCCTTACTCGTGTTCACTGTCATTCCTTGGGCGTTCTGTTTAGTTGCTTATGGCGGGTTGCATTTGACATACCCGAGTGATAGAAGACGGGCAGTGATGTACGATCGGGATAAATCTATGTCTGGGGGGTCGCTCGCATCGTTAGATTATGATGGATGTGCAGATGGAGCTGCTGGTGGGAGTGGGAGTGGGAGTGGGCTTTCTAGCAATGATACAGCACCTCGAGGGCTGCGGAATAATTCACTTTCACTGCGGCAAGCGGGCCTTTCTTCTTCTTTTGAAGAAAGGATGCCGTTGCAAGGGGGGAATAATGGCAGTAATAGTAGCATTGGGGTGAATACTGCTTGAAATGAAATGATCATATGAATTAAAATAGATAATAATCAAGACTGACTGACGGGGCCTAGTATATGTGTTTTCGAAATCGCTAAAAGCATGTCGTAACATTGAGAGTTCAAATAATTTGCAAGTACGAAAGCTTGAAGGACTTATCTCATTGTACATCAGAGACTACTGTAAATTTATTAAATACGTAAGGAATAAAACAAGGAGAGGGAAAAAAAGTCAGCAGCAAAAGTAACAGAGAAAAAGGACGGCGGCGGCAAGGTGGCTACATCTCCTTTAGAATCTCTTAAATCTCAAAAATGATTCCGGCAAAGCGTTTAGGTCACCCTGGCTGATGATGTGCGCCACGTCACCATCTATTGCAAGCAGATCAGTGAGAAGAATATTTTATTTTTCATTTACTTTTTACCGCCTCGATTTGATGGCCCCCCTTAGACGACCGAGTTCTACCATCAAGACAAGCACCACAGTCATCATGATGACATGGTTTAACGAGAACTGAAGCTTCTCAGCAGGACCTAACGAGTGCTGTGTAAAAGTTAATCCTTGCGAGAGAGCGGGCTGGATGTATGCCTTGAACAGAGGATTGCTGATTTTTGCGTAGACAAGCTTGGTGTAGAGAGTGTAAAGAACCTGGATGGTGACGACAGAACCGTGTTATCTAATCAAAATTCAGCTACGAAAGGAAGCACTCTTGACTATTAAAAACATGATTAGAAACGAATCCGATTATTTTGGGGGCTGACCTTGAAATAATTCAGCGATAACAATGACAGTGACATGTAAATTGCAGGGAGTACGACTGTGAATGGAGAAACCATGTTGTATTTTTTTTAAAGTGAAAATAACAGATCAATTGATTACAGGTTACCAGGAGGACGTTAGTAAGCAGGTTCTTGCTCCTTGATTGAAACCCAATAAAAGTAAAATTCAAATAAATGATTTAAGTACCAAAATTAAACTCCAGCTCTGTTGCCTTGGCCCAGACAAGACGGACTCCGGGAAGACGGCCAGCTCGACAACGAAATTTGAAGATATGCAGACTGCATTGCACGTCGGTGGCATATATCTAACTCGAATTTAGCTTCCGAAAAGTAATTCCTACCAGATCTAGCCCCTGCCGGACCATTTCGACATCCAATAACTTCTACTTCGAGAGATCTGCATTTCAAAGATGCACAATTTAAGCATCTCCCAGCGTCTTGGCAACCCATCTTCTCTCAGGAACATCCCAAAAGTTAGCCCTAGAGCGCACCTTCGCCGCTGCGCAAACACACGTGTCGTGACGTGTTTTAAAGAAGAGTCCAAGCGGTGGTTTTTCAAAAGACTTGACGCTCAAGGTCGAGATGCTCGCACCAAACCTGCCTCTGACCTCCACCCTCTTGTATCTCAAACATGGAAAGCAATGGAGGAAATCTACGGATTAGGGGTAATTGAAACCCCATTGCAACCATCCCCTTGGCTACACGCCTTTGCAGGAGAAGAAGGACTCGGCAACAGTGGCAGCGTCCACTTAAAATTAGAGTCTAGCCAGGTCACTGGGTCTTTTAAAGCGCGTGGAGCAGCACATAAATTGTTATCTATACCTGCAGATCAGCTTAGGGTCACATGTAGCAGCACTGGCAACCATGCGTTAGGTGTATTAAGCGCCGCAACCGCTCTTGCCGCTGTTGGGCGTCCTGTTGACCTTACCATCTACATCCCTTCCACCGTAACTCCTCAAAAAGTAGCTAAATTACAAGCTGCAGCTGAAAAATGTGGAGCAAAAATAATAACTATTGGCCAAGATTGCGTCGAAGCCGAAAACGCAGCACGGGCAGCAGCTGAAGCAGAAGGAAAAATCTATGTTTCTCCTTACAATGATATCTCTGTAGCTGGAGGACAGGGCACTTTAGCAGTAGAGCTCCTCATGGCCTTACCACCGAATAAACTAGATGCTGTATTTGTTCCTGTCGGTGGCGGTGGTCTCATTGCCGGAGTCGCTGCATTACTGAAATCTCTAGACCCTCAGGTAAAAATCTACGGATGCCAACCGGAAGCCAGTGACGTGATGCGTCGATCTGTCGAAGCTGGTAAAGTAGTTGATCTCGAATGGCAGGAGACTTTGTCTGACGCCACGGCTGGCGGGATTGAACAAGGGGCACTAACTGTGGAAGCCTGTAGGCAATTTGTAGATGAATGGATCACGGTAACAGAACCACAGATCGCAGCTGCGATGGTGGGGATTCATGGCCACCATGGCTTGGCGATTGAAGGGGCTGCTGGGGTGGCGGTCGCCTCATATATTAAAGTAGCCGAGGAACAGATGAGGGGAAAGCATGCTGTGGTAGTGGTGTGTGGTGGTAATGTAGCAGCCGAGACCTTGGATAAAGCATATCAGCATGTTGCTATACAGAAATCAAACCCTTTGTCTTCTCGGGGGTAAAAAAAATTTAAAGTTATCGTCGCTTTTTGGTTTCTTATTTCAAACAAGTCGTGTGTAAACTAAGGCACATGAATTTAATTATGTTAATAAAGTATCGACTAAATCGTTTCCAAGTATGTTCTTAGGGTCAAGCCTCTTTCTCGCAGCATTAAACTTTTCTAAAGGATATTTCTTCCCCAATCTCGCCTTCATCGTCGCCACGATTTCTTCATCTTGACTCTTGCCATCTCCTAAATACGGCACTTCTATCTTGGCCCAATGCTCTACTGCCCCATATTTCCCTAACAAATGCTTCTCCACTAATGCCCCATACTTTTTAAAGGCTGCAGTCACCTCTTTTCTCTTTTCAAGGTCTTCTTCTGGCAGGTACATAATAATCCCAACCCAACTATGAATTTCTTTAGAACTAGTTTCTAGATTATTTGACCCTGGAGATGACCCAGACCCTCCACTGTTACTTTTACTACTACTGCTACTACTACTATAAGCAGGGCTCATGGGGGAGGCACTGGAAGATGTCCACCGCTGTTCTATAGGGGCAGGTGCAGGTATATTGTGCTTTATAATTAACGCTTGCAACTCGTCCATGTATTTTATGTCAACTAGATTTGGAGAATCTAAAATGCCGCAAGGAAAGGCTACTTCTAATACCCATTGTTGTCCCCCACAATCAAAGCCTAGAATCTCATCACTCCATCCAGATCGCGTACCTGCACTTCGCTTCCAAACTTCTGCTTCAGCTGCATTGACAGCTGCTACCCAGTTTGAATCCAACGGTGCCACAGCAAGCAAAGCGTCACGGAGTTGAGTAGCTGATAGAGAAGCTGCCTCGTCAGGAGATACTGCACCTTTACTCACTGCCAACGTACGCATAGGCTCTACCTGTTCAAATAGTGTGGAATATTCCTTTCCCTTCTTTCTTCTTGCCGCTGCCTCCACGGCCGCTTTCTTCCCCGCCTCACTGCCTTCTTCATTGCACTGTACTACCACCACTGCATCAGTGCTAGGAATCCACATATACCGTAAATGCTTATTGTCGCGTAACCAAGTCGCATGGTTTGCCTTCACTTCTGCTCCGGTCGTCACAAAAGTCTGTTCTTCCAGTCGGTAAGCGGGGACACACTGCATCGTCACTTCCACTACAACCCCAAGACACCCTAGCCCTACCCTTGCCATATAAAACAGCTCTGGATCGCGTTCTTTTGATAATTCGATAGTTCCTAATGCAGGTGTCACTAACTTTAATGCCACAACGCTATCATCAACTGGCGGGATGGCGGCACCAGTGCCGTGGGCAGAGACCTGTGTAAAGCCTCCAATAGTTTGTTCTCGTATACTAGCGTAATTTTGTAAAGTTAATCCATGTGGCCGAAGTATGTCTGCAACTTCTTGGACACGTGCACCAGCTTGGACGGTTACTGTGCCTTGTTTTGAGTCTATAAAAAGGATTTTGTCCATCAAGGCCAAGCTCACCATACCCTGCTGTTCGAAAGCAAGTGCATTTGGGGAGAGCCCAGATCCTACACAACGTAGTTTTTGGCCAACATCTTGTGCATGTTTCACAATGGTTTCTAACTCCACTAAAGATTCAGGTTGATAGTATTTTGAAACGTTCACTTCGTGAGTCCCCGACCAATTGATTAAATGTTGCTCTGTAGGCGGCTTCAGAATATCTTGTTGTGTTGTAGAAAGGTCGGATTTTTTATTTACTAGAGATGTATAGTATCCAGCACCTGCTGCAACAAAGAGTGTCCCTGCTACGATCGCGTTGCGGCGAGATATTGAAGCTGCTTCTTGTGTGGAGGGGATGTGAGTTTTGACGGGATTGGCAAATGCTTCATACCCCGTAGGCGGAGGGCCTGAGGAAGCAGAGTATTGGCGGCGACATTGTTGTGTAGTTTGTTGTTGGGCGTGACGGAGCCAGCGTGCAGCCAGATGGCGAGAAATGCTCGCGAGCTTCTCATGTGCCGGCGGCATTGAGATAGCAAATGTGCCGTAAATAAGGCACTAAAATTATATTAACAAGTTTCGATGTGTAGTTACGAGTTTGTACAATGTATACAATTTAGAAAATAAACGAATATGCGATAGAAAATTCTGAGAGGCTTTTGAACCACCGGAAATGTTACATTTAAATTACAGCGTCGGTTTCATACACTAGATCATTTCGAAATTTACTGAAGCCTGGATATTTAACCATGTTGCTGAGAGTTCGTGGACCGTCAGGTCAAGCCACCCTCAGCGGTATGAACTACTTCACTGTTTTATTTTCCTTTAATAGACTGACCGCGATAATCTGATCTGAAACATATTTCAAGAATCTGTATCTCACCTTACTATCCCTTCCAAACTGCAGGTATAGAAGCTGATACTCCATTGGCAGACTTCCTATCTCTTGTAGCTGAGAAAACTGGTGTAGCTGTTGAATCACTAGACATCCTCGCCGGCTTCCCGCCCAAGTCTTTAGATCTCCAAAACAGCGCTGCTACTACAGTAGGAGCCTTGGGTATTCAAACAGGCGATAGTCTTACTGTCAGACAAATCGCTGGCAGTACGGCAGCAGCGCCGCCTGCTACACTGTCTACAGCAGCTACAGCAGAAGGTGCTGGAACAGCGGCAGCTGTAGCAGGCTCGGCTCATTTTAATTCTCAGGAGCTGACCTCTCCAATAGGCGGAGCAGGAGGAGGTGCTTTCACAGTTGCAGGGCTCTCTGAAGATGAACAATTAGCACGAGCTATTGCTGCGTCTCTTGGGGAAGATATCGGGCCTCTAGCTAGTACTTCAGCCCCTCCACCACCGGCAGCAACAGCGACAGCAGCACCACAACACCACCTCGCTCCTTCTGCGACTAAGAATAGTGCCGGCCCAGCCACGCTTTCTTCGTTGGCCACTACCCCAAAAGGCCAACCAATCTTTGAGCCTCTACCTGATGGCACAGCCATTGTCCGCCGTATCGTTGCAGATGATAATAGCTGCTTATTCTCTGCCGTGGGGTATGTGGCTAAAGGAGGACGAGGCGCCGCGTCTTCCCTTCGATCCATCGTTGCACAAGCAGTACTCGCCGACCCTTTTGAATGGAACGAAGCCGTCTTGGGCAAAGACCCCACAGAGTATGCTGCATGGATTACAGATAGCAGACGATGGGGTGGAGCTATTGAGCTCAGTATATTATCAAAGCATTTGAAGAAAGAAATCGCTGCTTTTGATATCCAAACCGAAAGAGTCGACATTTATGGGCAAGGAGAAGGGTATGCCGAGCGTGTTATGCTGGTATATGATGGATTACATTATGATGCGTTGGCTGTAGCTGCGGGAGTGGGGACAGCAGAGAGTAGGGACGTGGTTTCTATGGCTATTACCAGCGCCAAATTGGAGGTGGTGATGGCTGGAGCGGCGAGATTAGTGGCTAAAGCGCATAAATCGAGGCAGTTTACTGATACAGCGAATTTTACATTACGGTGCGGTGTGTGTAAGATTGGCTTGAAGGGAGAAAAAGAAGCGGTAATGCATGCTCAATCGACTGGACATCAGAATTTCACTGAATACTAAATTTGGATTCGATACAGTTTTTCAGTACTGAGCGATAGAATTTTCATCCCGGCTGTTGCTGTTGTGTTTAAAGAATCATCATGGATGTAGAAACATTATGTAATATGATTGAAAGAAGTAATCGAAAAGGGAAGGGGTATTATAGGAATCAAAAAGAAAGAAAAAACGCTAAAAAAAACATGGAAACCCGATCGGCAAAAGCTCAGACACAATGCAGCAAAGGAAAACAAAGAAACACAGTTTAAAACAGAAACACATCGTATTGTCTATTAATACTTAGTTATACTTAAGAAACAAGCATCTGTGCTAACCCAGCAGCAAATTCCTCCTTTGCACGAGGCGACACTGGAGCGTTGCCAAGATATGAATCCAATAGGTTGGACACTAAAGCTTTATTTGACAGCGTTGACAACTCCTTATCCCCTGCCTTTGTGACTACTTTACCTTTTGTAAAATTAAATGAAATTTTAAGCCCTTTTTTAATGTCGACTCCATCGAATTGGCGTTTGAAATCTTCTAAAGCGGCCAGTTCTTTTAATTTAGTGAGCGGTGGTGTGAGACGGTCCTCCAGAGCTTCTAAAAAGTTATGTTTATTTACTAATTTGGACGTCATGACGAGGACTAAAGATTTCTCAATGTTGTCAGCTTTACAGAGCTCTGTGAACAAGGCTGGATCTTTGGCTAGTTTTTCTGGGGAAGATTTTTTATTAGCAAAGCGTCGGTTGAGCAAAGCATGAGCTGCTTTTTGGTCAACATACAGTCCCAACGCGTAGATATCCAGGGACTTGATTCCAGCAATCTTTTTGACTCGGGATCCTGCGCCGGTGATTGTAGGGCAGTTGCGCTGGCCCTTGCGGAAACAGAATTCTGCCGGAAAGTCGACGCCAGTTCTCTTTTCCTTGATAGATAATGCACCAGAAGGCATGGCTCCAAACATGCCCCATCCTAAGCTAGCAAACAAAGGGGTAGTTTGGGAGGTGCCAGGGGATGAGCTGCTTGCAATGAGCAAACTGTTTGCATCTCCCCTGGTTGAAAATCGTGACATTTTGTGAACGAGATCAGATTAAAATGGGGAAAGCTTCACAGTTTCAAGGCACAAGATTATTGGTATTAGATCTAGCTATTGAAATGATCCAAATTTTTAGAATCGCGTGGTTACATTCTGGCTTTGAATCAACCAGCAACAAGGAAAGTTGAGTCACTGGCAGCGCCCTGTTGACTCACCTGGGCAATACATGTTGTGTCTACAGGGAAGAGGATAGCCTGTTTTTATGCTATCCTTCTCTTTCTAAGTTTGAATAAAATATAGCACTGTTTCTAAATGTCACTTTATATTTACAATTGCAGGAATTTTATTGGTAGTACACGAGCCAGTTGGCAGCCACGCCTCTTCTCTCTCTGGTCTACGTAAGAGAGCTGGAAGGGGGTGTAAAGGACGACTATGAAAAGAAAGGCAGTGAAAATTGATGAAACTAGGGAAGAAAAAGAGAGAGAAAAGATATTCATTCATTCGTTTAATTTAAGCATTTTATTATCTCGAGATATGTATTTCCAAAGCCGGAAAAGTGAAAGATATTTAGAGAGAAGAGAGTTCGTTTTAGAGACAGTAGTAGTACTCTTCAGAATTAGTATCAAGAACAGAAAAGAGAAAAAACAATTGCAGTATCAGGTGTCATCACCACAAAGGAGAGGGAGGGCTCCTACTATTATTTTTCCCACGCCCGCCTACCTACAGCCACTGGCACCAAGGCTCTTTCCGCAGGCACACGTCCACCATTATCCCCTCTCGCTCCATAATTCTCACCATCACGTGTCCTACTACGTCTCCTACGTCCTACACGTTGATAACCAGAGTATTCGTCCTCTTCAGAAGAAGAAGCTGATGAGTACCTACCGCCCCCATTAAGATTTTCATCCATAGAAGCATATATTTTCCCAGCAGCCTCGTTAATTCCCAATTTATCTGCGACTTTACTGAACCACCAACCTTGTTGCTGCCTGATCAACTGTTCTGCAGCTGCAGCGCGTGCTTCCGCTTGTGCCTTTGAGTATTTTGCTGCTCGTTCTCGTGCTTTTCTCCGTTCTTCTCTATCTTTTAAAAATTTGCCTGTGGCGTTCCAGACGTCTATCACCGAACCGCCCTGGCCAGACATCATAACACCGACATCAACTCGCGGTACTTTATATTGAGTAACAAATTCTAAGGCAGGAAGGTCTTCTTTTTCTACCCAGTGAATACAGCTAACAGGGCATGACTCCATAGCCGCCTGGATGTCGTCTTCCTGATCAAGCCATTGCGCAAACACTCTACTCCGACCATAGTCTTCTTCCATACGGAATGTCGCAGGAGCACACCAAACACATTGTTTGCAACCTATACAAGATAACTCATCGACAAAGACGCCTCGAGATTCATCAGCATTTGAGTTTTTACCCATTTTTGTATTGGCCATCCACTTTGAGAGAGGTTCTCCTGTATATCCATCAAGCTCGTCAGCGAGAGCTTCATCCAGGGCGTGGTTGTATTCACGGCGTTGCTCTGGATCTGATAAAACTTCGTAAGCTTCATTTAAAATAATGCAAAGATTGTGACCAACGTCGTCTCCTGAGATGTCAGGGTGGCAGACTTTACAAAGATCACGCCAAGCAGATTTGATTTCCTTCTCTGTTGCAGTGTCATCGATGCCGAGAACTTCGTAGTAGTCAATCATACCGCTTGGTAAAACATAGGAATCGGAAGCCAACGTAGCGGAGACAGTTCGTAATGAATGTCTTCTTTTGTTAGAAAAAAGCCGTAAACGGAGTGCTTTGGGCAGTCCTGCTGCAAAGCACCGAGTGCTCGATGATGCCATCGTTAGAACGGCGAAGCGCAAGCTCTTGTGCAAGAAAATGATATGATAATGTAAGATATTATTTTGGGCGAGTTTGATCTTGGAATTCGTATTTAAATCAACCTTCCCGGGCTGGGTGCTTCTAGGCACCCAAAAGGAATTAAAGATTTATAGAGTTAACGAAAAGGTTAGGTTTTGTGGTGGCTATAAGCCTCGCACACTCTCAAAGTGCGCAGATCTGCTGCTTCCTTGAAGCTGTTCATCAAAATTTGAGTTGATCACTCTGGCAACTCCTGAAACAGAATTTACTACTTTCTTTGTAGCGAAATATTATGTTACATGTGCATCTTACTAACAGAGAAACCTAAATTGACTATCTATTGAGCAGCGGCCTTGCTGTCAGGGGTCGCTACAATGCCAGACGTCAAGCGCTCCTCCCTTGCCTTGGCCTTGCGGACACGAGTGGCCTTGTTCTTAGAACGACGAGCCTCGAGCTGGTCGGCAATAGTCTTCTCACGGAGTTTCTCAGCCTTCTGCTTGTGAATAGCCTCAATCAACACACGCTTGTTCTTGTATACGTTACCCTTGGTCTTCACGTAAAGTTCATGATACAAATGGCGATCGATTTTCTTGCTATCCCTGTATTTCTTCAGCAAACGACGGAGCACACGCATACGGCGGATCCAAAGGATCTTAGTGGGCAAACGAGCCTCGCGGGTACCACGGCGCTTACCGTAGCCAGTGTGGCGACCCTTGGCCTTGGCCTCAGCGGAGGCACGGGCACGAGAGCGAGAGTGAATCTTAGTGGGCTTGCGGATAATGAAACCATCCTTGATCAACTTTCTCACGTTTTGGCCTGTATTAAAGTAAAAATGGGGACGGCAGGGTAAGTTTTAACCACATATGCAACAAGACTTGTTAATTCCAACCCAGTGAGACTTTAAATGTTTAAAAGTAACCACTGGACAGTGAGAACCCTCTGCTTTCCGGCTGTCAAACAATTACTAAGTGTTGCTGCGAGATAACAGTGCTCTTGCTTCCAAAGTAGTCGCTGCTGGCCGCCGAGCCATATTATCATTCAATTTGTGATGTTGCATCAAATGCTGTAGAAGCTCGCTAATTTCATTTTTCCACTGCCGCAGATGTTCCTTTCATTGCATCTATTTGAATTAGCCCCGAATTAATGCATCGGATACTTACGAGAGTTAGCCATGGAGATGTCAGTGACCTCATTGGGGTCAAGCCACACCTTGCGCTCACCGCAGCCGAGCACGGCGGCGGCGAGCCTCTTCTGGAGGCGTAATGAGACCATTTTCACTACCAAAAAATGATGCAGAGGCGGCCAAGTTCAAGCCATTAAAATTATTTTGGAGGCAGCCTATTTGCCGGGGACAATTCAATGAATTATTCATTCTATGAAGTCAGATTTCAGGCTGAATTCATTGACCATCTAAGCAAATTTAAACAGGCTTTTCTGTCACTTTGGGCTACTTTTTGCGGAAATTTGAGTATTGAGACTCTTCAGGAGCACTGTAATGTACCATATATCAACGTAATTGCCTATCCAAGGCTATAACTTGAAAAAGAGATCCATGGTTTGGGGACGATTCATCTGGTTAGCCATCACAGTCGGCAGAAAGTTACGTAGACGACATAAAAGGAAAAAAACTAAGAGTAAAATGCATCACGGGCCACATCACGGGCCAACGCAATCTCCTGTAGCCAGTGCAAATTACCCACCGCCACCGACCCGGCCTGAAACCGGTATTCCATTGGAGCCGCTTCCAGGACCCCCAGTAAATTACGGAGTTCAATCAGCTATAAAACCAAACTATGCGGTATCCAATTAGCCTTTGTATTCTGCGAAGGAAGTTGGACATTAGTTTTCTGTTTTTCTTCGCTGCGGGTCCAGGATTTTCAAAAGCGGTTCAAATCCTTTGAATAAAAACAATTTCCCCCATTTCAACGTTCTGGTGTTCCTGCTTTTTTATTAAACGCATTTTTGTTTGCTAAGATACTCCCATTGAATTTTTCACTCTTGTTCCCATACTTTGAATTTTAGGTAATTACCAAATTAGTTCCGAAAGTTTAAAACTACCAATAAATTACTATTTTTTTCTGTAAAAAAATACCTTATGCTCATGTTATATACGAACTTTGAAATGCAAAAGGCCATAGCGGCTATACTAGGGACCTTATTAACCGGCTTGAGTCTCCGGCAACGTGCCCCGCCCCCGTCGATGACAGCAGGAGATAAACCTCAAGATAAATATTGGAAGCGCTGGTTCGTCTACTTCAATCTCAGTTTCTTTCTTGGTTTTATAAGCTTAACATTGTGGTTTTGTACTTCCCCGGCATCTCCTATCCACCGTCCATGGACTATCCTGGAAATTCTAGCCACTGTTGGGGCCCTTGGTGGCTCGTTACTTCGACTGTGGGCGATGCAGACTTTGGGTCATTTCTTTACCTTTGAAGTTACAATTCGTAAACGGCATAGCTTGATCACCACGGGTCCCTACCGTTGGCTGATGCATCCCAGCTATACTGGATTAATATATAGTATTCCTGGCCTGCTGTTCTTCCTTGGGGGACCAAGTCTGCTATTTAGAAGATGGTCTTATTGGCTCGTAGTAAGCCCAATATTATTTTCAGCCCTGCGTAAGTTACGAAAGAGCCCTTGATTTGTTTCTATTGTTGTTATTGTACCTATTAATCTCGCCGTGGAGTTCTCAAAGGCGAAAGCCTCGAGCTCTCTGCTGGGCTGCAACTAACACCGCAAGAGATGAATGCAGTTCTTCTCATGGGGTTTTTATTTAATTTTAACTTCTCTTTTGCAGTCGGAAGAATACTGGATGAGGAGGAGGTTCTAGAGAAACATTTTAGGTCGCAGTTTAGTCGATACAAGGCTACACGCTGGAGACTAGTCCCCTTTTTATGGTGACGATGGGAGTTTCTTTCTTTCTTTCTTTTGTAATAATTTATATTACACAATTCAAAATTTAAATGGTAATCTATCTCCCGGATTAATCTTCATCGGATCTCCCTTCCAATCAAGAATCTCGTCAGCTTCTTCCTCGCTCCTCACGACCGCCAAACCGCTGGCTGTCTCTTCACTCGCAGAGGGAATATAGGGCTCAGTACCTGCTCCATACTTGTCTAAATCGTCTTCACTGGCCATTACAAGCCCGCCTCCTGATGATGTCTGGGCAGTTGTACTAGCAGCAGAATTCGTTCTACTAGATTTCTTTTTTATAATTAATGTGCCGCCAGGGAGAGCGGTGCTAGGGAAAGTCTCAACAGTTCTATATAATTCCCACTGTGATGAGCCATCTACTATTTTGGTTTGGATTTTCTGAGACCATATTTTATGTTGCTCTGGTGGGATAGATGCCCAGAATTGTTCAACTTCAGCTAAAGTGTCAAACGTGACTTCTAATTCCAGACGGCTTTCTGGTGTGCCGACAGCGCCACTGTTTATAGCAGCGTTGGTAGGACCTAGACCTGCTATGCTGCCTATTTCACGAACCCATTCTTGTAATAAAGCAACAGCTTCCATCTTGGCGCCATACCTGATTTAATTTAGGGGGATTTAATTAGAGCTGGATTTTTTTAGGAAAAAACGATCCTGATAAACCAAGGACAGAACAATAAAAAAACAGGGTTTCTATATGTGAGATTTGTACGTACTTGATATCAAGGCACCAACGAGCTTTTATTGCGCAGGTTGTTACTAGACGAAGTGGGCGAGAGTTTGAATTTGTGATCCTGATTTGTAAAGGCATCAAGGGCCTGCGAGCGCCAAAAAGTAGCACCATTGCTTAGGTTGGCTTTGGGTAATAATGTTGAATTGTGCAAATGTGTTCAAGTAATATCTATTTATATGGCTTTCCTTACCGACTTACTAGTAAGTTAGCATCTCCTCAGTTGCCAAGCTTCAAAACCCCGATTCAAGCACGATATCTTGCTATATCGTTATTTGTTTCAAATCAAGCAGGGGTATTTATAGTGCAGCAAGGCCCAAGGAAACAGCCAAACTTCACTTTGTCGAAAAACATCGGCTTCAAGCTCATTCTGTTAAGGAGCTCACTAGTTTTAAGCACATTGTCACCTCAGATTCCCATCGTAAACTCTGATCAGGATTAAATTACATATGGGAATGCTAGGCCATGCCCCAGGTTTTAAGTTGGGGCAAACATTCCCAGCCAAAGTGCATTTAGGGTCAAAGTAAGTGTTGATTCCTCTTATTTTCTATTGCAGTCCTTCACTGTCACTCCGCCCTTGCTACTACGTATCTAATCACTATTAACTTATTTATTATTTAGGGTTTTAAGCGTATTACGCGGAACTTACTCCCCGTCACTGCTTGCCGCCGTTGCAAAGAGAAACCTTCATCAAAATAACACTTCCTCTGTTGGTGTGCGTGCATTTAGCCAGGATGACTCTCCCACAGTCACAGCAAGCACGAAACAAACTGGCGCCTCCGTGTATGACCGAACTTTAAAGTTGAAAGGAGGTTTCTCCCTAGATGTTAAAATCACCGAAGAGGACGATGGTGCAACTCAAGTTGCTATCATCTCCACAAATGCTCCTGGCAAGCTCCTTCTACACTGGGGAGTTGAAGGCGGCCGTGGATATAAAGGTGGATGGCGTCTTCCTGGAGGGTCTTCCCGCCCAGAAGGCACTGTAGAATATAAGAAGCGTGCTCTACAAACTCCATTCACCTCTCCTCAAGCTTCAAGCCCCTCTGCTGAACAAGTTATTAATTTGAAATTTTCTGGAGACGAAACTTCAGATTATCTTAATTTTGTGCTGAAAGACACAATTTCTGATCGTTGGTATGACATTAATGGCGTTAATTTTCAAATCCCTTTACGCAAAGGCCTCTCTGTCCCCACACCACCACCAGCTGCAGCAACTACAAACGGCAATGGCAACGGTAATGGCAAGACTATTTCTTCTACCCCTAAACAACAAGAAGACCTTCTTTCTATGAACCAAATCCCTCCTATTCCTCAGGATTTAGGCGGTGTTTGGGCGTATATGAAGTGGGAGGCAGCAGGATGCCCTGCTCGCTCTAAAGAGGAGGCTGACTCCGAGTATGAAAATTCTCTTCAAGAGCTGATTACCTTGCTCAGACACCGTATTTCATTGGATCAGCTAAGAACTGTGTCGAATGAAGGTGTAGGAAGGTATGTCTCGTTCATGGAAGAGCAGAGACAAAGGTGGCAACAAGCTAGCTCAGGAGCAGTTGCTGCTGTTTCCGCTCCCAAGGAAGAAAAAGCGGAGCAGAAAGAAAAAGAGAGCCCTGAAGTAGTCGCATTCAAAACCGCTGCTGCCTCCCTTCCCGATGATCTTGTCGGTCTTAAAGCCTACTTAATGTGGGAAGCAGCAGGCAGACAAGATGGAGCTGATTTTGCAGACCAAGCTCGAGAGATTCTTGCCAAAGAATTAATCGATGGAAAGAGCCTCAAGGAGATTGAAGAGATTGTTCGTGGACCTCAACAACCACAGAAGCAAGAACAACACATGGACCAGAAGGAGACTACGGCAGCAGCACAGCAAACTCCCCAAGCACCACCACCTCCCCAACAGCAGCAACAGCCAGTCGTCGTCGGTGAAAGTATCGGAATGAGAGATCGTAATCCATTAGATCTTATTAACAAATACACATCACCCACTTCTTCTTCTACTGCCTCCGCTCCTCATTTAGCTGAAAAGGCAAATAAACGAGAAACCCCGTTATCCCCTCTTCTCGCTTCAGCTCAGGAAGATGAGTCTTGTGTATGGCATAGAGTTTATGCCCTCGGCTCAAAATCTGAGTTGCTCGTCTCGGTAAAGCAAACCGACCCAGCTATGGGGGACGATTCCCCAGTTGAAGTGGTCTTGACCACAGATGCTGCGTCAGATATGGTACTTCACTGGGGTGTGAAAAAATCTGGTCGTTCTGGCGATTGGAAACGTCCATCTGAGAACTTTCTTCCTAAAGGAAGTGTGTTGCTAAAAGACGGTATTGCTGCCGAGACTGAGTTTACCAGGTGCACTGAAGAGGAATGCCGCGTAGAAATCGGTGGATCTGTCGTACCTTTACAACGTACGGCAGTGACTTTACCAAAGGGGCATGGATTATCTGCACTGACCTTTGTTATAAGAAGCGGAGATGGGACAAGATGGTGGAATGACGGTGGCTCGAATTTTACCGCCCCTGTTCCCGGCCCAAAACCTGCCGCATTTGAAGCAGATTCTCCCCTAACCTTTGAAGATGAAATCTCCCGTATTATTGTAGATTGTGAAGTGAATTCCGGTGCCTGGACATTGATGCATCGCTTCAATAAAGCTTCAGAGCTGTTGCAAGGGGTGACGACGGGGCGATTTGAGCCCGCGGAGGATGCCATGGCGAGAATATTTGTTTGGTTGAGATATTCCTCTATTAGACAGCTTACCTGGCAACGGAATTATAATACCCAGCCACGGATCCTGGGGGCAGCGCAAGAACGGTTGACTCATGCTATTGCAGATGCGTTTGATCGGTTGCAAGGACCCGCTCAAGAGTGGGCTCGTCTTTGTTTGACTACAGTTGGTAGAGGGGGTAATGCACAAGCTGTACGTGATGAAATTCTTAATATTATGCATAGAAATAAAATTTCTGAAGTTAAGGGTACTTGGATGGAAGAATTTCATCAAAAATTGCATAACAACACTACCCCAGATGATGTGCCAATTTGTGAAGCATATCTCGCCTTCCTGCGCTCAGACGGAGATTTAAACTCGTATTTACGCGTATTGTCTGAAGCTGGCATCTCCAGAGCGAGATTAGAATCATTCGATCGGCCCATCAAAACTGATCCGCATTTTTTTGCTGATAAGAAAGACGCCTTAATTCGTGATTTTTCAAATTATTTGAATATCTTGAAAGCGACCCATTCTGGTGCTGATTTACAAGCAAGCGCCTCTGCTGCATCTCCCTTCATTCCCGGATCTGCAAAGGGGTATTTAGGATATGTATTAGCACATACGAATGATCCTGCAGTATTGCCACTGATGGAAGCTGCCGTAGAAGCACGTGCTGAGCTTTCCAGCCTATTAACCTCAAATCGTGAATTGATCTACTTGGATCTTGCTTTGGAAAACGTCGTTCGTTCTGCTGCTGAGCGTGGAGCTGCTGCTGCAGGTACCGCGGCAGCTGCTTTTGTGACTCCGTTGCTTCAAAACTTGGCGCTGTCCATTGCTGATAACGAAGAAGTGTGTTATTGCTTAAAAGCGTGGCTTGAATTGCCTGAATCTATCAGACAAGGTCGTTCTCCTTCTAAAGATGATGCTCTCCGTACTATTGCTGTATTAGATCGTCTTCGTAGAGCCCTGGGTCAAATCTCAGATTATGTTTCCGCTGGTGTTGGTGAAGTCTCTTCTAAATACGGCCGTGCATTTGGCTGTGATCCCTGGGCAGTCGAACTCTTTGCCGAGGAAATTGTCCGTGGTGGCCCTGCCTTTGCTGTCTCTCTAGTACTCAGTTCAGTTGAACCGGGGATGCGAACAGCAGCGGAACTGGGCGCTTGGCAAGTTATCAGTCCTTCATCCTCTGCACAAGGTCAGTTAGTTGTTGTACCCAGTTTACAAGGTATTCAGGATAAAGTGTTCGAAGAGCCTACTATTTTACTTGCGAGGAGGGTGACTGGAGAAGAAGAAGTACCGGTAGGTGTTGTCGGCGTCTTGTCGGGAGATGCTCCTGATGTTTTGAGTCATTTATCCGTGCGTACACGTAATTTACGTATACTGTTTGCTGCGTGCCATGATGAAGAGCAGTTGGATGAGGTGGCTCGGCTTGAGGGGGCGACTCTGGAGATTGGAACCACGGCTGCAGGGAGCGTTACCTGGCAAGCGGTGGAAGAAGGAAGCTCTAGTTCTTCTTTATCTTCTATTGATGGAAATGGTGCGAACCAGCATCATCATCATCATAAGAAGCTCAGGATGTCAGTTCCTGCGTGGTCCAAGCAATGGGCTGTGCAGATGGATGGTTTTAAAGACGGTATCGTAGGAGCCAAGTCTAAAAATCTTGCTGGCTTACGTGGAAAGCTTCCTGACTGGATTTCTTTGCCTGCATCCGTCACACTTCCTTTCAGTTGTTTTGAAGAAGCCCTTAAAAGGAAAGAAAACGCTGAAATCGCAAAGCAATTGGCTGACCATGTGAAGAAAGTAACACCTGCCACTGCAGTTGAAACTTTGGCCAAGTGTAGAGAACTCGCTGCGCAGGTTGCAGTCCCAACTGAAGCTCAGCAAGAGCTCCGCACTGCCATGTCTACTGCAGGCATCCCTGTCCCTGCTATTGACTCTCAAGAGTGGACCGACGCGCTGGGCGCGTTGAGCTCTGTCTGGGTGTCTAAATACAACGACCGTGCCTACGTCTCTACCAGAAAAGTCGGCATTAATTTCGATGATGTTCGTATGGCTGTGCTCGTTCAACGTGTCATCCCTGCTCGATATGCCTTTGTTATCCACACAGAGAACCCCACCACCGGGGACAAAGATGAAATTTACTGTGAAATGGTACGCGGTTTAGGAGAAGCCATTGTTTCTGGGACCGTTCCCGGTACTGCCCTGGCGTTTACCGCTCGAAAGGACGCATTAAACGACCCTCAAGTATTGTTATATCCTTCAAAATCTGAAGGAATGTTTGTGGCTGATGGCAGTTTAATTTTCAGATCAGATTCTAATGGTGAAGATCTTGAAGGATACGCTGGTGCTGGTCTGTACGATTCTGTGACCACTGCTCAAACTGTACGGGAAGTAGTTGATTACTCTTCAGATCCACTTGTTGCAGATCCTGAGTTTAGAAAGAAGTTGATGGAGAAAATTTGTAGAGTCGGAGCAGAGATTGAAACATCGTTGGGCAGCGCACAAGATGTTGAAGGGGTAGTTGATCATGATTTGAATGTCCATGTAGTGCAAACACGGCCTCAGATGTAGTAGCCCTCAGAAGATTGTAGCTTGATTTGAATAAAAAAATGAGTATTACATAAATGAGTATTACAAAATTTAAAAAAGTAAAAAATAATGTCTCTTTCTGAATTAATTTTTTGTTCGTGTTTTTCTTTTACTAGCTATGGTTTCTTCTCCCTTCTTCTTTGCCTTGCATTCTCTTTTTATGTGTTGTTATTCTTTACCTGCAATTTAACAAAGAAATGAGTAGAGTACATACAAGAGCAGCGGGGGCACCCGGCAGAAATAACATAAACAACTATCATATTAAAAATGAAGCATTTATTCCTCTATAGCTCTCTTTAAACTTTCATCTAGGGCCTGCATCGCTGTCCACGGATCTGTATGCCCAATAGATGCTCCTGCAAACACTTCTAGCCCACCAAAATCTGATGCACCACTTGATAAACGACCTCGTGAAACAATCCTCGCTACAACAGGCAGAGATGATGGGGCAGAATTATTTATTATTTCAACAGGTGCAGAAACCTTACTAACTCTGTTGTTATTCTCTATACTCTCTCTATCAATTGGTATATTGTATATACCTGCATTGAAACTTTCCACACCTAAATCATCAATCAAAGCACGCAACGCAGCATAGAACACCATTTGAAATGCCGGACAGGTGAGGCTAGAGCCATGAATAACGACTTCAGCATCTTTGGTAGGGCACAAACTCACGTGTGCAGTCGCTGTTGCTGGTTTTGCGCTTGTTGACAGCTCTGGAGTCGTCCTACGATTGTTTTCTTTGCCTCCACCACCAGTATTAGAGACAGACGTAGCGCTTGAAGAGACCTTGTCGTCCCAAATAATATCTATATTCTTATCGCTCAGCCCACTGTGAGTTGCATTTCCAGGGATAACAAGTCGTCGAGCGAGGCCAACGACTCCATGTGCCTCCACTAAATCATGATAATAGTCTGCTTCACCCTCGTTTGATCCCTGTTTCTCTTCTTGCTTTTTCTTCGCTGCCCTTGTCTCTAGTCCGTCAATCGAGTCCCTATCTCGCATTTTGTACTGCATGACAGCATTATATTCACGTTGTAAAGATGGAAATGGAGCTCCAGAAACCATTACTTGCGCATGTCCATGGAACTGACTCGCTCCAGCTCTGCCTAGACAATTCCACACCAGCAGCGGGTAAAGCTGGGGCGGCTCAGAAAGAAGCTCCTCCTCTATTGTATCTGGAGTAGTACTAGTATGGATTTTTTCTTTCTCTTTCTGTGCTTGAAGGATCGATTTGGTAAACCACCCATCAGCAACGGTTAACAAATCAGAAAGCTGTAGAAAGTTGAAAGAAAGAGGATCATGATGTTTGAACAAGACGACTCCTTGGAAAGGGGCGCCATACTTGAATAAATTAGAGGCAGTTACAGCGTAAGGGCCTTCAATACGACCGAAAGTATCCTCAGCAGTGAGATTCTGCCAGCTGCAAAAGTCACAGGTAGCTGGGCTTCCTCCTCCTGTTGGGTCATGTATGCCAGCAGCTGGAGAGGTAGCAGCTGAGGCGGCTTTGAAATTTTGTGGTTTTGTTTTACGAGCTGGATTCCACCACGTGAGATCTGAGGTGATTAAGTTTTGGATTGCGACGACTTGCTGAACATTCTCCATGGAGACACCTGTTGAGCGAAGTTAAAAGGAAAAACTCAGATCAGATCGGCGGCATTACAATGATTCAGATCATGAATTTTGCAACCGGAGAGCTTGGCTGTATTTCTTATCGTATTACCATATTTCTGAGCTAGCTCTGGGGAAGCTCTGCATTCTGGGTTAAAGACCTTCACATCGAATATTTTATTGAATGTTGGATGTTTCGTTGCAGGGAATTTGCTTGAAGCGAGTTCAGCTACGTGGCGAAATACATGTCCGACCGTCATGGTGACGTTGTACCTATGTCAAACATAGTTTATATGCATAGCTATTACATGCTTTGTGGAGATTTTTGCCCCTTTATCTTGATCAAGTTCTGAACCATCCTGCTACGCCGCTGCTCTCAGAGCAGCTCTGCAACAACAAAATCTGTCTTCAAGTTGAGTTTACATTACATTAGGTTTCACTACTATATTCTACTGTGATCAACTTCTTAATTTATACAAAATTCTATTCCTTATTCCTCTCGCCAAGTACGACACATCATTCCCCGAGCAGCAGGGTAACCCCGCCCTTCTCTCGGCCGCCGCCAGCGGAGCAAGACTTGCTGCATTTGAGCTGCTCCCTATCGCATAGGCCCACGGCGCTACAGGTAAGGCTGGAAACAACATTTCAGATTGGGAAGCTGACGTATGGTCTTGTTCTCCTAAAATTGAAGAAGAAGAAGTAGAAGAGTGGTGTATTTGAGAAGGTGGTGCTGTAGCTGTTATCCTTGCCATTCGCCCTGCCGCCGCTAGCATCCTCTGTGCCAACTGTGGAGTTAATAACAATTCCTCTAACGCAAGGTTCGCTAATGCCCCTTCTACTAATATGACCCCACGAAGAAGCGTGAGTGATTCTTGGGCAAGACGCAGGCGGTATTGCCACGTGGACTGCACAGCCCGCACAGCAGGGGATCGTCCTTCGGGCCAGAGCGCAGTGCGAAGGAGAGTGACGTCCTCGTCATCGCCACGGTACTTGACAGAATCTTCAGCGAGTATGACTAAACGTACTGGGAAGGAAATAATTAACGTATTACTAGAAGACTGACTATTACTATTGCTATCCCTAGTAGATCTAGTATTTTTAGCTATGTCATTGTTGTTGCCGTTGCCGCTCCCACCAATACCAACACCCCCGCCGCCGCTTAAGTAAATGCCACTGTTACCACCAAGACTACTCCTTTTTCGTAGTACAGTATCATCAAGATGGAATATTTGCATAAAACACGCGGTGTATCGTTTTTCTAGGAGAAGAGCCATCAGTGCAAGCACAGAACGAGCAAGTGCTGTTTCACCGTCCCTGTTGATCGATGCTGAGTTATTCTTCTCCGATGCAGTATCCTCGCCGGTTTTAGAGTCTTCTTCGTTTACTTGTTTGTAAGGTACAAGCACTAGGCAACTTGATAATGCAACCATTATCTCCCCAGCCCAGCTGCGGATCACTGCTGCTTCCCCTGCACCCCTCACACCGTCCGCGTCATCTTCATTCATATCCTTGTTGATTTTGTTTTTATTATCCTTGGTGGCACTCGTCTTTTTATTTAATTTCGCTTCTCGGGCTGCTGCTGCTCTGGTTTTAGGTGTATCCCCGGCAGCCCCATCAAGAGCTCCAGCACCACCTGTTGAGGAAGCGGCGCATACAGCTTCAAACTCTATAGAAATCTGCGAATCTTCAAGCAAGGCATGGAGAAGCTGTATGCTACGGCACCGTTGCTGTGAAGGCACTCCACGCAATAAAGCAAGAATAGCTCCAGAGCGGAGCAAAGGAAGAAAGATACCTCTACCTCGACCGGCATTTGCAGTTCCACTGCCAACAGGTGCACAGGTAACGAGTGCATGCGCTAAATTGGCAACACCAATTAATAGCCTACTAGACTCGTGATTTGAAGACAGAAGAGCTGCATTGATACACAGCGCTTGCAATCCTGTTGCCGCACTATGACCATCACGCTTTGTATAAATAGCACCGGTATTGCATCCAGTGGTATTCAAGCGAGATAATTGCGCTATTAAAGGCTGTATTCCTGCATCTATTCCACCACCACGAAAAGGGCCATTCCCACTCCCACTAACACAACCACCGAGACCACCAGAAGCAGCACTGATAGGTTTCTTTTTGAAAACTATTCTATTGGAATGCCTCGTCAGCAGATTCTCTCCAGTATCATCTATGTGACTAGGAGTATCATACCCACAAGAGAGTAATGCTGCATGTCGGCAGAAAGCGTCATTTAGTATTAAATACCGCATTATAGTCAAAGCAGCACTTGCAATACTCAACACATGTTGTTCTGTCTCCTTCTCTTGTCCACAATTGTCGTTATCAATTAAACAGCATACTCGTGACACGTACACTGCGAGAGGGCCTAAGAGAGTGAAGGGTTGCATCACACCAGCAGAAGCTTTGGAGAAATCGTCTTTTAATAATAAATGAAGTCGAGAGAGCTCTTGATCACTGCCACCACCACCGCCGCCGCCAGGAGCTGCTGCAGTCGTCCTTGATGTTGCTGTTGCTGTTATTGCGACAGTAGAATGTGACTGTGAAGTATTTCGAGTCAGCAAAGTACTCATAGACTCAGGGCAGGATGCCCAGAGACGTGCTATAACTGCAGCAGGGCTCTCATTGCTAGGCTCCCCGCTAACTACAAAAGAATTCGAAATAGAAGAGACGATTTCTGATAGAGTAGAAGGTGAGAAGAGAGGGGCATGTGGAGCAGAAGGCGCCCCCTGCTGCGGTGCTGCTGCTGCTGTTATACTAGTAGGAGGTACAGGGACTTCAGTACCATTTGCACGTCGTTTAATACGTTCAGATTTCTGTTGTTGTTGCTGCTCAGATGGCGGTTGAAGCGCTGCCGCTCTTCCGGTCGCTACTGCTCCGACTGATGTCGTTGCTGCTGATGTGTCTTGAGCTCTCGTGGAGGCAGCCCGGCGCTTTGCATCTTCTAATTCTTGGGTTTTAAACAGCAATTGCTGCTTTATTTGTTCTAATTGTCGCTGCATTTCGACCATACTAGCAACCTGCACTGGACCGCTGCCACCGCTTTTAGCTTCTAGATGCTGTATTCTCTGCCGAAGAGCTATTCTATCGCGTTCTACATAGTCTAGATTCGTTCTGAGTAATTTATTTGTTCCTTCGAGCTCACTTAAGCGCTGCTGAGCTTGTAGAGAGTCTTGAGCTGGCGGTTGTTGAGAAGGTATGTGTCTACTGCCGCTTGCTACAGCAGCAGCAGGGGGAGGGCTCACATATTCAGGTGCTGCTTCTGCACGAAGCCGAGCAGCGGCATGTGTGATCCTGCCAACTGGAGCTCCACCTACGCCTGGGGGTAGAGGAGGCCTTTGCTGTGGTGCTTGTGGTGCTTGCTCCGCCTGCGGCCGAGCGGCAGGGAAAAGAGCAGCTGGTTGCATTTGATGAGCGGGGCCTCCATTTTGGGTACTTGGTCGGTCACCGATAGGACTCACTTGAGACTGCAGCTGTATCTGCTCATAGATTGAACATAAGGGTCCGGTGAAAGTGTGACCAGATTTTAGTTTCGATTCAAATTACAAAAAGTTGTCTTGCAAAGCAAGCTACTTACCAGTGCTTTCTTAGCATTGTGTTCTTCAACAAGCTTATCAACTAACGCAAAGGTCTCATCATCGAGATCATCGTCGTCACCGAAATCCATTTGGCAATTGTTTTTAAAGGTTTTTCCAACGATCAGAGAACATTGCAGGCCCCATCAGCGTTTTGATCGCATAACGAGCTATCTCCTATACCTAATGCTAGGTTAGATATACGATTCTTTGAATATTTTTCAGCTTTTTAATCTCAAAGAAGGCCAGCATACCCAGCGTGACGAGCGGAGCGAGGTGCTCAAAGCTCCTGGCAAACTCTTTTCTTATTTGCTAGCAACCACCTATATTATATTCTTTACAAACTACTCTTTACAAATACAAAGGGTACGATCAGGAAAATCGGAAAAAGAATACACAACACAGCTGCTGCTTCCAACACTCAACACGAAGGCACAGCCGCCCTCTGCAGACGAAGTAAACATAGTAAAAATGCATTTAAGAAAGGTACGTATAGATCATGGATTTAGTGTTTTTTCATTTATTAGTAAATAGTACGAAACGCTTCAGAACAATGCCGACGATCACCAGGGGCTCGGATCTCTTTTCAAATTTCCGCTTCAGTATGTTTTCTTATCACAGCTCTGGCCGCTTTTGCATCCTCCCCACTAGAAAACGTCAATTTCAACGTTGTAATCGCCGATTGACGACGCACAGCAGAGAATCTCGCACCAGGAGCCACAGCTAGAAACACTTCCCGTTGAGACCAGGTATCTCTGGCTGGGTACCTCACACACCAAATCACCTCGTCTCCAGTGACCACTGTAAGAGGCAACCCAAACCTATCTGCAAGGGCTCTTAAAACCAATTCATCCCCTGCAACACCAGGTTGCGACATATAGTCGAGATATTTGTGGAAATCGTTACCCAAAAATGCAGCGTATTCTGTAGTCGGCTCTTGTCGCATGTAGTCGACAACAAGCTGGCGGAGGTGGAGGTGATATGCGGAGGAGCCCCAGACAGCTGTGGAAAAGGCCTCAAAAAGAGAATTTCCACCTTCTAAACTAGCAAAGGAGGCAGATTTGGGGTTATGCATGATGGAGCTGTGTGTTGTGGTATGAGGAGTTGTTGCAGTAGATTTGTTCAGCTGTCGGAGCGGTGGTGTGGCTTCAAGTCGGCCAATAATTAATCTTTTATTAATTCGTTGCTCTGCTCCTTCAGGTTCTGATTCGCTGATGACGCATTCGTGGCCTAAATGAAGTTTGTTTAAATTTTCGTAGGCCATATATCGATCCAGCCAAGTATAACCTGAAAAAAATCAAAGTGGGAGATGAGGGGTTGGAAAAATTTATGCGGCAGATCGAGCGAATGTAGGGGCAAGATCGGCCAGAGAAATATCGACTGGTCTGCGTTCTTTTGAATCACAGTATCTAGAGTTTATATGTCCTTCTCAAATGGCACGATTTTAGGCTACTAAAACAAGCCGTCAAGCCCGTCAGGGGGGGCTATTTGTTGTATCCCCTTTGCCGACACAATGCCCCCTTGATATTAGAGAACGTATGCAGCGTATAGAGTCTTACCTGAAGTTTCGCCAGATGGATGAGCAATAATACGTCTAAAACAATTCTTCTGTGCCCCATTTTCTAAGCAAAAGCCAACATTAATCGTGTTTTCATCTAAAGATGCGATGAATGGTGTGGTTTGATTGCTGATCGCGGTATAGACCCACTTTTCTGAAGCAATTACCCTTGGATCTTCCATGACCTGTTCTAGAAGTTGTTCAGGTTGCTCATCTTCTGCCCAGAATGATGGGTGTCTGAACAACAATTGCCTTGCAGAGGTCACAACTGAGGCCATCTTTTAAATTAACTAAGCGGAATAGCGTCCCTTGTTGTCTTGTTCCGCAGCGCAATGTTTTTTTATATGACTGATTAAATCGCCCGGCTTAAAAATAAGTTGCCATAGAAATGGGTTTCGAATAAATCGACTCTCTCTTGCCCCTCTCTCTGGCAGCTGAGCTAGCTGGCCACAAGGCGCCGAAAGAGAATCTGATGTATGTCACAAGGCCAAGTATACAGAACGCAGCGGGAAATAAATCGGCATATCCGTGTTTCATTTGGCGCGGCCGAAGGGAAAGATACCTTCTAGGGGCTTAATATAGGCCACGGACAGTTTTTTCATCCGAGCGGGGACGGCGTACTCCATTCTGCAAGCTGCCATATTTAGAGAAAAAGACAGCAGATAAGCCTGCGTGCATGCGCACTTTCGTGTATAATGAAGCGCTGATGCTGAGGCAGGGTTGTTTAAATTCGGAAATTCTGGAGACAAAAAAAGGGGTTATTGGGTTGCATTTTGGGCTCGTGCTTCCGCAATCATCGGCTTATATACTACTCACCATTTCCCCCAGAGAGCAATCTTATTTTTTCTTTCTATATTCCTGTAAGTTGGATTTTTCCAATAGTAATGCAAAAGTCGTTGCCACAATCTGCCATAAACTAAACATGCCCCTGATTTTGAATTTCTTGCATGCAGTTTGACTTTTCGCTTTAACGCCCTCATTTCTCCCAACCCACGACGATGGAGATATCGAGTCCAAATAATAAAATCTCCCACTTAGAGAAGAGGCCTATAAGTGGCAAAGTAGATAGAACAGTCATGCCACTGCAAGAGCCCAATTCTGATAATCCAACACACGAGCGCACTATGGCTCCCTGGTCTAATTTGAGCATCTTAGGCAAGGTCTTCGACTTTATGACAGACCCAAAAGACCTTGTAGCGTGTGCATGCGTGTGCAAAAATTGGGGTGCTGAAGTTGCATCTAGCGACCATCTCTTCAAGGCAAGTTGGACGAGAGAAATTTCTGACCAAGGCCTATGGCGCTGGTCTCGGGCAGCAGGTGGGTATAGAGACCAGCTTCGTGCCAATTCTGTAGTTCGTAAAGGTAAGATTTTGAACTAAATACAGTATTCTATTCTTACTCAATCAAAAAACAGCAACAGACTCCAACCGCCTTTTACTTTCCAAGAAATAATAGGCTCCATTTAAATCATAAATCATAAACAATTCACTGTACGAATCTCCTCTTCGCTTTTCCCCATTCTTTATAGGCGATTGTGTAGCTTCAGTGTTCCCTATCAACCGCCGCGAGGGTAAAATCAGCGAAGTGCTACTTCTAGACGCAAAACCCGAGCCTCGCATCTGCACAATGCACTACCGCCCACCACCCACCCACTGCATTCGCCTCACAGGTTGGACAGTCAAAGTGTGGTCATCGGCAACGCTCTGTAATTCCCAAAATCGCCCTTTATGCACCATTCACGACGTTGTTAAGCAGCTCCAACTCGGAGATGGCCGTCTCTTTCTTTGGAGAATCCAAGAAGGAGCGATAATTAGAATCCAAAGTGCCGTGGCTGACCAAGACGAGGAAGAAGAAGGCCGTCATTGGGCTGAAAATGCCAATTTAATTGCATCTATACTCGATCCTATTACTTTAGAGCTTGTGGACGTGCCTTTAGACAGCTCGTACGGGCAAGGAAGGTGTCCTTTTGAATTTATGGATGGCGGGGTACCTGGAGTTTTAGTCATCGCTGGTGCCGACCCCTCGGAAAATCGCATTAGAATCAGATTGATGGACTTACACACAGGTCAATGTTTCAGAGAATCGAGTATTACATTACCTGAAGTCGGTCCTGATGCACTTCCGCTTCACCCGGAAGCTGCTGCGATGCTGATGAGTCGTAATAGTGATGTTGGGGGACAGGTAGCTATTGCTGGAGCTGCGTTGTACGATTGTAGAGTATTTCGCTGGAGATTGAAAAATGAATGGATGTCTCCTGAGACACGGTTTGATGACAATAAAAATGATGAAAAATTAACTACCCCTCCAGCGGTTGCTCCAACACAGGCGGCTACTGCGGCGGTGGCAGCACCTGTTGAAAATGCTGCTGCTAATAATACTATATTTGGAGACGAAATTGAATATAATATCCCCAATAGACCTTATGGTACTAATAATTCTACCAAAACTGCACCCGCTGCACAATTTTCTCTCCACCACATATTCACCACGGTCAATAACGACCCAATTTGCGATCTCTCTATGAGCACCGCTGCAAAGCGAATTTACGTCGTTGGCCTCGAAAATCTGTACGTTTTGGCAGATGACGGCACTTTACAATTTACCCTCCCAATGCACCAATGGCGTGGTGTCCATGAAGCACGAATTCGCTTTGGAAACGTCGATGTAGGTGCCTTTTCATGGCCTCTCCCAAACTCTACGGGTGCAGCTTTTTACTTGGATGTGACAAACTCTCTGTATGTTGCCAATTTTGAGAACGCCGCGATGGATTCCTTTCCAATGGGATATGCTCCAGATACGACGAGTAATAAAGAAAATGGTCAGTATACTTTAAGAGATCGTATACAATCTTTACTTGAGGATTCTACAGAGCCGCATGACGCACATTTTCCAAACGCTCCCGCATGGGTTCGAAAGACTTTAATGCCTGTAGAAAGCCATACTGACCTATTACCCAAGCCAAAAGCTCCATCTATGTCGTCTACTGGTAGAATGACGGTGTATCCTAATGCTGAGCCAGTTATTGTGGAATATATTCAGAGTGGAAAAACGATTTTTACGAGTGGAGATAGCTCGTGTGCTGGGACTGCGGCTTTGTTGAAAAGGGAAAAAGAGGCGGGGACGTATTTATATGGTCTAGGACCGAAATCTGTTGGATCTAGGAAAGGAAAAAAGGCAGGTCCGTTCGTTAGCAGACCTGGGGTAGAGGGAGCTACTGGTGGCAGTAATAATTATGACGACGTGAAACAGAGAAGAACGTTAAAAAAAATAAAAAGTAGAGCTGAGGGTAGTCTTGCCCCTCGTGCCATCATTTGTATTGATACCGAAACTGGACGTCGTTATAAATCTATCCCAATTGAAGGTATAATTGAATCTATACACGCCGCTGGCCATCTCCTTGTAGCTGCAGTCGCTCCGGTGGATAAATATCCCGATGGGGCTGAGGGGTCGTTGGTAGTGATTGATTTCTCAAAAGAAGGGTTTGGATTAACTGATGCCCAGCATGCAGAGCAGAGGCAAGTACAACGAAATAAACACAGTGGAAAGAATCCGGTTGGAGGTGACCTTGTAGTTGGCAAGAAGAGTGCCGAAGCTGAAGCTGGATTGGGGGGAATGGCGGGGGGAAACCAGCAAAATGCAGCAGTGGCTGAAGCTGGGCCTTCAAAGGCTAAACGTAGTCGCCGTAGTGGAAATTAAAATAAATGTGTATACTCAAATACAGAAACTAAATAATTAATGAATTATAATCGATATTAATAGCACTTACTTAATTAGTACGAGTAGATAATAAATGTAGAGAGCTTGACTGCCTCTCTTTTAATGATGGGGGCGGCTTTTTAGTCATTCCAAAATTTACCAACATTCTTTCATTTTCTACGCCTGCAATATCCCTGTATTACCACTTTGTATTTTCCTTTGTTTATAAATGCATTCTTATATCTCTGTAACTGCTATTACAATTGAAGCCTTCTATCGTGGATTAACAGAGGAAAACGAACAGAAGGGAATAGAACATATCTATAATACACACAAGAGGCGCAACCTCTTGGTCATTGAAAACATGTTAAACTCGATAAGAGACAAAATGGGCCTTGTAATGCTTTGGAGATAGGGAGGACGGGGTTTAACCGTCTCTTTCAATGTAGGGGCCTTTCCAAGTCAATTGGTAGTATCTTAGAGCTATAGGTACAGAGGAAAAGGAGGGATATATACATATACTCTGGCGGCGGTGGGGCAGTGACCGGCCGACCCCACTCCGCCAGGTCGCTTCTGCAGGGGCATTCCAAAATTCGTGGTAAATGTATATGCTTCAAGCTAACCAAAAACGAGATACCGAGTGAAATCGCGCCCCCTTTCTCCCTCAGACTCAAGGAGGCATGCACCGCTCACGATTTCGACTTTCTTCCTGAAAATTTAAAATTTCTATTTAATTTTGTATTGATTTCACTGATTGGCTAATCAGACCGCCTATCTATTGTATTATATCGCATATTTTGCACTTAATCTATTAAAGTGCAACGTGCTGCCGGTATGGATCCGGCTCAACAGGGCAGCGATGCTGCCTTTAATAACATTAGCGCGACTGTCGAGGAGTGCATGCAGCGCCAGACCCGCTTCTACCGCTTCTTGAGTGAACATATGGTATATGAATCTGCAGAGGCCGAAAATAGCAGCCAAGCGAGCGCTGTCTCAGGTATGAAGATTTAAACTTTTTGAAAGTATTTGAGGTCACCCATTTCGTTGCAAAGCTTTTCAGGAGTATCCGGCCTGCGCAAGTTTTTGGGAATATTATTCTGAACTTGGGATTTCAAATTTGAAATCTAATGCTGCGTTTTACGTGCTCCAATTCATTTGAAATTCTTCATGTGCAGGTGCCCAAGCTAGCCAGAATAGGCTTGTTTACGTCGACCAGCTTGCTGTGATGAAAGAACGCGAGCTTAATACTCTTTATGTTGACTTCGATCACCTTGTTGATTATGACCAGGTAAGTGATCGCTTGCTCTTAATTTCTCCCATTATACCAAATTTATTGCTTCAAATTGTTGTTTTTGTCGCTTTTCTTCAAACCACCCAATCTATCTCCTCATGCAGTCTCTTGCCGCTGATATTATCGATGCTTACTACCGTATGGAACCTTACCTCCGTGCTGCTGTCCGTGATTTTGTCCGCGAGCACCTCGACACCTACGCCGAGAGAGAAGATGGCGGTGATAAAGAATTCTGGGTATCTTTCTTCAATTTGGAACACAATGACCGTCTCCGTTCTCTCCGTTCTGATAAAATCGGTACTTTGGCTCAGTTTGTGGGTACTGTTACTCGTACCACCGAAGTCCGCCCCGAGCTGTTCACAGGTACCTTCCGCTGCATTGCTTGCATGCACGAGGTCAGGGGCGTTCAGCAACAGTTCAAGTACACTCCTCCTACCATCTGTCCTGCTGCCCAGTGTCAAAATACCAACAAATGGGCTTTGGTAATGGAAGACTCCACTTTTGTCGACTGGCAAAAAGCTCGAGTTCAAGAGAATCCTGATGAGGTACCTGCTGGTTCTTTACCCCGTACTATGGACGTTATCTTACGGAACGATCTCGTAGAAGGTGTTCGTCCTGGTGATAAAGCCGTTTTCACTGGCTGCCTTGTTGTGGTTCCCGATGTTGCTGCTCTTATGGCTCCTGGTGAACGCTTGAAGACTCGTCAATCTGGTGTTGAGCGTTCTGCCCCTGCGGAAGGTGTCACTGGCCTTACTAATGGTCCTGCCCGTACTGGTGTCCGCGAGCTTACTTACCGCTTGGCCTTTATTGCCTGTGGTACTCAGCCTTTGGACCAGCGGGGCGGCATGGTCAATATCCGTGCTGATGATGATCTTGCGCCTGAGGAAGTCTTGGAGCAATTCTCCCCTGAACAGCGTGAAGGTCTTGAAGAAATGCGTCGTGATCGTGCTTTATACGATCGTATGGCTGCTTCCATCGCTCCCAATGTGTTTGGCAGCACAGACGTCAAAAGAGCTGTGCTGTTGATGTTGCTCGGTGGCGTTCAGAAATCTACTAAAGAAGGAATCAAGCTTCGTGGAGATATCAACGTGGCAATTGTAGGCGATCCTGCATGTGCCAAGTCCCAAATCCTTAAATACGTTGCTGCGTTCTTACCTCGTGCTGTCTACACCTCTGGAAAGTCCTCCTCTGCTGCTGGTTTGACAGCTTCCGTGGTCCGAGAAGCCGATTCTGGAGAGTTCTGCATTGAAGCTGGTGCGCTTATGCTTGCTGACAACGGTATTTGCTGCATCGACGAATTCGATAAAATGGATATTAAAGATCAAGTCGCTATCCATGAAGCTATGGAACAGCAGACCATCTCCATTGCCAAAGCTGGTATTCAGGCTACCTTGAATGCACGTACCTCTATTCTTGCTGCGGCCAACCCCATGGCTGGCCGTTATGACCGTTCTAAACCTTTGAGATACAACGTTGCGTTACCTCCTGCGATTCTTTCTCGATTCGATTTGCTTCACGTGATGGTTGACGAGCCTGATGCCCATTTGGACGCTCAGATTGCTAATCACATTTTATCTGTCCATCAAGGCGCCGGCGCTGCATTGAATCCTGCCTATACTATGGAACGTATGCAATGCTACCTGAAATACGCACGTGCTATTAAACCCAGACTCACTGAAGCTGCGCAACGTCAGCTTGTCAGCAGTTATAAGCGTCTCAGAACTGACGATGCCTCTCCAGGGAGCTCCTCTGCATATCGTATTACCGTCCGTCAGCTGGAAGCTTTAGTGCGTTTGTCTGAAGCGTTGGCCAGGTTGCATTTACGTGATGAGGTGTCACGTACTGATGTGAAGGAAGCGTTCCGTTTGGTGAAGAATTCTATTGTGCACGTGGAGTCGCCTGATGCTGAGTTGGCAGATGAGGAGGTGTTTGATGAAGAAGGGGTTGATGGTATTATGGAAGATGTGCCTGGTGCACCTGAAGCAGCTGCTGAAGATGGTGATGGTGCTGAACCTATGGAAGAAGATGCGGACGTAGCAGCAGCGAGAGCGGGAGCTGAGGAAGAGGAGGAGGATGCAGCTGCTGCTGCGACTGCTGCTGCGGCCACTGCTAAAATCACAACCAAGGTTACTCAAGCTAAACTTAACAACGTGAAGAACTTGATGGTTATGAGACTCAAGGAGCTTGAGCGCGGTGATGGTGAGGGTGCCCAAAGGCTTGATATCGGACCTGATGGGGATATCGTTGGTGCATGCCAGCGTGATCTCCTTAAATGGTATTTCGATTATCTGGTGCAGCGTGGCGCCATTGCCACTCGCGAGCAAGGTGTTGAGGAGATTGTTCTTGCCGAAAAGATTGTGGCGCACTTGCTTCGTAGAGAGCAGGTGCTTATGGTTGTGGAGCAGCCAGAAAGAAGGGAAGGGGAGACAGGGGCTGACTATGGAAAGAGAGTAAGATTGGAGCGGGTGTTGGCATTAAATCCCAATTATGCTATGGAATAAACTTGAAAGTATCCCCCCCCCCCCTTTTTTTTTCTAGCAGTATTTGTCTCTCCTTTTTGTTTTCCCCACTTCTGTTCACTATTCTAAATACTTTTTCTTTTACCGGTGGCGCTGGTCTCTCTTTTTAATCGCTGGCGGGCGGTGTGCAGAGGTGTCCGCAGTGGCAACCCGTGTGCTGACATTTAAAGAACAAAAGAACACCTGTGTTGGCTTTTTTTTTTGCTGCGCAGTAACCATTTCTCTGACAATTTCCCACATCCTACCTATGAATTGACTAATATCACACCGTGTGTGCAAAATGAAACTGTAAAATCTATAGAGAAAAAGGCCCTCCTCGCCAGGAACAATCTGATGAACAAAAACTGCGTTCCGTTGACAACGAGAAAAAGAAAAGAAATCAAATTTTGAACTTAAACCTCTCCCTCAAACCCCTCAGAATTGTTTATTAATATATATTCCTAGAGATATTAGCACTTCATAGATATAGTATAGACGCCTCGTTGGGTTCCCTAGCCTCGATAAGACAGTATCAGTTAAACAATTCAAAATTGCGGGAAGAATATTTGCAGCCCCCAATCCTTGAATGCTATAGATATACATAGGATGTCAACGTATACTAGTTCTAGTGTGCACATAGAAGACTCTGCCTCTCGTGGAGCGAGCAGGAGAGCCCAAGCTGACATGGTAAGCTTTTTTCAAATTGTTGTGGCCAATCGAGGCCTCACAATGATGCTGTATCACCTCTGATATATCTGCGGTGGTCTCTTGACGTTATGATTTTAAACCACGCCCCCATCCATCACTTTTTGCAGGCACTGGATCAGCAGAGCAAGCGGGCATGCTTAAACCGCGCTGGCAAGGAGAATCATGAAGAGGATGCTTCACTAGATAAGGTGGGTTATTTAAAGGTTGATGTTACGGCTCTATGGTAGAGGTGACAGAGTGACATTTGGGTGCCAGAATTGGCTTCCCTCGCTGGCCCACCCAAATGCAGTCACTCATGCTTGCCACTCCCGACCAATTTTGGCCCGGATGGCAAGGTTTAACCTAATGCACTACTACTTTGGCTTATTTTCAACACATCTCCATTGTCGGATCCTACCTTTTGCCCTAGAAATTTAAACGATCGCCCTTTTCCCGCCATCTTTTGCAGCTGAGACTTTTAGCACCTACTAGCTCTGTGCCTGATGCACAACCCACTAATACACATGGAAAACAGGTAGGATGCATTCCCCCATCATCGGTTTTGCCTCTTTTTGGGGCGGCCGCTTCTTCTTCCCATTCTCTTCGCGATCACTTTGGGTGCTCTCTTTAAGAGCAGCAGCACTTCTATAAACCCCCGATTGCTCACTCGTTCTCCCCCCCCTCTCTCACTCGCACAGGCCTTTAACAACCATGCATCTAGACCTAGCACTACTCTCGGCCGCCCTACCCCTGCGCCCTTGGTCTATGTCGACATTGACGCTGACCTCTCCGAGCCCATGTCCTGCTCAGAGTATGCAGACGAGATTTTCGCTAATCTCCGTCATAGTGAGACCTTGCGTCGTCCTTTGACTACCTACATGGAATCCATCCAAACTGATGTCAACCCTGCTATGCGTGCTATTCTCGTAGATTGGCTTGTAGAAGTCGGTCAAGAATACCGTCTTGCCTCCGATACCCTGTTCCTTTCTGTAGCTTATATCGATCGATTTTTATCTCTAGTAGACGTCAAACGCAATAAATTACAGCTTTTGGGCGTTAGTTCCATGCTAGTTGCTTCGAAATATGAGGAAATCTATGCTCCTCAGGTAGATGAGTTTTGCTATATTACCGACAACACCTATCCGCGAGAACAGGTCATTCTTCAAGAAAAGAAAGTCCTTGCTGCGCTGGATTTTGACCTTACCCAGCCTACTACCAAGACCTTCTTACGTCGGTTCATCAAAGCTGCCGCTGGAGAGATTAATGTTAACGTTACTTTTGAATTTTTGTGCTCTTATTTAGCTGAGCTTACCTTGGTTGAGTACTCTTTACTGTCGTACTTGCCTTCTCACGTTGCCGCATCCTGCATTCTCGTAGCTTTATCCTATTTAGGCAAACCTAGATGGTCTCACACCTTACTCTGGTACTCTGGATACACTCCTGCTGAGCTTAAACACTGTGCACAGGCTATTCATGGCTTGTTTCTTGGGGCTAGAACCTCGGCGTTGCCTGCGTCCCGTGACAAGTACTCTCATGCAAAGTTTGGGCAAGTTAGTTTGCTTGGTGTGCCTGATTCTCTGCCTGAGAGTATCTTCCAGCCTTGGTAGATATAGTATACATACGCTTAAAGTAAAAGCACGTATCTAACTACGCTTAATTTTTGGAAAAATGAATTTTATTCTCTCTCTTCACTCTTGTCCCTGGAGAGACGCTGCCTGTCTAAAAACTTCAGACAACTATTTTAGATTAGTAGTTATAGGAAAATTGACATACTCTTCTGATGGAGATTAATATACTATATATATTATATAAATTGAAAGAAAGAAAGAAGAAGAAAAATATGGACGAAAATACCAGCCAGAGCCTTGGCGTTACTACGAATGAAAAAGTACCGACAACTCTTGCGCCTCTTTCCCCCATTTATTTTTTATTTTTTCGAGCATTACTAGGAGTTCTCTTTTTTAGTCTCAGTCAGCTCTCTCTTTAGTTCTAGAATTATAAACCAGGCCTGGCTTTTCTTTTGCCCTTCTTCTTTTCAGCTCCATTAAAATACCTTTCTACCCTTCGGGCTTTTCTTTTTCTTTCTTTATGTTTTCCTTCGCTTTTTGTTTTTCCTCTCATGTTTTTTTCCATAGCTATCAACGTGATTACTTGTCTTTTTCCTTCCCCCGTCTTACGGCCAGCATCTTGTCACGCTGTCCCCTTGTGCGGTTAACCCCTTTCTAATTTACATTGTATTTACTTAAATTGTAGGCTTCTGTCCTTGTTTATTTTTAGATCCCACACACCCGGAAAGCGCCGCCTGCCTTGCTTTAAAATATATGCTTCTTAGAACAAAGCAAGGGGGCCATTACCTGGTGTGTATGTAAAAGACAATTAGTACTTATCTACCAGACCAGAACATAAGACTAGAGCTAGCTAAAGAAGTAGAGCAGATTGAATGATAGGGGCTATTTAAACTTCAAAAGGCAGGTGGACAGAATTCCAGCCCCAAGAGCAAAAGAAAGGAAACTCTAACAGATATAGATAAGACCTTAAACCCACAAACATACTAGAAGAAAGTCGGTTGTAGTAGATAGTATCGTCTACATGACCAATTCATATTGGGAAATGATAGGGGCAGAAAAGAAAGACATTCAAAGAAAGGAAGAAAGCGGGGCAAGAGTCGGTTTGGTCGTTGTGGGCACTGTTTATTTCACTTCAAGGGGGCATTCAACAGCTATAGATATGAGCATAATAATCAGAGATGGCCTAACTGCTAACAGCAACACAGAAGGAACTTAGTACATGGAGAAAACAACCTACACTCTTCTTATCTTCCAAGCTTGGGTATTACTTCTCTGCTGGAGCTTTGCCAACCTCAAAGATCTCTCATTGCACTTTGCGGAGGAAGTCAGGTAGGAAGGATTCCCATCGGCATCCCGGCTACTGTCTATAATTCTGATAATAGAGCAGTTGTCATTATAAACAGGTTTAATGGTCCAGCGGTGGCTCGTTCCCGCTAAGAAAACCGAGGTATTTGAAGACTTTGGAGATCCAGCCAAGCCATTTTCTTTAAAGCCCGAGCAATCTCTGCCAACAGTTTTTAAAGGACTTGTTTTTCCAGCTTGAATCGCCTCGATGGCCCATTTAGAGCGTTTCGCATTAAATGTACCTCCTTCCTGAAGTTTCACTGCGTTGTTTCTGCATCTGCTTGTGTTTCCACCAGTATAAACAATGTATTCAGGCTTGGGTGCACATTTATCGCGACCTTGAGGAATCAATTGGTAGGTTCCGGAATACGAGCACGGCTTCAGGGTTGGGGAAGAAGAAGGCGAAGGAGTAGGGGGCGAACTAGACTTCCAACTTCCTGGAACTGGATATGTGAAATAAGGACTACAATCAAAGGGTTGTACGTCTCCATCAACGCAGCTAAACCTTATTACGCGCATACATCCAGCATCTTCATGTTGTAAAAAGTGGCAATGAGCGACAGCATAGCCGCCATATGGGCCGGGCTGACTGCGGACATTAGTTGTAACCCCAGCAAAATTCACCATTGGCAGCTGCAAGGTATCGTGCATATCTCCATTTTCAAACCAACTACTATAGGTCATATTAGGAAAGAGGCCTTCTAAAGATAACTTTGTGATTTGGAATGGATTAACGTGTGCGTGCCAGGGATGGAAAGTTAAATCAGCAATCCTCCATTCAACCACTGTTCCCATTGGCATTTGCAAAGGATAAGGCTCTGGGTATTCGAATTTTTTTCCCCCAACAAGACAGCCTTTGGGGTCGAACCCAAAAGTGGCATTGTTATCGTAGAAAATTTTATCGGCTGGAGCGTCGAGGAGGTTTGCTGCATAGGATGGGCGAAGAGGCGTGCATCCTTTATTAACAAGATCTACATCATTTGAGTCACTGACGTTTTCGGAAATGAGGATTGTTGCCATAATAGGCTGCATATGCGACAGTGTTGCAGCTTGAAAATCACTTCCACCGCCAATTGGGAGCGGCAACTGCCCAGAAGATAATACATACTCCTTTCCTGGAGATCCAGAACAACGCACCAACACTTCAGCACGGTTTCCAGCAGAAAGAAAAATAAAATCTGTGCGGCGGGGGATGTTAAGAAGATAAATTCCATCTTTCGCGAGGAGGTGAATCTCGCACGCATCTGTCGGTGTGTTGGACACGGGATCAATAATTTGTAAAACCATGAATCGCTTATAGCCAGTGTGAGCCAACCTCCAACGCTGCCACTTCCCACTGGTTGCTGGAATTACTGGCTGGTACCTGAATAGAAAATCAATTTGGGTTCGTACTTTGTATTTTCCTGCTTACAATTAATCTATCATTCTTTTGGGGTTGTTATATGTTTATTACTTACCCTCCGTTGATAAAGGCAATATCTTCATCCTCTCCCAATCCTTTAAGTTCATTTGATGGAGATACACCACAGCACAACGTTGAGTTGCCTTCCTCACTCAATTTTTGGTAGTTGGCATCACTCACGTTGCTGGCGACAGGAGGGCCAAAAGTCAACAGTTCAATGTGAAGAACGTAATCAGGGACAGAATTTAATATATTCTTTATTGGACCGCAGCCATTATCATCAGGGAGCCATGCATCGTCATCATCGACAATAATGAGACCATTGGAGGTGAAAGCTTGAGACGAAGTGGAGCCATGCTTATGAGGATGATACCAATGAAATCCTTCATAGTTGAATGCATCACATCACAGTACAGCGCACAAATTAGTTCATAGTTTTGACAAAAGACAGCTATACTTTAGGGCGCCGGTAATGAGGAGGGCAAAAAAGAAATAAAAGGCAAAAGAGTCTAAGCAGAGACAAAGCAAGCCTGGTGGAATTTTACCTGGTAAATGGTCCATAGCAATGTTATTCTTCATTGTAAGCGACTCGCCAGGGTTAATATGGACAAAAATATTATCGCCCGTGGTGTAGGTTGTCGGACCTTGTTGGGAAAGCTGACCAGGGGAATCGTGAAGACCATGAGTATGGAAGTTGGTTATACCTATGTCGAACTGCATATCGGAATCACTCGTGGGATTCGTCAGGTTGTTAGTTAATTTTATCTTTGCTGTTTCGCCTCGCTTGAAACGAATGGTGGGCCCGAAAATGAATGGTTTGCCGGAGCTTCCAGGCGATGTGTCAAGGTAAACTGGCGCATTAAAGCGATACAAAAGACTTCCATTCCCCAAATACGAGATAATGGTTGCTGGGGTCAAGGTAATGTCGATATCATTGACATCCTGAGCTGGATTCAAGATATTGTAGCCATCCAGCTTGTCAATTCTAACGCCGGGAGGTGCCAACTCCACAACTGGATATCGTCCATAAGCAGAGTGGGCATGTAAACACACCAAAAGCATCACAATACGCTGCACTGGCAGTTTTATAGCCTGCAGGAATTCGTAATTAAATGAAGTTGTTGACCATTGATGGAGCGGGTACGCCTTGAGCAACCGGGATGCCGCAGTGGGGTAGAAGAATTTAAATGCGGGATGGGGAAAAAGAAAGCCACCCACAGACCCACAAAATAAATGAACTCAGAATCAAAACTAAATGTAAAGAGAAAAAGCAGCTGGTGGGCTAAATACAACGCACCTTCATGTTTGATGGACAAATTGGTAGCTACCAAATCATAGACTGGAAAACCCCAGTCAACTATCTGTCTCAGTGAAAAGAGTCTTTAAGGCGATTGAAAATATTATAAAGTGCCCATTGTCAATAATCGGCAGGGTTTCAGGTATCCGATCTACCTAAAGTAAGAGCCCCCAGAAGGTCAAGACCCCTCCGACATCTCTAGGAGCTCTTTCGGCAGGTAGTCGCGATCACCATCCACGCTTATCAATCAATTTTCTATCATATGTTTTTCTACTTGAGTTTTAGTCACACATACAGAGCTAAGTAGTCTAGGAGGGTGGCTCCCTGCTAGACTCTTCGGGAAAGGAACGGTCTGAGGGGGGGGTTTTATAGTACGCCCAGCTCCTCTCATTACTAAGTTTCATGTTCTTCTGCAAAAATATTTCTTCCTTCTCCACAGTCATGGCAAATCAAGCTCGTCTACCTGCCATTGGTCTACCTGGTCACGGTCGTAATGTGGATTGGAATAAACATAAAGGTCGCCTGATGCGTTTCTATTTGCAAGTACTAGCCTTCGTCAAGTCGGAGAAGAACATTATGTCCCCGACGGGCCCGCATGCTCACGTTTTCGTGCAACATAAACATATCCTCCGACTTCTCCGTCTGATAAAGACTTATAGCACACAATTAACTCGTAATGAAAATTTCGAGGGTGTTAAGTTAAACTTACCCTCCTTAGACGATAAAGGAGTTATCTATGTTATCTTCTTCCAGAGGAAAGGTGAAACCCGACTATATGTAGGGCAGACGAAGAATTCAGCTTTTTGTCGGTATCAAGGGCATTGTAATGATGCCAACAATACGAATCTACATCCTAGATCCCTACATAATTTCATCAGGCAAAATGGTTCCATTCAAGACTGTTACATCCTCCCAATTATGAGAATCCCCTGTGATTCTGACGTGGAAAACGGTTTCTTTCCTCCAATCTTCAGAGGATATGCTGCTGATGAGCTTGAGACAAGATGGATTCGTAGGCTTAATACTCATTACAGGCTAGGACACGGTTTTAATTTGAAGATGCCAAACAAGGTCCCTGCGGGCGTACACTATTGCTTCATGCAACTGCCGTTTTGGGATCCTGCCGCATACGTCACCTCGATGGCTAGGAATCCATATATTCCTTATCAGCGCCTAGGCAACAATCTCCATTTAGTTTCTTTGCAAACTGAATTTCAATTGGAGCCCAACGAATATCGAACTACTCATCTTAGTCGAAACTACGTTCGACGTATTCGTTTTTTGTTAGGTTTTTTGCAGCAACATGGTGCTGTTGGTGTCGTTAATCATCTGATGCAAACCACATACGGTATGCAAATGCGACTAAAACACATACTACGCATGTTTTTTCTATTAACAAGGACTCCTTTGAACGTGGATACTACTCCTCCTAACCCACACTTCTCGGAGCAGAAGCAGGCGTTGTTGGCGGAATTGTTGTTGAATGTCGTTAATAATATTAGCACAAGTCCACCTACTAGAGAAAAGAAAACGTGTCTTATGGTATATTACTATGATTCTCAGGCCTATGATATAATAAATCTTCCAGGTATCTTTGAAGATGCGAATGTGGTTGCTGCTCTACCTGCAGCATTGAGAAGAAAAATTAATCCGCGTGTTGTCGCCAAACATAAACTACCACTTCGCTGCCAGCTTTTGAATCATAATACTTTCTACAATAATGCCACCTATGAAGATCTATTGCAAGATTATGAAGTGTCAGCAACGGCTGGATGTGACTGCAAAACACGTTTTCTTGTTTTCTGCCCGCCGGGACATGATCATGTGGTTACTGCTGATCCTAAGCTTATTGAAGCTGTTGTGGGTCCAGATTTTGGGAAAGCGTTTTCTTTATCTATGTCTCATCGGCCAGCCAGGCATAGGGTTCTTACGGCTTCTTTAAAGGCTTCCCACCTTGCGGATATCGAGATTGCTTTGAATAAATACTATGAAAAATTATCAGCAAGTTTCTCGCAACCAATCGTTATTTTTCAGCCCCAAAAACATAGTATTCTGAATTTAGCTAAAGAACGATTAGATGCTGTAGCAGACGGTACCCTACTCGTACCCAGTACTGCTCCGTACATTCCACGAAACCTGAAAGCTGATTGTGTTACTTTGCAAAATCGTTTTGTCGTCACGGAGGTCGATAAATTGCCCAACACAGCAGGTTTTGTTTGCAAGCACTATGTGGCCCAGAAGATAATTGATGATTTAGGTGCTACCAATGCCTTTAGTGGGAGGCCTGTCTTCCAATTCAAGCCAGATATCTCTGCAGAGCAAGCTGTCAACGAAATACTTGAAGCGACGAGCTCTTTGAATATTAAAATTCCGCCACGGCCAGCTCCACCTGAGTTTGCAGAAGGTCTTTCTCAACCAGTACCGGTTACTGGTCCTGCACCTTTCTACAGACTTCCAAAGTATGCTCTGACTATCAAGCTACATAAGGATCCTATTGGTTTTAGATATCTAACTCTTGCCTACCACACAGCAGGAACACCAATGGCGGTGAAGCTGAACGTCGTGCTCAATGCACTGGGTGAGAAAATTGGTGACCTTTGGAAAAGAGAATTAGATAGAATCAGGCCCAATGAAAAGAAAAATATGGCATCCCTACAACATCTTATCATTACTTCCAGTTCTGATATTCCTGATTTCCTTTTTCAACATGACAAGCGTTGTCGGTCCCGGAGCTTCCATGCCGCCCCAGTTCATATGGAAACGTTTGATATCACTAGACTTTATACCAATCTGGACCAAGAAGATCTTATTGCTAAACTTACAGAGCTGATCCACGAACTATGGCCAGTTGGTGAATGCCTTAAAGTTTCGGGACTAGTTTTTGAATGGGTGCCAGTTGCGATGGCGATTGCAGCTAGCACACGAAGAAGTTCCGCTCCAATTTTTACCAAAGCAGATGCTATTAAACTACTCCAATGTAGTGTTAGGCTGTCTTATATTCAAGTAGCGACACGTGTTCACCAGCAAGGAGATGGTCTCCCTATGGGTCACAACGCTGCTGTCAATCTTGCAAATCTCTACCTTTTTTGCTACGAATTAAAGTTCCTACGACAGCTTGCTACTTGTTTAGATCGCTCTCAAGCAACCCCAACGTCCTTTACTACACTGGCTTGCGAAAAGAGAGCTTTTGCTTTGGTTTTATTGGTTGCTTTGTCGAAATCAAAACGTTACATTGATGATATTCTCAGAATAGCGGGTACTGTGTTAGCCTCTCTGGGTACTACCGAGGATCAACATAGTATTTATGGTTTCCATGGACTTTATCCACCTACGCTACAGCTTGAAAAAACAGATGATGGTTTTTCTGTCGATTTTCTTGATGTGACTATCCTCCACAGCAGCCCAACAGTCTACAATACAGCCACCGGCGCTGTTCAGCCCGCTGGCTACCTTGTCACCCACCTTTTTGATAAAAGAAGAGGCCCAAGATACGCTAATATAGATTTTGCAAAATTTCCTGAAGTTTTTAGTGATTTAGCAGCAGGTTCCAAGTATGGTATCTTGACGAGCCAGTTTAGAAGATATAATAGAATCATTACCGATTTTGGAAATTTTGTCGCTGAAATGGCTTTCCTCCTCTTCTTCATGGTCAAGGTTAAGAATTATAATCAGAAAAAGCTTCTCCGCTTGCTCAAGAACTGCTGTTTCTCTGATGCAACTAATAGTTATGGCCAGCCATCGCAAGAAAATTTACGTAGGACTATTGAATCTACGTTCTTTTGCTTACTACGCCTTTTTTCTGCTTCACAGCGAGCTGCTAAGGATCAAAATTGGGGACGCTTATGAGGCGTTTTATCACGTCTATAGGACTGATACTACCGTATGAAAATACAGTGGCTACTGTTATTATGGAGATGATGTCTAATTGCTGAATTTTTAAGGTTGATGGTGATGATACAGTGCCTCAGGCTTGTCGCCCGAGGTGGGCCTTGGCGCGTGGGACTCTGGAAGCTCGTCTACCGTCTACCTTGCTTCCGAGCCGTGCCTATCATCTCTTAGTTTCTTTTAAAGAAACAATGCCAGCAATCTTTCCCCTCTGCAGCCTTGCGAAAAATCAATTAATTATTGTCGCTCTTCCGCTCCGCCGACATACAACAAATTTGTCATAAAATAATTAATTATCACGCTGGCTAGGGACTCTTGGGAGGGCAATATCACTTGTTATTGCTCTTAGATGCAATTACTGACATCATTCTTCTGGTTTTCACCGTGCTCTATACAGGTAATTTTTGCAAAGACATTCTTATTTTTGAGGGGAGAGGGGTATACTATAGATTGGGAATAGCCAGCGTTGATCAGCAACGATTTCTAGGGTAAGTTTTTATTTATTTTTTCTTGATATGCTGTTTTTTTCTCGCTCTCAGTTTTTACTTGCACTTGTGTATTTTCCCCTCTAAAGTAAAAGTTTAAAAAGGTATACGGTGCTTCTCCTGATATTTGTCCTTGGAAAAAGTCCTTAGTTATTCTTTTTCTGTTTATCTTTCTTAGATATTTGTCTGTATTGGATGTCAATGTTGTGGCACCAGGGTCCATTTTCTGTGCCAAAGGCTGTAAGAGAAAGATAGAGAGAGAGAGATTTAAGGATTTTGGCCCGGCATTTTTTCCCGGAACTTTTTCGTCCCGTTTTCCCGGCATTTTCCCCTGCATTTCTCCAAATGCACACAACTTGGCATTTTCTTTCCGCAAGAGATGGTCTTTCTGGGCAATTAAGCCTGTTCATAGTTGAAAAGATGGGAGAAATTTTCGATTACATGTGCAAAAGAAAGAACCTCGCTCTCTTCACCGCCCGCCGTCTCTTTAACCTTGCCGCTGTCGTCCTGGTGGGTTTTGAGCCGCTCCTTAGGTGCCAAAATGTAACGAATAACCTTGTGAGTCAAATGCTATTACTTCTTACTAGTTACTATCAGGTGCTCGTTAGTATCTATTAACAATAGTTAAATAGAATCTTTTCATTTCAAGTCCCCATGCAATGCGCTAGAGGGTGCTCAGATATTAATCCAATCTGACAACAAGTTATGAAATCCATGCTGTGACCGTCAGCTACCTTTTAGCTGTCACAACCGTAGTATCATCATACATGGCCAGATCTGCCGACATGGTGTGGTTGTGAGGCCCCTATTTGACTGGGCTAATACTACTACTATACAAATGGCTTTGAGACTAGCTAGGCAATTTCGCTATTCAATTTACATGGAAATGATACGGGGAGGACAGTAGAAACTATCTCACTACATACTAGATAGCACGAACTAAAATTCTTAAAAAGTCAAATTACAAAAGTCGCGTCGTCGGGAATGCATTTTTGACTTCACTAGTATGCTGTTCTAAGGTGAGAAATAAATGGTACAGGGGAAATATAGAGCAACCTGAATAATAGTCATTAATATCATGTGTAATTGTCATATTATTGGTAGGTCAACTATTTTAGCTATACAATTATCTTTTTTTTCCTTAAAAGAAAGACGGGGTAGCTGCTGGTGCAAGTGCAGCAGTGACGCTAGAATTTTCAACAGGCAACAGCCCTAAAGGAGACGGCAATGGATGGTGCTGCTGCTGTTGCTGAGGGTACGTTTGCCCACGTACGCTCCCCACTGGTGTAAGCACATTTCTAGCCAGTGGTGTTCCTAACCTGCTCATGGGCGTCGCCTGTGGGGTAAAACTAAGCATTTTCGGGCCAGTACTATGAGCAGATCCTGGAGGATTTTGTGGTGGTACTGCAGTGGCGTATGTCCGTTGATTTCTCTGTCTCAGATGGGCCATGACGTCAGCAAGGGCGGTGACTTGTCGGCGGCGTTCTGGGCGGCGAGCAGCGCCAGGAGTACGGTCTGCCAAAGCCATGCGAGAAGGGGTAGAGTAATTAAAATGCCATTTAATTGCTTGATGAAGCGTTGTTTTGAGTTGTTTGCAGACTAAAAACATGGGCTTGATGTCATTGTGTTGAAGGTAACACACAATTTTCAGCAAAACATCTTCAGGCATTGAAAGGAGACCAACAGGCTTTCCTACATGCTGCTGATAAGGGGTCTTGTCTCTCTCACTGCGTCTCTTCTTCTGTAAGAACTTTTTCCTAACCTCGAACAGGGAAGGCAAGTTCTGGCCTGGAATGTGGGGCAGCTTACTATGCAGTTGCTGAAATGGCTGCATTGGCTTGAAAGCACTGGCCAGACGTCCCTGTGTAACTGCCACCGCGAGTCCAGGCTTTCTCGTTGGTTGCGAAGGTGCGAGAGGGGCTCGCAGACCAACCGTTTTCATCATATGGCGCGTGTGGAGAAGATCATGCAAGTATCCAGGAGGAACAGCTCGCCTCTGTTTCACAGACGAAGCATTTACGGCACTAGTCCGTGCTTCCTTGGGGTGTGGCAGAGTTGCCGGGTCCCCGTTCCCTTCATACTGTCGCTTCATGCGAACAGTTGAGAATTATAAAATTGATCGGTTATGCGTCTGACTGGCGCAAGGTGAGAATATAAGCCTTGCCGCACTCTCTAAATGGTTTCGATGATTTCTTGAATGATTGCGAAAGTTATTAATCGAAATAGTTAGCTTTAGAGGCCGTCTGGTTTGAGCAATTTGAAATTTCTGTGTGGAAAGAATTGAGCTCTCCAAGATGAAGCCTTCCGAAGTTCATCATGTAGCTCCTTCGTCTAATATTTAGCCTGTTCTGCCATCTCTATACTGTCCTTATTTTGCTATGAATTACAAGTATTGATTATCCCATTTCTACAAGTTCTGCATCATCAATAGCTTCATCTGCATCCTCCTCTTCCTCAGCAGCCTCCACCACCTCTTCTCCTCGTTCGTCCTCCACATCAATTCCAATCACCTCTGACGCCTCAGGCTCCTCTTCCTCTGCTTCCTCATCCTCTTCTTCTTCATCTTCGCCTCCAGCAACATCGCACATCTCCATTTCATTTTCCGTCGGTTTCCAAGCCCCAAACGTCCCTTGCAATAACGACCCAGGATTCAGACAAGCACACGTGTCAAAAGTGTACCTGGCAGCAGGCTCAGCGTCAGCCAGTACAAGGCCATGTGGTAAGGGATATACCCACAGGGAATGATCCCATTCCCATGCTACAGGCTGATACTCTAATGGTACAGGGCATAAGTGTGATTCTTGAAGCACAGTAGCGCATACATGATCAAACATAGGGGAACTGCCATCACCACCATCGTCGTGATCTTCGTCCTCGTCAGGAGAAGGGGCCTGCGGAGGAGGTAATATAGACAATCCACGCATTTTGCGCTGTAAATTATTACGAAATAAAACCAGCTCTGCAGGACCATGGCGTATTCTGCAAGGATTGCTGCAGAGCTCTGCACTCGGAATGGCATCAAGCAGAGGAGCGGCTACTGCTTTTGGTAACGGCGGACGGGGTAAAATATCGCCTGGACCGACATCTCCAGGCCCAGGGACAAGTAAGAACTTACTATGTTGCAATAGCGAAGTATATTGTCTGATAATACGCCCTAAAGTAGCGAAATTGTCTCGAATTCTGCCAAAATTTACCGAAGCTGCATTGGCATCATACGATTGAAAATTTCCCATCAAAACAAAGGCAGATGGAGGTGGCTCCATAGCTGAAAAGCCTCTAAATACAGTGTGCAAGTTGTCCAAGACTTCCGGGCGATCTAAATGGACGTCAGAAAGGATAACAACACGATCTTCTGAATAGTTTGCCTCCCAACGGCCTTTTTCCTCGGGAGTTTGTTGAGCCTTTGAAGGGTTCCTTCCACCGAAAAAGTCAAGCCCTTGAAGCGCAGCAAGCGACTCAACACGTGGTTCTGCAGGGGGTAACCCAACAGCAAGAGCACGGAATGCTCCGCCAGGGGTAAGCTCCCCTTCAGCCACTACAATACAATTTTCAGTGAATATTCCATCGGCTGTTTCTGCTTGTGTTAAATCTAAAGGAAGCCTTGCAGAGAGATCTTCGATGAAATATCGACCTTCATCTTGTCTGGTCAAAAATCCAGTAACGTAGCGGCGTTCTCCGACTACTCCGAGTAGGGCTTTGAGCTCAGTGAGCTCAGCAACGTCTCGAGTTGGCCGGTTGGCTCCGAGTTGACCCCATTGAACAGGGCGGAAGAGGGAATGGCGACGTAATCGTTGCTGGATAAGGAGAAAACGATCTACGTAAAGCTGTGTCTTGCTCTGCAGAAATTGGGAAGTAGTATATATACGAAAGTGATTTAAAATGATCTTGGTGACGGCAAGGTTGAAAGAATTGTCTCATCTAATTTGACAACCGCTAATTGAGATAGAAAATAATCGCATGCTTCTTAACAGTATTCCGGAAAGTAACTTACCAATGCGTCTGCAAATATTTTCCTTGGCTGTGTGGAGTGGTGAAAGAGCTTGCGAATGGGATCATAGAGGCAGAGGGGAGCTTTAAAGGCACTAATTACTTCCATTGCGTCTCTAGCTCCTCCACGGCCTTCAAACTGACTCAGTACATTTTCTAAGAGGAAGGTAGTTACTTTACGCTCATCAGAGTCTGCAGCAAAAGGTTGGTTGAGAGTTGTTGATCGCTTGGAGTAATTTAAAATATTTGCGAAATTTAATCAACTCCAAAGCACTCACTCGTTTCTATCTCGTCTAGAAGCTCGTGTAAAAATTGCTCCGGGTCATCGACCTCTTCTACAACACCTACAAGCTTGGTTAAAGCTGCTGGTTCAATTTGAATTCCACTCGATTGAAACTGTTTTTGCAGCCATTGCTTTGTTACTCGGGGCTGTGCCATGTTTCAATTTATTAGTCAGGTACTTCAAAAAATTTATTTATGGTTTTAAAATCACTGAAGCTGGCCATTTTTTATTTCAAATTCTAAATTAGTACTCCTTTCTTCGTCACCGCTCAGTTTTGCTTGTCACTCTCATATAGATGAAAGGACTCTCACACAGAGCACAGGATTCTCACCGTTGGTGTCGACATTGGACTGAGCAGAAATTTGCCATCCAAGCTGATCATAGCAATCTGACGGAGGGGAACTCATTGGCTGGTCTGCTGCCCACGCCGCTGCTTTGCCATCTATTCTTCATCTCAGAACTAGCAAGCATTGAAATGATCGCGTATACATTAGAATCTACTATACGCGCAAAAGAAGAACGTATTCTATAGCAATGCTCTATACTTTCCAAGGCAATTATCGCACAATCAATTATAATCTCTACATGTCTGCTGTATGGCTAAACGCCAGGAGTTTAGCTTTCTAGCCTACTGCGCTACGTCTGGATTGTGTGGTGCTCTCTCGGCAACATGTGGCAAGGAAGCAGGCAATCTAGCTGCGTCTCCCTACATTGCTACAGCAATGTACTCGGCAATGTTGGCGGTAAGAGCCCCTCCTATTATTATTTCTTTATTTTCCCCTCGCTATTGTATATATTTTAAATCTCATGCTACCAAAAGTTTCTTTGTCTGCAATAGCTCAATTTTCTAGGTCTTACCCTCTTCAGCTTAGCTCTTCGCCGCACAGCATCTCTTCAAGCCACCGCTGCCTCAGTTTCCGCCAACATCCTTGCCAGCGGCATGCTAGGCTGGGCAATTTACTCAGAAACTCTTTCCACACGATGGTGGCTAGGTCTAATGTGCTTAACAATTGGAACAGCTTTAGTACAACCTCGATCAGATGCGAAAATAACAGAACAAAAAAACGAAAAAGAATATCGACGGGGACGGCATCAGCATCGGAAGACTCGGCAAAGATAAACAACAGCAGCAGCAGCAACAACAATACTTCGTATGGCTATCTATCTTCTGAAGAGGAAGTTATGAGAGAGTACAAGCTCCCGTACAAATACATAGCAGAGATATCGTACGATGGAACCAGGTACAATGGTTTCCAACTACAAAAGGCCTCTTCCCCTTCCTCCTTGCTGACGACAACCTCGAAATCGAAATACAGAGCAGCCACACATCCTCCACCGACAATACAAGGGAAACTCGAAACCGCCCTCACTCGATTTCTAGGCATACATAGAGATGACTTACTACTCCAAGGGGCCGGTCGTACTGATGCAGGGGTCCATGCACGTGGGCAAGTGGTCCATTTCTTTTCTAAACGCCGATTGGAAGATACCAACCGAGCAGTACTAGCTTTGAATTCTCTATTGCCAGAAGATATACACGTGCTACGCGTGCTGCGTGTGCCATTAGACTACAATGTCCGATTCTCTATGGGTAAAGTATACACCTATGACCTTCATTTAGATCCGCTGGGCAGCGACCCTTTTACTCAGAGGTATCGTCTTTGTCCCCGGGCGCTTTTGAATTCAAATTTTGTTAATTTTAATGTCGAGGCACTTTCTTCAGCGGCGGCAGTGTTTGTGGGTACATATGACTTTACAGGGTTTTCAAGTAAACCCAGAGATAAAAGTCAAAGGTCGGCTGTGAGGACTATTAGACGATGCGAAATAATATCGGCACCATCACAGCAATTTTCAACTTCTTGTAGCGACCCTTTACTTCGAATAGAGATTGAAGGAGATGGATTTCTGTATAAACAAGTACGGCATATGGTAGGTGCCATCCTTGCAGCTGCTTCAGGCAGGATAACTTCTGAAGATATTTCAAAAGCGTTGGCTGATCCTGTACATAGAGGTGGGGTGGAGGGTGGAGCGTTGGCCCGATCAGGGGCGTATATTTTAGCTGAGCCACATGGACTCTGTTTGGAAAAAGTGTTCTTACCTAATCCCCCTAGTAATCCTGAAGAACTGATGTATGGAGAGCAAGGACCGGTATTGAAAAGAAGAAATGAGTTGCTCGAGTTGTTTGATAAATAACCGTTTTTCTTTTTCGTCTTCTTGTACAAGTTGCCTTTCTGTAATTAACAATACAATCAAGCTATCTTCGCGACGAAAGAGCCCGCTCAAAGTGTTCAAAATGTCCACTAGTAATATAATTCAAAAGCGGTAAAAAAATTGGTCCCTTCAAATCAGTTAAATCCTCTTGCCAAATCCAACCCTCGCATTTTTCTGGCTCCATATTACGGGGATGTGTATCTCTAGGCACATGTGCTTGCATAAAGATAGTCACGTAATGGGCTCCGTGGGGGAAGACGGTGTTAACTGCGTAACAAAATTTAAATTTTACAGGCGGTATATCCAAACCTGTTTCTTCTAAAATCTCTCTTGAAGCAGTTTGCTCAAAGCTTTCGCCGTATTCAAGATGGCCGCCTGGAAGAGCCCATTCTCCACAACCTAGCTTACTTTTTCTGCAGAAGCGAAGCATTCGACGGAAAGTGACTCAGGATGGTTTGGGTGGCAAGCGGTGGGTTTGCAAAAATTGAAAGGATGTAAGATTCAAATGCAATCTATGGAATTAAATTACTCGCCTGCGTCCCACTAAAATTGATGCATTATCTGCCCGGATCAAGAACACCCCTACTCCCACTCTGGCTTCCATCGTGATCTGAAATCTGATCGTAAGCTTAAGATTGTAATTCAATTTGAAATGACTACGCAACTAGCCTCTTGCTGTCATTTATGCATACATGAATAGTGGTGGTAAATTGTTTTGTAAAGAATCTGATTTGCATTAAAATTACCATAAAATCTCATGCCCCCCCTCCTTTCACTTCATTTTCAACTCCATAAATTTACCGGCAAGACGCACAACTTATTAACATGCCAGCAGCGCCTTGGCCAGTGTTGTATAAGCCAAAAACTTTCAGACTACCATTACGACGAATTGTCTACTTTTACACTAATGCGCTACATGGAGATAAACCAGATTTATTTTTCTGTTCTGAACCACCGCAACCGCTACAAAAATTTCGAATAATACAAAAAAAAACATTCTTCTTCTTCTAAATTCCACGCCAGTCTCTTAACGCGATTGGAGCTTGCAACAGATGATCAGGAATACCCCAAGCATCACACAGCGCCACAGCGCTCTTCGCACCATCCTTTCCTACAATACCAGCGCAAATAGAATTAATCTGTAAGCGAAGGGGACCCACAGCGGCAGCAGGCAACGCCCCACCTGCCAAGTAGCAGCTCAGCCCCTTTTCGACACGAGACAAACCATAGAGCAATGCCAACATGCTGAGGGTATCACGCCATGCATAAGGCGCATTTTTAATCTCTTCTACAAAGGTTTCATATGAAGAAGAGTCCACAGCAGCCCAACCTAGGGCAACCAAGTGGTCCATTGACGCCTCCAACGCCGCCGCCCCAGCAGCCTTGGCGTTATTACCACTTCCGCCACTAGCCGCTGCAGCAGCAGCGACGGTTCCTGCTACTTCTGCAGTGATACTCTGTACCCGCCACTTTAATAATAATCCTACACAACCACGCCCAAGGTCCAGAGGGTTTATTCTGGGCGCAACGGGGGCTAAAACATTTCGGGAAGACAATGCCGCTTCCACCAATGGCTTCGCAACTTGCTGCATCATGACGGTATTATCCCCTTCGAAGGTAACATCCACATTCATATCGTTCAACATAGGGCCGATTCTGTTTGCAGACATGACGCCCAGGCCCCCACAGCACTCTCGGCAATCTTGAAGAATGGCGGTACGGTGCCATGTCGCTGCTGCTTTCAAGCCAGACGACAAAACATGGACTTGCTTCGCAGCTTCCGCTGCAGAGAGACCTGTAGAACCAGAGGAACCATTGCTGAAATTGTTACCAGAGCCAACGAGTGCCAAGTTTTTACATCTAATCATAGATAAATGCAAAGCATATGTCGTTGCCAATGCCGGTATTAACCGCCGCTGGTGGGTGACATATTGCATGATCGCTGTATCTCCAAATTGAGGGCGATTTGCTCCATAACGAACGGCAATAGCTACTCCAATTTTAGAGGCATCTATTGCGCCCTGAGCGATCAACATACGACCAGTTGTCAAACCTGGGATAAGAAAGAGAAGCACAAGAGAATAATTTAGTAACGCGGTACAAAATGTGTCACAAGGCGTATTTGATTCATTAGATTCGTATTTTTATTCTTTTCGATTCTGACCTCCAATCATGGTGCCAAAACGCTGGGTGGGACTGGGGATCGGCGAAGAGTACTTTCCATTGGGGTCAACTTGTGCATATCGATTTAACAAATTGGCTCTAGGAATTCTGACGTTGTTAAACCAAATTTGGCCATTATCGACACCATTCAGACCCATTTTAGGCCCGTTATCTGCACAACGTACTCCTGGCATCAAATTTCCGCTGTCGTCACGCAAGCGGACGACAAAGACATGAGGACCCTCCCATTTGCCGTTTATAGTCAGTTGAGCGAAACAGGTGGTGATTTTTGCAGTGTTTGCAGCTCCTCCAATCCAGAATTTACTTGCAGAGTTGGTAGGGGTGTTGATGACAAATTCTTGGGTGGTTGAATCGTAAACAGCGGTGGTTTCAATACCCATGACGTTGGAGCCATGGCCAAGCTCCGTCATTGCAAAGCAACCAGGAAGTTCTAAAGTATCCATCTTGGGCAAGAATTCACGATGGTGATATTCTGTACCTAGTTTAGCAATCGTTCCACCACACAGGGTGAAATGAACGCCAGATTTGATGGCTAAAGAATAGTCACAAAAGGATAGAGACTCGAGCGCCGCTTGGAATTTCAGAGGATCCTTGATGTAGTCGGAGACAGAGAAGAAACGCTGAGCAACAAATTTGCCGACACGTTGAGAGGTAAGCTCGCGGAATCCACTGAGGCTAAGGGCATAATTTGGACTGTAGAGAGGGTCGCGTAAAAAGGCAAAGATTGCTTCTCGCATTTCCCTGTTGTCACGGACCAGCCAGCGGTAGAGCTCCTGAGTATCCAAACCCTGCGCCGAAGTTTCGCTTAACATGTTGTTGTCGTGATCATTGCTTCTGGAGGGGGCGAAATGGCCGTTGAGGACAGAGACTCTGTGGGAAGCCATCAATCAGGATCTTATTTTGGTTTAAATAGGATAATAGCAATGCGCTTTCAGCGCTCTGTCCACCTTGTAGAAATTTCAGTGAAAGATTATATTTGCAGTTCTTGACTCTACGGCTTGGCTTTGACCTGGGAGACGTGACGATTTTCGGTGGCAACCGAGGCGCTCAGCGAAATCAGCCTGTTTCCGAAACTGATATTTCAAAAGTTCAATTAAGCCCTAGACACATTGCTATATCTGTACACGTCATTTAAAATGTACCAAATAATATCAAACGACGGCGACGCTCGTGCCGGCACCTTGGTGCTCACTGATGGCCGAGAAATCAGCACCCCTGCAATGCTTCTATACACTCGCAGAGGAGGATCTCTTCACCTCACGCCTGATTTGCTAGAAACATTACGTCCAGATGCACAAGCTTTGCAGCTCAATGTATTTAGTTTGTAAGTCTTTATGCACGCATTCATACATCTCATCAGTTTCAGCCGCCACTGCTCAAGGATTCATTTTGCTCTATTTTCCTTGCAGCGTTGGCAGCACATCTACTTTAGAAAATTTTCCAGGCACATCCCGAGACTACTTTGCCATTGACCCTAGCTTTGCAGTTGTAGCTACATCTAGGGACCCGTGTATTTATGAATTTCAAGGCACCACCCGACAATCTACCGACAATGCCATTTCAGTAGCTTCTCACACAGGGTCCATTTTCGTCACTCCAGAGCAATACATCACCACCGCTACAATACTAGACCCAGATGTTCTCATAGCGATGAGCGATGAAGTGCCTAGCGATGCGAAAAGAACCAGAGCATCGTCTGCTGTAGACAGAACGTTGGCATGGCTTCCTCGATGCCTCGATGCCCTGAAAAAATCCGGCGGCACAGGCGGTGCTTCTAGTGGTTCCCCTGCTATATTTGCATGTATACAAGGCGGCCAGTATCTAGATTACCGAGATAAGTGCGCCCAAGCCATAGTAGAAGGGGGAGCGTTCTTACCAAGCTTGACCGGGATCTGTGTCGGTGGCCTAGGAACAGGTGAAAGCCCTGAACAACGCGCAGAAATCATCCAAGTAGCATTTAAAAACGTCCCACCAGAAAAGGTACGCATGGTATCAAGCGTAGGAACACCAGAAGAGGTGCTAATGGCTGTCAGCCAGGGTATTGACTTATTTGATATCTCCTTTGTGCTAGATGCCACTGCCGGTGGATATGCCCTTACTTTCCCTATTGAAGAAGACAGCAATAATACCGAGAATGGTATTCTCTATAATGAGTATGAACGTGCTGCAAATAGCGGTTCTGACGATACAAAAATTAATTTATGGGCGGTTGCTTATAAAAAAGATTCCCGACCTCTGGTCCCTGGATGCTCTTGTCTAGCATGTATATCTCATACGAGAGGGTATATTCATCATTTATTAGAATCACACGAAATGACAGCCCAAGTACTGCTTGAAGCCCATAATACAACGCACTATTTGAAATTTTTCAAAGCGGTACAAAGAGCGGTGATGGAAGGCAAGTTGAAAGAGTTAATTGAGAGATTTATGAAGCGAAAACAGCAATGGATAATGGCTATTGATGCTTAAGATTTAAAATTTTTAACTTAAATTAGCTCTACAGTGTTGCATTGCTGCTGCGTACAATAAAAGAAGTCCATTGGATTTCAACAAACAAGCAAATGAATAAGCCAGTTTAAATTTTTTCATTTTTAATTTCATTATTCTTATCAGTGTTATTCCCCCATAATTGAATAACTACTATAAATGCTATCAAGTCATACAATCCATGCGTAAAGGCAGCAGCAGGGAGGCCACAATTTAAATATTCAATGCCGAAAACAATCCCAGCAGCAAAGGCAAAAATAAAGTAGGACGCTGTGATCGCATGTGCTAGCCCAAAGGCAAAAGAAGAGGCAAGCACACCTAGAACAACAGAGAAGTCAGCAAGATAGGTCGTTCCAACCTGTTCCATCACCCAGTTTTGTAAGACTCCTCGAAATAGAGCTTCCTCACCAATACCTGCACCCGCCGCCATCAGAGCTAGGCCAAACAGAGGTATTAACTTCAGCTGAGGGATCAAGGTGCGTTGGTAGAGGGTCTTAAGTTCTTTAAATGAAGGTAACACTTCAGATAACAGCGTGGAGATTACAAATAAACCCGCCATAACCCCCATATAAGGTAAAGTGGATTCAAGTTTGATTGGAGTGTGCAAAAATTGATCAAGAAGACCATATTTTCTGCCGAGAAAGACCGAGCCTGCTGTCATAACACCGTAGAATCCTATGCTCGTTGATAACCACACCACTGCTGGCTGTGTGTTCGCTTGAAGTTGTTGATCTCTTCCATCTTTGTCTTGGTAATTTTTGTCTTGTTCATCTTTGCTAGGTGGTGGAAATGCATAGCAACGGTTATATCTCCCGCTTGAAAGGCGTGGCGAGCGTTTATTATTGGGAAAAAGCTGCCTTATTTGGCAATGCAGATGGTCGCGGAGCTGTGCATTTGTATGCACTTGTCTTAGGTGCAGGGTGGCTCTATAACCGTGCAGAAGCACTTTGTATTTGGGTTCAATGACATGTGATCTGAAAATGTTGATCACCCCTGAAGATTTGCTCATTGAGTAAGCTTGCATCTCGGGCGTGGCCTTAGATTCTTTAGAATTTAACACACTAATGCTGTTGAAAGTGAAAACTGATGGAGATAGCGCGGTAGAGGGCCTCGAGTTAAAATGGGCGCCAGCTTCGCTGCGACGAAACCGGGCAAAACCCCAATCTAAAGGGACAAGATGCGCCACAGCTGCAGCAAACAGATGTATAAATATCACAAGATCAAGAAGCTAAAGCTAAGCGGTGTTCGTTCCACGAAAGGCAAGACAGTGCTGACACCTGCATTACTCAAGAAAAATCAAAAATAACCCATAGTATCGGCGCCTCCAGATTCAACGGAACATGGCGAACAACCATGAATACCGAGGTCTATGCGACCTGTGCGGGCAAGAAGCAGAAAGCGAGGTCGCGGAAGTCGTAGGACTAACTTGCTCGTTTAAAGATTGCGCCGAGGAGAACTTATATCACCAAGCATGTGTGGAAAAGTATTTGAAGAGTATAAAGTGTGAAAAGTAAGTTACATGGCTATAGCGCAAAATGTCAGCTAAATTGCCTCAGATATCGCCTCTAACGTTGGATTACCTTCTGCAGAAATCGCAAGAGTGGCTTTAACTGTCCTAGAGGGTGCGGGAAGGCAACAAAGTACCCTGAAAAATGCAAGGGCAAGGTAAGACGACATTAATTACAGTAGCGGAATGTCTTTAATGCCTTCTTGTGGCATTTATTCTTGGGTGAGTGTCCTCGACATTGATCACCGCCAGTGATCTCACACAGCCCTTTTTCACTTTTTCTTTTTGCAGATCACAAAGTCGCATCCAGTGACAATCCGCAGTGAAGGAAATAAAAAGAGACGTCAGGTATGTTGTCTTGATGCAGCTTCTATACGTAGATATTAGCTTAGAAAAAGTATTTGTCAATTAATTCTCAAAACTCACTTTCCGGCTTTTTTCTTCCTTTTCTTCTTTCTTTCTTTCTTTCAGGCCGAGTTAGAAAGCCTCCAAAAGATGAAAGACTCATCTCCCCCAGCAGCTTCTTCTAGTAAATCAGATAAAAAATCAGCAGCAGGCGCATCGTCATCTTCCCCTTCCCATGCAGCTGCAGCTGCAACGGTGGCGGGGGGCAGCAAAAGAGGAAAACCCGTGCCCACGAAGCCAGTTATTATTAGAGCCCTCAACGTAGCAAATGCCCGGCTAACCAACCTCCCGCCTCCTAAAACAGCCGCTGAGCTGCAACGGGAAGCTCTCCAAGCAGCACGCGATAAACTACGCGCGGAAATAGCAGCTACCAATAAACAACTACTCAGCAGTGGTACTTCCTTCTCGTCATTTTCAACAGTCACTGCAGCAGCAAATCGAAGCACAAAGCCAGGAGGAGGTGCTTCTTCTTCTCCTGCTATCAAGCAAGTAATGACTTTAGATGAATATATGGCTGCACGTAGCGCATCTAGTGCCTCCGCTGGTGGGGTTGGCCGTGCTCTTGCAACCCAAAAGTTGAATGACACCACTCGGTCCTCTAGTGCAGCCAGCTCCGCCCCATCTGCCGCCGCCGCCGCCGCTTCGGGTGGTGGTAGTTCTTCCCGTCCATCAACATTCAATAATGCATGGTCTAGAATGACATCATTAGGTGACCAAACTGCTGCTACTTTTCCATCTACTCAGTCTGTAGAGTCATTCCCGGAGACGCCAGGACGTGAGATGCTTTCTTCTTCGTATGCTCTATCGGAAGAGTATGCTCCTGCTCCTGCTGCCTATACTGGTCCTATGCCTACTGCAGTAAGAGCTCCTGTGGCAGTGAGAGTCTCTGTGACATCTGTTACGTCTGTTACGGCTCCTTCAACAGGGCCAGGAACAGCTGGGACGACGCCCAGAGCAGGAGTGACACCTACTTCTGGCGCAACGCCTACAGCAGCAGCAACAGCAGCGGCCGGGCTTTCTTCCTCCTTCAAGGAGATCATTCCGGGCATGATAGACCATTCCAAACTCACCAAAGCACAGCGTAAAAACTTAAAACGAGCAGAAAGAAAGGCTGCAGCTCGATTGGAGGAGACCTGTTCTCTCGTCAGTTGTGCTACAACGGGCGCAACGGCAGAGGCAGATGATCACCACCTGCATTCCCATCATCAGTTTGTAGTCCATGAAGAAGAAGACGATGAAGATGCATCACATCAACATGCTCTCAACATGGATACAAACAATTATCTCGGTGAGACCCCCCCGCTTCAACCCACATCCCCCGTTCACGGCAGCACCAGCAGCGGTGGTGACACTGCCCGCAGTAGTGGAGGAGGCATGAGTCAAGAGAGTCTAGAATGTCTTGTGCAGTATAAACTGAATAAAACTATTGCTTTGCTGGTTAATATGGGCTTCAATTACGAAGCTAGTGCACGGACGGCCATTGCATGTGGCGGTGATGTCCACAGCGCAATGCAAGACTTGCTAGTGGCTGAATCAGGGGCAGAGAGCGTCTATCCTCCCGGTGCAGAGACTCCGGTGGATATTTCTGAAGAGCTCACTACTGTACAGCTGTTAAATCAGAGGTATGGAGGTGTAAACTTGCCCGCTGCTTTGGACGCTATGATCGTTCAGTGCTTGGGTAATTTAGGGGAGGTAGTGACTCGTTTACAGATCCAGGCACAGAATTTAAAAGTGCAGCAACAGCAACAGCAGTTCGGGCATGGGCAACGTTACCGGCAAGGGCTCTTTTATAGCACGAGTGCCACGAATAAGCTTTCAGATACAACTCGTCTCGCACCGGCCAGCCATGGTACTGCTAGTAATGGTGATGGTCTTGGCAGCTTGTTTGGTGATACCTTTGGCCTTCCAGATGAACTTACTTGGGGTCAAAGTGCTTCTCAGCACCCTGCTGCTTGTTCCAGCGACGAGTGGAACTCCCTTCTTGGAGGTGGCGGCAGGGGTGAAAGCGGCAGTCTTTTTGGAACCAATGCGACTACTGCTGGGCAGTTAGGATCGGGTGCTGTTACTACAAACCAGCAGAATCTTCCTTCCCAACAGCATTCCCTCTTTGGTACAAGCCCTGGCCTTGGCCTTGGATTCTCTTCTTCATTGTCGCCTTCATATCAGCAACACCAATATCAGCAGTCTGCTCCTCAGCTTATGCCAGGCATCTCCCAACAGCAACACCACCAGCAACACCAGCAGCAGCAGCAGCAGCAGGGAGTAGGCTCGTCCAACTTCAGTAGCAACACTGTTCTTCATGGAGGCGGTACAATGTGGGGCAGCGCCAGTACAATCGGGGGTAGCTATGGTACTGCTTCCGGTGGCGTATATAATGGAGGTATTCGCGGTAGCAATGATACGGCTGCTGCAGGGGTGACTCGTCTTTCCTACGAAGCTAATAACAACGGTGAAAGCGACTATTTAGATCAACACGCTTCTACGACGACTCTTCACCCTGCTGCTACTGCTGCTAATATTTCTGGTGCTGGATATGGAATGATTAAGAACAGTGATGTTGGTCAAGGTATGGGTCAATTCCAACAAGCGTATTCCCACCACCACCAGCAACAGATGCAATATTCTGGTGCTGCTGGAAGGCTCTGGGAGCAGCAGCAGCAACAACACGTGAGGAGCTCGTTTGACGGTCCCCAAGCCTATTCTTATACTGGATACTATGCTAATAGTCCTCGTAACGACCCTGGCGCCGCAGTAGGCGGAGGTACTGGTTTCAACAGCTACACTGCTGCTGGCTATCCTGGGTCAATAATGCCGGCAATGGCCCAAGAACAACAACAGGCGAGTCAAGATCAGCGAGAATTACATTCTTTGATGGGTAGCCTCGGTCTGTATAGTAGCTAGTAGAGGTAGTTGAAGACCTTCTTATTCTAGGCATAGGTAAAGCATCGGCTTCGGCTTTTTAAACAAATTTAGACAACGTTCTATATCTCAAGAGAGAGATGCAGCATTCTGTTTTTTTTTTACCCTCGTGCAGTTTTCTATAGAGATGAAATTTTCATATCAGTACGAGTTTGCTCAAGGACTCTGCAATTTTTAACTAATATATATGGTAAATGAGATATGTATATATTCATCTGTTTCTTTTCCGCTCCTTGGCTAGCATGGAGGAATATAAAATAATCTGAAAGGGAGATGGGGCGGGGATAGCTTCTGTTTTAGCTTCATTTTACAGCTATGGTACTCTATGCCATACGACGGGACAGGTATTCGTAATTATGGTAGAAATTTAGTGGGGTTCTTGAAAAGCAAAAAGTAAGCAAGAAAGGAATATATTCAAAGTAAAAAAACACAAAATATTACGTTTTTGATGAGAGGGGAAAAAGGGGGGCAGAAATGGGCTTCATACGGGCAAGGAGACGAGATTTGTCATGGTCTCCCTCCTTTATGAATGTCCTTGAGACCTTTAGTCATCTGCAACAGAATGAATATAGCGGGAAGTGAGTAATGGGCTCAATTCTACTGGTGAAATAAAGCTAAGCTATTGTAATCAATATGTCAAAAAATAAACAATGCCATGCATGTACCTCCTCTCTAAATGCTTTGACAAATTCCGTCGATTTTTCTGTGACAGTCTGATGATGGACTGTTGTTTTCTTGGCCACGTCAGAGACCAGTGCGTTTGAACGGATAGCAAACTTCTGGAAAGTTTTGCTGTTGGCTAGAGTGTTGACAACAACCTGTGGGAACAGACAAAAGAGCGGGGAAACCGTAAGATTGAGAATGTGAAAGAGAGAAACTAAAAGTGATCTAGGGCAGGGAGTTAGGAAGTATCCTAGACTTCAGCTAGGTTACTATAGTTGAAGACATACCTCGTTCAAGACATAGTTCATTACACGCTGGAAAAACGCCTGCAAAATAAAGATTCAATTGAAAACGCAGGGATTCAGTTTTTGAACAACCGAGGGAAAAGGTTCGCTTCTCTAGCAACTGTTTGCATCTATTTAAACTCCATGTACACGACGTGGCTGAGCTTTAGACCCACCATGGTTGGTGATTTCAACTACAAATCTCTGTGACTATAATCCTATATTGAAGGTTCTATTCTTAGTTTTCCCACTCTTGCGCAGAATCATATACTAGCAATTATGCCTTGGCTTGCTATTTAACTGTCGCAAACGCTTCAGGGCTCCTGGTTTAAAGCCTTCCAGAAAGGCTGGAAAGGTCTCCAACTGATGTTGGTGTGTCTGCCACGCTCTCGCTGCTTTCCAAAATCCACTTCTATAAAATAGTTTTGCTGTTACATTAAAGGAGGGGTGTAAAATCACTATTTTGTTCATTCTAGTCAAGTCTCTAGCGTTAGAGGGAAAAAAGGGGGGGAATCAAATATAATCACGGCGCGCCGTCTATGAAAAGTTTCAAATTTGTTGGAGTTATATAGATCAAAAAATTGGCTGCTTATAAATTACAGCGAAAAGGTATATATCACGGCACAGATTTGTGCATTCCCTGCCAGGCATGCCAACGTCGAAATCCCACCGAGTGCACCCAAGCACAGCACGCCCAGCAGGAGCCCAAACCGTGCATGCTTTGGATGGATACTCATCGCCACCGCCACTTGAAGCAATGCTGCCATACACAGAGCACCGCATGCAGCAGCAGTGAGGGTTTCTGTCCATCCCATCGGATAAGTTAACCCTGCTATGATCGCAGCTGGCTTTGTAGGGGCATTGAAATAAGAGGACAACATCGTGCCGGCTGAAACGCCGCCAATAAGGAGACCCGTTACAGCGCCAGCCCCCATTGACCGGCCTGCTACAGCACGAATAGCTCCACCAGCAGCTGCACCGTGCACAGCAAGTGTTGCAGCCATAGCAGGTACCAACGTCAAAGCTCCAATTTCGACTTCAACGAGCTGTCGAGTGAAATGCCACCCTAGGGCAATCCCTTGCAACGCCAGCGCGGTGAGTACAGTTGCACCTGCAGCCAGTGCTGGAGCAGCGAGGCGACGTGGAGCTTTCCCAGCGGCGCCACCGTGGTCCCGGCTAGAACCATGTCCAGTCGGGAGTAATCCGCCACGCATTTTGCTAGGAGAGTCGGGTTGGGAGGGCAGATAGTCACCTCGTGCTCTTTGCGTGACTATGCCTCCACCACCACCACCACCGCCGATGCCGGTGCCGCCGCCTCCATAATGGCTAGTACCATGCGTGTATCCATTATTACCTTCATACTGAGACCCTCCGCTGATGATGCTGGTATTATTCTTATGCTGGGTGCTACCACCACCACCACCACCACTGCTGCGGCGGTCAAGAAGAAATTGAAGGACGTACCTACGGACGAGCAAGATTGCGGTCATACCTGCGACTGCAGCACTAATTGTGTGTATGACTGGAACCGCCACACGAGATGATACAAGCTGCATCGCTAATGGCGCAATCCCACACACAGCAAGCACTGCAGCTGAGAAACACACCACCAAGGGCGTCGGAAGTGAAGAGCCGGACACGATACCAGCAGCAATTGCAGCAGCAAACACTGCTGGAGCGACTTCTGCTACCGCAGGAATGAGTTTTTCCCAATCTCCATCTTCAACCGGAGATAAAAATGCACCCGTAGGGCCTTCTAAAGCTTCAAATGACATTCGAATACCTTCGAGGGCGGCAGCAGAAAGAGTTGCTGCACTGGCTACTTCACTCGATTTCGCTCCTTCAAGCGCCTCGGGGAGCAATTCAGCAAAGACCATCCATATCATACACCCTGCTGCAAACCCTAGAGCGGTAGGCAACAGTATACTAAACGTCTCCACAAAGATAAAAGAGGGAACAGCAACAAGCGGCTGGGGTAAGCACGTCACTATCGACCAGAATAATGCTTCATACGCAGAGGCTCCTTGAGAAACAAGTACTGTAGCTTTTGCAAGCCCCTCGGGTACATTGTGTACACCTATTGCAAGGGTTGTAAGCACACCTTGAGCCCACCCGCGATCACCACAAAATGAAACTCCCACACCGCAGCCTTCTCCGATGGCATGCGCCGCCATTATTCCGACCATGAGCACGAGTCTACGTGCTTTATTTCCATGTAAATGGCCAAATGAAACTTCCTCCATTCCATCAATCCATTTTTTCATAAGTCTAATGAACACGCCACCCAGAAAAATGCCTAAAACTACTAATTGAGGCCCATATGGCTGTCCTTCGTGGATCAGATCAAAACTCGCAGCAAACATCACCCCACAGGCCACTGCTGTCGCTATAGCACTCCAATGTTTCGATAGATTCTTCACAAAAAAGAATGGAAGGGCTCCAAGGCCTGCCGCTCCAGCCATGGCAACCGTCATTGCTACTACCGTGAAAACAGGGATGTGAACAGGAAGCTCTTTTGCTCTTGCAATGGCAAGCGCTCTCGCACTATCTCCACCAGCAACATAATTTCTATTACTATTCCCTCTATCGTTCCTGCTTCTATGATGCTGAGGAATTTTCTTCCATTCTTTGCGTTCTTTAAGAACGCCTGCTGCAAACGCGTCTGAGGGATGGTCATTCACATTCATGTCGTCGTTCATATTATGTTCGATAGGATTATCGTTTTCTTCCCATGCATACTCATTACTTCCATTATCTTCAAATTCACCATCGGCATTGTTTTCTTCTCCGTCTTCATCACCATTTTCTGCGAGTTGTCGGTGCAGCACCTGATCACCATCCCCGACACCATTTTCATTTCTTAGTCTATGATCTATTCTAATTTCATCCAAAGCTGCATTGTCAAGGGGTGGTTGATCTTTTCTCATGCGCTGGTCAAGACGAGCTTGATCGTAGACTGTATCATCAAAATGAGAAACCTTTTTTACGGTATTCCTCGTACTCCTAGTTTCTTCATTCTTGTTTTTCTGAGCTCCACCGACAGGGTTGGCGTTTTTGTTTTCATCTGGTTCAATGCCTAGACGGGCTAGGTCGAATTCTTGGTCTTTCAATGCCTGTTCTCTCTCTCCATCACTTATACTCCTCTGCAAGTTTGCAAGATAATGGTTATAGATACATGAGGCGGACAGAGAAAAAGAGAAGGAGAGAAGGACGGTGAGGCAAGAGATCTAACAAACTTACCGCTCCTGAAGTCGCACAAGCCAGCAAAACGAAGAGAAACAAAGCAAACCACCGATGCATGTGGTGCATTTCTATTAATTAAATGCGCGGTTTGCTTATAAAACTGGTTTTAAACGAGCTCATGTGGAGATTAAATTCCAATGCAAATTTGTGTCATTGCTTGAAGCTACACTCGGGTATTCCGCAGCTTAATGGAGTTTTCATGAAGTTTTAAATTTATAGAACTGTGACCAAGGCTGCTCAGAGCACAGATCAAGCACAAATTCCTGAGTAAAGTCACGCAGCTTAAAAATTGAAAGTTGGCTGTAGCACGCGGGAACTGATTATAAATCGGATTCCCAGAAATTTTAATCATTGTAAATCACATCTTTATTTTTTTTAATTGATATTCTGGAGTGCTACCCAGCGCAAGTGTTCTTGAATCAATTCTTGATCATAAATTTTGATGGGTTTAAAATAATATAACTCAAAACAAGTCTGAAATTTTAGATCAAGGACTTAAATAACAAAAAAATGGATAATCCATTATTCGGTAGCAATCTTTTCTCACCACCTCCAGCACAGGGTGGTGTCAACAATCCAATCTGGTCGGCTGGCCCAAAAACTGCTGGCGATGACGACGCTCCAAATTCTGCTCGTGGTATGCGTCGCCTGGGCGGTTTACAAGCATGGGAACTTCAAACGGAACAAACACCTGGATACCCTGGCTCAGTTAGATCCCCTCTCGCCTCTGCGCCAGGCACATCTGCTGCAGCAGCAATGGGTAGAGACCGCCCTGAAGAAAACGCCTTTGCGAATGCTTTAGGGCGATTAGTCCGGGGAGAAACCGATGCTGCAGAAACGATCATCTCCTATTCAGATATCTGCCGTGCACGAGCTGCAGAATTACGGGATATAGCTTCTTCTCAACTGCAAAGAGCCCCTCGATATATGGCGCTCTCAGAATCAGCAGCAGAGCTTGAAGCAGAAGCAGCCACGTGGCAGTTATTGTGGTTTTTACACGGTATACCGGGTAGAGATTTTCCTGCGGGTAGTGGAGGTGACTTTGTAGAAGGAGCTGGTTTTGCTAAAACATTCCGGCAGCTTGCGGCTGATCTGATGTTTCAAGATGAAGTGTTAAATCGTGCTGGGCGTGCTGTGGCATGGCTGGAAGCTTCCTCAGCAGCTGCTGATCCTGAACCCGAACAAGGTCTAGCCAGAAAAGATGGTGTGTGGCAAGAAACAAAAGGGAAACTTGCTGCTGGGCTTGCTGCGCATGCTTTGGGTGGCAGCGGTGGTGGCGCTCTGGTCACTCAATTAGATCCTGATGCGACAACTCGCCAAAAAGCGAGGTTGGATGTAGATAATACTAAGGATGAAGATCGATTATTACGTATGGTATGGAGGTTGGTACGTGGAGGTCGCATAGCACGCGCAGCAGCAGCATGTGAACATGCTGGGCAACCATGGCGTGCTGCGTCTCTCTCCGGAGGTGGTCTTCATGGCCCATTGCCCCTAGGATCCGCAGCAGAAGACGCTGATGCAGCAGATACTGGTATCAGACAAACCGAAATCTTAGCTACAGAGGTAGAAAGCGGTACTGCTGTGCTGCGTGTATTGTGGCGCTGGGCGTGTTGCCAAGCAGCTGAGCGTCTCTCCTCCACTTCTCAAGCGACCGGCTCTGGCGTCCACGAAGCAGCCGTCTATGCTGTCTTTTCTAGCCATATTGCTCGTGCATTACCAGCATGTGCGACCTGGGAAGATGCTCTTTGGGTTCATTTACGCTGTTGGCTGGACTGCGCTGTAGATTCAGAGCTCGCTGCGAGTCTGCTATGGGATTCGGAGACGGTCCCAGCAGAAGCTTTGTCCAATGGAGCTACTCAAGCTGACATTGCAGCAGCTGCTGAGGGGTTATCTGTGATCAGTGGTGGATGGCCTGTTTCTCGTATTCGTGACTCGTTGCCTTCGACTTTTGAGGACGCCGTCGAGTCTGGAGGCGCTCTGTTTGGAGGGGCAAGAACGGCAAATGCCGGAGCGCAAAGATTCAGGAGAGTGCAGCTTGATTTGATTTTGGATAAGGTGGAAAGTATGGTGAATGATGCGTTGGTTCGATGGATTATCGATGGTGCTGCTGTGGCAGAAAACAACAACAACAACAACATCAACACCGGCGAGGGTCCGTCATGTCCTCCTGCCTTGATGCGATTTGCAGCTCATCTTGCTTTAATGCTCTGGTCCCTAGGCATCGCCTCTGTTCCTGAAAATCCAGAGCCTTCTGCTGCATACTCTCAACTCCACGATCGATTACAACGGTTGGTACAAGTTTATACAGTTCATTTAATAGATACCGGCGCTCATTTGCTCGTCCCTTTGTATGCTTGTCACTTGCGTGCTGGGCTCCGTCGCAGCACGTACCTCCTCTTTTTAGAGCAACTACTCGCTGGTGGAGATCTAGAAGCTTGTAGATCCGCCTATCTGGCAGGTGCAGAACGATTTAAGGTCTTGGAAAATAGCGGTGACGTGGCAGAAGGCGAGATGAGTATCATAGCTCGAAAGGCTGTGGGTAAAGCGCAAATGGAATCTCTTGGCGGTCCTTTACAGAGGGCACGGTCCTTGGTATGGCTCTGCTTTGAGGAAGATTCGTATGTAGACGCTGTGCGGTGGGCGTGTATACTCTGTAGAGAGTTTGCGCTGGGTAATGCGTGTGGTGTTGCTGCTGCAGTGGCGTTGTTAGGCGAGGTGCTTCCGGAGGGCGTTGGTAGTAATATTATCGACAATAGTAGTTCTCTTGATGGAATGGTTGCTTCTGAGCAGGTAATAAACCCAGTGGAACGATTGTTAGCTGCAGCAGAGAGCACAGGAGGCGGAGCTGGTGAAGAAGCTGCTGAATTGAGAGCATGGATGCGATTTTTTGAATTAGAAATTGAGTTTTCTTCCTGGGAAGCTGTCTACGAAACTGCTGTGCATGAAATGCATTCTACAGGTCAAAATCCAAGTGAAGGGGGGTTGTCGGATTTGGCACGTGATACAGTGCCTTTGCTCACTGCTGCTGTAGATTTCCTAAAGGAAGGACCATGTCCTTGGTTGGCCTCCATGCCAAGTAGTAGTAGCGGGTATGGTGGTGAGGGAGCAGCAGCTCCCCCCGCTGGAGAAGTCGCCATTGTAGTCGGCCCTGACTATGGCATGAATACCGACCCTTCGATCCTTTCTGGCGACGCCTACCCGACATTTACCTCTGTAGAAGAGCAAGCACGTGTTGCAGCAGCAACCGCAGAGGCGCTTCGTGCTGCTGCTGGGGCCAGTGCTTTAACTTTCCACGCTGGCCCAGCCCCTCAGGAAGGCAGTGTACACCTTCCAGGGCTTGTCAGTCTTGCTGTAGATTGTGGGGATGATGATCTAGCACAGAATCAAGCTGCTGCTCTACTTTCTTTAGTTTTAAAAGGAGGCTTGCAGTCTCCCGATGGATCCCTCCTTGGACCTCTGATAGCCACAAATATCTCTGCGAGCCCCGAAGTTGTCGCGTACCTGTGTCGATCAGCAGTCTACCCCAGAATAGCCCTCAAAGCTGCGGTGTTAAGGCAAGCGCTGGCGTTTATGGGCCACGAAGGAGATGAAGGTGGGGATATAGTGCCCAAGGCGGTGGCCAGTGATGCTACAATTGGGCTGTTTGCTCCACACGAGGTGCGGGAAATAAAAGATCTTGAAGCAGAAACTGCAAAGCAGAAGAAGAAGCGAAGACAAGCTCAACAAGCCAGGGAACAAGAGGAAATGGAGGAGCAGTAAAGATACATTTGTTTAGAAAAAGTCAAAATTAGAAATCCACCTCGGGAAGGTGTTTGACTTTCGGAGTTTCCCTCGAAGCTGCTGCAGAAGATGTATTTTATTATGCTTCAAATAAATGCAACATTGTAATTTAGTTACCCATTAAACCAATAAGGATGGGGACCAAGAGTGTCTGGCCTCTCCTCCTACTAGTAGCTTGCTCTTTGCTCGCGATTCCAGATGTTCATGGAGAAAGCGAATGCAGTTGGAAGTTGCGCTTAGGCCGTGCTCAAGAGCCACCGCCTGCCGCACCAGCAGGCATCAACAAATATGTTATTTCTACGAGAGGAAAGGAGGGGCTTAAAGAGGTTGCCAATGAACTCAGAAAAATCCAAGCCGTCTCCAGTGAAGATGTCAGCTCGATTAGAGAACTGACAGCGCTGGGAAATGTCGCTACAGCAAAAATGAGCAAGAGGGCATTGATGTGGCTTTGTAGGCAGGAAGAGTTGGATCCATATATTAAATTTGTGGAGTTAGATCAGCAGGTGTCGCTTTTTACTGGCCCCGTCAACCCATCTCTACTATTACCGCCACCGATGATGGAAATCTAAAACTAGAAAGAAGCTGCTGTTGCTCTTGCTGCTGCAGCATAGAAATCAATTTTGGCAGAGTGTTTTTTAATAGTATGCGTTATTATCATGTGCTATGTGAGATATCTATTTAGAATTAAGTTGTGCTCTTAGGCTTCAAGCTATCAAGACACCGAGAGGCAGGCTCTTTTTCCTCTAAATAATGCATTACATAGCTATATTTTTTACTTTTATTTATTGCGACAAAGATTGCATAAATCTCTGTAAACTACTTATAGTCAATCCGATCTTATTCACAAACCCAGGTTCATTACTACCATCGTCGTTGCCGTCAGCACTGCCACTCATTCCAAGGGCGTTCATGATGATTAAATCCAGATCTTCACCCCCAGGCCTGGACGCCTTTTCAGCAGCTAATTTATACCTTCCAGGTAACTCAGGATCTTGCACAAAGACCTGCCACAACCCAGGATATCTTCTGAAAACTGAACCGACATCTCCTACCGGGCGGAGAGAGTAGGTAGTTGCAAAGTCTTTAAGGAAAGATTCCCTTAGTCTGCGGATATTAAGACCAACACCGACGTCTCCAGAAGCTAAGCGGGGATTAAACATGATGAGAGCTTGCCCAGGATTTAAGGCTCTGCTAATTTTCATTAAAGAGTCTAACGTTGGGGGGTCAGGTGCAGCAATAACGATAATTTCATCGGAATCATCGACAGGTGTACGATCATTTAAACTAGAAATAGAGAAATCAGCATCAGACCATTGATTGCGAAGCATAGCAGCGACGCCAGCATCAGGATAGACGGCTCTTAATTTAGCATCAGGTCGGTTGGCTACAACATTGTCAATAAATCTACGAGTAAGCTTCCAAAAGCGTTGTTGATCACCTTCCTCGGCATACACGGGTCCAGATAATGGGTCCCAAAATTCAGGTAGGAGGATTTCTACGATGGAACGTTCGCAGCCACGATCGACCGCAAGGCAAGTGGCATCGGCTGCAGCAACCAAGGCATCGCTCAAACTATCAGGGAGGACGTCATCATCACGGGGACCAATAGAAGCGCTACTTGCGACGGCAGGCGATTCTTCTGGCTGTGTATATTCCTCAGGCGCCGAAGAGGCACGGCAAGGTTGCAGCCGCAAGGAGCGGGATCCACCTACCAAGATGGATTTTGAATATGTGGCATGGATAGGTGTTCCTGCCAAAGATACCGTAATGGGATGCCTTTGGATAGTTGATCTGGCTACTAGAGGCTGCGCAGACCCGCATAGCGAGGCGAATACTGTTGAATTCATCATGAAATTTCAAAAATAAGTGTTCTTATGAGCACGAACTCAACGCAATTTGGGTCAATTGGACCCTTTATTCATCAATATAACCAAATAATGCGAATTACCACGGTAATAATGAATTTAATTGTAGGCTGACTGACAGATATCTTCGCAAAAGTTCACCCAACAAAGATCTTTGAAAGCAGGCAAGAGGTCATTTCACGCTTGCTTAGGCTTCGCTATGTAGCAAAGATCATTCTTTCTGTACTTTTAAACAATTTTGAAGCACCCCTAAACTAACCGGGACGTCACCAAGGGGGATACGAAAGCCTAAACATTTCTCATTTGCTGTCTACGTCAGGTGCAACTTGCGCAGAAAGGCCACTGGCCTGAACAAAGCGTCAGATACTACGTTATTACATCGCCTGCCCTTACCCAAATCAGCAAAACGACACAAAATGTCTACTGTGCTAGGAACACTGAATTTGCCATTCGTGGCCAAGAAAACCAACGACAATGTGCCGCGTGGAGCGACGTGCATCAGCAGAAATTGCATTCCAACCAAACATATGGTTGGCAATGCTCGTCAGCTGCAGAAATCCAGCCTCAGAGAAGCTCGCAGGGCTTCACGACCCCTTGTTCGTGCCCAAATCCAATCTGCTGACCAGCAATTCTTCCAGCTTACTACTGAGCGCAGTGCCCTGGTCAATCGCGAGGCTGTATTATTCCTTTTCCAATTGGAGATGGATGCTCAGCTCCAACGTTCTCTCACATACGAAAATTTTGATCTCGCCAAGGAGATTCGAGGCCGACGCCAACAGGTAGACCAAGCCCTGAAGGAGCTTCAAGATCACAAGGGCTACGGCTGTGGTGCTCGCCGTGCATCCAACTCTGCTCAAATTGATTTTGCCCCCGCTGCTTTACGGCTCCGTTCCCGTCTGGCTGATGCTATTACCGAAGAGCGTTACTCCGACGCCGCCACCCTTAGGGATGAGCTTGCTGCTTTGGAAGAACGCGCAGCAGAAGCAGAAATGCCCTGCCCTACAACTGAACCACGCTTCTCCCTGGGTCAAATGACTGTGCACAATGGCAAAGGCTACAGAGGCATTATCTGTGGCTGGGACCTTGCCTGCTGTGAATCCCCTGAATGGCAAGAAGCTGCCGGCATTGAAAACCTTCGTAATGGCACTGAACAAGTATTCTATCATGTTTTAGTCGACGTTTCTGACTGGCCTGAAGACTACGAGGAACCTCCTGTAGCGTATGTCGCTGAAGAACTTCTTGCTGCAGCTTCTTTGGTGGATTTTGGCAGCCCAGACCCTCTGGCGTCTACTTCAGACTTTGAGCACCCTTACTCTTACTTGATGTTTCTAGGTAGTGATGGGCATGGGAATATGATCCCTTGTAGGCAATTACGGGATAAATACTGTGTGGCAAGGAAGGATATCTATGTAGGAGTTAGCGATGACGAAGAAGAAGTTAGTGAGGAGGAGGAGGAGGAAGAAAGCGTCAAAGGAGGGGGCGGCAGCAGTTTTGGTGGCAGTACTAAGCTTAGTTTTGAAGATGTGAGTCGTAATAGCAGCAATTCTAATGATAGTGACAGCGAGAATGGTGATACTGGAGCTTGGGGTGGTGGATCGAGTATTCCCGGAATTGATATGACCTCTCTTGAATAGATTTTTTTTATGTTGATCATAAAACAGAATAATAGACGGAGGTCGATGAAAAGAGCAAGATCCACTCCATTGCACAGTACTTAGTAATTATCATTGTTATTATACTATCAGTATCGTGGTGAAAGAAGAGTACTATCTACTCTCACAACGAGAGTATATATATATATATCTTTGTTTGATTTAGTAGATTTTCCTTAATTAAGAAAGCTAGTACTTTGCCCCATTGTACTTTTCGTTTAAGATTTTTTTTTTGGGTGATTTTCCCGGTCAGTGTTCTTGTTTTTCCTTTCCCCATCAAGAGGATCATCCTCTTGATAAGATGTGGTGATACTTTGTGATTGATTCTTTGTACTGAGTTCAATCCATTTCCAACCTGTGAATGTACAAAGGCCAAACAATTTTCTGTAATATTTTCATTCTTAAGCAACAGGAAACTCTCCTTTGATTAAAATTATGACGCATTTTCTTGTATTTTGAAGTTACTTACAAACAATAAAGAAAAGTAAAAGCTAAGGAGCGGAAAATCAAAAAATCAAAACCCCCATCCAGCTTTAAGCAGAAGCAAAATGATGAAGAACACAATCCAGGAACCAAAATGACTAAATTTTCTTTTATCTCACTCATATAATGACACATGCGTCCAGTAAACTCTTCCTAAGGAACCAAAAGTTATTAATTGTATAGGTATTCTGACCGACGAAAAATTAATCAACGTCCACGCTGCAATTGCTTATCGGCATCGGAAACTTCCTTCAAGATACGATCAAGTCTCTTGGCGGGCACCTTGGAAGTGAATCCAAAAGAGTTAAGCTGTCCATCCAAAGCGTTCACAGCAGAATACAGGTTGCTGTAAGAAGGACGACCTGAGTATTTAGGGTCCCTGCGGTAAGCGCTCACCCAGCTGACAGTCTCTTTACGGAGAGATTTCAGAGCTTCCTCGCGAGCGGGGTCGTCAACAGCCATATCCAAGGCAGAAGTCATACCAGCAATAATTTTGGCAGTTTCAGAGGCGTAACGAGCGTCGCCATCACCACCAAGACCGAGGAAGGCACGGGCGGGGGCGGCTGGGATGGATACGGCAACGAAAGCGGCAAGAGCGGCAGCAGTAGCCTCACGGCGAGATAAGCTAGCGGGTTGCTGTTGATGTTGGTGGGAAGCGCGAACGATCACAATAGCGCGGCGAGGTGCGGAGGAAGCCACACAACGGGCAGCACTGCAAGAAAAATGGAAAAACAAAAGAAGAGATGAAAACGATGGTGAGATTAGTGTGGAAAAAATGCGATCACCGAATGCCGCGCAGAGACAATCACATTCTTTTGATATCTATGTATTAACGTGAGCCAATGAGGCATTGCGGAGTGACACTCACGTTACTTGCTGGGCACCACAGATAGATGTTGCTACCATCCTGCTCGTTTTATTAGCTAAGGGGTGGATTCGAATAAAGTTTAGAGTATTATTTGCAATTTGCACTGGTGATCATGTGCAATCGAAATCAATTTAGAGACGCTGTTCCACCTCATCGATAAAGTTTTGTAGTGCTGTACCTCAATTCGAAGCAAACGAGGAAGAGCTGTCAGCCACTTGCAACGTGTGTAAAATTAAGCCAGCTGGGGTTCTACATCTTCATTCTATACCGAATAAATACTTGCTGACTAATTATAGCATCTTGTTAGGCTGCAGTGTCTATTAAGGTCCCTCAGACACGGTGTTAAATTTGCTTGATAAACAGCCATTAACTAAAACGTTCTCCTTTCGAGGCATTTAAGGCTGCCACATAAGTTATGGCAAATAAGGCTGAAAGGCAGCTCAAAGAGCTGCGCAGGCTCATGCCTTGGAACTGGGATTCAAAGTGAGTTTTGTTAGGAAGTTGTAACTGAAGAGATCGAATGCTGCCAGAAGTCCAGACCCATGTTGTAGCCCTTTGGAACAAGAGAGAGCTTCCATTGATTGAGATATGATATACTGTTGCTTGATGGCAGGACGACGCCCCATGTATCTCTACTTTTACAACCACCTTAAATATTTGCCAACTGATCTTCACTGCTTTTAATTTTGTTTTCTCGCAGGATTGAGGAGCATCCTCCAGGAGAGAAGGCCATGCATGACTTTAAAGATGTCCTTGCCTACAACTTGGACCGTAGACGCCGCTCCCCTGCAAAACAACCAGCAAAACAACCAGCTGTAGGAGCCGGTGCTGCTGACCCTGTTTGCAACAATAACAAGGCCCCTGCCCGCAAGCCCGCTGCTGGAAAACCTAGACTCACCCCTGATCCTTCGGATAAATCCGACAAAGTGAAGATGCCTAGCAGTACTGGAGGAGCTCACAAAGGTAAGATGGATAGTGAAGGCCATCAAGATCACTCTGCACCAAAATCTACTGCCAGACACCCAGCTCCTTCTGCTGCTGCTGCTGATAATGAGGCAACTGACCCTGCTCTCGCAAGCCCTGACTCCACCGTTGCTGGAACTTCTGCAGTAGCAAGTGTTCCTCTTGCTACTACCGCCCCGACGGCCACTGCTGTGAAGAGTCGACCATATGTGACACCCGCAAACCGTCGTAAAGCTATCCAAACGCCTTCATCAAGGCCATCGACTTCCCGTAATCATGCTGCGTTAGCTGATGGCCAGTTCCAGCCTACTCCTGTACCCACCGCCACTGCTGCTGCTCACCCTAAAGGAGGCAACGACAATAACCCAAATTTCCGTAGCCCTCAGCCTCGTACAGTCTTTGCAAATAAAAAAAGAGCTGCGAATAGTATGGAGGAGTCGAAAATTGGTGGCAGTGGGTATAATACCTCTAGTATTGCTCGCCTGGCGATTTCTTCTTCCCCTGTGGCGGTTGCTCCCAGGGCACAGCCTGCTGGCCGCAGTCATAATAAGAAACAACAGACTACCGCCAATAGAAAGCCGATGGAATCTCTTTCTTTAAATTTAAATCAATATGGAAAAGGTCCCGTGCTCAATAAACCTGATTCCTGCCCTCCTTTATTCAAACCAAATGCCTCTACTGGCGTTCTAGGCAACAAACCCAAAAGGCCATTGCCCCGGCTGCCTCCCCTTCCTGCACCATCAGCACAAAAGGCTTCACAGGCTGCTGCTCTTAGTGGACAGTTCTTTAGCCAAGAGAAAGGGTTACTCGCATTCATGTATGATAATAAACACAGCAAGAAAGAAGATGGGCAGAAGAAGCAGCAGCATCCAGCATTGTTACCACGGCTGCCGATGCCGCTGGTGGTGCCTGCAATTGGCCCCTTGCAATTAAACAAGAGTGCTGCTGCTGCAGTACCTGCTGTTGGCGCTTCATTGAATTGGGCTTTTTCCACACTTAAGCAACAACAAGGCCAACAATAGTAGATGATCGTGCCAGTAAAAAAAGAAAAGAAAAAATATAAAGAAACAAGAATACAGTTTTATTTTATCGATTACACAGCGTTCTTCTTCATTCTTCCCCTTTTTTATCTTCGTTGTTGTTTATTGCAGTATTATACGAGTTTTTAAACACGCAATTAAATGAATTAGCAGTAAACAGCACATCACTAGAAAAACGAAATCAGAAGGGTTACTAAGCCTGGAAATAAAAATTATTGGTTTTTTGCGACAAAAACGGCAGAAAAAAAATCAAAAATAATTTCATTTTTTTATTTATTGAATTGCAACGTCCTTTTCAACATGCCCTTCCTCCTCTTCATCTGCAACATCACCTTGTCCCCATAAGGCAGCTCGCAAAGGCTCAACTACCGCCCTCGTCTTCAACGCCAAAAGCCGACTTTCTACCTTTAGCATCTCAACCCAAGATGCCATATAAGATCTCCAGCCAGGTACCTGTGCTGCCCTGTGATCTGCCAACGCCTTTGTACACTCTCTGGCCGTAATTAAATACGTGCTCACCCCAGCACCAAGCTCAGCGTCCACTGCTCTGAGATTGTCATTGGTTTTCAACAATAACAGCAATTCTCGAGGGATTCTAGCTAGCAATTCCCCTATTGCACTGGCATATTTTACGCTATATTCCATAATTTCTTCCTTTTCCTCAGCTGTACCCGTCAATTTTAATCGATCCGCACCACGTCTGCCCTGCGAAACTTCTCTCCAAGGTCGGCGAGTGAGCATTCCGGAAAAAAGCGGTACTGCGTCTCCAGCATTCATGGCTGTGGCGCTGCGTTTTATACCAGCTCGATCGCCAAATATCAACGACCGCCATAAGCATGCGTATTCTAGCCGGAATTCATCATCTAATACCCGGTACAGTCCATGATCGAGCAGTACAAGTTGCCATTTTTGTTTTATTTTTTTATTTTTTCTACTTGACCCAGGCACCGATCCATCTGGAGATTTTGGTGCAGCTCTAACAAGCATGTTCGCGGCGTGAGGGTCTGCGTGTACATCTCCAAATTTGAATATCATTTCGTTAAAGGTTTGAGAGATTAGACGAGCCACCGCCGCGGGAGGAGCGCCTAATTTTTTTAAACCTTCAATATCAGTGACTTTCACTCCGTCAATATATTCCATCGTAACCACTCTATGACTCGTTTTGGAGTGATCTATCACTGGCACAGCGACTTTCCCGCGTACCTGACACTTGTCTGAGGATAGATTTGATGCGCACCGCTCAGAATTGGCCGCTTCTATCAGAAAATCAAGTTCTGTCGGTAAATTTTCTTGGACCTCTTCGACCAGCCATAAATAATCAACGCCTGTAAAGCGTTTAACCGCTTTGACCACAAACTCAATGGTAGCTATGTCCACATTACTCGTTTCCCGTAACCCTCGGTGTTGTACCTTCACGGCTAGTTTTTTTCCAGTTTGAGCGTCCCGTGCCAAGTGCACTTGCGCTAGCGACGCAGATGCAATAGACGTTTGCTCAAATTCTGAGAAAACAACCTCTGGAGGAGCACCAAGGTCTTCTATGATGGTGCGCCGGACAGATTCCCAGGAAGAAACTGGGCAGCGATCTAATAAGTGGGCTCTCATGGTAAAGACATACTCTTCTGGTAGCAGGTAATCCAACATTCCAATGTGCTGTTTGATTAAAACATGATGCGAATAGGAACAATTCGTCAGCTTGTATGAGCGTGATGATTGTATGTTCATCTTTGCATAGTAAATTACCAAATAGAAAAGAAATAAATGAAGTTTAGACTGGACAAAGGCGGGGACGTCTTTTCTCTTACCTGGCCTAGTTTAATATAAATACCGCCATTCTTCATGCATAGCTTGAGAAGACGGTCAGCACCTCGCTGATGGCACTGGGTTTTGGCTTCTTCAAGAGACTCGCCTTCTAGACCATGTAATGAATATTGATAGTCTAAACAAAACGGGCGGGAAATAGAAACAAGATGCAGTAAGTGATCAAACTAAATAGAAAATATGGAAATATGGCAAAGGCACCAGACATTAATGTCGAATGAATATTCTGAATTATTATATGCCTAGCGAGATTTCTATAAGACTCACCAACAACTGTTTTGATCGCAGCAACTGCATCACGTGCCAATCGAGCTGGTAGAACTGATACCGTGAATGCTACCCGCCGTGGCTCGTCTCCAACCGCAGCATAAACACCAAGAGCCGCTGAGGGGAAGAGAACAGCCGCTCTGCGAGCAACAGTTGCTCCTGCAACTCCCGCCGCTGCTGCACTAAAATGCCTTTGTGCTTGCTGTCGTCCCTCGCGGGCAACAGTGACGATCAGAGACCGAAACATTTATTTATTTGTGCGACGATTTAGGCAATCGCAAGGGTTTTGGGGTCTGGTGGCCAATTTTGACCTCAGAAAGTTTCTTCCTGCTTTTTGCAGTTGCGCTCAGTTAGGGGACTTGGGGGTCTTATTCAACAAACGGAATTGAAAGTACATAAAAGAAAAGTCAACATTACGTGCAATCAATAATACATCCGGGAAAGAAAGAATAAAATCAGAGACAGGTCCTTTTTAAAATGTTTTAATGGCGGCGCTGACACCTCTGCAACTTGCTTCTCGTATTCCGTTTATCAATTCTAAGAATTAAGAGCTGCTTCCAGACTCTCTGCAAGCTCTCCATTCTGATACGAAGCAATCAGAATATCACACCCTCCATAAAACTCCCCACCAATATAAATCTGAGGGAAAGTAGGCCATTGAGAAAATTCTTTCATCCCGCTTCTTAACAAGTCATCTTCCAAAATATTCACTGTAACGTAAGGCACGTTCATGCTATTCAAGATTTGCACAGTCGTGTTGGAGAATCCACACATGGGCATTTCTTTTGTACCCTTCATGAATAAGACTACTTTATTTTCTTCTACAAACGCCTCGATTGCTGAGCGGAGCTCAGGTTGCAGTCCAGAGCCAGGGGCTACTAAGGAGAGGAAAATATAAAAGAAAAAGGGTCAATGGATGCCACATAACGATATTTAAATGAAGGAAAATGCCTAAACCTGAAATCTCACCTTCTCCTACAGCTTGCACTCTAGATATCGTTCTCCGTTGGTCTCTAACAAGATTGCCATGGCTGCTGGGGCTGTGTAAAAAGCGTGGGGCAACGGAGGAAGTGAACCCAGCTCTAGATGCAGATCCTGTATTTATAATGGGGCGCTGGGAGCAGCTCGCCAGGGAGGCGACAAGGTGGGTTGTGGTAGGCATTATTTTGAAAAGGGTTTAGGCCTTGATTTGAAAAGATCAGCTAGTTAGATGCAATTTTCACCCGATTCTGGCGTGCGATCTCGAGTGTATCGAGCTCAAGAAAGATATTTAATGTTCATGGGGGGTTTGCTGGATGGCTTTTAGGGGTAAAAGAATGGGTAAAGAATATGGCGCAAAAACTTTTGCTTTGGCACCACAGTTATCAACTCGTTGCTCTTTCTCCCACGCATTGTATTCTAGCTGAATAAATCAATTTCTGACATTTAGAAGAGTTATATTCACCGGGGAGACAGCCCATTTACTCCTGAGCCGAGCTTCTGTGTGGTCGCAGAATAGGCTACCACTAATCGAAGGAACAATGCTGTCCTCTAGCGTGCTGGGATCTTCCACCCGCACATTACCTTCCCTTTTGAACTTGAATACAGATAGCAGCGCCATGTTGTCTCGGCATTTGGCCAGGTTGGGGAATTGCAGCAAATTAGCTCCCAGCCACTCAGGCTTCAATGCCAGGACTCACCGGAGCATCATCGTGCGCGCTCAGGCACTACAATCTAGAGACGGGGACGAATCTGATAGCAAGAGCGTGCAGCGTGGTAGTGCTGCTGGACCTCTTAGAGTTTTTACCCCTCTTCGCGAGGCATCTGCAGCTCTAGCCAACACTCTCCAGGGCATTGCTACAAACTCTGGCATTTTATCTGACCCCAATAAGGTCAATCTTAAGGATATTCGGCGTCCTGTTGACAGAGATATGGACATTTGTAGAGAAAACTTGGTGGATGTGGTTGGACGTCGTCACCCATTGCTCCGTGCTGCGGCAGACCAAATTTTTAGTGCAGGCGGCAAGAGAATCCGTCCTCTCATAGTCCTTTTGGTAGCTAGGGCAACATACCCTGTCACTGGACTCGCAGATATCAATGAAAGACACAGAAGATTAGCTGAAATTACTGAAATGATTCATACTGCTTCTCTCGTCCACGATGATGTTTTGGATGAATGCGATATTCGCAGAGGTAAGAAATCAGAGGAATTCAAATATTCTTCATGTATTTGGTTTGTAGCACCGTTAATCCCATTGCACCGAGTTTTTGTCCACAAATATGGGACTTTGATTGATTGATTAATTAATTTTGATCTTATTCTCCTTTACCAGGCAAAAAGACGGTGAACAACATGTATGGTTCTCGTGTTGCTGTCCTCGTTGGCGACTTCCTCTTCGCTCAATCTTCCTGGTTTTTAGCCAACCTTGAAAACTTGGAGGTAATTAAACTTATATCTCAGGTTATTGCCGACTTTGCGGATGGTGAAATTTCCCAGGCAGCCTCACTTTTTGACCCGTCATTCACCTTGGAAAAATATCTCGATAAATCTTTCTATAAGACTGCGTCTTTAATCGCTGCTTCCTGCCGTGGCGCAGCAGTGTTTTCCGATTGCGATGAAGAGGTTAAATCTGCAATGTATGAGTATGGACGTCATTTAGGTTTAGCTTTCCAGGTAGTTGATGATATTCTGGACTTTACTCAATCAACGGCTGCACTTGGAAAGCCTCAAGGCCAAGATTTGGCGTCTGGAAACATCACTGCGCCAATATTATTTGCATTGGAAGATCCTGTAGTTGGCAAAAAGCTTCTTTCGTTGCTGAATTCTAAATTTAAGGCTGCGGGCAGCTTTGAGGAAGGCTTGCGGTTGGTAGAAGGTGGAGGCGGCATTGAGAGAGCGAGATTATTGGCAAGAGAAGAAGGAGATAAAGCTTTGACTGCGTTGACCGTATTGCCTCCTTCTGATGCAAGAGATTCTATGGCGATGATGGTTGAGTATGTCTTGGAACGACTCCATTAAAGCTACAGAAAACTAATTGGAAGAAGACACCTTTTTTTGATTATTTTTAAAATCCAGGTTGTCGTCATCGGGAAAAAAGAAAGAGATTCTTGTTTACTTTCTTCTCCTGGTGAAGCCTTTTTTCCTCGTACCATAATTCTGTCTACCAATCTACGTGAGAGTATCTATCTCCCTCCTTTTTGGGCCTTTCCTCTTTCTCTTTATCCAACGTAACGATTTGATCTCAACAGTCCAACACAAACACCACCAACGATCATCCAACAAAATTTTATCATCTTCTGGAAATTTTAAAAAAATATAACAAGGATGGATTCTTTATTATCACCTACCCATCTTGGAGAAGAAGGGAGAGTGAGTAATAGAGAAGGAGAGATTTTTGAAGGCTAGACGCTGCAGCGCTCTGGGCAAAAAATTGTTTCCTTGTTTGTCGGCTGATAGTCTTTATTAATTGATTGCTTGTGTACATTATTCCTCCCTTTTAAAATCTTCTCTGCACGCGTTTGATACGGTTACATCCCACTTTCAAATTCCCTTTTTTTCACTATGCTGTATCTGCTGTTCTGGAAAATATTTTTGAATGAAAAATGCGGGAGGCTTGATTGACTATTATAATTTCTTCTTTTTTACTATCTAGCTCTATGCTTTCCCGTTTATTTTTGCCCTTGCTGCATTTAATTTTCACTAATCGATGGTCTCTGTTGCCAGTCCCTCCTTTGTTTTCCTCTCTCATCTTTTGGACTATTAAAGCCAATGAAGATTTTGTGACAATGGGAAACGGCCAGAGACCACCGACAGATTCTTTTATTTTCTGCGTCTTAAGCCATATAACCTTCCTCAGTATGTAACAATTAATAAATTTACTTAAATTTGTGATAAACTCATAGCAGAGATCTGTACAAAGAAATAAACACATGAGAGTAACTGCTGTTATCTAGCTTCAGAGAATATAGACTTTCTTTATTTTTCGTAGTTTGTATGGCGTTTTATTTGAGTTATTTGCCTTGTGCTGTATCGGGGGCCACTCCAGCCGCCGTGCAGTACCGGGTGAGAGAATTATCGTAGGGAACAACTAGCAACTGTATCCAATCAATCAATATTTTACAAGGGTACCTTCTCAAACTATATAGGATGAAATGATCATTTTTCGCTACCACACAGCAGCATGCTCATGTACAATTCTCATATTAGAGCAAACTCAGTGGCAACCTTCCTATAAATATATCCCTAGCCCAACCAAAATTTTAAATTTTAAAAGAGGAAACCACAGACGCCAACACAAAAAGTTAGAATTTTTCGAGAACATATTTTATCTTTTTTAATCTCTCATGCACGTCTAAAAAGAAACTTAATTTTAGACCTTGACACCCTCAGGGAGAACGCGGGTAAGGATCTCCTGAGAGAGCTTGTTGACCTGAGCATCAAGGCTCTTGAAGGCAGTATCCTTCTCGGCCTCGAGGGCGGCAAGAGCACGGGAAAGCTCAGCATCAACCTTAGCCTTGGCAGTAGCGAGTTCCTTGGCGGCCTCAGCAGAGACGGAAGCCTTGGCCTCAGCAACTTGCTTCTGGGCAGCAGCACGGGCCTCAGCAATAAGCTTCTCAGCATCGGCTTGGAGCTTGGTGAGCTCAGAAGAGTTACCCTTGACGGAGGAGAGCTTCTCGCGAAGCTGGCCATCACGCTCGTCCAAAAGCTTACCGACAGGGGTGAACCAAGTCTTGTCAAGGAATACCATGAGCAAAAGGAACTGTCCAGCCATAATGGGGCCAGTCAAGTTGAAATCGAAAATTTTACCGGCCTCAGCGTGGGCTCCAAAGGCCATGATAGCATTGGAGACCAAGGTGATGGTAGCAGGCTTGATGATAGCAGGAAGAGGGCTGCAAAAGAACACGTAGAATGAAGGAAAATAAGGTTAGAATTGGTGCAAGATCAATAGTCGTGACCCGTGCCCTTCCACAACAAGCTCTAGAGGTTTGATGCGCTCGTGATTCCTCTCAATAGTTCAAATAGGAGCAAAGTGAAGTGCAATTAACGGGCGTTTTGCAAGATACAAGGACGCTCCGCCAACTTTTTGCACGAGATAAAATGAGGGTGATGCAACGCAAGGTCGAGCCATTGACAACTCTGACACATGGAGAACACGCAATGGCAACATATTAGCCTAAGCATGCCCACGCAACTCGACGATTCGCAGTCATGACTATCCAAATTGCCATAATCTCTCATTTTATGACACATTTTGCTTTCCAAATAAGGCTATCTAGGACCCATTGCACTCCCTCTGCTGGCATGTTTTCCTATCTGCGATCTTATATATTATACTCACTTAGTCTTTTTTGCCTCAGCACGCACAACCAAGCATGTGCGCCTGGAGGTGGTGTTGCTAGCAGTGCGACCCGCGAAGGGGCGGACCTGCTGCGAGATAACAGCCTGCATCTTTATTTTATATATATCTATAATGAGATCAACGAGGTTTCCAAGCCAGATACTTGCTGCAGAACGGAGGGAGACCGATAATTCATCGAGGAGAAGCCTGGGTCGATTGAAATGAGCTCAACTTTTCCTTCCAATGTTGCTATAATTTTCCAAACATTGCTCCCCAACAATCCATCAAAGTGCATATTCCATTTCCAAACTATATTACCGATTTATTGCACCGACACCCATTTCAGTTTCATAGCAAATTTAAGCTACCATGGGCAGAGGTCGAGGTCGAGGAGGACGTGGGGGCGGAGTAAGTCTATTTCCATATGCATTCTTCTATTAATAATCTTTTGAGTACTCTACTTGACCCATCTAAACTAAAATTTCCTTTTTTCTTAACTAATGCAGAAGCGGCAATTCAATCGTGATTTTGGCTCCCGGGGTGGTCGTGAAGATACGTGGGATGCAAACAAAAGATCCCGTACACAGCATGATGGTGCATCTGACGAGTGTCCAGCCTTTGAAGAATATTATAAAACCCAAGGAATCTGCCCTCCGGAAGAATGGAACGATTTTTTGGCAACACTCCGCTTGCAGCTCCCGCTCACCTTTCGTATCAACGGTAAAGGGAGATTTGCTGATGCTCTTCGCTCTAGATTAGAGTCAGATTTCTTTGCTGAATTCTCTTCTGGGCCTATTACGATCGATGGAGAGGTAATAAACCCTCCTTCAGTGTTGCCCTGGTACCCCGACAAGCTCGGCTGGCAATACGATTTCAGTCGCACCCAGCTCCGTAAAATCCCGATACTCAAAAATTTACACGAATTTATGAAGCGTGAAACTGAAATTGGGGCTATCACCAGGCAAGAAGCTGTCTCTATGGTCCCTCCTTTATTTCTAGACGCTCAGCCTCATCACCGTGTTCTTGACATGTGTGCTGCCCCTGGCTCAAAAACTGCGCAGCTTCTGGAAGCACTCCATGTCGGCAATGATGAACCTACGGGAGTGGTCGTTGCCAATGACGCTGATGCACAGCGTTGCAATATGCTTACTCATCAAACACAAAGGATGAGAAGCCCAGCGTATTTTGTTACGAATCACGATGCGCAAAATTTCCCGTTACTTTGGGACTTGGACCCATCTTCTACCGATATCCACGTTTTATACGACCGTATTTTATGTGATGTCCCCTGCTCTGGAGATGGGACTATTCGTAAACAACCTGACATTTGGCGGAGATGGAATTCAAATAGCGGCAATGGTCTCCACATGCTTCAGCTCCGAATTACTTTACGTGCTTGTGAATTACTCAAAGTAGGTGGTAAAATGGTGTATTCCACCTGCACATTCAATCCTATCGAGGATGAAGCAGTTGTAGCCGAAGTCTTACGCCGCACCAAAGGATCCATGAAACTTATTGATGTTTCTTCTCAGCTTCCTGCTTTGAAAAGACAAAAAGGGCTACTTACATGGAAGGTTCAAGATAAAAATGGATGGTTTTCTAACTGGGAAGAAGGTAAAAACGGATTTAAATTAGATCCTAGTATGTTTCCCGGTGAAGATAATGGAAACCTAGGTCTCGAACATTGCATGAGATATTTACCTCATCATCAAAACACAGGAGGGTTTTTTGTTTGTGTTCTAGAGAAAGTGGCACCGATAGAAAATTTGCAGTACCCTAGTTTGGAACATAGAGGACCTAGCAAGTGGGATAAAAAGAAAGCAGCTGCTGGTGCAGAGAAAGCAGTGGCGACTGACGGTGCTGGTGCTGAAGGCGAAGCAGCTCCTGCTGAAGGCGAAGCTGTGGCTGATGCATCTAAAGAGCCTGATGTAGAAGAAGTTAAACTCGCGGAGAAGGTCAAACCGACGCCTCCTCCTAAAGTCTTACCTGATTGGGGTGTCCGTGGCGGAGGCGCCCGTGACCTCGGTACTATGAGAGCAGAAGAAGCTGCTGCTGCTGCTGGTGCTAGTGCTAGTGCTACTGAAGGTGCTGCTGGAGGAGATTCTACCGCAGCTCAAGACGAACAACCAAACCAAAATCAAAATCGTCGTAGTACTGCTAGATGGCGTGGCATAGATCCCATCATTCCTTTCAATGATAAGGAAGAAATTGCAGCAATACGTGCTGCATATGGCCTTGGCCCTGCTTGTGCTATGCCAGACTCTCTAATTTCCCGCTCCACAGACGCTAGGCCTAAAAGATTATCTTATATCAGCCCCGGCTGCAAATTGTTGCTCAGAATGGACGCCAAAGAGCAATTGAAAGTCACTGCTGGTGGCCTGAAAATGTTTGAAAGGCAAGAAAATAAAGAAAAGTTGTTAAAGACCAATTATCGTATTTCCCAAGAAGGACTGCCAAACTTATTGCCTCACATGACAAGACAGAGATTTCAACCGACTGTAGAGGAGTTCATCAAAGTGTTGAATGAAAGAGCAATCGGGTTGCCTGAAGAGGTGAAAGTGCATATCACAAAGAGGAAATCTGAGGCAGCTGAAGGTGAACTCTCTGATGGTGGCGGTGCTGCTGATGTTGCTGGGAAAGGAGCAGAAGGTGCCGCTGCCACTGCACCTCCTCAAGATGTTGATGTGGCAGATGCAACACTGGGAATTGGGGAAGCAGTCCCTGTTGCTGCTGATACCGCCGCCATTGAAACTGAAGAGACAAAAGAAGAAACCGCTGCTCCCGCTTTCGCCCCCACTAAAACCCGTTTTCATTTCCACGACCCCTCTACCCTTGAGCAGCTCGCTGCCGTCGAATACGGCTGCTGTGTAGCGACTCTCCGAGCTGAAGACGTTGCCGGCCTTGAGCTTGCAGGTGAGGGCGATGCTGAAGGTGGCTTAGCTTCCAATGCGCCTATAGCTATTGTTTGCTGGCGTGGTAGGGGTACTTTGAATGTGTTGGTTTCTAAGCAAGAGTGTGCTCAGATGGCAGATAGGTTGGAGACTGCGGTTGCAGCAAAGAAGGCTGCTGGTGGTGGTGGTGGCGGTGCTTAGAGAGAGAGCTGTTAGAAGAATATTTTGAATTTGATCACGACACTTGACGTGATGTAATACTAGAAACTGTTATGATGATGTAATACAATATCTGAATAGAATAAACATCAAATTTGAATACTACAGTGGACTGCTCAGTTTTTGCTGTAAATTAATGTAAAGTTATTTGCCGGCATGAAAAGCATTTCATTTCTCACTAAACCTGCTTTTGCAGCACATGCATCTACATCTGCAACATCTCGAAGTCCCCAGCTGCTGTTATGTGCTCTTAAACTGCGATCAAAGGCGGCATTGCTCTCGGTGGTTGGCTTGCCATCAACAAAGAAAGGTCCGTATATAAATAGTTGGCCACCACTGCCCAAAACCCTACCTGAACCCGCTAACAGACCTTGTGTGGCTTCCCAGGGACTAATATGTGTCATATTCACGCATACAACAGCGACGCAGGACTCTGGAGCGACTGGCCACTGGTCTGTTGGCGAAGAAGCATCTAGCAATAGTGGTGGTTGAGCTATATTAGAGAGACCTTCTGCCCAGGCTGTGATGCTGCCGAAAGATTCTACAGTTGCTTCTGTAGGTTGCCATGTTAGATCAGGGAATGACTGGGAAAAGTAAGCGGCGTGCTGGCCTGTGCCACTAGCAATTTCTAAAATTGTTTTGGCCTCAGCGGCGGCGGCGGGTGATTGATTTCGTAAAAATTTTTTAAATACCTCTAGAATTGGCTCTTTGTTCCTGCAGATACGATACGGATACTTGTAGGAAAATAAAATGGATTCTCTGCTTGAAGCAAACTAGAGACTTTTTGTTTAATTTTCTACTTTCAACTCACTGGATTACATCTCACCTTTCAGCGGCAGCAGCTACAATGCGCTGACCATGGGAGCTATGGGTATCCATAGAACGGTTCTCAGATGCCATGTTATGGATTGCAACACGCAACTGGCGGGACTGCTTGGTTAAAGAGACTTTTGGTAAATAATTTGGGGGCAATTTTGTGACCTGCATACGTCAGGTCAAGCAGGTGCGAAATGTCTGGCAGCTATATCGAAGTTTATAATACAGGGAGTTCTCACTAGTAATTTTAGTTTTAAAAGGCCAGAAAGTAGCTTTCTTTTACCATTTTTAATTTTCACCGCTCCCGCGCGGCAAAGGCTGACAGCCAAGGGGTAGCAGCATGTCAGCTTGCTGGAGGGTGCGGCTAATTTTCCTGGAGCATCTTTTTTTTATTGACATGAACATCCATCTGACATATGTGCAAAATACAAGTGGAATGCGGCCTATTCCTCACCACTAGCTAGGCACAAGGAACGTTCCTTTTCGAAAAAGCTGCTGAAGCCGCCCACAATCATTTCGGAGGGTTAAATAGCCCTCCCACAACTTTAACTTTTCTATGTATCCCCAATATATCTACACCATAATTATATTCACAGCGTCAAGCGGCTTGAAAATAGTTTTGTCGTCTATCATTAAAGATTTTTTTCACTAGTTGATTTTTGCAACTAGGACAGCTGCAAGCCAAGAATGGTCGGTCGACACCTGCTTGAATCTTCTTCTTCATATATCTACATACCTATTGGCTCGATCATAGGTATTGTTTTATTAATATTTTATAGCCTTTGTAAATGTGCTGAAAAACGGGCAGCTGCCGCAGCTGAACAAGATCGTTCAAACGAGCCAGCTGGGGATATAGAAGCACAAGCTACCACGCCATCCAGAGCACAGAGTAATAGCACCACCAATTATCCCCAATTTGCTTCAACCACGTATAGTTCTGGGGTTGTCCATGTGCCAGCGCTAGCGGTGTTCGATGGGTATTCTCCAGGCAGGAACCCTTTCACCAGGGCCCAAATTGAAGCAATGAGCGTGGATGAGCTGAAAATATTGAAAGAAAGACTTAACATGGAGTAGGTTTGAAGAAGAAAACAAGCTGTAACTAGAGCTCTTTGATTCATTTTAATTGAAATGTACTTTTTCTACCGCCTTTCTCACCGTCCCTTCAATTAAAATTAAAATTTCTTCCTTGCATTTTTTTCAGGCATCTTGGGCCTATTCCACGAGATGAATTCGTCGACATGGCATTGGCGGTTCAAACGTCTCTGGCCCAGCAAGCTTCTTCACCCTCCGCCTCCTTGCCTCCCCAAGCTCCCAGCAGCAAGACATGGGGTCGCACAGGCAGCCTTTCGTCTCGAAATCCAGAAACAGGCCTCATGCAATGCGGCATCTGCTCAGAAGAAATGGGTGGTGGTGCAGAAAAATCCATGGCGGCAGCTCCTTGTGGTCATGCATATTGTTACGACTGTTTAGTTCAGTGCGATAAATGTCCTACATGTCGGCAGTCATATAACCAGAGCCAAATCATTAAGATATACGGCTCCTAAGCTGGGACGCTTAATTTTCCTCTCAAGCCGTTGGCCGCGGGGTCTCCGGCAATAGTGCATTCTTTCCTTTATTAACTTTCCTTTAAATCGGCATATGAAGCAAATTTGCTTCATATGCCGACCTCCAGTATATACACCTCGGCATTATTTCGCAGCTCCTATTACAATTCTATTACCTTGATATTCTTTAACCCTACATTAAATATGTATAACGGAAATAGTCCGCGAGAAGCATCAGCAGGTAATACTAGTAGCTATGGCAACGAAATTGGAATTTTATAATTCAATTTTTCTAAGAAAATTCTAAGAAAAAATTTCTTGGCTTGTCCCAGATGAATTTCTCCCGCACCTTGGCTTAAACTTTATTCCTTTATTATTCTTATTCTTGCTTCACAGCAGAATCTACATCATTTATTCTTCTTAAAACTCTGCCATTCCATATATTTTTCTGTTTTTATACCCCGCCTACAGAGTGAGAAACGCCCCAGGAACCATGGCTCCCAGCAAATTACTCTTCTTTGCTGCTATGTGTATTGCTCTCTGCGCTGGTAGGCCTGCGATTTTCGATGCTCTTTTCATCTCTTGGCACGCCTATATGCCCAAATACATCGTTTACTCATCTTTTATTTCCTCTCCAATTGCTGCTGGGTGCAGGTCATGGCGTTGCCGCTTCCTCCGCTGCCTTGAGCGAATACACGACCACCACCACGGTAGGTACTATCCTCAATAGTATTATATCACCCTCTTGCATCTACTACGGTAACCCTATTTTACTTCTGTTAACTCTGTATAGGGATCTCCTGGTTCGCTGGACTTTAGCATCTTCCAAAACACGAAAAACACCACCATCTCTGCTTGGCATGACGTTCCCCTGTTTGCCGAAGAAGAAGGCACGCTTAATTATATGTGCGAAATCCCCAAGGAAACCACTGCCAAGTTTGAGTTGATTACTGACGAGGTATATAATCCTATTAAACAGGATATTAAAGACGACAAGCTCAGGTTCTATCCGTACAACATCAACTGGAACTACGGGATGCTTCCTCAAACCTGGGAGGATCCCGAGGAGGAGGACCCTAACGTCTTGAACGCAGGAGTAAGTAGATTAAAAAAGGAAAAAATCACAAATAATGCAGAGATATCATTAGTTTTGTTCAGTTTGGGGACTATATAGCATTTCTTTTTCTTGAGTGTTCCTCCCTCTTATCTTTCTTTTGTTGGGCGTTCTTAATTTTCCCCTCGTTCCACCACTGCCTTCCTGCTTCATAACTAAAGTATTTCCAATCAATCGTGTCTTCTTTAGGGCGATAATGATCCTGTTGACGTTGTCGAAATCGGGAACGTTGCCTGCCAGACGGGGGGTATCTACAAAATCAAGCCTCTCTGCGCCTTTGCCATGGTTGATGAGGGTGAAGTCGATTGGAAGATAATTGCCATCCGTACTGACGATCCCAATGCCGCTGAAGTCAATGATGTTGAAGATATTGAACGAGTCTTCCCTGGCGAGCTTGAGAAGATTCGTACCTGGTTTACGAACTACAAAATTCCTGATGGCAAGCCCGCTAATCAGTTTGGATATGATGGTCAATGTTTGAACAAAGAGTTTGCCATGGGAGTGATTGAGGAGACACATGGATTCTACAATGAGCTTCGTTCTGGGGCTCGTGCCAACACTGAAGAGTTTTCTTTGATCTAAATTTAAAGTAAATAGATAGAGAAATGAGAAGGGCACCGCCCAACGCCCAGCAGACATCAATTTTTGTTGTTTTGTTTAATTTGCGTCTCTAGCACTTGTATATAACCTATACTTATCTAATGAATATTATTGTGCGTAGTTACCTCCTCATGGAGTAAAAGAACTCTGAATAAAGCGATTTTAAATCATTTGGCATGTCCCATGAAAATGTTTAAGAAACTTGCCACGCAAACCTTGTCGAAAGTCAAAGCAATCTGGCTAGCCTTCTCATTCATCAGCGCAATGCAGCACACTTTTACTTCAAAACCCCCTCTAACTCTCTGTCTTTCTGTTCCAAGTTACTCTCCTTAACCTCTCTACCAACATCCACCACCAATTAACCATGTCTCCCTCCAAAATCCTTCCCCTTGCCATTTTCATGGCATTGTGCATTGGTAAGACTGAAGCCTTCTGCCCTCTAAACCACCATGTTTCGACCCGCATGTAACCTACCATTCACTCAATTGACTATCTTAACACTTTTCTGTGACTGCCGCCTCTTTTTCCACCTGATTTCTGCTGCAGGTGCCCAAGCTGGCAGATTTCTCAAGTCTTCTGAAGAAATCGAGTACAACCACCAAGAACACTCTGCTGATATCTACGCATCCTTGAAGAATTATACCGCCTCCCTCCACAACTACACCGTCGAGGTTCCTGAAGTCGTCGTCTCCCTCTACAATCACACCTGGAACAAGACCAATGCTTACCTTGAGGAGCTCTCTGGCCATGTCTCCAGCCTTTTCAACCACAGTAGTGAAGGTGAAGCAACCACTTACAACTACAGCGATATTCACCAGGCTCTCTTCAACTATACCAAGCCAGCTCATGATGCTGCAGAGGAAGGCAAAAAGTTTGAGCTTCCTACTTTTACTCTTCCTACCTTCAACCACTCAATTGAGCTTCCCAAATTCAACCACACAGGGGCCAACCTCACTTTTGTTCTTCCATCTTTCAACCACTCTGACTTGTTGGCTGAGGCTACTGAAGAGCATGCAGCCTTCGCTGAGAAACACGGCTAGAGAAATAGTCTCTCTCATCCCAATATCAATCAAAAAATTAATTTTTAAAAACTGATATTCAATTACCCCTTCCCCTCCCCTGATTTTTTAAACTTTCCTGGAAGCTTTTCTAAAGGTCCAGGATGTTTCGTTTACCCTTTCCCCTGATTCACTACCCTTAATTGGGAAGCATGTTCTCAGCACAAATTTTTCCTGCCGAGAATTAACTCTACCCCTTCCCTTTCCCCAACAAAATAAAAAAGAAGTCCCCGGTCCCTTTTATCGCAGCATCTAACGTGGAAAACTTTCCTCCATTTTTCTACCCACTCACCCCCACCTTTTCGCAGAGACACTTGATACACTGCCAAGTTGAGTACTTCACATATTTTTATTAAAAGTGCGGCACACGTTAATTAATTTCACAAGGTTTTACTTTAGCTCGCTATTAGTTTGCTGAGGACAGCAGCGTTGTTTGTTTTTGCCCGTGCAACGTTTTAGCGGCTAAGAATTTAATTTCCCGTTTGTTTGATCCCGTTTACGATTAATTAATGATCCATCTTCATGTAACGTCTCTCTTCGTTTGTTTACAAACAGGCCTCTCAATTATACGAAAGATTTGTTTTTATCCTCTCTGGAACAATCACCAGGTGTCCTGTCGGAAATATTGCAAAGATGCATTTTCTCCAATCCATCCATCCAGAAGAAAAAATGGAGATCTTTAGATATCAAGAGGAGGATATGGGAGAATACATAGTTCGAAAGACATATCGTTCCTAATTTAGGGGCAGCCTTCCCCTTTTCGAGTCCGTCCTAGAAAAAAATCCCAATATGGAAAGAAAACGTAGATCTTGCATGCAGGGAAGCCACGTCTGCAAATTCATCGAGGATTAAAATAAAGCGGGAAACTCCTCCACCACCCCTTGATCTTCCTTCACCGTAGTTTCTTTACTCACTTTGTTCACGTTTAATAATCTCCTAGACTTAAATCAAAGGCACAATGAAGGCTAACAAGGTCGCCATTCTTGTTGTGACGGCATTGCTGGTCCAAACTCAAGGTACAAATACTCCCTTTCGTCCTTTGTTGTACACCCTATAGCGCATTTATGATGTATTTGTGGGCACTAAAGCCGTCCAAGGCAAAGGCGATGGCCTGAAAGCACGTCCAAGGCACAAATTGAAGGGGCTGGGCAGTCTCTTTCATGCCGAACTTTCCTCTTACTAACTTGCGTTCTGTGTTGTATTGTTAATGCAGTTACTGAGGCTACGTTCTTCTTGGACTTCTTCAACAAGTGGCATTCCTATCTCCAACAACAACAACAACAGCAACAGCAACAAGGTGAGCAACGCTTCTTTCATGTTTTCGCTCGGCTCCCAAAAGACTAAACTTATTTTCATATGTTGCAGCTCGCGCACCTCGCCAACAACCTGAGGTACGTGCCCCCTCTACAACCGTCACTCCTGATGAAGCTGATACTGCTCGTGCTGATGCCACCGCCACTGCTACCGCAACTGCTACCGCAGAGACCTTCCCCAACATCGCTGCAGCGGTAATTGCAACCCCCCAACTCTCCACTTTGCTAGAGGTCGCTTCTGCTGTTGGTCTTGCCGAGGCTTTGATTGATGAGAACCTCGTGGCGACTGCCTTTGCCCCCAGCAATGATGCCTTTGCCTCGTTCCTCAGTGCGTACGACATTACCGCTGATCAATTAATCGCCCAACCTGATCTTGCAAGTCTCGTTTTGTCCTACCACTTGGTTCCTGGTGTTGCTGCAACCGCGTCTTCTCTTACAAACGGTCAGGAACTTCCCACCCAAAACGAGGGAGAAACGATTACTGTTATAAAAAGACAAGGTGATGTATTACTCGACCCTACTGGCCAAGATGCACCAAACGCACTTGTTGTACGTGCTGATATCCCAGCTGGAAAGGCTATCGTCCATATCATTAACCAGGTCTTGATCCCGGCCAACTTCCCATTGAGTAGGGGCGATGGTGCTGCTGCTGCGGCAGATGAAACAGTTGAATTTATACTTGGTGAGGATGATGATTATGATTATGATTATGATGAGCAGTTAATCGAAGAACCTGGAGCCATCGAAAGGGCAAGAGCGATCGTAAGGGAAGGCACAGAATTGGAGCGTCCTGGTGATATTATAATCGGTGATGGAGCCAAGTAAGTCCTTCTGGCAAAATAAAGAAACTTCAAAGAAATCAAAACCAATGCACATCAAACAGTGTACATATGCTACTTACTAAGCACAATTTCGCGGCTCTATCCTCAAATGAAAATATCTCAAAAGGTGTCGTTTTACAGTCTACAAAAATTTTCTCGTATTGACAATACAATTTTGCATTAAAGCCCCATTTTGAAAACGTTACTATATACCATTACAAAATAGTTCAAATACGATTTAATCAAGAAATCTCGAAGAAGAAACGAGACATTGATTTTCATATATACGTTTTGTAAACAGAGAAAAAAAAAAGATGAGATAAAATTACCAAGGCTCGGCAGCTTTTCCTTCTTGTCTCAGCTCTTTCAACAAATTTGCCGTCTCTATCGCTGTGACAGCAGCTTCACCACCTTTATTCCCTACTTTACCACCAGCACGATCCATAGCCTGCTCCATTGTATCACATGTCAAGACTCCAAAAATTACCGGGATGCCCGAGTCGGTAGAAGCATTAAGCACTCCAGATGTAGCGCCACCTACAACAGCATCATAATGAGCAGTGGCACCACGTACGACTACACCAATAGCAATCACTGCATCGTATTTCCCGCTCTTTGCCATGGCTTTAGCAACAACTGGAAGCTCAAAAGAACCGGGGACCCAAGCGACATCAACGTCGGAAGTTGGGACGCCGTGACGTTCGAAATGTTCAAGAGCGCCTTGCAAAAGGAGTTTAGTGACGAGGTCGTTGAAACGACCGACTACAATGGCGAATTTAAGGCCAGTGCCGATAAGGCTGCCCACATAAGCGTCGCCAGAGGAGGAGGCACGGGCGGTTACAAACAGCTGGCGGGACGAGAGCTGCTGAGAACAAGAGGAATTACTACGAAGGCCTGTAGAAAATTAATTAAGAGGATCATTTGAGAATATGTTTGGCAAATGGCATCGATGGTTACATCTATCGAGGCAGGAGCTGGTATAGTTTGCTATGAAGAGGCGATTGATCAGTTGATTGACGAGGGGAGGGAGAGAACGAAATTTATTTATCACTCACCAGTGGACAATGCGCGAATACGGCCTGCAAAGGGAGCAGCTACGATAACATTGCGTTGTGTTTCGTGTGTCTTCTGGAATGCGCGGACGCTGCAGACGGTGTTCTGCAGGCACTGAGACGTCATCAATCAGATTATAATATAATTTCAATAATCTAAGGCAAGCTTTATGCTTTAATAGTGAGAGCTAAATAGAAAGATTGCAATGTGCTATGTCGCGATATTAATAAAACAACAAAGAGAAGATGATGTTACCCTCTTTTAGTGCCCGACTAATCCTACCTTTTGACCCCAATTTTTAATTAGGTGGCAAACTATTGTTATGTATTTGTTATTCGTATTCAAAAACAAATGTGGCAACCTAATTAGCGTACCATCGTCGCCTCTGCGTGCTACTAGTCTGCTGCATCTCCCGATTAATCAACATGGAACTTGCTGGCAAGAAATACTCCAACTTGGAGGAGCTCGAAGCAGATGCTCGACATCTACTATCTAAGAGCGCATACGGATACTATGCCGGAGGATCAGAATCTGAAACTACGTTTAGAGACAATAGAGAAGCTTTTTCACGCTACCGCCTTCTCCCACGTTATTTAGTTGATGTCCGAAACGTGAGCACAGCAACTGAAATTCTTGGCACCAAGCTCAGCATGCCTATTATAATCGCGCCAATGGCAATCCTTCGGTTATGCCATGCAGAAGGGGAATTAGCTATGGCTGCTGGTGCCGCCGCCACTGGCACTGCCATGGCGCTCTCCACTATGGCTACCACCTCTCTCGAAGAAGTCGCTGCTACAGGCAGCGATCCCCTATGGTTTCAACTTTATGTGCTTACGCGACGAGATGTTACCGCTGCTATCGTTCGGGATGCAGAGAAATCTGGCTACAAAGCATTAATTATTACAGTCGACGCCCCACGTCTAGGAAAACGAGAAGAGGACAATCGCAACAAATTCAGTCTACCAAGTCATCTCTCGTTAAAAATGATGGAGAGAATAACTAAACAAGCGGGGCACACTGAACACCAAGAAGCAAATGGCAGTAAATTTGGGCGGCATTTCACTTCTTTAATAGATGACGGCCTGACCTGGGAGTTTATACCTTGGATAAAAACAATTACGAAACTACCAGTGTTGTTAAAAGGCATTTTAGCACCCGACGACGCTCGAAAAGCTGTTTCTATGGGTGTAGATGGTATCATCGTCTCAAATCACGGCGGGAGGCAGCTAGATCACGCACCTTCGGCAATAGATGTGCTTCCGATGGTTGTCGCTGCAGTGCAGGGCCGGGTCCCTGTCTTGGTAGATGGAGGGGTTCGTAGAGGCACAGATGTGATTAAATGTATAGCACTAGGTGCTTCAGGGGTGTTGGTGGGAAGACCGATGCTATGGGCGTTGACTTTAGGTGGAAAGAAAGGGGTAGAAGCTGCACTAAGGATGTTGCAGGGAGAATTGGAATTGGGTATGGCATTGCTCGGGTGCAGGAGTGTGGCTGAAGTTACCAAAGATTATTTAATACCTTTGGGCGAGCCTCTGAAAATACCGCAGTCGAGGTTGTAGAGCTTCATTTATATTCTTTCTCTGTACTTCGATATATGTACGAAATTATTGTAATTTACACACTGTAGCGCTGCCGCTCACCGCCAAAGCATGGCCAGGAAAATATATATGCAGGGCACTTCCCAATTGATGTGCATTTTACAACTATTAGATACGTTATATATTACTTTACCAGTCATGCTGCTGCAAGCATCGCTGCTAGGGCCTGTTTCAGATGTTCAGAGGTCGGGATCAATTCGGAGACATTTTACTTATAGACCAGCCCAGAGGACATCAATTGTAGTTAGAGCTAGTGAAGGTGAAGAAATACCACCGCAAGGTAAGCGCTTTCTTTCAACTCAGTGTTTGTTTGACCTTGTGATGATCTCTCACATTTCCCACCTCTATTCATTTTGTTGTTATTCAATCACCAAAGCTCTCAATAGAATTCCTCCTACCAAGTCCTTACTGTCTTCCCCACATGCAGCTTCTCCCAAGACTCCACCTAGACCAGACGTAACAGATCCAGTGCAGTTTGTTGAATGGGGCGGCACTTTACCGAATCCTCGACGAGCCCTTATTGGTGGCCTCACAGCAGCATCCATCGCTCTTGGAGGCAATTTATTCGGTGTTACATCATTTCTACTAGGCTTAGATGGAGGTAAAACTGCAGGGAGTCTCCGTCTTGATGCATTAGTCCCTGTAGATGGATTTAAACGGTGCTTTGATTCACAAAATGGCTTTGGTAAGATACTTCTTCCTTTACTTCGGTTTTATTTTAGGGTTTATTCAGTCAGTTTTTTTCTTCCTCTTCCTCCTGGACAAATAGATATCTTACGCTAGATAAAATATCAAACTCTCTAGCATATATCTGTTGTCTCTGCATTCTCACCCCCTCTTTCTTCTCCTATGTATACCTTGTTTATTGAGTGCAGAGTTCATTTATCCTTCAAATTGGCTTGCCGACCAGAGGCTTTACCGCCGCTATGCCGAACGAATTGAACGAGAGCGCTCTTTAGACCCCCCTTCTTTACGCAACGCACGCCGTCGTGTCAACAAATACGATGACAAATACGAACCCTCTGCTGCATTCGGCCCTCCAGGGAGCACTGGGGAGGACAATATCAGCGTCGTTGTAGCACCAATACGGGACGGTTTTACCCTTTTAAAAATGGGGACCCCAATGGAAGCTGCAGGCCGTTTCATGGAGTCTATAGCACCTGAAAACTCGGGTAAAGTGGCGACCTTACTTTCTGCAAATGCGAGAAAAGACCCTGTGGATGGAGAGATGTATTATGTAATGGAATTTATAATAGAGTTGCCTGGGAAATTTAAAAGACATAATGTTGCTGTCTACGGATCTAGAAATGGGTTACTATATACATTTAATGCTCAGGCATCAGAGACGAGGTATGTGAAGGAGTTGGAAGGGGCGTATAAGAAGGCAGCAGCGTCGTTTAGGATGACGAGTAGCGGGGCAAGTACCGCTGGATTCCCGGATCGGTTGTGAAAAGTAATTAAACAATTTTATTAAGATACACACACACCGCGGAAATTGTGAACACGCCTAGTGTTTGTAAATAAAACTAGATAATAATAGTACAGCAGCAAAATATTGCCAGCGGAAATAAAATAGCAATAGCAAGCAAATAGAGAAGCGATCAACTCGTAGGTACTCTACTAGTAGTACTATGTATCCATATTCTTTTGTTCAAATTAAATTAAAACATAAATACTTCTTTCTTTCTTTACACCTTTGTGTCATCGTCCCATTCATAGCCCTCTTTATCATTCTGGTCTATGACCATCCTCATCCTCATCCTGTTCACCATTCTCACTCTCACTGTCGGTTTCTGATAGTTGATAATCAACTACCCGTCGATTCTGTATCTTTACTATAGGTGGGAGATCATCATCACTGCTACTATAACTTTCTTCAGGTCCAACTATGTTATTTTCTAATGCTAATGATGCTGCTGTCTCTTCGGCAGGCTCACCACTGCTACTTTTTTCTTTTCTTTCTGCACCGCCATTTATATTGAGCTGTTCTAGCTCTGCTGCTGCGCTATTGGCACTCTCTAAATTTGCACTGCTATTTGTTGCACTTGTACTATTGCGTTCTGAAAATTCTATTGGCCAGACGCCACCTATTTTCTTTAGTTGTTTGACATGGTCGGTGAACAGAACTTGTATGACCTGGCCAGTCACAGCAGCATCTGTTTCCTCTACGTTTTCTATAATTAAATAATTACCACGTTTGATCCATAGTTTCTTATGAAAACGGGCAGGGATCAGGCATAGGGTGCGCTTGCCATCAGGAAACTGGACCTGCGGGGCGGAAAAATAAATAAAGAGCGGAGGCGGGGCGGGGGAAGATGTAAGCTTAAGCGAAAAGTTATTCCAAAGATTCGTATTGCATGCATTGATATTGTATCTATCTTTAGTATTAGAGTACAATCAACTCCCTATACCGCACATTAAGTATGAAAATTAATGTAAAGACTGACCTCCATAATGTTGCTGCCACGGCTGCCGATGGCCATGACAATGTGCTGGCCTTCTTTAGGGGGCTCCACATCTTCTTGGAGCGATTTCTGGAGCACGTGCTTCCTACTCATATTTAATGACGGGTAATTAACCTCTACGAGTATCAAAATATGGACAAACCGCCAGTTTGGATGTTGCAGATGGCCTGGTGAGGTGCAAGAATAAGGCAATCTAGGAAATATGCTGAGTCTGATATAATCCTATGAATGTCGTGTGGTGTTCCAAACATGAGTACCTTGCCCAAGGTGCTCAGACACCCAGCAAAAGGTCAATTAAGCTGGTTAAATGCAGAGGTAGAAAAATTCAAATTCAAAAATTGAAAACTGACGATGAAAATTCAAAACCTATAAACTTAAGTTTTCGCGCTATTAACAAATATAATTTAAACATCAAGTATATTTGTTATTACTAACAGCCACAGGTGCATCTCAGCTGTGACTCCGCGTTACCTGACTTGCGATGGCTGAAAGGTGGCTGGCTATGCATGCCACCAACAGTTCTAGAAACCCCAGAGCATCTCAAGATACCCATATGACTTCAACCATGGAAGCTGAAGAGAATCGCACCCCTCCCTCTGTCAGGCGTAGCGTTGGTGCCAGCATGAGAGAACTTGGCCAGGAGATGTCTCCTGGCCGTTCCGAACGTGCCTTCAGGAGCGGTAACGAGCGTCTCTATGAAGCTTACAATGACCTCCACTCCTTGGCTCAGGACTTTGAAAAGCCTTTTGATGCTCCCGCGATCCTTGTTGTTGGCCACCAAACTGATGGCAAATCAGGTGCGTCAGACCCTTTTTCTAACCCCAAACCTACTTGAAAGCTTGCTCATAATTCTAATTCCATCCATCCTTTGCAGCTCTCGTTGAGGCGTTGATGGGTTTCCAGTTTAATCACGTCGGTGGAGGCACCAAGACCAGGCGCCCCATCACTCTCCATATGAAATATAACTCTGCTTGCGTCCAACCCAACTGCTACCTAGTCACCGAGGACTTTGGAGAGCAGGAGGTCTCTTTGGAAGAGCTCCAGGTTAGTTTTTTCTATGCGTTTGTTTTTATCTTATTTTGTCCAATTTACCGCCACCCATTACCGCTCTCGTCCCAGCCTTTTTCTTGTCTTCCTTTGCTTTTCCACTCACGCACTGTACTCTCTTCTTTACATAACTTATCTGCAGGACTATATTGAGAACGAGAACGCTAGATTGGACCGTGAAGGTCAGTTCTGGTCCAAGGAAATTGTCGTCAAGATTGAATACAAATTCTGTCCCAACTTGACCATCATCGACACCCCTGGCCTTATCTCTGCCGCCCCTGGCAAGCGCAATGCCAGCTTACAGAACTCTGCCCGCCAGGTGGAAGCTATGGTGCGTGCTAAGATGGATCAGAAGGAATACATCATCCTCTGCTTGGAAGACTCCAACGACTGGTCCAATGCAACCACCCGCCGTCTTGTCATGGCTGTTGACCCCAGCTTAACCCGTACGGTGGTGGTTTCTACTAAATTGGATACTCGCATCCCTCAGTTTGCGCGCCCCCACGATGTAGAAATGTTCTTGAGGCCTCCTTCCCGCTTATTAGAGCCCACTATGCTCGGTGGCTCTCCCTTTTTCACCTCTGTCCCTTCTGGCCGCGTAGGCAACTCTCGTGATGCTGTATTCCGTTCTAACGAGCACTTCCGTGTTGCTGTAGCGGAACGCGAGGCTCTTGATGTCGCTGAGCTTGAAGCTAGAATGGGACGTCGCCTTGAACGAGCAGAGCGTGCTCGCATCGGTGTCGGCCAGCTCCGTCGTTTCTTAGAGCATCTTTTACAGCGCCGTTATTTGGAAAACGTGCCCACCATTGTCCCTGTCTTGGAACGCGAGTACCGTAACGCCTCTCGCCGGCTGGAAGAGACTCAGGTTGAGCTCAATGACTTGGAAAGTGAGAAACTTAAAGAAAAAGGTCGCGTCTTCCGTGAGTCTTTCATTGCCAAATTAGGCTTGTTGCTTCGCGGTACCGTCGCTGCACCTCCTGATCGCTTCGGCGAGACTCTTGCTGATGAGCATATCCGCGGTGGTGCCTTTTTAGGCCCTGATAACCGTCCTCTTGGGGTTGATGGTCAGCTCCCCAACGCCCACATGCGTCTTTTTGGCGGTGCTCAATACCACCGTGCTATGGCTGAATTCCGTACCGCAATTGGCCAGATGACCTGCCCTGACATCTCTAGGGAAGAGATTGTCAACGCCTGTGGTATTGACGACTTCCATGACGGTGTCAACTACACCCGCACTGCCTGTGTGATTGCCGTCTCAAAAGCAAGGGACTTGTTTGAGCCTTTCCTCCACCAATTGGGCTACCGTTTAGCTCATGTGCAGCGTCGTATGCTTCCTATTGCTATGCACTTGTTGCAGAAGGATGGAGCTTTCTTAAACGGCCATGATTTGTTTTTGAAACGAGTTGGTGCAGCATACCATGCCTATATTGAGGAAATTGAGCGTGGAACCCGCACTAAATGCCTGGAAGACTTGCAAAGTACTACTAGGTACGTTACTTGGTCTCTCCACACCAAGAGCAGGTCTTCTTTGAAGGCTATGCTCTCCAAGGTCACTGGCCCTGGTGCTGCTGCCGCTGCTGCTGCTACTGCCAACGGTAATCAAAGCTCTGGCAAGGGCGGTGCTAGCTCTGGAGATGCTTCTATGATGGAGGTATTGGAAAACACTCTCTGGAACCGTACTTTAGGTTCTATGAGTGAAGAGATTGTGGCTGCATTGGTTTGCCAGATCTTTGAAGGTATCCGTGACCATTTCGTGCAAAGCGTAGAACTTAAATTCAACTGTTTCTTCTTAATGCCTATCGTGGACGCCTTCCCTACCCGTCTCCGTGAAGAACTCGAAGCTGCGTACGAGGAAGATCTCGACGAGGTCTTTGATGTCGCTGCAGTCAGGGCTGCCTTGGAACAGCGTCTCAAAAGTCTTGAGTCTGAACTCCATCAAGTAGAACGTTTACAGCGCAAGTTTGCAATGATCCATTCCACTCTTGCACAGCAGCAAGGTGGCGGTAAAGGTGAAAGCGGCCCTACTCATTCTCACACTGGAGGTGCTCCCGCTGATTCTCGTATCCTTAGAGATTCACAAGAGACACTTAATCCTTTGTCCCTGGCAAGGGCCTCTACTGCTAGCGTGCCAGGAGCTAATTTGAGCTCAAAATCTGGTATGACTGGCACTACGGCGTCTATGGATCCTGCGAGTAAAGCTGCAGCCAAGCTTGCTACCTCTTTGGATCTTAGCAAGAGCTCCTCTGGTCGTTTGGCCGCAATCCGGTAAAAAATCGAAAAAAGAAACTAGAGAAAGAAAAACTAGTTTAGTTCTCCTACCTACCTGTTTTTATTTTTACCTACTACCTGATTGTCACCGCTTTATATCTGATGAATGATTGAATGGTTTCTAATGACGAATTGCCTTGCTGAGAAACTATGAGGAACTAGTTGACCCACTTTCCTGTTCTTCCTGGAGCCGGCTTACCCGGGTTTAAATAGTTGCATTGTCCTTTGTGTTTCTCCGAAGAAAACTATTACAAATCCCCCTCCCCCCGCTCCCATCTCCTTTCCTCTTTGTTTTATTTTATACGTGCGTGAGTTTGTACCTTTTTCTTTTAGTATCCCGTTTCCTTGCCTTTTACAACTCACCCTCAAGCGAATGCAAGCAATGTGGAGAGAGGCTGAGCCCGGTAGCTTTCAGCACAACTACCCTTTGCTTTGCCGTTTGTTCTAGATTATTTTGCTCCGTGCCCAAGCACTCTGACACTGTTATATTTTAACATATTATCTATGTAACTGATGAGATCGATCCATTGTGGGGCAACAAGTATTCAAACTCTCATTATTTTAATTCAAAGATCAAGAAGTGATCAAAGACAAATTTAAAATTTTGCAAATCAATCAGCTCTCCAATTAAGAAATTATTGATTAGACTAATATTAAGAGCGAGCTGATAAAATAATGGAGCGTGCTGCTGAAGCTGCACGCGAGGGCAACGCCCAATATTTTCTCAATCTTGGAGACGACGAGCTGATCAAGCTCTGCCAGAAAAGAGACGAAGATGGACGCTCTCTACTCCATTCTGCTGTTGTTGGAGGCAACATGCATCTAGTACAACTCCTCGTAGAACGTTGTGGCAATGAGAGAATCAACTCTCAAGATTCCGAAGGATGGACCCCGCTGACGTCAGCTGTCAGTTGCGGCTTTGAAGAAATAGTCAAATATTTACTTTCTTTAGGCGCTGACCCAAATAGTACAAATGCACAAAACCGTACACCATTACATTATGCCGCAAGTAAAGGCCGTGTACCTATAATAAAGCTATTAATTGAGGCTGGAGCAAAAACTAATACAAAAGACATCGCTGGGTGGCTGCCCCTGCACCGAGCTGCCAGTGCCGGCCGTGCCGAAGCCTTACGAGAGCTATTACTTCACACATCAAAACCTTTGATTAATGCACGTGATATCTCTGGATCAACCCCGTTGTTATTGGCTGCTTCTGGGGGACATCAAGCGGCAGCTGTGCTGCTCGCTGCAAAAGGAGCAGATGTTGAAGCGGAGGACAAGGATGGACAGACGCCGTTGGGTGCTGCAGCACCGCACGGACAGTTAAGGGACGCGTTGGTAGCCCTTGCTACTGGGGAAAAAACTCTGGATGATTTTGAAAATTGAATTTATTAATTAACGTCAGTGTGTTTGTACTATTAATTAGGGTTTGTACCACAGAGTTTTACTTTGTTTCTGTCATTTAAATACCAAGTATTAAATTGAGTTCATCCATGGGATCGTCTATTGTAAGCGTTTGACGAGGCTGGGCATGAGACACCTGTTGTTGTTGTTGCCGTTGCCAGTTCAGAGCTGTATCCTGAAGAGAGATCAGGCCGTGGTGGTCTTTTAGGGGAGCAACACCAGCAGCCACAGTGGTGGTATGCACGGGTATACTTAACGCCCAAGGGGTCATATGACCTGGTGTATCTAATATTTCCCCAGGAAGAAGGGATAAATCCATCATAGCAGGAGCAGGAGCAACAGTGGCTGTCCCCACTATTGTCTGTTGCTCTAGTCGTGCAATCTCCGCAGCCATCGCAGGTATCAACGTAGCTGCAATACTCAAGCACTTGGTTAAATACCTGTTGTTATGTATATTTCCAGGTATGTCATTTCGCAGCGCCATTGAAGCCATTGCCAGCAGCCCAGCAGCAGGGATGGGGAAAGGCAGCACCGTCCTTGCTTGCTGCACTGCTGCTTGCAGCTCAGCAGTGGCTGCTACTAATGTCTCGTGCTCTTTATATTGAGACTCATCGATGGTTATTATGTCGCTGTCTTCAGTTTTGTTGTCGTTATCCCCTTGGTGCTGTTCTACCATCGCCTCCCCTGCCGCTGTCGGTGTTACTAAAGAAGGACGGAGATCTTTCTCGCCTCGCTTTTGTTTCTTTTGCTGCAGCACAATCGAGGACGGAGTCCGAATTTTCGTAGCAAGGGTATCGCCGGTAGGCTGTATTTCCACCTCTATAGCTTCTTCTTCTTCTTTTTCTTCTTCTTCTTCTTCTTCTTCTTCTTCTTCTTCTTCCTCTTCCTGGTCTTGCTCCAGCTTTTCTTCTTGTAATTTGTTGCTTCTTATTTCAGGGCAAAAGGAGACTCGATGTTTTATACGACGGCGATTTGCAAAGCCATCTTTCTTTTCAGACCTTTTCTTTCCACGCAAGCTTTTATTGTTGCGGTTTATGTCTTCTTCTGGAGAAGATAATCCAGGAATAGCAGCATGAGCAACAGGAGAAGGCTGTTCTTTTGCCTCGTGGGCCGGGGTTAGCCGAGGGAAGGAAAAACTGTTGCTAACAATATCGACCTCTTCCTGCTCACCACCGCCAGCATTGTTTTCAGCATAGGCTAGATGACTGTCTAGGTCTTGATTGTCAGGTGTTAGGACGTCAAGAAGCGGTGATGGGACTGGGGAGATAGTGTTTTGGAGGGACAACATAATATTAAGGAGCCAGAGAGAAGAATTTTCATGGCGAGAAAGCTCATGCTCAGAAGTCTCCTGATGCTGAAACTCTAAAGTGCTATTTTGCATGTTATTCTGCGGCGGGTGCTTGCATTGAAAATGAGCGTGAGTGATCGAGGGAGCGATAAAAAACGAATACCAAAAATAGAAACAAAAAGACAGGTTCGAGGTCTATTTTCTCACCATTTGAAGCCTTGGTGGCTCTTATATCTAGTTTATATATTCACGACTATAGACTTTAGAAGTCTGAAATCCATGTGACCAAGAAGCAAGGCCGTTCCTGTTTTTCACAGGTTCCTATCAGGGGTGGGAGCCTCGTTCAATAAATCTGGGCAGGATCGTTAATTAGTAGCAAGCAACGGAAGCGACATTACTGTTGGGCGGAAGTGCTGTTGAGGAAGTTTGATGCCATCTTTGCTTGCAATCACTTGGATCTCAATGCGATTATAATATTTTTTTAAAGCAACCGCCGGCGCCGGCGCCGGCGCCACCGCCTCTGAGCAAATAGCAGATAGAACCATGGCGCATTGGACATTGCAACCGCTATTCGTGTTGCATATTTGAGCAATCGTGGGCATCCAAGCGTTAAGCGAATAAGCTTGTCTGAATGAAGAAATATTGTGAGTTGACTTTTTGGCGTGGCCCCTTCCGTTCCAGGCTGCTGTCAGCTCCTGCCTGCATGGCAGGCAAGCGATAAGAATTTGCGACATCAATGACACTATTAGATGTTATAATTTCGTGACTTCAATTCAGTGAGGTTCTTTACACCCATGAAAAGTACTTTAACACCAGCCCTTGTTTCTTTGTTGCGGCTGCAGTAGACCCTGGTGAGCAATGTTTCACCCGAATTCTCTTTCCTATATTATTATTATCATTATTTTTTTTAACTCCTTTTGTACAGTCCCCATGTCAAACTGTGAGTTTCTTTGGAAACAGTTAAAAACTTGCCACATGGGGGAGTGAATGTGAACAAAAATCGTTCTGAAAAAATCTGTGGCCTCCTAGCTTCTTCCAGAATTAAGAATGTGGCTTATAGTATTCAATGTGATACCTACAACTGCTTAATTTCAAGGAAAAAGGTGGGGTGCGGCCCGATGATGAATTTTTTCAAGATTTTGTGGATATATGTAGCTACAAGAATTTCTTCTGCGCATTCAATGTCTTCAATCAAAGCCCTGGAATCCTCCAGGTCGGAACCTCAATGCTCTGTTAGTGTAGGGGTTATCACATCACGCTCTGAACGTGAAGACCCGAGTTCGATTCTCGGACGGAGCTTCCGCTTTTGCCCTTTCATACCAGCTCAAACTTGTGTCCGAGCAGCAGCCGATAAAAGCCTTTCCACCATTTTTTGCATGGATTTAAAAACCCTTCACTTCCCTCCTTCACCTGCCAATTTGACTAAAACCCACATTTTCAAACAATGCAAGATCCTCTCCAAAAAGTTACTGACGTGTTTTTTGCACTCCCTCCTCTGTAACAATCTAAAGTGAGTGAAAATGGCATTATCAGACGATTGCACCACAATCTCACCGACGGAGCTGATTTAGGGCGATTTCCATTTAAATAATTCATTTATGCACAGTGCATATGATTGTTGCGCCTGCTAATTGGCGAAAGTGGACTCATTAGCGGACGGGAATCAAAAGTCCAAATTTCTATTTACTTTGTGCAGGAACTCTCGATTTAGCTCCTCTCTATGTTCCCAAAACATTCCTGAATGACTCATATAGCAGGAATAATTGTCTGAAAGGTGCCACATTCAGTGGGCTGCGCTCGCATTCCCTTTAAAAGTTGCCTTTAGCAACCGACCGCTTCCAGCAGTGGAGAGTTAATCAATTCTACAGTTACATACGCCTTACTAGAATCCTTGACGTCGACCTCTATCGCCATTACATAGATAATTATACCACATAGATGCCTCCACCTAGTAAGAGGAAAAAACAGCTGGCGATAGCCAGCGCCCAGGCACAGCTCCGACGGCGACTGGCAAGACTTGCCGCTCAAGAAGACAACGAAAGGAATGAGAAAACCATAGACGAAAAGCAAGATGTACAACTAGATACTAGAAACCGATCTGATGCAGATACTGACGACATTGGTCCTACCGCTGACGCCCTAGAAGCTGCTACCTCAGATCACGTCTCACCAAATTCTAGTAGACCTGCAAGAGTCGTGAGAAACACGTCGAGACGAAAAAAAGCACCGCCCTCCGCTGCACCTACTCGTTGAACTTAAGAACAGAGTAGTTTACATACTTGCGTCCGCTAATAATGGCTGTATGCACACCGTGGCTGGTATCACAGTTGACCTGAGATGCCGTCAACACTGTGCTTCTACTTTCTTCTACAACATGAGAGCATCGACGTCGACGACAATAATTATGCATGTAACTTTAGAGCCTCCCTTGATTTTTCCACAATGTAATATTCTTCTATCAATCCAGACATTTGTTATCAGAGAGCCAATGGGATATACAAGTAAAATCGCCACAAAGTACAATTCAGTTTAAAGAAAAAAGTAAGCAGCAAAAGAAGGCGAGCAAACTGGAGAGTCAGGGTTTTAGAGCGGGTACGACAGAAGCAAACACGATTTTTTTAAATGAACTGGGTAGAGAGACAGGTACAGGTGCTTAGTTTCCTCAGTTAATACACGAAAAGAGCAAAACTTGAGAAAGAGGTTGAACAAAGGAATTGTGAATTTTAGGGTTTTTACAAAAATCAGAGGTAGAAAAAAGGTTTAATATAAGGTATCAGAGGCCATGGTACAAACTCTACTTTTCGAAAATCATTGTGATTCTATCATAAGGGAGGCCTGATGTCTCAAGTTGGTGGCTTCTCTCGATCCCTTACGTCACCCTGTTGGGGTTACATAAATAGATTTTGTTTTGTTTTGTTTTCAAAGGAGAGAAAGGAATCAAAGATGATCTGGAATCTTTAGACAAGTAGGTATTCACATATATATTCATGATACTATTACTATTCGGCCAATTTCTCTTGCAAATTCGAGTTATGTTTTGCCAAGATGCTTTCCACCATCACATCTGGCGTCGGTAAATACGGCGCCGTTTCTAAATGACACAAGGCAGCACTTAATGGACCAGCAACTCGACTCCACGCTGGTCCAATGAGACGTATAGCTTCGTCCAATTTCAATTTAAGAGCATGGAGGTGTGCGATGCCTGCTCCGGCCATCACGTGTCTGGCCGCAAGATCATGATAACATGTCCACGAGGGGGTGGTACTTCTTGCATTATTCCTAGTACTAGGCACATTCGTAGTAGTGTCATCCACTTCATGTGAACAAGAAAGAATTAGTAAAGGCAATAGCTCTTTTTTCAATTCATCGAACGCTTTACGCCCCAAATCCACGTTGGTTTCGTAGATAGTTTTAGCTTTTTGCAACTCCAAAATTCCATCATCGGTAATTCCCAAAACAACAGCAGCCAAAGTTTCATGGCCAACTGTGCCGGCTTCCAGTGCGCTATTATTAGGAGACTGTATACCCAGAGGGGCTAGTAAATGCTGCAAAAGTTTAGCGTATTTACAGCTATTACCACGAGCGAGGTGCTGCCACTCTTCAAGTTGTCGTTGCGCTGCTGCTTCTAAAATTTTCACCTCGTCGGCAGGAAATCCCAAAGAAGCTACTTTTTCCATTAATTCACTTAATTCTAGTTGCCATGCTTGTAAACTAGCGAACAATGTCGTTCTAATGGAGTCCGTTTGTAAGGACATGGCTGGCATTTGAGGGAGGGAAGGTGGTTGTTGCTGCAATGATGAGGCGCCCAATGCATTCTCTCTCGGTGCAATCCCATATAACTTTTGAGATGTACTTCCCGTTTGTTTTGCTGCTCCACCCCCCGTACCATCTTTAAAATCTAGTTTCACAGCTTCCACGTGCTTTCCCTCCTCCATCCCAGCTTTTATATTAGAATTACTTTCTTTTCTAGTATTTGTTGGTGAGTTTTCTATCGCCAGCATGCCTTTCCAAAAGTAAGTTTTAACGTAATATAGCTTGCTGAGAGCTTGCTCCTCTTCCCTTAATGCATCATTTTCAATCTCTAATGCATCAATTTCAGCAGCCATGGTGTCAAATTGATCCTGAGCTTGCCGCTGAAGAGTTCGACGCCGCTCTCGAAAACGTTGCTGAGCAAGTCTGTTTTTAAGACGAACTCGCTCTCTTTTCTCTAATGCATTCGAGGGCTCCCGATCGTCATACTCGGAGTCGGCATAGGTACCTGATGCCTCAAAGTCCACGGAAGAACCTACGTAGGGCAGCTGTTGCGGATGTTGTTGTTGAAGCCGTGTCGGGCCTTGCCCAGCTATGTGGAGGCCAAGTGTAGCGCCGTAACCTGGAAAACCACAAGGGGGTGGTATTGCAGGTCTAGATAAAGTATTTAATTGCTGTGGTACCGGGATCTGCGCACTTAACGCCGGCTGCAAACCTGGAGGCTGCCCAGGATTGATTAGAGCTGATACGAGCTGGAGCAACAGCAGATCGTTCTCGTTTCCTGGGATATGTGACTCCTCGTTTGGCATTACTCAGTCGTCGAAAATTAAAAAGGCGCATTAGATGTGACAGTGCTCAGTTCCACTGAAGTGAACGCATCATCCCCTTTGAAAATTCCACTGGCAGACAATATTGGTTAGCGCTTGAAGCTTCTTTCGAGCAATACGACGTTCAACATTTAGGGTAAATTATCCATAAAATGAATACAATACGAATTTTAAACAGTGGAATGCACGCCTGGTAACAAAAGGTAACAGCGAAAAACCATCTCGTTTTGGCTACGCCACCAAAAGAAGATTTGGATCTGCTCTGTTGGTACGCAAGCATATTCTGTTCTCCCGGACTGATCTCGCAGCTTTGTGGCATCTAAATTCAAGTATTTATCTTACAAAGTCATTATTTACGTACATACCGCCTAAAATTACCCGCTGCTACAGCTTTCCTGCGGTAAGTCTTTGATTGCCAACCAATTAAAAAATCGAGTATTCCTCCGGCCATTAACTCCAAGATCACTTTCTCCTATCCGTAATTGACCCTGCGCCTCAACTAGCACCTTTCCTGACTCTTTATCACATGTAAAGCCAACCATAAAATCATCTGCAAAGCCCCAAATTGGCGTTACGACTCGGGCATGAACAAATCCTTTCCCGCCTACATTGAAGTTTTTTGATGGTGATGTTTTTGAAGAATATATAACACGCATTCCAGCTTGAGAAGCAACCCACGCTTCTACAGCAGTTTGTGTATCATTCATTGATGAATTTACTAGTAAGGGTTCTAGCCCACGAGATGTTTGAGCATTCTTTCTAGCGATTCTACTACAACCGTGAAAATTGCTTCCACAGCTGGCGGGGAAAGAAGTTAACTGAGGATCTGGACTGTTATACCGAATGATGACCAGCAAAACAACGTATAAACCAAACCCTAAGACTGGCCAGCGTAAGACGTAGAATAAACGCTGAAACTTAGTGCTCCCCCAAAGAACAATGGCACCAAAAAAGTTGCGGAAGCGGTCCAAGATAGTTGCCCCTGGAGGGAGGGGAGCTTGTCTGCCTCCTGTGACACCGATGCCAATCAATGTTGTCCCTAATTTTGTAAGGCCAAATCCAGCAGCAACACCCCACCACCAAAACCATAAAGCCGCAAGCGACATTTGAACTAATCCAAGAATGACGTACAGGCCACCGAGCGCAGACCAGATTTTAGGATGTAGCGTGAGCTGGTCATCTTTATTTGCATTATCGCGTATCAGCAGTTCTTCTTCACTTGCATCCGTCATGACACTTGAGAGTTTATAATTTTGATTCCTCTTTTTTGGTCTTCCAAACATGCGTATAAATCATGTATTATAGCATCTATGCAGTAGCAATAATAAATGAAAGATTGTAGCAATGTTTTTGAACAGCCAATTCTCAGACTTAATGGCAAAAATTCAAATCTTTGATTTAAAATTATTTCTCTGCTGCTGACGCCCCACCCGTGCACGATAAACCCTTTATTCAATCGCCTTGACAAGACACTACTCTTACAATATAGCATAACACTACACTTTCACAAGAACACGAACGTATAACACATGCTACCCTTTCCGCACATGTCCTTTAAAATTCTTTTTACTTTTCAATCTTCCCTTTATTAAACGTCTCCTCACCTGTCCAGCTCTCGCTGCCAAGGGTAAATTCTTCCTCCTATCCTTTTCCCTATTACTCAATCCACCTTGCTTATCCTTTTTCAACGCTGCTTTAGATCCAAACTCACGTCCTTCTCTGCCAGCCATAATTGATGCCATTCTTTCTTCCTTATCCCTACGACCCCGCCTTTTTCCTAGAAGAGCAGAAGGGTCCACTCTTTGTTCATGCAAAACACCCAGCTGGTCTTGTAAAGCCATAGTTTCCTCAGCTTCTTCTTCAGCTGTTTCTCGAAGACGAGCGCGTTTTGAAGCGGATTTAAGCCCTGCTTTGGACATGGCAGCGTCGACAAGACGACGATGTTTGAGTTGTCGGATAGACTCAAAATCTTCTTGCGTTAATATTCTTCCCCAATCTGCAGTACTTTCATCATTTTCATTAGTGATAGACTTAGCCATAGCAGCGGCATTTTTTGCTGCAAGTTGTTTTTTAAGAGTGGCGAGACTGTCCTCTTTGGCGGCAGGGTGAGCTCGTTTTTTAGAATTCGTGGGTGCGACAGCCACAGCAACTTCTTCCTCTTCTTCTTCGGAATCTCCTTCCAACGCATCTTCATCAGAACCTTCCTCTTCATATTCTTCACCCGAATCTAAACTTTCTTCCTCTTCCACGTCGCTACCAGCACTCTCTAAGGAACCCTCTTCCTCGTCACTTTCTTCCTCTTCTTCTTCTTCGTCACTTTCTTCATCACTCACATCCTCCCCTTCACTCAGCACCTCTCCTTCAGGCCCTAACCTCCCTGCTCTTCGTGCTTCTTCTAACAAATCCAGCCCTTCAATCGTATCAGCAATACGAGCTTGTCCGTACTCTCCAGGCACCAATATGCCCCCGTCTGCTCCACGACCCCGGTCACGTTTTTTCAACATCCCGGGCGCCAGCTCTCTAAACAGGCCCAACAAGCCTCTTGCAGCAGTAGACACTTCCTTATCCCTAAATTTCTTATATTCTACTAAATCTTGAAGCAATTCCTGTGTCATTACTAAAGGAGCGCGGACGCAGATCTCACGGACAGTTTTAATGCCAACCGTCATTACCTCTGGACGCGCTTTGTCATGGACAAATTGATCCACCAGCTGGCGAAGGACAGGAGCCAACACGTCAGGAGGGACAACTTCATGGCACCCTTGAACTAATGCTGCCAGAACAGTGGTTACTTCTTTCTGGCTAGGAGCGATATACTTCTGTAAAAAAGGATAGAAATTTAAAACCAAGAGTTTGTGGACGCCAATGGCTCTCGACAGGACCGTCATCATGGCTAAACGGGTTTCAAAGCGTTCATTACCAGTGCGTAATCTCACTAACAGCTTTTCAGCAAAGCCCTGAGGGTCGTGTAATAATTGCAACGCAGCGAAAGAAGCTTGGCCACCGCCTTCCTCTTTTTTATTTGCTTTCCGCACCGCAGTCATCGCCCTTTGTAATTTTTTCTGTTTCTTCTTTTTGGAAGACACAGTACCTTTTTTGAACGCTTTATAAACGTCTTCTTTAGATGGGCCAGTTGCCGCTTTCTTCTCTCCGTCATTATCATCGTTGTCGCTATCTCCTTCGTCCTCAGCAATGTCCTGACCGAGGAAAAATTTCAACGATGCCAACATAACACGAGGACTTTTATGAAAGACAGCTGATGCAATAACATTTACAGTACGTGCATCGCGCCATACATGTCTCCTCCACATTTCTATTAAAACAGCCAAGCCACGCTTTGCTGTGCCCTCATGCTCATCAGCAAGCACGCTGTACAAAAAACTTTGTGTAGAACGATTCAGGTTGTTTGCTCTTCCATTTTTATTGGCTGCTTTAATGTCTGAAGTGACGTGACGGAAGACAAGTTGACGTAACGCTTTGTCTTGTAAGCGGAATAGCTTGAAGAGCAGAGGGAGGAGCTCACTTGCACCTAGTTGACGTTTGTTTCTCAACAGGATGAGCGCTTTCACTAGGCTGGTGCGGAGGGAAGGATCTAGCAACGGCCCATGCTTTTCTAATAGCTCCATAAGATCAGTGGCAAAGTCAGCTGTCTCTTCTGGGTAGCAACCCACAGCATGGGATAGAAAAGTGACCAAGTCTTGAAACTCTGTTGATCCCTGTGCAGGCGATAACAAAAATAGTTGAAGAGAGGCTTTATAATGGCGCCATTGTAAACCAAATTCGTCTGCATAGCCTTTTGGATCACGTTTGATATTGCCCTGTAGAGATGAATACATATTGTGAGCATTTGAAGAGCACACGAGGAGCATGCATTATAGAAGTAGCAAGGAAAAGGATCTTACCTGCAAGTTCAGCAGGTCAGCGCCAGTATGCGCCATCTAAAGGAAGTTATTTGATAGCTGATATATGTGAAAATAGCTTAATTTGCGCTTTTAGTGGTAAAATTAAATAAATCTTTAAGATGTGGATTTGAAAAAATATGGCCTTCAAGGGCTAACTTTCAATGGGCGCCTTATAGATCTTTATTTTAAAATTCTTAGAATGTATAATATTGATATTTTAGACTTTTCAATCGCACAGCTGCCTTTAAGAGACGAATTTGCGGCGGCGAGTACAAATTTGAACTTGAAATTTAGACAACTTTTTTCTTGTAATTCCGCCTTGTTAATCAATATACGCCATTATCTTTGAAATAATAGATTTTTAAAGTAGACTGAAGTCCCCTTTCACTCATTCCGTGCTTTCAAGTGGCATCGTTGATTCTCAACGTAATTTGAAAATTTGTTTGCTCTATGCAGCAAGCCGCTGGTGCCTGGCAATCGCCTCCGAATATTCCAGGTCAGAGTTTAAGTTTGAAGGATTTATGTGCTGCTTATTGTCCAATGCTTCTCAGCTCCTTGGAACACACCAGTTCTAACCCGTGATCACTTGTTTTTTTGTTGCAGGTAGAACAGGTGCAGCTCAGCCAATACAGCAACAAACTAACGCCCCTCAGACTTCGGCGAAGAAAGGTGAGCAGTGGTTATCTCCTTGGCTATTTATTTGATGCCTCTTCTTTGTTAACCTTTTTATTCCCGCTGTCGGCAAGCAGTGGCCTGGCACTCAAATATCTCTATCTCTCTTTTCCTCTATATATATTCGCAGCCCAGCTAGAAGATAACCTGTCCAAGCTCCGCACAAACTTGATCGAAATCGAGAAAGACAAGTAAGATAACCGGCCCTCAATTGAATACATCACATCATGATAAAGAGTCTTTAAACTCCTCGACGTACTTTGCAGCTCCCAATTCACTTCAATTTTATCAATATATTTCTCTAACTGCAGCTGGAAATACGAAGCCCCACGCCACAGCTACAACTAGAAAACTAAATAGAAAACAAAATCGACGCTGATGGAGTTTGAAGAAGGTGGGTATATCCCCATCTCTCAGCGCCCAGAGTGGCAAGGCATCACTCCTCTCCGCCAACCTGAACCTTCCACTAAAGTCGTCGCAATTCGTACAGACCCCGACCATGCTGACTTGTTAGGAACCTTCTGGGCTGCTCTAAGTTCTGGAGAACGAAGTCAACGCGTGTTGGATCTATCCGAGGAAATAATTTTAAATTATAATTCGGCGCATTTTAGTGTCTGGGCATGGCGTTGGGAGTGCCTGCTTTCTTTGTTAAAACTTGATACTGACGAAGGAGTTACCGCAGAGCTTGAGTTGATGAGAAGAGTCGCTACAGATAACCCTAAAAATTATCAATTATGGAATCATAGAAGAAAATTCGCATTGCATCGAGGTGGGGGTCACGCTGGGGACGAAATGGAATTTTCTGCTGCGTGTTTAGCATTTGATCAGAAAAATTATCATGCATGGGCACATAGACAAGCTATACTCACTGCATTTGGGTCGCACGTTGTGTCGTTGTGGGCTGAAGAGTTGGCTGTCACTGAGAAATTTCTCAGACAAGATTTGAGAAATAATTCAGCATGGACTCAACGCTTTTTTATTTTGGAAAAAATGCCGAGAGGAAAAGTGTTGTTGGGTACTCCGCAGGAAGTGTACGACAGAGAAGTAGACTTTGTGATTGTTAAAATCAATTTAGCGCCACATAATGAAGCTGCATGGGGCTATTTGCGGGCTTTACTTGGCTCAAGCAGTTCTTCAAATCAAAATTTGTCTTTCCCGGGAAGAAAAAATCATAAAAGTAGCAAGTTATTGCCAGGAGCGCCTTCTTGGGCTCTAGGTTTTGAAGCACGAGCTCAGCAGCTCTGTTATACTATTTTAGAGAGTGATTTTACGAATGTCCCTGCGTTGGAGTTCTTGGCGGATTATTATGTGGGGAGGGCTGAAATTTTGAGGAGCATGGTTTTGGAGGGACAAGACGAGACAAAGGAGAACGCTGTGAGTAAGCGATCAGAAGCGTTAGTAGCTGCTAGAGAAGCCGCTATGGAGCTGCATTCCAAGCTTTTAACAGCAGAGCCTTCTCGAAGTGCGTTTTATACCAAACGATTGAGAGATATTGCAGCATTGACAAACTAAGAGTGAAAACAAGAGTACAAGGGAAAAAAAGGAAAAAATGTTTGTCATCTGTCACTTTGGAAACGTTTTTAAATATTGCTCTTCAAAGAGTATTTCTTAGATAATCTCTTATTAGTTTACTATCAAGGTAATATTACTTAAATACAGACCTTCTGGATATCCAGGATCTAATGGATGATCTCCAGCAGCACTTCCACTTCTAACTAGGGTCACCCTACGCTGGGCACGCTTTGCTGCTCTCTGTAACATTGGGATAAATTCTCCGCTCTGAGCGACAGCTCCACTGCAACTACACGTCATTAATACCCCACCAGGGCGGACGAGACGCATTGCAGAAGCATTCAAGGCTTCATACTTTCTCCAAGCGCCTTGTAGAGATTTTTTTGACGGTGCCAATTTTGGGGGATCCAATACGACAATATCCCAATTTTTACCTTCTTTACCAGCTCTTTTCATATATTCAGCCGAATCTGCCTTTTCAAAGCTGCATTTGTCGGCAACTCCATTCAATTCTGCGTTGCTTTTAGCTAATTCCACTGCTGGTGCGGAAGAATCAATGCCGAGAGCCGATGAGGCCCCACCCACTGCAGCGTTTAATGCAAAGCCTCCCGAATAGCAGCACACGTCCAAGACATCTTTATTAGCAGAAATACTGCGGATAAAAGCGCGGTGGTCTCTTTGATCACAGTAAAACCCAGTTTTTTGGCCTGTGGGGTCCACTAAATATTTCAAACCTGCCTCTACAGCCACAAGAGTCTCTTTCTTCATGGCAGGTGCACCAGGACCGAAATCTGTCTGTAGCTGTCCTTTCTCCTGCTGAGCACCATTGCTGTTCTCTCCACTATGACTACCACCACTGCCATCCTCCCTTGCTTCTTCTCCTTCTTCTTCATTCACCCAGCCTTCTTCTTCAGTCAGTTCCGCTGCTTGTCTCCAAACAATGGTTTTCACCTGAGCGACATTTTTCGTAATTAGTTGCTCGATAAGGAGTCGATGTTTCTGAACCCAAGCTGCTGAAGCTTGTACTGTAGCTACATCACCTAAAACATCAACTACCAATCCAGAAAGCCGATCACCTTCACTATTAACGAGTCTATAAACATTCGTTACTTCGTCTTTTGGGAGGCCAAGAGCTGCCCGTAAAGCGACCGCCGCTTGAATTCTAGATGTTAAGATTGCGGTAAGGTCAGGTTGAATAAGATTTTCAACATCCACGTCATCTAAAGTTTGCATTATACGAACTCTGTACATAGATACAGGATTGTAGAGCCCCCAAGCAAATGGCTCTTCAGCGCCATTACAGACAAGGACGGTATCTCCCGCTTTTGGGGTAGGACGACCGAGAACTCGATCTACAGCTCCACCGTAAACGGTTGGGCTTTGGTGTTCTGTAAACAATCTAATTTTCCCGCCTTTAAGGATGACGCGGGGTAAGATAGAAGGGTCTGTCGGGGGCAGCTTTGCTGCCGCCGCTGATACTATAACGGAGCGTCGAGACATGAGGGAATTGAATCGCGATGGGAGTTTGTCTACCATTTTCAGACTTACGCGGTTCATTTTAAGATTAGATTGCTTAGGTATTGGTGTGAAAGTGGAAGACATTGCTGAACTTGGATGCATGCGCAACGTAAAACCCAATCTAAAAACTAAGGGCCACTAATTAATACTTTTGAAATTGTAAATTGGTCAAAAATATATCAATTCATATCCAAATTTAGAGTTTTGATTTAAACCTTTGAATTTTTCGACAGCCTTCAAATCAAGTTGGAGTCCCACTCGCTGCAATGCAGCATTAAATTCTTCATAATTTGAAGATTTCATGCAAAGTTAATTTACAAAGCAAGTTAAAATCTCTAGATAAGGCTATATATCACAATGCAGCCAACTCTCCAAAATCTTCGATCACAATGTGTGGCAAGGAGTAGCCAAACTCTACAACCCGCACAGACCCCCCACGCCCGCCCTATCTCTCCTACGAATATTCCATTAGCTAACACCACACAGAAGTCTACAATGCAGCGGGATGGCTATTTACAGCGTTGCCAAGCTGAATCTTCTACATCTGGCAGCAACACCTCCGCCCCTGCAGCCACAACTTCTTCTACATCAACCCCTTCTGCTGCTCTTATTTATACAAGCTACGAAGGCAACTCATGGCGTGCAGAATTTGCTTCTACTGGCTTAAAAGTCCTTGTAGATCCCTGGCTTGTCGGGAATTTAGCGTTTGGCGGCCTTGAGTCCATTTACTGCGGCACCAAACGTATTGCTCGTCCTGAAACCATCGACATTGACCAGCTAGCTGCAGAAACTGATTTCATTTTACTTACCATGTCTATAGACGATCATGCACACAGACCCACGTTACAAAGACTCCCAAAATCGATTCCTGTTGTCGGCTCGCCCTCGGCTGCAGCGGTGGCTCGAAATTTAGGCTATACAACTGTTTATGAAGTAGATCATGGGCAAGAAGTTGTTATTTCTGATGGAAAATTAAAAATTAGGGCTACACAAGGTGCGTTAGTAGGCCCTCCGTGGTCAAAACGTGAAAATGGCTTTGTACTTTCCGAGATTTCCACTACTGGTATTTCACTGTACTATGAGCCACATGCTGATTACGTCGCTTCCTCAGTAGCTGAAGTTGGTAGTGTTGATATTGTAGTTTCTCCCCCATCTACACAAAGCTTGTTGGGGTATCAGTTGGTCAAAGGCGCCACCGACAATGTACCGCTATTAAAGATGTTGCGCCCAAAAGTGGTTGTTCCTCTAATGAATGCAGAATTTGATGCAACAGGCCCGTTGCATGCTCTCTTAAGTGAAACTGGAGGGGTAGAATTGCTGGAAAGGCAGTTAAAAGAGACACCTGAATTGAAAAATGTGAAAATTTGTTTGCCTGTAGCCGGAACGCCAATGGCGGTTGAAATTTAATTTTATTAGATTTTCTTTTAGAACTATTTGTGCAGACTTTTACAACAAAATCAATCAAATTGGTACATGTAATCACGTAATGGTACAAACGTATTAATGAAACTTGTATATTGTGTACTTGTAGATGCATTCCTCCTAGATATTTTTATAAGATATTATAACCAAAAAATTTTTAGCCCTAACCGGATTCATTCGTTTTTTCGTCCTTTCCAATTCTAGCACCCTTTAACTTTTTTCGCCTTTTTCCATGCTGCGAGAGTGATACACAATTTCATCAAGCTTCTGAGGTCCAACAAGGCCTTCCTTAATTACATCCTTTGCTGCGCTGGCCAGAGCACCAAAGCTACTCTTGAGCGAGACGTCACTTGAAACTGATTCTTCAGAGGGAATGGTCGACGCAGAGCGCAAATCCTGCAGTAAAGATACTAAAAATTCGTCTTAATAACGAAACAGATGAATTTTACCGACTATATAGACCTTAAGTGGGTAAATACAACTGAATCTTGCCTTAGCGCCCTCTTGTCTCTCCTTGTCTGAAGAGAACCCGAGTGGAGCACTCTGTGCGCGTTCACGCATCTCTTTGAAATTCATGGCGTCGTAGTATGCGTTTTCATACATATAAGTATGTGTAGAAGCGGGGAGATATGCGGGTTCTCTCCTTCTGCTTCATTCGGAAAATGTCAGGTTCGTCGTACCTTCCTTGGAGGAGCCGTGTGATCTTGGAATCTACAGCCAGGTAAAAATCTAATTTACATATCTACATTCTTTCTAAAACATGGTCAGAACTAATTTAGCAGTCATGTTAGGTGATTTATTGATATAATAGTAGGTGATAGGCAGCCTGCTAAAATCGTTTAATAAGCCGCTGCCAGGATTTGCATCCGCACTTCTTTCCCTGCTGTCAACTTGACAGATGAATATCACAGCCAGATTCTAGATAGTTTCTATTAATTATTACAAGTGTTCTAGTTATTTCCGATTAATCTAATCTTCATAATGTTGACTTATATTCAAGTATGTATAACGTTTCGGAGCGTGACGTGCGTGCTGTGCACAATGACTGTTGGGTTTCCCTTTCGAAGCGTGCTCTGCAGGGCTAGTTTGCAAGGAAGTTTGAACAAGTCCAATTGCAGCTAATTAGCCCTCAATTAGCCCAAATTAACCTCCTATCCTACCTAAATCAATTGAATTAGGCCCCAGCAGCAGCATCCACAGGTGCCATATCGTCACACCTGCACCCACTTCAGTTCTTCTTCTTCTTTCATACTCTTTCTATTTGAATGTTCCTTTTTCCCAACAATATCTAATTATTTTGTTACACGCTTCTCATTTCATTACACTCCCTGCATCTATTTTTCAAACACCATTTCTTTTTTTACGGCGTCGGCAACTTTTACCGCGTCTGCCACGGCAGCAACATTATGAGCTCTAATAATATTCGCTCCTTGCTGCACACATAATGCAGCCGCTGCCGCAGTCGCCCAATCCCTTTCTTCAGCAGCAGATGCTCCACTTTTCCCAGTTACTTTCCCTAAAAACCCTTTTCTACTGGGACCTAAAAGCAACGGCAAACCTTTCAATGGCGGTCGCAAAACACCTTGCAACCTACTCAATTGAGCTATTAACCTAAAATTACCTTCTGTGGTTTTCGCAAACCCAATTCCTGGATCCAATATCAGTCTCCACGGTTCAATCCCCGCTTGAACAGCTTGTTCTGCACTCTTTTGTAACGAAACAGCCACTTCTAAGCACACATCTTCGTATGATGTATTTTCTTTCGACTGCATAGTTTGCGGCGTGCCCCTCATATGCATCAGAACATACGGCACCCCTAATCTCGCCACTGTGTTAAACATACCCGGGTCTAATGTGCCCCCAGAAACATCATTCACCATCGTCGCACCAGCTTCCACTGCAGCTTCCGCCACTTGTGAGTAGAACGTATCTACCGACAGCGGTACAGATTTTGTACTACTATCTTCAGTTAGAGCGCGTAGTACGGGAATTATGCGAGAAGATTCTTCTTGTGGAGTGAGTAATTGAGCACCTGGACGGGTAGATTGCCCACCTATATCTATTATATCAGCACCATGAGCGATCATCTGTTTAGCATGCCCAATGGCAGCATCAACGGTGGTGTGTCGGCCACCATCACTGAAACTATCGGGTGTTATATTGAGTATACCCATAACTTGGGCTCGTTCTCGCCAAGACCAGAGACCAAGACGTCCCATAGGAATAACGCAGCGGAGATCTGGGGTGCCCAGTTGTCGTTCTCCGCCTTGTGAGAGCCAAAGTTGTTGAGCTATGTTCAGTCGTCGGGATAGCATTTTAACTTCGCCTGCTTTTGCAGTCCTTCCACTAACCCTATTGCTACTAATATTTTCACTAGACCCATTTAAAGTATGTATTCCCGAGCTATCTAGGTCTGCGAGTGGAGCTATGACGAAATTTCTTTCTTGCCACCGTGGATGTGGAATGATTAATTTTTCACCGTCACTGACTTCATTGTCTTCATAAAAGATGATATCTAAATCTATAGGGCGAGGACCCCATCGTTGGCCCTGCATATCTCTCCCTAGATTCTCTTCAATTTCTTTGATTGATTTGAGGAGGTCTAGAGGTGATAGAGTGGTTTCAATGGTGGCTGCAGCGTTGAGAAAAGCAGGCTGGTCGGTGACGTAGGCGGGAGCACTTTCATAGAGCCTAGAAAGTTGCGTGACCTGTAATTCGGAGGTGGGTTTTTAATGTGTTGGGAAATATTTATGATTTATCGGAGTAGGTAGATTGAGAAGTAAAGGCGGCTACCTTGATATTTGCTTCTGCTAATCCCTTGATGGCGGCAAGTAAATTGCCAACTCTATCACCCTACAGTCATAGAGTACTTGTAGTTAGGTGTTAGGCTGAGTTTATATTGAGGTAGATATGAGTGTTTAATCTGAAACAGCGAACTGAACTTACCAAATTGGTGCCTAATGCTAACGCGACACGTTTCTTCGACATAGTGGTCGCAGAGCAGCACTATTGAGAAATATGCAAAGGACAATAAAAGTTTATAAACCACTGATGAGAAGAATACGATATTACTTTGGCCAATTCTTATCCATTTTCATTCTTCAAAATTCACCGCCTTATGAAGGCGCCAGCAGTTTTGATCACATAGACTCATCTTTTAGTTTAATACCTTATCCAGTAACGTTAATTACACAATTAAGAATCAAATAAAGTAACATGTAAATTGAATTATGAGTCAGAGTCAAGTAGATTTCAAAATTTGTCACAAGGCCATGTCTGAGTTTCTAGGGCATCTAAGAAGACCGTCTCGACTTCTTATAGAGCTATCGTTTAGAGAATCCAAACCTCTTTTTATCATAATGCAGATCTGTTCTTGCACTACCAAGATTAATAATCTTTGGACAACCATCTCTCTGCAAATATAAAGTAAAGAAGGGACAAACCAAAAGAAAAAAAAAAGACGGGGGTTAATTATTCAATCAAATATTGTATATCAATCAGTTTTGAAGCAAGAGAAAGTTTAAACAACAATTAAAGGCCGCCAATCACTCAGCACTACACGCACATCTTTCTCCTGTACTGTGCATTCTTTGCAGTAATATGCATCTGAGACGCCAATTCCACCGCAAATAACACACCGCCCAGCATAACTACCGTAATTACATTCATCGCAGACGCGGACTAGAGTTGCAGGGCGCACATAACTATCGCAAATAACACATTTTCCATCACCTGAAAAGAGGGGGAAAATATAGGTTAGTAAAATAGACTTGGGGAAAATAGGGAAAGTCCGGCGACGGCAGCGGGAGGAGTGATCATTTAAGTGAACGTACATTTTTCGCATAGTCTTCCAATAGCTGCAATAAAATAAGGGAAGGCGATGGTTAGCTAAGTACAGACATGGCAACAGCAGAATCATCAGTAACTAACAAGAAGGCCGCATACCTATTCCAGGTTGCTTCCTGCACATAATCAAATCGGGGTGATGCTTTGACATGTTGCTCTAGTAGCTAAGTGAGTGAATAGGACTAGTTTGTAATATTTTTTCCTCGTTGGGAAACTTGTTGCAAAGGCTGAAGAGCACTCTCAATTCTAGTTCTATTCAAAATTAAACGTCAGGAATTCAGGAACCTCTATTGAGATTAAAGAGGAAATGAACGTTCCGATTGGGTCTTCCAGTCGAAATAATTATAATTATTTAACTGGCGTGCGGTGAAGTTATTGGTGGTCTACTTTTGTTGAAAATCTGTCTTCTGCAAGCGTGCCGCTTTCCAAGCAAGTTGCTGCCGCTGATGCCACTAAGAGGCGCTCAATGCTATCAAGGACTTAGCTACCATCAAAATACACAAAAATGTTATTCACAATTTACAAATTGAAAAGAATAAGAAAATAAACCTGATGTAAGTTGAATTTGCCAACCATTGGTGGAAAGAATACACGCCCGTTGCCGCCGACCAAAAAATTCAAAAGTACTTGTCATTGTCGTTGCTAGTAATTTAAGTTCATTCTTCTTAGGCAGTTATCGTATCAGCTGGTTCCAACATTGCATCTGCCTGTTTAGCAATAAACATCCCCGCCAACAAAGCAGAAATAAACATAAATATCTCATTCTTCCCCGTAGCTAATGCCACAACACCGGGTCCTGGGCATATACCCGCAGCTCCCCATCCAGCACCGAACAAAGCCGCTCCAATAAGAAGTTTCCTATCAATTGCCTTGGCTTTCGGTAAGAAGTAGTCATCCGTGCACAACGGTTTTTGTAATACACCATACCTGGTAATTAATTGGAATGCAGGGGTAGCCACTAATAATGCACCACCCATGACAAAGATTAAAGAGGGGTCAAATGTTCCAGAGAGCACCGCCAAGAAACCAGTAACTTTACTTGACTTGGTCATACCGGCAACCCCAAGGGAAAGCGCAAAAAGAAAGCCAGCGGCAAAATCTGTGAATCTACTCAACCAAGGCGCGCTGGGACTGTCTTCAATAGAGCATTCTCCATAGCTCTGGCGTTTGATCAAAGCTCTGGCTGCAAGAGAAACAACAGTAAGCAAAACGACAGAGGCAGCCAGCGTCATTTTACTAAGTTGTAGAATATCAGCAGCAGGGGCTGGCATGGGAACCAGCCCAGGTGCAATACCAAACAGAGTTGCAGTTTGCATAGACGCTGTGGCGATGGCTCCACAAGACATGAACGTCAAAGTGCTCACAAAGGAACGAGGCGAGAAGCGGGCATTACCGCAAATTCCGTGTCCGGAGGTGCAGCCATTACCTGAATAGTGGGAAGAGAACTTAATTTAGTCTGAAAGAATAATCACCACCGCCAGATTTGAAGAAACCGCAGATTGATTTGAGCTTCAAAACAACCCATCAGTTACCTAATGCTGTACCAAGTCCTACTAGCAAACCAGCCCCAATCATGCGAACGGGAGTGGCAGAAGCAGGCAGCGCCTCAAATACAGAGGGGCAACTGGCTTGCAAAAACAGGCCGCCGAGCAGCAAGCCGCTTAGGAATACTAAATTCCAAGGGCTTCTATCGCCGTGAACGAGGCCTTTAATCATGCCGGAAATTCCTAAAATTCGTCCAGAAACGACCAGTTTTGTGACTGCGAGAACGCCAAGGGATAGCCCACCCAAAAGCGAGGGTAGGACTGGGACCACCAGCGCAGGAGTAATTGTCATTGCGACGGATGTGACACATAAACTGCGATTCTTTTTACATACATGTTTTGATCGAGGGTACAATGATTTACTGCGATTCCCTAGCTGCCCACCGGATGTCAAAGGCATCACCTTGTTAGAGGCAATTGGTCTATGTAATGTGGTCATTTTAGGCGACATATTGCTTTAATATTATCCCCTAAAGGTTAATTATTTCTAAAGCCTTAATCTCTGAATAGAGGTATGTAAGGCTATCGTAGAAGATATTCGCTGCTGGTTGATATTAATGATATAGCCAGATTAATAACGTTATTTTTGCGTCGTTTAAACATTCAAATTTTAATTGAGGCGACCCAGAAAAAACTGTATTCTCGATCTCTTTAAACTGCTTTCAATATTTGTTCAGCTAGAGCTTCTACAGGTATATTCACCGCCATTAATGCACATTGCAGTTTTATTGCCGCCCCTGAAGCATCCGAAGACGCCATCTGCTCCTCGACCTGCACTGCCGTCTTCACCGCCACGACGGCACTTTTGAAAACCGACTCGAGGAGAGTAGTCTCTTTGGCTTCATTACCACTATGTAGCGCAGTTACTGCTACTTCAGCACTGCCTATTCCACCAGGTCCACGCATTAAAACCTTTGCTGCTTTACCCTGACCTCTACCTCTACTCCATCGTCCTTGTCCTCGTCCTTGATTTCGTTGCTGAAGAAACACCTTGAGAGGGTTTTTCAAATAAGAATCAAGCGCTGCAGATAGTTGCTTGCAGCTCACATATCCATTAAACACAGCTAGAGTATCTTCTAAAGAAGGATCTTTTGAAGAGGAACGTGGTGGGGGGGTCTGTATTTGCAAGCTGTCCTCAAAGGCCGCTTCTAAACTTCTCAACTGCTCTGTTTTCTCTATTACCACAGGCGGTGCCCGCCCTTTGTCCTCTTCTCTACTCTTTTGATGTACATCTACAGTATTCAAAGCCGCTGCTTTACTCCATGTATTTGCCACATCAGCATGTAACACCACACAATAACAATCTTCCGGGTCTTCCAGGGTCAAACAATCAAATGCCTCGACAAAATCATCGACGGCAAAACAAATATTTGGATAAGATACGCTTGGAGCAGAATCCGAAGATTTTGTTTGATCCAGGTTTACTGGTGTAGTAGAAGGTGAAGCATGAACACGTTTTGTAATATAAATACTACTGTGCCTGCTTTGCATGCTTTGCTCCTGGTGAGGATTTTCAAGCGCTGACCTATTTCTTCTTTTCAGCGGGGTTCCACGGAAATCCAGTAATTGATCAACTTCTCCTGGTGGGCAGCGGATTACAGTTAAGAGATACTGCGTTTGGAGCACTATGTTGAGAATTAGGCTTGATCTCCAGTCTATATCTGCTGCGAGAGAGCTATTCCAAGCCAGGTCCAAGGGTAAGGCACTAGGTGGGTCTTTATCGTCATCACTGTCCGGGCTAGTCTTGCTTTCTATTTTAAGTTTTCGTTTTCTCCGAGCGAAGATTCGGGATCCTTTTGTTTTGGATAGATCGTTCCAGTAAACGAAAAATAATAGATCGTCGTGCTCTGGAAGGACTGCTTGAATGCTTAGAGGCTGCTGGCAAAACTGCATAATTTAAGTACCCATGGGAAAAATCGTTAAAGACAACGAGGAAGCCATTGCAATTTAAAATATAAGGTTTAATCATGTTTATTCCTCGAATGAAACAAGACTAAATACAATTCATCAAAGAAACCTACCAATATTTCGAATGCGATGTGCCATTGCTGCTGTGGCCATATATCAGACCACTCTTTTGTTTCACCAGCGGCGGCAGCGGCAAGGCCGACGTCGACCCACCCTCCTGAAGCTATATCAAAGAGGTTGCCCTGAAATGTGCGTAATGCCTGTGATCTGAATTCAGCAAATGTCGCTCTCCAGAGTTCCTCATCCACCCCGAGAGCTGCTTTGGTATGGAGTTCTGTCATCTGCAGATCGCATTTAATTTTTTAAGTTTGAGAAGAGGAGGTTCCGCACACCCATTGTTTCTGATGCACGATGGATTCTATTTTGATGCTGTCTCTTCTTGATTAGGAATACGCGTTAATTTAGGCCAAGGCCTAAATTTTGAACCTTTTATCTTGCGCCAAAAAACAACACCTTGCCACCAGCCATTGCGATGATGATGCTTCAATTGGCTTTATGTCAAGCACATTGTCTATTAATCAATATATTACTATTGCGACGTTTCATTCTGTAATGGCCCAATCTTCCATCTGGTGTTTGACCGGCTTTTTCCTATGAATTGAATGTCATCTATTGTAGCAAGAACTAAATATTTACTCCAAATTCACAACTGCAAAAGCTTTTTAATGCGTTCTACACACTCCCAAGTGCACCAATTCCAGGCCATCCCTGGCCAGGCCCGCACTTTTACTAGAACAGCCGTCGGGACGCCATCCCTCCTCTTTGCGGCAGGGCGGCCTTGGGGAGCAAGGCTCTCTGGTTGCGGTGGTCGTTCTCTTGGAGACTTTCGTGACTCTAGACGTATTGTATGCCATTCTGCGAGCACTGCAGCTCCAGGTAAACATTGAACCTTGCATCAAATCAATCATAATATTAACAAAAAAAAAGTCGTGTCTTGTCTTTGTTGCTGAACCTCCGTTTTCCGTTTTGCTTCTCAGCTGCAGCCCCCACGTCCACCACTCTTCCCAAAAACTTCGACCCAGCTGAATCCGAACAAAAACTCTACAATTGGTGGGAATCTCAAGGCTATTTCCGCCCCGACGACACTGCCACCGGTAAACCATTCACTTTATCAATGCCGCCCCCTAATGTGACTGGCAAACTGCACATGGGTCACGCCATGTTTGCCACGTTGCAAGATATCATGGTCCGGTACAACCGTATGCAAAGGAGACCTACGTTGTGGCTTCCTGGCACCGATCACGCTGGTATTGCTACCCAAATGGTGGTGGAAAAAATGTTGGCTGCCCAGGGCAAAGACCGAAGAGCGATGGGCAGGGAGGCCTTTGAAAAGGAAGTATGGTCTTGGAAGGCAGAGTATGGCGGATTCATTACCCAGCAATTGCGAAGATTAGGTGCCTCGTGTGATTGGAGTAGGGAACGGTTTACTTTGGATTCAGGACTAAGTGATGCTGTGGCTGAGGCCTTTGTGAAGCTCCATGAAAAAGGTCTCGTGTACCGTGGCTCGTACCTCGTCAACTGGGCTCCGGGTCTTCAAACTGCCGTTTCTGATTTAGAAGTCGAGTATACTGAAGAACAAGGGACGATGTACTACTTTAAATACCCTGTTGCAGGCGGAGAACAGCACCTTCCTGTAGCTACAACTCGTCCAGAAACTATTCTTGGTGATTCTGCTGTTGCAGTACATCCCGAAGACGAGAGGTACAAACATTTAATCGGCCAAGAAGCTGAGGTGCCCTTTTCTGGAGGACGTAGAATTCCTATTATTGGGGACGAGTATGTAGATAGAGAATTTGGAACAGGAGCTCTGAAGATTACTCCAGGGCATGATGTGAACGATTATGAAATCGGTAAACGCCGGGGTCTAGAGATTATCAATATAATGAATAATGATGGCACTTTGAACGCTGCAGGAGGTGCATATGCAGGACAAGATCGTTTCGCAGCACGTAAGCAATTGTGGAAAGATATGGCGACAGCTGGATTGGTTTTGAAAGAAGAACCACATACGCTGCGCGTTCCGAGATCACAGCGTGGCGGAGAAATTGTGGAGCCTTTGGTACGGGAGCAATGGTTTGTGAAAATGGAAGGATTAGCAAAACCTGCGTTAGATGCAGTGACTAATGGAGAAACACGCATTGTACCGGACCGTTTTGAACGTACTTATCGTAATTGGCTCGAAAATATTAGAGACTGGTGCGTCTCCCGGCAACTCTGGTGGGGCCATCGTATCCCCGTATGGTACGTATACGACTCGGAAGCTGCTGCAGAAGCTGTTGAAGGGGCCCCTAGTGATAGATTCATCGTTGCACGTAATGAGAGTGAAGCAAAAGTGAAAGCAGAAGCTCAGTTTGGCACTGGTGTGGCACTCCGTCAAGAGCAAGATGTTCTTGATACATGGTTTTCATCGGCGTTATGGCCGTTTTCGACCTTGGGATGGCCTGATGACTCAGCACCTGATTTTGGAAGATTCTACCCTACTTCTGTTATGGAAACTGGCCATGATATCTTATTTTTTTGGGTTGCTAGAATGATGATGATGGGCATCGAATTCACCGGCAAGGCGCCTTTTGAGACAATCTACTTGCACGGTTTAGTTCGCGATGAAAAGGGGCGTAAAATGTCGAAATCATTAGGAAATGTAGTTGATCCTGTAGAAACGATTGGACAGTACGGTGCTGACGCGTTACGGTACACCTTAGCGACCGGCACTTCACCCGGACAAGATTTGAATTTGTCCCTGGACAGAGTCAATGGCTCTCGTAATTTCACTAATAAGTTGTGGAATGCTGGTAAATTTGTGCTGTTTGCATTGGATCAAGCTGGTGTATCTCCACATGGCGAAAAGCAACACGAATGGGAGGTGTTGTCAAAAGTAGCGAGTGCATCAAAAACTGAATTTAATTCACCCGCTGCGTTGGAAGTTTTGGCATTACCTGAACGGTGGATTGTATCTCAATTGCACGCTGCAGTCGATGCGATGACTGATGCACAAGAATCTCTTGATTTTGGCGAAGCTGGAAGATTACTGTACGAATTCGTCTGGTCAGACTTCGCCGATTGGTACATTGAGGCAGCCAAATCGAGATTATACGGAGCTGACCCAGAAGCTGCTGAATCGACACGAAAAGTCCTGGTATATGTGTACGATACTATTTTAAGAGTATCACATCCATTTATGCCGTTTATTACTGAGGAATTATGGCAGGCAATGCCAAGAAGTGGGCCTGCGCTGATTGCTGCCTCTTGGCCGGAAACCTCAAAAATTATCGACACCGATGCAACTGCTCAATTCGAAGCTTTACAAGCAATTATTCGCTCAATCCGTAACGCGAGAGCTGAATATGGAGTTGAACCAGGTAGGAAAATCGCAGTTACGGTAGTCGCTGCTGATCCTGAGCTTCGTGCAGCTCTGGCGGGCGAGGCATCTGTGCTGGCATTGCTGGCGAGATTAGAGCCGGAGGGACTCGAATTTGTATCTGAAACCAAGAGTGGAGATAGTAGTACTGAAGTGAGTGATGGTGCCGGTCAAATTGAGCTGGTTGTACGTGAAGGGCTCGAAGTTCTAGTCCCCCTTGCTGGTCTGTTTGATGCTGCCAAGGAAATCGAGCGGCTGCAAAAGCAAGCTGGAAAATTGCAAAAGGAGCTTGAAGGGTTCCAAGCGAGGTTGAGTAATGCTTCTTTTGTGGATAAGGCGCCGGAGAAAGTCGTGGCAGAGGTGAAGGCGTCTGCGGTAGAAGCTGCGGAACAGTTGGCTATTATTAATGATAAAATTGTCAAATTTCAAGCCCTGGCTTGAGAAACGAAAAATACAATTTTTAATCTTTCTTCCCAGCTGAACTGAACTTTGCTTCGGTTGATTGCTTTTACAATTAAAATTATTACATTCCTAATTCTATTTTCAGACAGTGTGTCATGTTGAAAGCTATTACTACCACTACTGAGAAATCAATATGAAAAAATCGCTTAATTAGACTTATAGAGTAAGACTTCAAACAGCTTCTTTTTTCCTTCAAATATTTTCCCTCTCTATTTAACCCTTCAAGTGAGGTAAGTATTGAGCAGCACTCTGTACATCTTTATCCCCTCGTCCACTGAAATTCAACACAATCTTGGTTCCATTAGGCACCTGAGGACATAATGTATCCAAATACGCCAACGCATGGGAAGTTTCCAAGGCAGGGATGATACCTTCCAACTTGGAAACATTTTGAAACGCAACCAACGCCGCCTCGTCAGTGACAGCATGGTATTCAGCACGGCCTAATTCTTTAAGGAAAGAATGTTCAGGGCCCACACCGGGATAATCCAACCCAGCGGAGATACTGTGAGGATCAACTACCTGCCCCTCAGAATCCTGGATCAAATAAGAATACGATCCATGAAGAACACCGGGCGTTCCTTTCGTGAGGGTAGCCGCATGTTTTTCAGTTTCGACACCTTCTCCACCAGCTTCCACTCCAATCAAACGGACATCTTTATCATCCACAAATTCATGGAACATTCCAATGGAGTTCGAACCACCTCCAATGCAAGCAATAAGAATATCAGGTTTGCCTCCCCATTTCTCCTTTGCTTGCCATCGGACTTCCCGTCCAATGCACGCTTGGAAGTCGCGGACCATCATAGGATAAGGATGAGGGCCTGCAGCAGAGCCGAGAATATAATGGGTGGTTTCAACGTTTGTCACCCAATCACGGATAGCTTCAGAGGTTGCATCCTTTAGCGTAGACGTCCCAGAATGAACAGGTCGTACCTCCGCACCAAGCAAACGCATACGGAACACATTCAAAGCTTGACGTTCCATATCTTTGGCACCCATGTAGACGATGCACTCAAGACCTTCACGAGCGCAGACAGTAGCGGTAGCGACACCGTGCTGGCCTGCACCGGTTTCCGCAATGATCCTTTTTTTACCCATGCGTTTGCAGAGGAGGGCTTGGCCGAGGGAGTTGTTGATTTTATGAGCACCAGTGTGGTTGAGATCTTCGCGTTTGAAGTAGATTTCAGGACGGGAACCATCAGCTCTGGAAAAAAAGAGGGTCAAATGGTAAGAGGAGGAGTCTGAAGCAATAAGACGGGTGAGATGGGCGACTGATCTGTTGGATATGCATAATTTGGAGTAATAGCTTACCTTCTGTAAGACTCAGAAAGGCGATCAGCATGATATAAAGGGTTAGGGCGGCCGACATACTCCTTAAGGACGTATTCCAGCTCAGTCTGCGATTGAAAAGAGGGATGAAGTGATGAGACACCAAAAATGTCAGCCAGATATGTGGGGTGGGGTATAAAAGTATCAAGAATACGCAGTATTGCTGGCTTACTGTGAAGGCAGGGTCATTCATAGCCTCTGCATAGGCCTGTTCAAGCTCAGCAAGAGCGGTAATTAAAGTTTCAGGCACGTATTTTCCGCCAAATCGACCGAATCGTCCAGTGTCATCAGGTCTCTGGAGCACAGGCTCTGATGCAACTGCCTGAATTCTAGTTGACATTTTCCTAAGCTGAACTGGCCTCTGGGTTCTTGCTACTGCGGGCACCACCGGCACTCCTTTGTTGAATGAAGATGCAGAATAGCACCCTACTGGCTGTTGAGCCTGAATGCGGCCAGCTACACCAGCTACAGCAGTCATTGTTGGGTCGGCTATATTTTCGAATCACGTTCAGCTGCCCAATTCACCAATTTATACCCATGAAAACCCAAACATTCAGGCCATGCTTGTGCTTTCCTCCCTTCGCCTCCACCGTTGAAAACTTCACTCTGCTATTTCACAACAAAACTTGTACAAGGCTTCTCACGAACTCTTAAGTCACCCTGTTGGGGTAATTTGTTTTGTTTTGTTTTACAAAAGAGTGCTTCAATACATATTAGAAGAAGAATAAATCAAGTCAAAAATACCTGGATTGGCCTTCCGTACCCTCTACAAATAGGGCATCTATTTAATCTAATACTCCCCGCTGCACATTGCCGACATACACAGAGATGTCCACATGGAAAAACCATATCAGAATCCCTTTCTAAACAAGCAACACATACTCCTCTACGCTCTCCGTCAGTCTCTCCATTCTGTTCAGCAGCAGCTGCTGCTGCGCTTCGATTTTCTCTCGCATCTCTGATTCTTCTCTGAAATTCATTTACCCGTCGCTTTGCTTCACTCGTGTAATACGCCGACAACAACAGCATACTTGCCCCTGTTGTAATAAAGATCGCAGCTATATTTCCGCAAACTACCGACGTCCCCTGGGCTGAGCTAATTAATTCCTCTAAACTCCGTGTACTTAATATAAACGGTCCTTTCCGAGGTTCGCGGAGGACAAGCATCTTTCCATGTTCTCTAAATGCCCCTTTAAAAGCACCAGGATGGTCTATTACGGCTGCCAACTCACCTACTGCTGTTATAGCTGCGCCGGCTGGAAGATAACGTTCAGTTCTATGAACACCTAGCTGTTTATGTCCCACAAGTTGGCCTAATACTTGGTCGACAAGTCCATCCGAAGCTGGTTGAAATAGGTCACCCGATAGCTGCATGTAATCACCAGCTGCCTGCCGCCCATCCTGCACTGGGAGCTGAACTTGAAACGGGCCCTTACCGTCTACCAAAGCCCAGGGGGTCTCTTTGACTACTTGCCGAAGTGGTGTAGAGTTGGTGAGCCAGATGTTTTCGCTCTTTGTTTCGGATTTGTTGTCATCTCTTATAGAAACTATAACCCCAGCGTTGTCTGACAATTCACAGTTTACTTTTTTACTGGCCCAGACACGACCGGAGACAGCTACTAGGATGGGAACTAGTGAAAAAAGATGTTTAAGCTCTGCAAAGAAGCGGGAGTTAGGGTTAGTTTTAAAAATAGAACCGGCAGTGGTGCCCAGGGAGTGGCGGACATGAGGATCTCAAGAGACACTTGGCTCTCTGCAGAACAGCCTGGAAAGCCTTAAAATTTGCGAAACAAATTTCTCAGAACTCTTACCTGTAAGATTTTGTAAAGGATAAGCTCCTTGAAGTTGTCGAGCGTGTTTTCCGTTTGCTATTGCAATTAAAGCAAGCAATGATCCGATTCCACAAGAGACAGCGCCTCCTATGTTAAGGATGCGTGTCGTCAAGCGAGCAAATGGCATTCCTAAAGATAATAGTGAAGTTTAAGGTTTGGACGCAAAAGTAAAGGGTGGCTGTCATACTAGCAAACTTTGGACTGCCCTGTTGGGCCAACAGTGTCACACTTCTCTCAAAAGCCTCTTTTCTAAGATGATGAAGTATATGCCATGCTATTATGTAAATTGTTACAGTACAGAGATGCTATCCTAGTAATGGAGATAGTCGTTTTATGCTTTAGTTTCAGTTTTTAAATACTACTCTAGAGAGAAACAAGAAAAAACATGCTCATGCCGCCACACCGAAAAATTCAAAGAAAAGAAGATCTAATAAAGACACCCCAACAAGAATTCTACACATTTTACTCATCCTCCATCTCATCCTCATCAATCTTAGGTGCAAGGTAGTACCTAACATGTCCCATCTCAGCAATCTTGTACTCCACCACCACAGGTAACTCCTTGGAAAGCTTGACCACCACAGCGCCACTTAAAGAGGTCGCTTTGGTGAAAGAGTTCAAGTAACGGAGAGCGAAAGTAAGAGCAACAGGCTCCTGCATATCAATAGCAGTCTGTTCGTCAGGCTTATCAACAGAGGTATTCTGGCGGCAGATCACATTAGCCGCTCCGATATCTCCAGAAGTTGCAAATTTAACACCGTCCTTTGTGACGGAGATCTCGACTGTGTCGCCAATTGAAGAAAGATCTCTGCATATCCTCTGGAATTCAGTAGAGGACATACGAACAGTGGCACTGTACTCAGTATCAGGGATTCCGAGGTTCTCGGTGGTGATATCCATCAGCTTGAGCTCAAATTCGGAGATACGTTCGCCAGAGGGGGACTCAAAAAGGAAGGTAACGACATCAGCGCCATCCTCAGCACGCATGGTGATAGCGTCATCAGCGCCAGCGCATTTGAGCATCTTGTTCATGTTGTTTAAGTTCATGCCCATGCTGAACGAGCGGTCGCAGCGGAAGTGGTCGAATCCGTCAGCTCTAAGGTTGAGAGAGACGAGCGAGACATGAGAAGAGTCCATGGCTTGAAGAGAAATACCGGTGGTGCTGACCTCGAAGTTAGCCTCCTGAATCAACTCACGGGTAGCCTCAAGAACCTGAAGGTGTGGTAATAGGAGAGAAAGGGGCGTTTAGTTGACGATCAGGAGAGTTGTGAATTTGAAATTTTGAAACTGAATTTTGATCATTCGAAATAGGCGACGCTGTTAAGACCCGTCGCGCGTCCCTGACAATACTAAACGCACTACCGATGTGATTTGGCTATGTTTACCTTCTTGAGGAGGCCTCCCTGTGTCAATCTTGCCTCAAACATTTTAACTAACTATTTGGCTTGCTATGCGGAGAAACCAAAGAAGAATGGAGAGTATTACCGCGAATTTATAACAAGTTTACCTTGAGGTTGGAAAGAGTAGTGCTGGCAAACGTTGGAAATGGCTCATTTTTGAATTAGAACTGTGTAAAAAATGGTTTCCTCAATTTGCGCGCAAAAACACGAACAACAGCATTCATGAACGACAACGTTCACCACCTCAACCCGATTGCATATATATTGTGTTAATCATGCTCAAGGGACTTAGGTGGCTTCAAAGCAGCATCGCACCGAGGCTTCGGGCATCGCCCCATTGGTCTCGGTGGCATGCATCCCCAGTTACCCTGCCAGCACCGGCACCAATGCCAGGTTCAATGCTCAATAGATATGCCCATTGGTCATCAAGAATGAAAGCAGCATCTCAATTGCCAGAAGGTGTAGCAGCTGATGAAATGTACGAGGAAGTGGAAATTGAGTTGCCGTCACACTGCGGTGGCTGTGGTGTAAGACTCCAAGACGAAGATCCTGAAGGCCCAGGGTAAGATAGAAAAATGAACATTTGTAGTAATAGTTATGAATCATATGATTATTCCATATACCTTTCTATATCGTAAATATTTCCAAGCTCACCGTCATTTTATTTTATTGACATGAGCTACAGATACTTCCAGGTTCCTAAAAAGGTAATTGAAATGCTCTCAAACCCTATCCCTTTAGTAGACGAACTAGAGGAAGAGGAAGAAATTGAAGAAGCTCAAGAAGAAGAAGAAGAAGAAGCGAGCATCGATGAGAATGCTGGTTTTACCACATATAAACTTGACACAGACGGTTCCGGAGATGATGACAAAAATGATGCGTTAAGCCGTTTTGACGACCTCGTCGAGAGCTGGTTAGATGACGGCGACGAAGAAGATGATATGTTTGGCACTTTAAAGAAAAAGAAACGTAAAGAAACCCCTCAGCCAAAGTCGTTTGCCGATCAAGAAGATAAGACAGCAGAAGATGCTGCGCTCTCGTCTATTCTCTGCGCCCGTTGCTACTCTTTGAATCACTACGGCAAAGTGAAAAGCGCTGAAGCAGAAAGCGCACTCCCAGGCTTTGATTTCGGTCGTGTTATAGGTACCCGTATTAATATGCAGAAATTTAGAAGGTCTGTTGTCCTCATGGTGGTAGATCTTGGGGATTTTGATGGCTCTTTGCCTCGAGCCGCTATTAAATCTTTGCTTCCTCCTGGCTATAGAGGTGCTGATGAAGGCAACCGTTTACCTTCTACATTCCGTCTTGTTGTAGCAGCGAATAAATCTGACTTGTTACCGTCAGTTGCCACCAATTTACGAATAGAAAACTGGGTGAGACGTAGAATGGCGCAAGGAGGCCTCCCCCGCCCAAGTGCTATTCACATTGTTAGCAGTCAAAAGGGAGCTGGTGTTAAAGGTCTTTTAGCAGATTTACAGGCTGCGGTAGGTACTCGAGGCGATGTATGGGTTGTTGGCGCTCAGAATGCAGGCAAAAGTAGTTTAATTAATGCTATGAGGTCAGCGGTGGGTTTGCCTAGAGAAAAGAAAGTGACCGTGGCGGCCGTTCCTGGTACAACTTTAGGGGTCATTCCCGTACCCTCTTTACTACCACAGGGTTGTAAAATGTTGGATACACCGGGAGTGCCGCATGAATATCAATTAGCAGCCTATATGACTGCGGACGAAATGAAAATGTTGCTGCCTAATCGATCTCTAAAACCAAGGACATTTCGCTTGGGTAGAGGGCAAAGTGTCATGCTAGGGGGCGTTGCGAGGGTAGATGTAGTAGACTGCCCTGGTGCGACCATGTACTTGACGGTGTGGCTCAGTGATGAGGTAGGGTGTCACCTGGGTAAAACAGAAGGCGCGGAGGAAAGGTATGCCAAGCATGCTGGGGTGAAATTAGTGCCTCCAGTGGGTGAAAAAGAAAGAATTGACCAATTTCCTGCGTTGAAATCGACGGAAGTGGTGTTAAAAGGGGATAGTTGGAGGGAAAGTAGTATGGATGTGGCTATTGCGGGGCTAGGGTGGGTTGCTGTGGGGGTTAGTGGGGAAGCTACACTGAATGTCTGGGCGCCACCTGGAGTTGCGATTACAACAAGAGAGGCAATGATACCTGACTATGCAAAGGATTTAGAAAGACCTGGATTTGGAGCTGTGATTACTGCTGGCGGGAAGGGGAAAGAAAAGAAATCTGGTGGTGCTGGGCAGGCGAATAAAGAGAGAAAGAAAGCAAAGGCTTTGGACGGAAAGAGAGGAATTTAACCAGTTTCTGATGTAATGATGTAAAGTTTAGTTGATTACACGCGACCTGAGTATGACATGATAGAACAATAACATATATTGTATCAGAGGGGTTGTTGAGTTAAGGGTAACCTAATATTCAGTCATAGGCGAGAGGGATTAAAGAATGTGGTGGGCGTATAGGTAGAAAAGCTGTGAGCGTCCGAGCTCGCTAAATGTCTACGTTCGTTCCTGTCGTTTAAGCCATTTTGCGGCCAGCAGGCTTGCGTCCCTTAGGCTTGGGCCCCTTAGGCTTGGTAGGTTTAGTAGGCTTGGTAGGTTTAGTAGGCTTGGTAGGTTTGGTAGGCTTCTTGGCCATGCACAACTGCAGGGAAAAAAAGACCAGGAGACGAAAAGAAGATGAGGTTTCGAATGTCGAATGTCGCAAGGTTAAGTGACAGGTTACAGCAAAGGATACCCGAAGTAATGAATGCAAACTTACTGAAGCAATCTTAGTTTGGGTCGCCTTGGGGGAAGCAGCGTTCACAGCAGCACCGCAAATAGGGCTGGGGATTGCAGCAATGAGACTCTTGCAAGAAGCAGGGCATATCTTTGCCTTCGCAACGTCTTTAGCGCACTTGGGCGCAAGCCCCTGAACAGTCAAGGCAACAGGCACACCGCAAGCGGCAACAATTTTCTGTGCAGCAGGAGTCAAGGTCTGGCCCATTGTGCCAGTTACGGCCAACATGAGCAGAAGCGCGACAAGGAACTTGGAGGCAGCCATTGTTTAGAGAAATGGCTTGCGTGAACAAATAAAGCAAATGAATAAACAGCACTGAATTGGTTAAATGGTGTAAACAGGGAAAAACGAAAGAAGGCGACAGGCCAAATTTGTTTAAAGACAAATTTGACTTCAAGTCTCCTGCCCGACTTTCCTGAATTTATTTGCTTTACATACGAATCTCTATACGAAAGTGATTCACACAGTAATTATTTATTTCAAGGTTCCCCAGCGACTGACTTGCTGAGACGCAGTTGCTCCTAAACGCCCAAAGGTAAGCTGAGAACGGCCATTCCCCTGAGTTACTCCCCCCGCTCTACCTCCACCAGCAGGACGCCGACCACCACCACCACCTCGTGCTGTAGTACCAGGCACTCCCTCAGCCCTTTGATCATCATCTTCATCAGAATCAATTAAAGTAATGGGCATATCAGAAGTCCCTAAACCTTGCACCTTCGATGCAGCAGCACCACCACCACCACCACCACCACCACCACCCCGGCCACCCCGGCCACGACGACCGCCGCCATGGTGGGATGCAATCACCATCTCCCTTTCTTCCTCCATTAGTTCGTCATCATCATCATCATACTGTCGCTGTCGACGACCACCTCCGCCATGATGATCATCATCCGAGTCTTCTATCATATCCTCGTCATCATCTTCATCTCTTAATAAAGATTCATCGACTTCTTCATCACCACTACGATCATCAATGACGTCGTCGCTTTTATAGGCAGATAACTTCCTTTTTGCTGCGGTAGCGGCTGAGCGGGAAGTTCCAGCACGGGCACGAGGTGATGCTGCTGATTTAGAGCCAGGAGCAGTAGCTGCAGCGGTGGCGGCTGCGCCGCCAGCGAGGCGTTTGCGAGGGTTGGGCGCAGGTGCAAGAAAGGAGGCGGAGGAGGAAATCTTGGCAGAGGCAGCGGCTTTTCCGCGACCACGGCCACGGCCAGCGGCACGGGGAGGGGGAGCAGGCATGTCATCATCACTTTCATCAAAGGCATCACGAGGAGTCTGACTGGGTTCTTGGGTAGCACCACGAGCAGCAGCAGCAGCAGTCCCACGAGCAGCCACGGCAGTTTGTTCAGCAGCAGCGGTAGCTGCATCCCTTGCTGCTTCTTCTGCTCTGCGCTTTTTAGCTGCAGCAATTGCTTCTACCTTACGTTTTGTAGCAGCGACTTCAATAGCACTTGCTAATTGCTTCTCAGAACGATCTACTCCACCCTCAGCTGCTGCTCCTGCAGCTGCGGAAGTACCAGCACCAATACCAGCTCCACCATTAGCAGTAGTTGCCGCTGTTGTAGCATCCTCTTCAGCAGCTTCCACTGCATTTTGAGTCTCTAGTAGCGCATGTTTAATGACAGTGTCTAACGCATCTTTACTCTGCCCCTTATCTACATAATCTCTCAAGGCTTCGGTGAGTTCCGCTTCGGGGAGCACTTCTAGATTTTGTCGTAAATGAACCGCAATTAAATCCTCAATCCTTGTTTCGTCGAGTGTTCCAGTCCGAATAGCAGCGACACCTGCAGCTGTTGCAGCAGCAGCAGCATCACGCTCCGCTTTCGTACGACGCAGCGCTGCTTTTTGCCATAAAATAATATCTTGAGGATTAGCAACCTTTCCGACAAATTTTTGACCGAACCTTTGAGTGTTTATAGTCGAGAACCCAGTATAATCGACTCGTAAGCGGACTAAAGGTAATTCAGGGGTACGTGGACCGCGTGTACGGGTCACCTCTTCAATCATTGCAGTGACCTTTTCACTTAAAAACGCCGAAACTGTTTCCGGTCGCTCGGGGTCTAATTCGTCCTTTCCACCTAAAGTGACGCTATCAAAGGCGAATGGTCGTACAGTTTCTAAAGGAAATTTAATCGTACGCCAATTTTGACCCATAATTTCAAGTAAGACGACATGTTTTCTCTTTGATTCGCCTTCACTAAGCGCAGTAGCCACAGAGGACCCCGGTTGCAAGACGGAAAAATCGCCCCCGCCTTCGACGGACTCCCAAGGGTCTGCTAAACACTCGTGTTCATGACCCCAGACGATGAGATCTAGAAACCTGGCTAAATGGCCTTCACGGACACAGTTTTTGGCTGCTTGGGTGTGGGCTACACGGTTTTGATGCAGTACAAAGATGTTGAACCAGTCGGCCAGGGCAGAATCTGGGGTAGGAGCTGGACGAACCCATTCAACACTGTTTGGAGTTGAAAACAGGCGACATAGACGTTCATCACGTAAGTTTCCTAGTCCATACATTGCTAATTTCGTTTCTCCTTTTTGAAGAAGTACAGGAGCGATTCTAACTTTGCCAGCGCCTTCTCCTGTGATGGGTGCTTTTCCAAAATAATTTACAAGACTTCCAGTGGCAAGAATATCGACTGCAGAGAGGTTATCTGCGCCAGCAGGGTCGTCGTGATTACCGTGAATGGTGAAAACTGGGAGACCGATGTTGAAATTTGGGTTTTCAAAGTTTACTTGCCTGGAAAAAAAATGCAAAGGAAAACATTTCAGGAATTTAGAGACGGCGGTTGGGACGAATACACATAGTATTCATTAGTATTTTAAATATACGTGTCTTCAAAAAGGGGAGATCTTCGATTAAATACGTACGCAGTTGTGAAGTTTTGCTTCTGATCAGATAAGACTTGAAAGGTAATGGGTCTATCATTCAGGCAATGGCGATTTAAAATATCCATGGCCTTGACGATGGTTGTTCGGGACGGCTTGTTATCATGGAAGAGATCACCACCCAAAAGAACGAGATCTGCATTATGTTGGGCAGAAATCTCAAAGATCTCTTCAAAAGTAGCAAAGGAATCGTCCTTGCGGATGTCGTCGTTCTCCCAAACACCCTGCGAAAAGCAATGGAAGATTGTGATGAGAAATTGACACGATACTGGTGTAAAAGTTGTGTCTTACAGCGAGCTGAATACTACTTACCAAATGGTTGTCAGTGGCTATAATGATGCGCAGAATGTCCTGTTCCATAGACATTCTGGCTCCTGATCACTTATTTTTTTTTCAGGTGAGCACTAAATTGACCCAATAAAGGGCCAAGTAGCATCGACGCTCTATCCTACTACGTCTAAAGCTTTGTGCATAAACGTAGAAAAGAATTAATTTATATAACTATGAATAAGAGGCTGAATGGGCATTGTGCGCGGAAAGGAGCGTCCAAAAATGAAAATGTACAAATCTTTTTCACTTCTCTATAGATTAATAAGGGCAAAATCAATTAGTGTATATCATTCGGGAAGTTTATAGGTTCCTTGTATGTGAGCTTTAGATTTTTCTGCGACAAAATGCTACCTCTTGGATCACTATCGTTTCCGATAATATTTGTTCTTCCTTTTTACGTCTGGCCCACAAATTTACCTCGGGATCACCCCAAAACAATATGGAGACGTATGATGCTGAGCACGTGGAGCTGCATGCTGTTCGCTTGGATGCCTACATATTTTGCTCTCCAGGCAGCGGCACCACCGTCCAAGGTACACTGTTTTCCGAGATACTAGTGCAGCACCCCTTCCCCTTTCCTCTGACCACAGGGACTTCCATACTCATTTTAACACAAATATTATCAAATCAATGCAGGATATCCGCGCAGCTGATATTTTAAGAATCATGGGATTCCGCTTTTCTGGCCTGCTTGCCGCCATCACTCTCCCATTATTCCTCGTCGCAATCTTATTCTCAGGCCCTCTCTTACTAGCATGGTATCACCAAACACTGCTACGGCGGGTCACAAACACCCCAGTTGCCATCCGAAATCTTATTGCTGCTCCAATTACTGAAGAATTGTGTTTCCGTTCTGGCCTGATTTCTTTCCTCCTAGCCTCCCACGTGAGCCCCTCGCGCGCGCTCTGGCTATCGCCACTACCATTTGCACTGTCACATGTACATCATGTGGTAGACCTTATAGTGCACCAAGGGTGGCACCCAGCAGATGCCACAGCACGGTGTTTATTTCAGGCAGTATATACAACCATTTTTGGCTGGCTCGCGGCTTTTTTCCTGCTACGAACAGGCCATTATGCAGCTCTAGTAGTTACCCATTCATTTTGTAACTACATGGGATTCCCTGATTTCGGTGCCGTCGCAAACCATCCTCGTTCCAAAGAGCTAATTGTTGCGTTTCTGGGGGGTATTCTAGGGTTTATAGTGCTGCTGAAACCACTGACGTCGCCGAGCTTGTATGGATTTCCGTCTACAGAGTCCTCTGGCTATGTAATTTTTTTTAAGTAAACTAACTTCATTAATTAGCTTAATAAAATTTTGAGATTGCAGATACCTTTATATGTATTAATACCGTGTATTCTAATAGATTTCAATTTGTTCATACGCAATAATTAGGGGTTTAAAATGCGTTCTGCTCGGCGCTGTCACCGCTGTCAATACCATCCTCATGCGGAGGTTCGAATGCTTTCATCTTTCTTTGATAATCCAATGGCCAGAGATCCCCCCATGCAGCACGACGGGCTAACTTAAATGGTGCAATACCTCCAACTTCTCGGTTTGCTTTCCCTTTTGAAACTATTTGGCGAAGAAGCACTCCTCTTGGTCGTTTAGCACCACCACCGCCACTGCCTTCACCACCACCGCCCTGAGTATCATCCCTGAGTGGCTCGCCATCAACCCCTACTGCGCTGCAGAGATCTAAGACAACGTGTCCACTCCGCTTGCGTGGAGGACGGAGTAGCCGAGACCATGCCGAACTGGATCTCCTGGCAGCCTCTTCGGCTTCAGGACCTGACAGACCCTTTCTATAAAAATCATTTTCTTCTCCATAAGCGGTAGAAATTTGCAGCTGGGCATCATCTTCTTCTTCTTCCTCTTCTTCTTTTACTTCTTCTGCCGTATCGTCTTCGCTATCACCGTCATACCCTTCCTCCTTGCTATGAGTATTTCTTTTCTCTTTTAATGTATTACGAAGTTCTTCTAAAGAGCGTTGTAGCACTTGTTCTAAATCAGGTGGAAGCTCATTATTGTTACTTTCATTTTCGCTCTCACTATCGTCATCGCTATTTTCATTGTCAAGAGAGTCTAACAACAATCGACGTAGCTCTATTTCCGTTGTTTCTAATCTAACCTCTTCTGCGTCTTCATATCCGTCTTCACTTTCGAGCTCTTTTTCTGTTTCATGTCCCTCTTTGAGCAAGATTCGTTTCGGTTTCAAGTTTTCAGGAATAAAAAGAAACTCATCATCTTCATCAATTTCTTTCTTTTCTGACTCTTCAAATGAACCTGAAATATGCACTTGCTCTCTAAACACATCTACTGCACTTTCTTCCTTCTTCTCCCCATTAAATGATGAACCATCACGTGATCCACGTTTAAGTACTACATAAGAAAATCGTTCATCTTGGTGACTACGCGGCGGTAATTTACCTGGGACCATTTTCACTCTCCGTTGTACTGCTGTCCTTTCAAATCTCTGTATAAAATGACACCAGGAAGCACGGCCTTGCTTGAGTGGACATGGACCATCATGAGGACACGGGGCGACAACATGCGCTTCAGCTTCAGGTTGTTGTTGTTGTGGTGTTGATGAAGTCTTGAGCCCTTTTGCTGCAGTATTTGCTGCGTGTGAAGTTGATGTTGAAGTGCTCAAAGGCAAAGAACACGAAGAAGAAGATTCGAGGCCTAAGATCTGAGATCGTGCTGACTGGATCATATCTGATCCTACAGGTGTCCCTGGTTCTACCAGGATCAAATACTTGCCAGTTCTATTCCATAAATCTGCTATAAGCTTACGGCGATCTTTAGGGGTGGGTATTTCACTGAGAACATAGCCTGCTATCACTAGATCATATGATTTGCTAGAAGAAGAAGGAACATGCGTGGCTGTTGCATTTCTTTCTTTTCCATTTCGTCGTCCATGGGTAGCACGTGCGAGTCGGGACATCCACCGTACCATTGGTGGTGGTGATAATAGAGGTGGTGTAACACGTATTGCTATATGCCTCTCCTCTTCGAGGGTTAAACTACGACTATCTTCTTCCACTTTGTCTGGCTCCACAGCCGCCTCTAAACTACGTGCTGCTGCTTCTTGTTGTTTCTGATAAGCATTTTCAAGTCGTTGCTGTATATCCTGCCCCAGCCATGCCATAGCCCCAGAAGGCTCTACCGCTGTCACTTGTAGTGGACGATCCTCACTTTCTGGTGTTGCAGGTGAGGACCAGATTGAATGTGCCGCCCATGTGGCTGTTCCTGGTCCCGCCCCAAAATCCAATATACTTTCTGGTACCCACCCACGTGGGGCAGTACGTTGTACTTCAAGCAATACCCTACGCAACGCAGCATAGCACGCGGGTAAGCGGGTTACAGCGTAGGCTGCAGCAGCGTCTTCTGTATACATGGCCCCTTTGGCTGCAGCATTGGCGGTGGTGCTTTCTTTAGCTTCATTTGTGATTGCATTGAGCAAATTTGTTACGCCACGTTCTTCACCATGTCTCCAGAAACTATCAGGCAAAGGTTCGTGCTCTTCTAGTGCCAGTGGGATGTGCTGTTGAGCCAGTTCTGTCAGAGCTTTGTTTTCTTTCTGACGGCGTTTGCCTCGTAAAGTACGTGCAACTGAATATTCAGGGGGGGAATCGTGTAGATTTGGATATTTACCGCCTCGGTGTTTGGTTCGTGATATGCGCTTTAATTCGTCAGTGAGCTCACGGCCTTTGAGGCGGATAGCTTTGCGATTTACGTCTGCTGCTGCGGCGTCAATGGCCGCCGCCACAGAAGATGGAAGGTGAGTAAGTCGAGAGCTGCGTGAACTGATCGCCTCTGCTACCTCTGCACCAACTGTGAGTGAGGATGCGGCTGTGTTGGTGCTGTATTTGGCCAGGAATTGGGAGGTTGCAGCACGTAGGCGGGTGGCATGTGTCTTTCGCATGATTTATATCAAATTAAGGTTGATCAGTTTTTGTTTGGTATCCTTGGCTTTGATATGGAGTTTAGACATCGTGACAATTTACTTCAAATATATAAAACGAAATTGTAGTGCGACAGCAACTCAAACTCAAGCTGTTTCAAACGGCAGCAAAAATACACTTGGAAAAAGCTGCGTTCCAAAGATACTTTCTGCGTTGATTTTCAAAATTACCTCTTCAAATGGATTTCATAATTCTTAAAAATTCAGTATCAAGCTATACTTAACTCGGAATGAGCAGAGAATCAAGTTTATCATATCGGGATCTGATCATAGAACGTTTAGCTCAACAAACTTCGCTTCGAATTCCTGGTCCATTATCCCGAAATGATGAACCCATTTCTGAGGAGAAGCTCTCTACATACCTACGGAATTTATTAACTCACGATCCAGGTGTCTTTCTTGAGCGGCATGGTGACGACCTCTTAGCGACGGAACTAGAGTATTTTAGCCCTTTACGGTGTAGCTCTTACGAAGTAGATTTTTACATGAAATTACTAGAAGTAAAAAATAAATCGAATGATAGAGAAAAAGCTGCGACAGGTGCGTCTCCTTCTTCCAGTGGAGCTAGAAAAAATGCAGCGGCAAAAAACCGCCGCCTCGCTAAGTTAGAATTACTAGACAAGGAAGGGTATTTTGATATGGAAGCCATGCGGAGTAGAGAACCGTATCTATACCATCTGTATATTGGACAGTATATTTTGCAGCCAGGTGCAAGTTGTTTAGAGGTAGATAATAATAATACAGCAGCAGTAGAAGGAGAAAAACATTCCAAAAAAGCACAGGTGACTGGAGTAGCTGAAGAAAATGAAGTTCCCGCTGTGCGCTCTGCTGCAGCTCAGATAGCTGGTAGTATAATGGATCAGCATGATGAGTTGGAATTAATGTTCAGACGAGAAGCTGAGAGAGAGGCCTACGCTCTACAAGAGGAAGAGAACGAATCTGAATCTGAAGAAGAAGAAGAAGGAGAGACGGTGGCAGCCAAAGGTGTGGAGAGACAATCAGCTCGAAATGAAGCCAGTATACCTGAAGAATGGCCTACCCCTGAAGAACTGACTCATGAACAACGGTAACAATCGTAAAAATATCTCTTAATTAGCCTCCATTTCTTATTTAGAAGGGATTGCATAACATTACGTTGATACCTTTTTTTTTTTTTTACTTTTCCCCCGCTGTGCAGAATCGAATATGAGGATACGTTTCTCGATATTATGAAGCAGAAATTCTTATCAGGACAAGACACATCTACAAATTACTCTTCAATTGATACAGATACTTTACTAGATGATCATTTCGCTGATTTAGAACGACAAAATGCTGAAGATGCATACTTTGAATCTTCTGATTAGAAAATTTTAGAAAATTTTGTTTGTTGTAACACGTGTTTATACCTTTATTATACTACATCAATTACTAAAAGAACACCTATTACCACAAGTAGTAAACCTCTCTTCAGGATCACTGAGCCTTTTCAACTGCTCCAGCAGCTGCTCTCGTCATTTCAACGATCAATTCTTTAATCATCTTTCTATCCTCTGCCGGTCGAGGGAACGGCAATCTACATTTAAACGACTCCCCCTGTCTTTCACAAGCTACGTTCACACCCAATCTATCCAACGACAGCATCATTGCCTTATCTACTGTAATCCCAATGTAATGTTTTATCATTGCTTGCGTTGATTCAGCGTGGTCTGCGTTCATGTGGCCACAGACCGGGGCAGAAAATGCTGCTACAGGGTCTACAACAGCTTCAGCATACTCTTCACCAGAGATCTTTCCAGCCCTGGCAAAGCCTCCAACAAGTCGAGCACACAATACTTGATCCATACGGAACCAGGTAAAGTCTCCAAACTCTACCCAAAAGGATTGAGGGTGGTGGGAAAGGTACAACTCCTTGGCTGCGGAAATTTCCATGTTGGGAACTTTAGAAATCGTTCCTGTAATGTTGACACGAGCGTCGCTTAAACCACGAAAACCATCTGCCATGACGGTCAGACTGCATCTTCCGTCGGTGAGGACATCTCCAGTATGCGGGCTAAGAGAACTAAATGAAAAAATTGGCCTGCCGGTGGAGTCAGCAGAGTACTCGACCACAGAGCCAGAAGGGAAGCCAGTGGGATCTTTTGAAGAGATAGTGGAGATAACACCGAATTTACCATTGTTTACCAATGTGCGGGCTTCTTCCGCGAGAGAAAGACGCGGTGCGGATGCTTGATGGGTCTGGTAAGCAACGATCTCGGGGTCCTGAGCTCCTTCAGCAACAACGCTTGTTTGTGGGACGCTGTGCCCTGCACCTTTATTATCTTCTTGTTTCTGAGCCATTGTGCGGGTGGTGGAATAAAAGTAGCGTGATGGCGAGGTGGGTTGGTGGTTGGGGAAGGAGGCAAGCTTGGTGAAGCAGCGGGCCTGCAAATGCAATGTTGGGGGGCGGGAATTATTAAAAAATGGAGATTATTTTTAATCTTCCTGCGCAGGCGATGAAAATAGGTTTGCTGTAAACTGGAAAAGATTATTTTTTTCTTACCTGTGTGCCGATGAGACGGGCTTGAGGTGCAAGTCCACGAATCATACAAAGTGATCTTGATTTCAGTCTTTAATTTGCACGCAAACTGATACGCGAGAGCTTCTGCAAATTACTTATGATGATCTTACACACAAATAAAATACCACAATCGCGTCTATGGACTTTTAAATAAGCTTTACTATTTTCCAAGGCAAAGTGCCAAGCCCATGGACGCTGTGCTCTAGCTTGTGCTCTGCGCACTCTCCTACTTGAGGCTGATGGCTGTATCTATTGGCACATCAGGCAAGGCACCCCACTCACTCCATGACCCATCATAAATCGCAACTTCGGCATCTTTATCAATCTGTTTGGCCGCAAGAGCCAAAATGCATGCAGTCGTTCCGCTACCACATGAAAACACAGCCTGAGGCTTTTTACCGCCTTTTAAATCCAGCCCATTGGCTTTAAACAGCTCGTGTAGCTCAGAAACAGGTTTTAGTATACCTCCACTCTGTACAGAGTCCCAAGGAATGTTATAGCTACCTGGAATATGGCCCAAAGCAAGCCCCGGGCGGGGCTCTGGCGCTTCTCCCCGCCATCTGGGAGCTGGCCTCGCATCAACTACAACTTCTTTTTTATCATTCGCACTAATATTATTTAAAACTTGTTTATATGACCTCACTTCTTGTGTCAGTAGCTTTGATTTGTAGTTTAAGCTTGCTGGTGGTAAAGAAGACGACTGGGCAGCTTGTGTCGGTGCCAGTATTTTCTTCTTGCCGTCTTCGTCAGTACCAGATGCACTCGTGTCAACGTCGCCACCTACAGCTTTCCAGGCAGGGAACCCACCATCAAGAACTGCAACCTTCTTGTGACCAAAGACATGCCACGTCCACCACGCCCTAGGTGCGCTAAATAATCCTAAATGATCGTATATAATCAAAATATCATCGTTGGTAATTCCAAGAGTGTCGGCGGCTGCAGAGAATTGAGTTTCTGAAGGCAGCATGTGCGGAAGATCTGTGGTTTTATCTGCAATGCCATCTAAATCAAAGAATTGTGCTCCTGGAATACGTTCTTCACAGTATTCTTTTAGTGCATCTTTGTTTTGAATGGGGAGATACCAAGCGGCACAGAGAATTTTGCAAGAAGAGAAATTGTCTTTAAGCCATGAGGCAGTGACAAGGGAAGGGAAGTCTTGCTCTTCATTGGCAGGTGCAGACGCTGCTGTTATTTGGATAGATTGTGCCATGATATTTCTGGTTCTACCTTTGTACTGGGAATAGAAGTCGGTAGTAGATGTCGGGCGGGTGAGTGGGGAGATGTTGCGGCGTTTGTGGACAACGTTCTGCAGAAGATGGCATGGGTTAAAACAATTAGGTTATTTAGTAGTTTGTTGGGGAAGTCAGCGTCGCTATGTCCCCAAAGAATACTGAAATAAACAATACATTGAAACTCACTATTTGAATGCGATCTGAAGACAGAATTCGAGGCGTACACCCTTGGAGGCCAGATACAATCTTTAAAAACATTATTATGAATTATTTACCCTGAAACATCCTGTGCTTAATGCCATTTAAAGATTCACGATAGCAAAAATGTTTCCTCACAATTTTAGCAACCCAAAACTTCCTTATAACAGCGGCTTACCAACCATCATCCGACATAATAAAATAACAGAGATCACTATGAGGGCTGTTACATTGCGATCAAACAATTTTCGCAAGGGCTGCATGAACCCCGTGAAGATCAATTCTTCCAAATCTTTACAGCAGAGATGCTCCAGTGCTCGCTGCCATGTTGCCACCCCAGTTCGTGCACTAATGCCAATTAACTACATCAAGCAATGTGCAGCAGCTGCTGCTGGAGCAGTCCTCCTCTTCTCTACTACTCCTGGTCCAGCACTTGCCATGACCAGCGCTTGCCCGGACATGATAAAAGTTGCTGACGGTCTTCAATACTGCGACGTGAAGCTCGGTTCTGGTGATCCACCTGTCAAGGGATCTTTTATCAAGGTCCATTATAACGGCAGACTGGATAGTGACACTGCATCAGGCACATTTGACTCCAGCTATGAAAGGGGAAGGCCGCTCGGCTTTGCTGTGGGCACAGGTCAAGTGATCAAAGGCTGGGATGAGGGTATTTTAGGCGGAGAGGGGGTATCTCCCATGCTGCCAGGTGGAAAGCGTCAACTTATAATTCCACCTGCGCTTGGATATGGAGACCGTTCAGTTGGCGGTGGATTGATTCCCGCGAATTCTACGTTGTACTTTGATGTTGAATTGATTGGAAGACTTGGAAAGAAGTAACTGGCGTTATTAAACAGTAGCATTCATTTTTTCAAACTGTAGAAATGAACTGAAATACAAAATCAATTAAATAATATATAATCGTACAAAAAGAGATATCTTATCACCAGAACCAAGCAGATAAAACAGATCTTCTTATAGCAACGTCTCTTCAGGAGTTGTCCTTCCTTCTGGCGGTGGTATACTAGTGCTGATACGCACTGAACTATGAATGCTGCTACCATCTTCATAAAATTCTTCGCCGTCAGCACCATTTTCTACTCCTCCTCCAATTTCTTCAACATTTCTAAAATCTATCGCCGTCTTTGCGGCTACAACACCTATTAAATAAAACCCTGCTCCAAGTATCAACAAACAAGCCAGCACAGCCATAGTTATTCTCCAATTCTGCACTTTGCTTTGTAACAGCCCTGCTAGAGGTGGCGCGGGCACATCGCCCAAAAGATGCATTGCAACCACCGATAAGGAGATAGCTAATGGCCGTAGCCCTGGTGGTACTGACCACATAACAATAGCATTTCCCGGTGCCATTGTACTAAACATCGCACACTGACCTAACGAAAACACCAAACAAAAAGTATAAAACGATTTTGTCAACACAAACGCTAGAATAAGAAAAACAGAGCCACTGGCCAGTCCAAGAAAACAGAGATAAGTACCGTTTTGTAGCGTGCTACCCCATCTATCCAGTAATAATCCACCAGAAAGGGTTCCTACTACCCCTGTAAAGACAGTTAACCCCCCAAAGGCCAAGTCCACTGAACGGGGGCTTATAGCAAAAAGAGCAGTTGCCGCCTGTGGTCCATAGTAGCTCATAGTACCGACCACAGCAGTGTATGCCGTCATTCCTGCTACTACCCACAGATATAATGGTCGTTCTGCAAGTTTTAGCATATCCCTACCAGCTTCGTTCAATCTAGGAGATAGGGTATTGTGGGCAGCTGCGAGGTTCTGGTGTCTTTCTCCATTAAGTGTGTCTTGTTCTTCTTCGTTGTGGGTGCCCCGGAGATCCATCATTGCTGGTGCATTATAGCTTAGTATGATGAATGGGATAGCTGATGCGCCTTCAATAAAGAATGCAAATCTCCATCCCAGACTAGAAGCAACTAACCCGCCGTAAAGAAAGCCGAGGGCAAAGCCACAAGGTATACAGAGAAAAAATATAGCTAGCCACTTTGCCTTGGCTTGTGGAGGCGCTACATCGTCGATAAACGGTGCAGCTAATGCGACGAAACTTGCTTCACCGACTCCTACAGCCATACGACATAGTAAGAGACTGAAAAAGCCTATAGACAGCCCCGAGACAAAAACTGCAGCGGCCCAAATCGATAATCCAATCGCTATCAAGTAGAATGCTCTCGTGTGTTTGGCAGCTTCAGCAAAGATCGGAGAGGATATCAAAAGCCCGACCATGAATGCTGCAGGGAGTAGACCATCTTCAATTAAGGAGAGGCTGAACTCTTCTTTGAGGCTGGCGTTTATTCCGTTGCTGGCAAAGGCACCTTGAAATTTTGGAAAGAATACCAGGCGTGAGGCATGAACCCAAGAAATTCTGAAAGAGAAAAATAATTGCAATGCAGTGATATGTTTACTTGCTCACCTCGCTCTGCATAGATAAGTAATTGCAAGCAACAAAATATAATTAGGAATTTTCGAGGGTCAAATAACCACTCGCCTGGCGTTCCCGCCATGTTCAAGGTTAGCTCTCGCGGTCTATTTCATGTACAGTCGTATGCAAATGTGATCTAAATTTATTTTGCTGCGTTTTGACAGAAGGCAACCCTCAAATTTGTTTCAAATGGCGCTGCGCCCTGGAGATCAAAACTTGAGTTCCTTTGCAACCAAATTACAATTTAAGTAACATGGCAGATGACACGCTAGAGCTTTTTGTGCCTGGTAGGCTATGCATCGTAGGAGAGCACAGTGACTGGAGTGGTGCAATGAGAAAGTGAGAAAGATGATGATTTAATCAAAAGATCAGTTAACGATACAACAGTCTCAATCGCTGATTTAACGACCACCACATTTAAAAATAAAATAATCGGCTGGGTTTTTAATCACCATAAAGCACGTCTCTTTTTGCTCTGCAGATACAACCACGAACTCATCCCTCCCGGCCGAACCATAGTTGCTGGCTTAACATACGGCCTCTACGCCAAAGTACGCACATTAGAAGAACGTGTGCTTCGTCTACGATCTACAACGGAAGATGGCAAAATCTTTCAAACTGAGTTGTCATTAGACGAGGATGTATTAGCAGCAGAAGCCCAGGGCGGCGGTTTTTTCAGCTATGCTGCTGGCGTTGCCTACGTGTTTACAACTGAATACCACGTAGGAGGCTTAGAGATAGACAATTATAAGACCACTCTACCCTTAAAAAAAGGTCTATCAAGCTCTGCGGCAATGTGTGTCCTGGTAGCTCGCGCATTTAATCAATCTTTTAATCTCAACCTCACGACACGTGGAGAGATGCAAGCAGCCTTCTATGGAGAACGATTAACACCGAGTCAATGTGGAAGAATGGACCAAGCAGTTGCATATGGATCTGTACCTGTTGTAATGACGTATTCAGGCGATGTATTGAAAGTAAAGCCCCTCAAACTAGCAAAGACGCTGCATCTTGTGCTTGTTGATTTGAAAGCGCAGAAAGATACGGTACAAATATTAGACGCCTTGCAACGGGCCTACCCACACCCTAGTAATGAGAAAGAAAAAGCTCTAGTAAATCTGTTTGGTAATATCAATGAAAAGATAACGAGCAAGGCAGAGAGAGCACTAGAAGCTGGACGAGCAGAAGAATTAGGAAACGTCTTATGTGAAGCTCAACTCTATTTTGACACCTATGCTGGACCAATGTGTCCTGATCAGTTGGGTGTAGAGGGTAGCCCTGTTTTACATAAGGTGCTGGAGTATAGTGCTATTCAAGAATTAATATGGGGTGGGAAAGGAGTTGGGTCTCAAGGAGATGGTACAGCACAATTGCTTGTCAAAAGTGAAGAAGCGCAAGAACAGGTTTGTAGAATATTAGAGGAGACGCTTCACGTACAATGTTTGAAAGTGAGTTTGGAAGCAACGAAGCAAGGGATGAATGGGTTTGCTTCTTCGTGATTATGAATCGTGAAACTCTCAACTGTCACGAAATGATGTAGTTCAAAAATGATTTTTACCCGCCAATTTCTCACTTCTACGCGTATCTTATTACTCTGACAGCCCAGATCATTTTAAATAAAGTAATTTATTCTACGATTCTGGCCCAAAACCTCAATATACCGCTCAACTAATTTTTCTTTCCACCCAACTGCCATTTATTATTATAAGGCCTGACGACCATCTAAGGGAATCATTTTGATAGATACCTTCAGATTCCTTCTGGGTATTTGTTTTCATAAATATTGGGTGCAGCATAACGCACTTTACTCACAGATCTGCACAATGGCAACCGAAGAGTATGGAATCAAAGTGAAATTTCACCCTCATTGGGATGATTATTTTCAAGAAAAGGAATTAGGGATTTTGATCCCTGCATATACTGGATCTCCAGGCAATGCATCTCCCTGGCCATCTCCCATCTCTCGCCGTCCTAGAAGCTGGAGATTGTCTCTAGTGTACTTTGTTTGTCTAATTTTGACAGTAAGATATATATCTTTATATTTATTATCTAAGATTACGGCTTGTTGATATTCTCCAGGAAGATATAATCGAATAAGATGCTAACATCCTGACTGTTGAATCTCACGATTATTGTGTGTGCAGATGAATTGCGCTGCTTTAATCTTCCAAGACTCTAGACCTGGTAGCTTTAATAATATCAAGCGCAACGTTGTTAGATTTTTGCCCTTCATTTCTCATGTTGTAGCTCCACCTTCTGTCGCCTTTGCACTGCAACGCGCCGCTGACAGAGAGGCCAGCCTGCTAGTTCCTGGGGAGCCAATTCCCGATAGCGTCTTAGAAAGCTCCCTTGCAAGCTGGATATGTTCAAAAGATGGCTCAGAATGGTCTCAGCGTGCTCGTTCAGCCCGTCAGTCATTATTAGATTCCAAGCAACTCCGCCAGCGGAGCGTGAAGGAAGCCGGTAGTGAGGCGCGGATTTGTGAAGCAGATTGGGGCAATGATTCACCTGATTTGCGTAGTATAGCGCATATTGGATACGATCCAGCATCGAAAGCAGTAGAAAAGAGTAAAATTGTAGGAGTCCAGAATGCTGATTCAGCAAATGATGGTGACCTTGTCACCCTCGTCACTCAAGTCCCCATTTCTCGTCTCCACGTATTAGAAGATCAATGCACTTTATGGGCTGGTTTGCCTTTAGCAGCATCTATTTATATCCCTGTAGTCAATGGCCGTCCTGCCAATTTCTCAGGGCTTGATGCCGCGGTTGCTGAAGTTCTCCGGGTGGCTAAAAATATTGAAAACGCTGGACCTGAAACATCATGCCGCTTATCTGCAGAGGTTTTAGTCGAAAATTTGTGCTCTAGTGACCGTGGTGAGCCTACGAACGCTCTTCGGAACCGTGCTTTACGCTTGGTTTCCACGAAAGCTGTGTTTTTATCTGATGGCATGCATTTAGTCAGCGCGAGTTTGCCTCAGGCACTCGCCTCTAAAGACCTTGCAAGCCAAGTTCTAAAGGCTGCAAACACCACTCCAGGCGTCCTGATCCCTGCCTTATCGCCTATTAACACTTGGTACGGCAGAATAGGCAGACAGCTTGCTATGGAGCTTGCCAGTTCTGCTTATAGAGGTGGTATAATTAAACAAGTCAGAACAAACCAAATGAAAGGCCCTTTAGGTTGGGGCCTCGAAAACGACGAAAAATTAATGACTGCAGAGTTTTCTAAATGGGCAGCCCAACAATATACTCTGAATACCACCACTTTAGGCGATGGGGCTGCTCCTTTGGCTCTTATGTTGACTGTAAAGGTGCCCTGGTTTGATGAACGGCTCAGAGGAGCTGCCTATTCTCAAGCACTTTTCGTGCGCCACGCTGAATATCTTGCGAGAAATACCACGTGGTCGACGCTTGGGGGAGTCTGGGCTGTGCGATTAGCGCCGTTTGATCACGTTGTAGGTGATCAAGGTGGAGACGAACAGGAAAGAGCAAATATAGCCTTGTTTTTAAGGCATAAGGAGGCTGCAATGAAAGGAAAGTATGTTCCTGCAGTAGGTCTGCAAGAGCTTTGCTATATTTAAGTTATTACCATAGATATATTGTCGACGATATAGTGTTTGCGCTTTTTTCTTTTCATTCATCTTACTATGAGTTATATCTATTCAAAAATCTCTCTCGTCAGTTCTCTTCTATAAACTGTAGTGTATAATAACTATTGTACCCATCGACATATGCACTCGTTTTTTATTCTTACTCCCCCTACCTTTGTTCTTATCTGTCTACTTCAACTTGTTGCAATATAAGTAATTGATTTAAAACAAAATCCAAACATCCAAAGCACAAAATAAGTACATCTTTAGGCGCATAACATGTATTTTATTTATTAAATCAAATATTTATGGATAGTCTTACTTCCCTTGGCGCAGTAACTTGAGCGCTAAAGCTTCCTGCTCAGCTAAAGACATTCCACCGACACAGCCATTCTCCTTCTTTTTAGATCTCTTTTTACCGGCCTTTGTACTACCACCACTAGTATCAACAGCAGCAGGAGTGGTAGCGGGCAGCATACCTAAATGAGCAACTTCAGGACCAGCACCACCACCTCCAGTGTTCCTTCTTTCTTCCTCACCTTCAGAATCAGAATCAAGTAAATCCATACTAACATCAAATTCGCCTCCATCTCTTCCTACATCTTCTCCATCGCTATCAATACCCGTATAATCACCAGCGCCATCTTCTTCTTCTTCTTCAGAGCCGCCGTCGCTTCCCCCCAGCATAGCCACAGCTCCAGCACCACCATGTCCTTCCCTCTCCAACCTTCTCGCTCTCTTTGCATCTCTCTTTTCTTTCCTAAGCTCACGTAATACCTCTTTATCTTCTTTATCACGACGTGCCATAACAGCCTGTGCTGCAGCCGCTCTTTCAGCGACAGAAGCAAAGAGGCCATGTACATCAGGCTGAGCTACTTCACCCTCTTTGCTGCCCAAAAGAGATAAAGGATCAACAGCGTGACCTTCTTCATCAAAGACAACACGTTTTCCGGATGATTTTCTAGGATCGATTTTCATTTTCTTCTTCTTCTTTGAGGCAAGAGTGCCGAGGGAAGCGCTGAGAGCGGCAGCAGCTGCAGCGTCCTTGTCCTCGTCGTCTTCTAATTCATCGTCATCTTCAGGGGCGTGGCGTTTTTTTACTACAAGCAATTCATCTTCACTGCTTTCGTCTTTCTTTTCGTTCTCTTCTTCAAGTACATCTTCGGTGCTTTCTTCTTCTTTTTCTTCTTCACTCTCTCCCCTAGTATTAATCATATTTACTTCCTTCAGCTGAGCTTTCAATTTCGTTGCAGCATCGCCACGAGAGGGCAGCGCTCCTTCTTCCTTCTTTGCCTTTGCTGCCGTTGCTGCAGCGCTGCCTCTTTTCAAAAATCGCAACTTTGGCACAGTGGGCAACCCCATGCTAAGGGCATATTCAGCTACAGGAAGCTTCGTAACATCAAAAACCGCACGGTTTGGCTGCAGAAAAGTCGATCTAAGGTACGAAACTAACGCTTTTTGTGCTGTTTCTTTCAATTCTGTATCTTTTGATAGCAACGCTTGCAAGGCGGGAGTCACCGCTTGCAGCTTTGCTGGGTTATGTCGCAGCCCTTTAATCGGAATTTTGGCTTCATTCAACGCCTCAACCATGCCTTCTTTTTCAGAAGGCAAAAGCAAGATCAATCCTTGGCCTTTAGAAGTGTAGCGAGCTGTGCGGCCGACACGGTGAATGTAGGCGGCAACGTCCTCGGGGCAGTCTGCTTGGACTACCCAATCGACATTAGGAAAATCAAGACCTCGTGCAGCGATATCTGTAGCGAATAGTACACCAGCTTTAGAATCACAGAACTGTTGATAGACGCCCATACGTTTGTATTGGGACATGCGGCCATGGAGAGCTCGGAGTGGGACGCCAGGTCGAAGTCTCCTAAAGGCTTCATAGACAAAACGGACTTGTTTGCAAGTGGAAAGGAAGATAATAACACGTGATCGAAGATGTGTTCTGATAAAAGACCAGAGGATATCGAGTTTATCGGGGAGAGGGCACTCCATATAGGCTTGTTCTAATCGGACTGGAGTTGGGGCCTCTGCATCTGCATGAACAGAAACGTACTCTGGATCTTTTAAGCTTAGCCGCGCTAATGCACCCACGCTTTTCGTTTGGGTGGCAGAGAAAAGCATGGTTTGCCGTTTTGTAGGTAAATTTTCAACGATTGCGTTCAATGTTGCTGAAAATCCCATGTCTAGAATTCGATCTGCCTCATCGAGGACGAGGACTTGCAGGGAGCTGGCATCAAAGCCTGGAGTCTCATCCATGTGCTGCAGTAGCCTTCCAGGAGTCGCTACTAAGATATTCAATCCAGCTACACGAGAAGCTTCTTCAGCGACGTCTTTGCCACCAATTAACAAACCGGCAGAGAGTTCATGCCGCTTGCCTACTTTCCTCAGTTCTTCAAAGATCTGCAGAGCGAGCTCACGGGTAGGGGAGATGATGAGCGCACCAAGACCGTCCAATCTACCCCATTTCTCCCTAAATAGATGCTCTATTAAAGGGATTAAGAAGGCGAGAGTTTTGCCGGAGCCGGTTTTGGCGGCACCAAGAACATCCCTTCCACAAAGAGCATGAGGCAATGCAGCACGCTGAATTGCAGTCAGATTGGTAAACTTAGCATCTTTTAGTGCGTCTTTGGTGGCAGATGATATAGGGAAGTCTTCAAATTTTCTGGAAGCAACAAAAGTGGGAAGCTCAGACTGTTTGGTAATGGCAAGAGGGTTGCTGCCACGAGGAGGGGCCTGCCCTTCTAAGATTTTTTTGATCTCTTGGATCTCTACATCTTCTAGTTTGGAACGCCTATCGCGCTTTTGGTGGTATTTGCGTGGCGGCTTTTTATTTGAACCCATTTTGTTTTATTAATTAATTAATCCGTTGCATCCATATATACTTTTGCTTTTGGGCCTCTGCAACAGATATAATCTATTGCGTTATGCGGAATATAAGCAGCTGGCATATAAATATAACTGAAATCGCTGAACATCTGTTTGCCAATCTGTCCTGCTGTGTGATTTTCATTTCATGGCGGTGCCGGCGGCAAGTGTGATTTCTTGCCTCAATGCTTCCCTGTAGGAGAGCCATTAGCAGAGTCTTGAAGTAGATCACTATCCTGAAAAAGAGGAGCCATATACGTTCTTTTGCAAGAGAGCACTTGGAGGCTGCTTACCACAGCTTCAACAGAGACGGTGGGCTGCTGCTATGCTGCGTCTAGCTACTGAAGCCAATCTACAACTACTAGTAGTCCCTCGGCACCCAGATACCCTCCATCAAATAAAGCAATATTTCGGTAAATATTTCAAGTCCCGACAGTGCTCCTACGTCTTTCAATTTTGTTTCGCTTGATCGAAGAGCAAGCAGGATCTCTAAGTCACACGATTTAAAATCTATACTTCTCTTAATCGACAAACAATGGAGCCTCTTCGTCGGAAAGAAGGACAACTAGATATCAAACAGGCAGCCAAACTAGGTGCCGGAATGCTCTGCGTCAGTGCAGCTGCCTTCTTTTATAGAGCGAAGCGGACGACACCTTTTAAGATTGCTTATTTTTTCAGTTGGCCTGTGCTTGGTGGAGCATTCATTAGTACATTTGGACCTAATAGACAAGAAATGGAGACGGTGAGTTTGACGGTTAGGTACTTGTCAATTAGTTAGCAATTTAGATCCAATTTATTAAATCAATAAAAACCTGCCGGCGGTCTTTAAAATATCATTATCATTGAGAATTTTCCATTTTCTCTTTTCTTTCTTCATCGCAGGAGCTTCGACAGCGGGGCCTAAATACCCAAACATTACAAGTGAGCAAAAGCCAAATGCAGGAGCAGCTCAACATGTTGAAAGGGGTTGCTGAAGAAGGCAGAGTCAGTGCAGAGTGGCCACAGCCAGAAACCCCGTTGCCCCCAATGCCTGGCACTAAAACATAAATGTTCATCCTTATTGTAAAACCATCTCTGTTCTGCACCTTGGAATGCAGGGTAATGTAATTTTAATTGCCGTTGTTCTAGTTTACAAAGTAAAAATGTAAAGCCACGAGAACTAAAGAAGAAAAAAATAATGTGCTATGCGGCCAGGCTACTCCAAATTAAAACATTTCTTAAACCCTTCGCCCCGAAAAATTAAAGCTACTCTAAACGTCCCCACGAGGCTTTCCAGTATTTGTGGTTGCAGATCCAGCTGCGGTTGGGATTGACCCAGGAAAGTGATTTGGGTTATTCACTGTATCTCCAAAAGATTTCCCGTATTCAGCCTTCTCCCCGTGTTTGCCAAACCTCTGTGTGGCGGCACCTGGAAAAAAAAATAAAAAAAATTGAGATAGTATTAAACGCACTTCATGATCTTCGTGATTTTCTGGAGTTTCTTAATTGGTATATATAAAATAAATTATAAGTTTCTGTTTACTTTGTAATTTCTTTTCTTCTTCTCTCGTCCAATACCACCACCCCGCAATCGCTGCTGCTGCACCGACCATAGAAACTCGGTACCAGGAAGAACGGACCCCTTTACCAGCAGCACTCATTTGAATAGGCTTCTCAGGCCCTAATTTATCTTTCATCTGCATTGTGAGCTGCTTTTGTGGCGGTAAAATAATCAAGGGGTTTGATACTAATATTACACAAGCGGTTCTCCGCTGGGCTGCTGTCCTTGGTCTGGTTTCAGAAACGCGTGTGTATCCTTTGTTTATCACCAAGTCGTGTTTTTATATCAAAATAATTTTTCAAACAGAAACCTACAAATAAATACAAGGTTACAAGGTGCAGAAAACAACCTTATTCTATCCTTAACTACTCATCAGCTTCCTCTCTCTTCGCTCTCTTTTTTTTTTCCCTCACTCGGGCCATTCCTCTGCTGCAGTCTTCTCTTTCTCTGCTTCACCAAGCCACTTTATGACCCTCGACACCACTTCCCACGAATGCCCTCGTCGTTGTAACCACCCTACAATCCTTCTTTTCCTCGCTTCATCACTCAACCCAACAGTTAATTGATACTGCCTGCTCGCTGCAACTAACAACGCACTTTCAGGAGCTGCTGCCGGTGTCCATGGACCTAGTTGCTCTTCAGCCAGCTCTTCCTCCATATAGCGCCTCATACTCAGCCCATCTGGCCCAAATACAGACTCTATGGCTTCTCTAACCAGTTCTGGTGCGATTCCTCTTCGTGTTAGCTCTTGTTTGATCTTTGCAGGGGCCCATTTAACTTGCCGCCATTTTGATCGGGCAAAGACATCCGCAAACTCAGCATCGCTTTGAAGGCCTACCTCGCTCAATCGGTCTAGTGCGCTGGAGATGGCATCGTGAGGGTGTTCACGTTCTTCAAGTTTCGTTATGAGTTCTTTACGTGAGTGAGAGCGCTGGGAAAGAAGGCGGAGAGCGGCGCCTTTTGCTTTCTCAACCGCCTCTGCAAAATGTCTGTAGCAGGGAGTATCCATTAAAATTAATTAGTACATCGATTTAGACCCAGTATAGACTTAATTTGTCAATAACAGAGAGATATGTTTGTTAATGTACTCACTTTTTTTGTGAAATTTCGTCAATAGGAGGTCCTTCTTCTTGCTCTTCTTCACCTGGTGGTGCAATGGCAGGAAACCGACGGCGGCGGGGATCAGCAGTGCTGCTACATGTTGAAAGTGCAACCCTAGCAGACTTCGAATATATATCACTTCGTTTATTCCAACTTAATACAGATGGCTCAATTGTTAAAAGCCGTATGAAGGATGATCTGAAAGCCTGCATTCCTCCAAAACCTGATCGGTTGCCCTGATCTGTAAATTTAAATGAGATCATGAACTAAAGTGTTTAAGCCGCCCAAGGGCACATGTATGATATCTGTGATTTTATAATATTAGGCAGATGTGCAATACAAGTAAGATTAGCTATGAAAATAGCAATTTAAAGGGGGGAAATGTGTGTTGGGTTCAAAATCCAAAATCATGTTCATCCGACATTTCCAGCTTCCCGGCGGTATACAAGGCCCAGATCGACGATGCACATTGTATATTTTTTCTTATCTTCGTGTTATACAAGATGAATCGTATAACTAAGGGAACATCAATGCCCCACCTAGGGAGCGTTTCCTCCAAAATGAAGATTGCCACTTCCGTAGTTGGCCTCTTGATATTGCTAGAAGGTAAGCTAGGATAGATCTTACGTATCATAGTGTTAATATGCCATCGATCTCATCGTACGATTTGAAATGCAGGGCGCAATCGAGCTTGTTCAAGATTAATTAAAGCAATTAAACGGTGGGGATGTCTGACGTCTGCAATAGCTCTGGGTTGAGGTTATATTATATTTTGGGTTTGAATGCTAAGATCCACATCCTTTATTCGTGCAGAGGACTCTTTGCAGCAGTAGCAAGCTATATAGAAGAGCGTGGAGGCATCAAATTATTTACCCTAGGTACATAAACTATTATTTCCTCCCGTCTTTCTTCTCTCCACCAATGCCGTGCACCTCTTAACTCCCTTTAAATTTCTTTTTACGCACTTAATTACAGACGATGAGCTCCCGGAACTACCAGATAGAATGCCTTCTCTTGATTTAAGCCACATGGACCCTCGATTACTCTTTCCAGGAGCCCTGCCGTCCACCCCCGCCCACGCCACAACCGCTGCTGTGGCTGGGAATGAAGATCAACCCGCATCCCCCTTTAGCACCGCAAGTTATCGGCAAACACCAGATAGCGAACTACTACTCTCTGACCCTGATAGTGATCCAGTAGAAAAGCTTCTCAGCTCTGCAAAGCTGTTTGCAGTAATGGAACTTGAGGCTTCAAGAAAATTGTATGATCTGTGCAAAGTTGTTAAATTAGCACCCTTTGAACAGCTATTTTCAGCTGGGGAATTGTCTGATTCTGGAGTGTATATCGTAACAGAAGGTAAATTAGGTTCTTATTTGGATAATAGGAAAGAGAAAGAAAAAGACAATCACCAACGACAACAACAAAATTTAGAAGATGGTGCTCATGGTGGCAATTGTGGTGGTAATAAGACTAGCTTTAAAACTTCTGAGCACAGACAGCCCCAGCTTCACAAACATTTAGTCCATATATCTACCCTAACATTCGGCAACTCTATAGGTGATGTAGATGTCTTGGATGGTGCACCACGCAGCGTCACTACCATCGCACTGGAAAGCGGTTGCCAGCTATTACAAATCGACAGAAATCTATTTTTAAAGACCGTGATAGAGAATCCACGCGTTCTACAGTCGTATTTGAATAGTTCTGTAGCGAGATTATGGAGGGTAGGTCATTTTACATTGAGGGATTTCTTGCAGCTGCCTTTAGCATCGTTATCTCCACACCCTGGCAGCAGGTTTAATAACACCACAGCAGGCACAGCAGGTGGTCCTAGTCCTGGAGCAAAAGAAAACAGAGGCAATGATGTGATGAGTAATACTAAAGCTGGCACCCTAACAGGAGAGCAAGCTTTGACCTTGGCAGAAGCTGTGCTGTTGCCACCAGTAGGGGTAGCAGACGCTACGAGTGCTGCTCCACCTCCTGCTCCTGCTGCCGCTCCTATTTCTATTGTTAAAGAGAGGAAGGTAAAGAAAATGAAGCGGAGAGTCAGCTTCAGTGATGAAAAGATGGCTGGTGTTCTTGATGATGGCAATAATGAGGTCAATGGACCTTCACCAGCAGCAGCACCCGCTGCACCGCACACTGCTCCAGCTCCGCCTGCCCCCGCCTCTCTTTCGTCTTCTCCTTTACCTGTGATGGTGCACACGCATTACGCAAGCTTAAATGCCGGTTGGGACGTCTTAACTCCGGAAGAAAGTTGTCTTGAAGCTACAACACTCGCTCTCTTATCTAAGAATGATGCCGGTCGATCCATACCGCTAACACCAGGAACCGGTTTAATGGAGCTCGACGAGCCTGTAGATGCATTTTTCATTCTTTTAGAGGGTTCTTTGGTTATAGAACGGCCTGTACTTGGAAAAAAAAGAAAAGAAACTGCTTTGGTTGCTCCCGGCAGTCTTATTGGCGGTGGGTCATTTTTGACTTTGACCAATAGCCGAGCGAAAGCGTGGGCCGTTGGAGAAGGATGTTTAGTAGTTGCAATAGGCCAAGAACACATTGATGCGCTCATTTCCGAAGCAGAGGAGACAATACGAGAAAGAAATACTACTACGTCAGAAAGAAATACTACCACAAGTGTTGGAGTTACAGAGGAAGTGGGTGACGCAGAGAGCGTTGATAGCATGCATACTGCAACAGAAGGTGGTTCACAGAGTAGGTCAGGAAGTCAGCAAAGCATACAAAGCATGATCTCAGCATGCAGCACGCAGAGTGACACCACCACCACCACCACCACCACCACCAACTACTCCCCTGGAGCAGTCGTCACGGACCTCCTTCTTGCTGCTGCGCGTGCTTTGGGTCCTACTATCCGCCAGTTTATTTCCCTAGGTCTTACCCGTGAATGGTATCACGCAGGAGAGGTCGTTTACCGCGCAGGGCAACCCGCAGATTCTCTCTATATAATCATTTCCGGCCGTGCCAGGCTATTACATGTATCCACGTCTTCTTTGGGCAGCGCTGGTGCCAGCGTCAGCGGGGCTCCTGCTGTTGAATTCGTTATTGAAGATGATGTAGGCCGTGGAGATTCAATGGGTGCGGTATGGACTATCAGCGGGGGCAGACATGATACTACTAGTTTTTGTACGCGAGATGTCGAAGCAGTGAGAATGAGTAAAGCTAGTTTTGAGTTGTTGGCTGCTTCAAGACCAAAAGCTGCTGCGAGGGTATTGCAGGGGATGGCGGAAAGGCTGGCTGCTGCAAATTCTTCAAGAAGAGTCGCTACTGGAAATTTTCACAGTGGCAAGGCCAGTGGTGGGGTTGGGACTGGGAAGAGGGGAGACATTGCCACGATTGCTATTTTATCAGCAGGAACACCTCTACGCCGACCATTATCTTCTTTAAAGAAAGCAGATAATGAAGAAGATGAAGAAAAAGAACAACAAAATGCGGTTTCTCAACTTGCAGAGGCACTCAGAGCGCACCTAGAGTCTTCCTTTGGCCCGACCTCCCTGTTAGATTTTGCAACCATTCAACGGATGTTCCCCGCCGAATCGGAGCATTTAGACGTTCCATTTTTTAGATCGAAAGTGACTACCTGGCTTAATCAACAAGAGGAAGATTGTCGATTTATTATCTTGCAAGGCGGCGGCAGCGAGATTGGAGGCGGGACAAAGATTTGTAGTAGTGCTTCCTCTGTGTGGAATAAAATTTGTGCTGATCAAGCAGATTGCATTCTTCTAGCAGCGACATCCAGTACTACAGATCCTGGCATTTCGTCTGAAGAAGATGCGCTTGTTTGGAAATCTATGCAGACGGCTGCTCGAAGGTTGCAAAGGGCATTTTCAACCACTGTCGGTCTAAAGCCAGGAAAAGCTGGACAGCAGCAACAAGGGCAGCAACAAGAGCCTGCACTAGTAAGTGCTTTTGATTTTGAAGCATCCGCTGAGTTTGGAGATGCTGCTTTCCTGGAAGCTTTGCAATATAATACTGGCAGCGGGAACCATACTTCTGCTGCTGCCTCTGCCGCTGCCGCAGCGGCAGCTTCACTCGACCCCTCGTTAATTTCTCTTCGCAGAGTTGAACTTGTCCTTCTTCACTCTTCAAATAGCCTACCACACGGTACTGCAGCGTGGTTAAAATCTCGCCCTAACCTCACTCGACATCACCACGTCCGACTCTCTCGACCTGAGAGTGTCGCTCGTCTTGGCCGCTGGATGGCCGGAGCAGCCGTTGGAGTTGTTCTTTCTGGTGGTGGGTCTCGCGGCCTTGCCCATATAGGAATTCTCCGAGCTTTACACGATGCTGGAGTGCCTATTGATGTGGTCGGAGGAACCAGCCAGGGTGCAATGATGGCGGCACTTTACGCTCAAACAGACTGTGGATGGCCTCAAATGCAGAAAGCGGTACGCAGGTACGCCTCAGAAATGGGTAGCGCCCGTAGACTTGCCGGTGACTTGACGTTGCCGTTACTTAGTGTCTTCAAAGGCGCTGCGCTTGATGAACTCGTCCAAGAAGCTTTTACCCCGGGTCCTCATCGTATAGAAGATCTGTGGCTAAGATATTTTTGTGTAACGACAAATCTAACCACTGGGGCACCGTCGATTCATCAACACGGCGTGCTATGGCGTGCTGTGCGTGCCTCGATGACACTCATCGGTCTCGTCCCTCCTGTTGTTGACGAATCGGGGCAGCTTCTATGTGACGGTGGCTACTCGGATAATCTTCCCGTAGCTGCTATGCGGGAGCAAGTGGGCACTTCTGGTACCGTCATTGTAGTGGACGTAGAGGACCGGGATCAATCTGCCTGGGATAATCTCAGCCAGACAGATGGTGGTATTTCCGGGTGGCACTTATTGTGGGATAGATGGTGTCCCGTAGAAAAATGGAGGTACGGGATCAAATTACCTAATCATGCGAGCCTTATGAACGCATTAACATGGATGGCGCATAAACAAAATCTAGCAAGATTAGCCCGCGAAGGTCAACGCGTTGACTTATATTTGCGCCCTCCTGTGACGCAGTACAGGTTAATGGATTATCATTTGGCAGATAGAATTGCTTTGGAAGCGAATAGGTATGCGTTTCTAGCTATTGCGCAATGGCAACGGAAGCATGGAGGGAGAGGGAACGTGCCGTTTAGTGCCCAGCAGGTGGTCGAAGCAGCTGAACTAGGGGGTTCTTCTTCGCAAGGAGGTGGTGGTGGTAGTAAAGACCGTCTAAATACTACTACAAACAATACAGGTATGCATATTAGAAAAGAGGAACAAGAATATGCTGGTCTTAAACAGCAGCAGCCACACGTGCAGCCAGGTTCTCCTCGAGAATTGCAATACAGCGGAATAAGACGTGGTGCCTCATCTATGATGAAAAGACGCAGCTCTAGTGTTTGTTGTATGTCTCAATTACAAGCAAAACTTGGTGAGAATGATGAAGATGAAGATACAAGTTCAAGTTCTACTACAGATACTTTGATGGGTCCGTTGCAGCTACTTACAAGGGCCGCCACCGCACAGCCGAGCTTGTTATCAAACATAACATATCAAAAATTAGCCCCGTTGCAAGAAGTTTCTGGAGAGAGTGTTTCTACGAGCCCTGTCCCTTTATTTAAGGAACCAAGGACAAGTAAAAATGAAGATAAAGGTAAAGGTAAAGAAGTAGATGAGGAGGTTAGTAGTAAAGTAGTGAATTTGGTCGGAGAGGCGGTATCGGCGGTTGAGGAGGCAACACTTGGAGCAGAACAAGTTCATACTCCTGCTTCTGTTCCACCGCCCAAATACACTCCAGCTGGTGCTACAAGTGCCAAAGAGGAAGATCAGTTTGCGTATCTTAATGACATAAAAATTGAGTTTGACGATGATGATCTACCGTCTTAGATATATCTTTGAAACAGTGCTTTGAATAACTAGAAAAAGAAGTTTTCTGTACAGGCAGGTTCTTTCATTTTATGTTTGAATAAAGGAAACGTATAGATATAGTTTCTATGCTATCTTTGTCATTAGTTTAGTTACACGTATGCATCATTTTTTCCACTAGAAAATTATTATAACTAAATAACTAGCAGGTATGTCATCAAAGTTTAAATACAGTTATTTAGTTTATCGTACAGAGTGAGCTTACAAGAAGCAACTTACTGTAGATTAGTATTTGTTATTTACACATTTAAAATAGAAAAATGTTTTAGTATTCTTCTTCTACTCTATGCTAGCCAAAATAGTGCCGTCACGGCAAGCAAGGCAATAAGACTATACAGAGAGTAAACTCTTCTACTAGCTGCGCTGGTTCCTGTAGGGTCGGTGACAAAGATCTCAGCCACCAAGCCTGTGAAAGTAAAAGTAATAAACCGACAGAAGGAGTTTAGTATGATTTAGTAAGGTGACAAAGCAGCAAAGAATTATTATTGTATATTATCCGAAAGTACTGGGCGATATTTTAATATTCCATTGCTATGCTTTGCCGATTGGAGGATGATTCAATGCACACGAGGGTCTTCATTAGCAAAGACGCACTGAATTAGTGAAATTAATTTCAAGACATTAAATTTCTCACCGTTTCGGCAATCGCCAGGCCACTGACTCGTGAGCCAATATTGGCCAGGTTTTTCAGGCACCTCCCAAGTAAAACTACCTCCATTAGATGGAGGTGCAAGGTATTCATACCCTTCTGCTTTTGGAGCAGTGAAATTAGAAGGGCAAGCAATATCAGGAATCTGGAACAGCCCGTGCATCCCAGTCCAACTAAAAGTGACAGTACCGTTAACGCAGATGTTATATGGGCCAAAGCGAGCTACCTGCGAGATCGTATAATAGGTTATCGTCCAATTTAGTGGTGTCAAAATTAGGTGTTGCAGTAATAATTAAAGCCATCTTAACAACTTGCCTTCAAAAACACGCTATAGTCCATCACGCATTTCTCTGGGTCCATAGTGACTGCAAATTATTGACAGTGGCATTTAGCTTATTATATGGAGTAGCTTGTAAAAGCAAAGAGGTCAAATAAACACGCAACCAACCTCGAACTGCATCTACTGTATTAAATCCACAAACTAATAGCGCACATAGCGCAAGGAGATGCTGTAGTTTCGCCATCTTTATACTTCTTATTTTAACGAGAAAGTGATTTAATCAAGTGTAGTGCAAGGTCTTGAGCACGCGGTGGTTGTTGTTCTTGTTGGGCACAGCACTGAGCAAAGCGATTCCATTCTTTTCGCCGGGTTCCATTCGCCGGGTCGGCATTCCTGAATTCCTGAACGCTACTCTAAGCAACTTATAATGACGCATTTGCATTAATTATTGTTTATGAGCTCATTTAAAGCTTATTTCCTGCCGCTCATCAAGTATTATTGAAGTTCAGTCAAGGTAGGCGAGCATGCATCCATCGCTAATGGATGAGAAATTAATAGATGCTCAATTGCATTTATCATTGTAGCCGCGCCCCCCTTATATTCACTAGCAAGTTAATCTAACCAAGTTCTTCCCTTTCTTCTCCGTAAGAAGCGCAGGCTCCTCAAGTTTTTCGAATGAATTGATTCAAATTCAATTAATCAAATAATTGAAACTACCTTGCGTGCGTGTAAATAGATTGCAGCATATTTACATAATGTCTGATCATCCTGCACATTGTGGTGAGTTCCTGCACCGTTAATTAACCTCTTTCACTATTCACATTTGAATCAGATCACCTCCTCTTTACAACAACTGTTACCTTTTGGGTCTGAACTTGAACTTGAACTTGTTACATAAGTGATCTCTCACGATGAAATATCGTTTTATCACTCAGGGCTCCAGCAGTAAAACCTCTCAAATTCTGCTAAGGAGGTATGCGAGTTTCTTTGGCTTCAAGAGGGGGGAAAAGGGCAGAGAAAATGAAGCTAAAAAGAGGAAGAAACCGCTCCGATAAAAGAGAACCCCTAGAAGCTACCCACCACACAGCTTCCACATCACTAAATCATACATAAAATCAGACAAAACAAAACAAGTAGACCATGTTGGTCTAGTAAACACCCCTGAATTATGGGATCAAATAGAAAAAGGTTTTTATGAAAACGATATTACCGCCTCGACAGCGGGTTGAGTTCTCGATGCCGCACAAAACATTTCTTGATAAAGCTAGCAAGCTGGGTTGGCTGCTCATTTGAGAACTCATGTAAATTCGTTATTGTAAAGTCTAAACAAGGAAAATCTGCCCTAATATCGTCATAATTAGGACAGTGGAAAAACATATGTTCGGCCGTCTCGACATTTTTTATTTCTTTTTCAGCACATTGTTTGCATACTCTGTCTTCTTTCGCCAACTGACTCCATCTACCTACTTCTTCCATCAGAAAATGAGATCCAGTCATCGCTTGTATTACTGCCCGTCGTTCCTGGACCGCAGACACTCCCAAGTAAGGAGCGGCTTCGTACTCCAGCAGCCCATTTCTGACTTCATGAACATATTTTTTAATTTTAGTTCCAGTCTCTGTCCGCACTCTATTCAAGTAGAATTCCTTCCACTTGATGCAAACATCATTCACATTTAGTTCGATAGGCTCCTCCAGAGGTAGTTGCACTTCAAATTTCTTAAAAGCACGCTGCAGCTGTGCTGCCCAAGACTGCTCAGCCATACATTTGGCACTGCCTTCAGCTGGGTTTGATGTCAATTGGCAATTAGCAATGAAAGCACGTTTTAAAATGCTATCAGCTGGTGCTTTGACTAGTCCATTATAGAATCTAGCTATCCTTTTGACCCAACGCAACAACAACTACTTCCTGAAACCTAATTGCGTCTTCAAAACTACAGATTCTGTTTACCAAGAGTTTACAACCCTTGTGCATAAGCTTTTTGAGTTCAACCGATTGCATGCGGGGTCTGGGCTTGTCTTTGAGGTCACCCACCTCGACCCGCCTTACCTGCTGGTACCAGTCACGGGATGCAGCCCGGACTGGCCCAGTATCTTCGAGACGTACTACGATGACTGGAAACGGCTTAACGACGGAACCTCAGGGGGTAAGTACCCACCTGAATTACCTCACGAGGATCACATGGTTAGGTTTCAAGGTTTCACCTATTGGGAAGTCGTTCGGCCTGATCATCCAAAATTGCAATTGTCCGGTGGGGCTGGACCTTCAAGACCGTCGCAGCTTCTACCCTCGGTACGTCCTCCTCCCGCAAAACCACCTCTTCCACCTTCTTCAAGACCTGCTCCTGTTTGCTTGCCGTCGGGTCAACTTACTAAGCTGTCAGATGTTGATGCTGATGAAGTTCGATCTGATCAAGTTGCTACACTTGACGAAGATGAAGATGGTAAATTAGTGCCATATGCCCCTGATAGAGACTCTATTCCTGCATTGGGTATTCCTGACGCTCCCCTGTTGTGCCCAAGTTCAAGTGTCTTTTTAACCTACAAAGGCCACGTGGCACGTGTCTACAACCCCATAGAAAACGCTCTGAAATTCAATATTGATGCTTCGGTCTGCAGAAGTCTCACTAAGAAGTATACAGTTGTCCAAGATGATTCTGTGGGTACCGTTTACGCAGTGTTCTTCCTATCTCATACTGTACAGGCATGCATTGATGCAGTCAAAGCATGCAATAAAAGTAAATTCCAGAATTTGGTTAAGAGTACTATAGTGCGGCCATTGCAGAAGACTGGTTTCCTTCCTCGGGATTTTGCACCTGCCACCAATACCACCGAGGTTAGTAAGCCCGGTAAAAAAAACCGTGCTGTGAAGCATGGTTCCATATACAGACTTACCCTCCGCGCGAATAGAGGGGAATTGACCATTCCTGTTTGTGGCTACGTCACCTACTATTGCAGTGGGTTGTCTTCTAGTAGAACCAATCCCCCATGTACTGGTCACGTGAGGATCTCGTTGGGTGCTCCTTCGGACGTTGTTAACTCCTTGTTTGGCTGCAAGAACAGGGGTGCACCTGTCATAGTCGATACCAATGCTGTTCTCGGACCTGATGCAGCATACTACATGCCTGTATACGTGGCTCTTCAGTCTTGTTGTTACAAGCACGTGGAGGACAGCTCTAGGAAAAAACGTGTGTTGCAGTCAACTTCCACTTCGGAGAACGGCGAATTCGCATCTGGAGATGAGTCAGAGGGTGATGACAGAGTCCAAGGATCCGCTAGAGAAAACACTGATGATACGTGGCGTCTCTGAGGAAACAAAGCCAAGGTGCTGCACTACCATGCTGTTCTTCTCGAGGATTTTCTCAAAGCAAGATCTGATACACCCGTGTGTGAAATAAAATAAAATAAAAGAACCCCTGGGGGGTGACTTAAGGGATCGTGAGAAGCACCAAGCTTCAGGCCACCCCTATATAGATGTAAACATGTAATTAGCCTACACCAGTAGGCGAAAGGAGGTGAGTGCGGAGTTGGGTTAAGAGTTTATACCTTGTAAGAAGGATACTTGAGTTGTAATTAAGAATTTGGAGTTGAATTGACTTGAGGAGAGAGTTGATTGCATGGGTTGTCAAGCCACAATCAGTTAAGAAGGTTCTAAATGAGGTTGTGACGCAGCCAGAGTGCGTGAAGACAATAGGATAGAGTTTGGGCTTCCAGCCAAGAGTTTGGAGGTGAGTAAAGTAGGGGTTGTGGTGGTCCAGTTTTTGTTGTGTGTGAGTTACTAGCAACGTTGAAGGGGTGTCAACTCTGCCTTACCATGGCCTGATACTGCAGTTTTAGCGCCCTGCCGCTTTGGCTTGTGCCAGCAAAGACAAGTACGCTGATGCCCAGCTAAATTACTGGCATTATTTCCAAATTAATTGAAATTCGTGGAAATAATACGCATAAAAGAGACATGAACACGCCTTAATTATCTTCCTGTAGTGCGCATTGCCCGCTGCAAGGATGAATTGGAAAGATGTAGTGAAGCGAGTTTTGGGCTTTATCAAAGCCCAATTCCTTCCGTTGGCATTCTTGATAGCTGTTTTGATAGCAATGGCGGCACCTGCTCCTGGGATAGCTGTCATTTCAATAGAGGTACGCTATGTTTCATTTTAAGAATTTTTGCAATCACCGCCGCCAGTGGCAAACAACACAAGGCTGACCCCCTTCGTTTCTCTTCCTCAAAATTTCATTAAATCAGGTCGGCCCTTTCCGTCTATTCCAAATGATCAATATCATTGTCGTTTTCTTCATTAGCGGTCTTACTCTCAACACCAAAAATTGCAAAGCGACGCTGAAATTTTGGCCGGGCATTCTTTGGGGCTTTGTAACTATCTTAGCCATCACCCCCTGTCTTGGCTTTGCATTACAAGCCATCCCATTCACTCCACCAGAGTTTGCAGCAGGCCTTGCCATCTTTTCTGCAGCCCCTACTACATTAGGAGTCGGAGCAGCCCTCGTCCGGCAATCAAAGGGAGATGACGCCCTTGCTTTGCTACTCTTGATTGGAACCAATCTATGCGCAGTGATTACCCTTCCTTTATGGCTGAAAGCTTTTTTCAGTGGAGGTACCTACACAGTCAGCTTCTCCCTGGGTCAAATGTTTTGGCAACTTATTGTCACTGTGTGTGTCCCAGCGGTAATTGGAAAAGGGTTACGAGAATTCATTCCAGCTGTAGCACGCTTTGCTACCAAGTACAAAGAACCTCTCAGCATGTTTTCTGTAGCAAATGTGGCCTTTATCGTTTGGCAAACGCTCAGTGCTGCTCAGCATCTATTAACGCAACAAAAATTTGTGAATATTTTGTACATGATTATTGCAACGCTTGTTCAGCACATAATCTACCTGATGTTCAACATAGCGGTAGTTACGTTTGTCTGTAGCTTGCCAATAGAAGAGGGTGTGGCTGTAGTTATCATGGGCTCTCAAAAATCTGCTCCGGTTGCTGTCACCGCTATTACTTACTTAACCGACGTCAGTGCCACGCAGGGGCTGTTATCTGTGCCCTGTATAATAGGCCAGCTGGTGCAGATCTTTATGGGTGCGGGGTTTGCTCCGCAAGTTGCGAAACGTGTGCTAAGAGTTCAAAAGGGAAGGAAATTGAAAGAAGAAGCGATGAAGGTGGAGGCGGAGGTTGTGGGGGTAAACCAGTTGGAAGCTCAGAATCCTAAAGAGGCAGCAGCCGTCAATGGAGTATTGGAGCTTAAAAGTAGTACCATAAATTTAAATCACTCAATTGAAATGTAAATCTTTTGAAATTTACTGTGCCTTTTTATTAAATAATGCATATCGATATCGATCTCTCATTTTTTTCTGTACGTCATGTTTTTTTATTGATATGCTCGGTTCTTTTCCAATTGACATACTAATTTTTGATACGTTGATACCTTTGTAAACAGCTTGAATTTAGGTATGTATTTATTGAGACAGGGATAATTTATTAAGGAGAAGGCTTGTAAAATCATTCAAATATGGCACATAAGAAGAAGGTTAATAAAAAACTGGAGCGGAACTCTATGAGTGGTGGTGTTTCGATGTATTACTTGGCACATGCACCCTCACAAAAGATCTCCACCAGCAGCTTCATACTCTGCATGTCGGCTCTCTGATATCAAATCCGCGACACGAAGCATTGTAAAAGGAGGTTCCGAAGCTGTCAGCGCCTCAGAATGACGCTCATTGGGCACATTAGGTAGCTGCAACGTAGCTTTAAACCCTCCCCATGCATCTACAATAACAGGAATAGGTGCCCGTGCGACGGATACGCAATGATCTTGCCCGAGTTCGTGTAAATGGAAAGTCCACGAAGGTTGCGGAACGCCATCAACTGCAACGCTTGCCTGTTTATTATCATTTTTTAATTGAAAAGCGCACCTTCCAAGATCAAATCCCAGTCCTTCACCAGTAGCTTTTACAAAGGCTTCTTTCAAGCTCCAAAATTTGCGAAAACGGGACTCTACCTCGGATTCTAGAGGGCTTCCTCTGACTGTTGCCCACTCGTCGGGAGTGAGCTGTTTAGTAAAACCAGCGAGGACGTCTGCAAGAGGCTGGCCTGCGTTACGGCGGAGTTGGTGAGGGGCTGCCACATCACATCCACACACACAGATATCTTCTGAGGCTAACACAACGTAATTACCCTGTAGGAGAAATGTAGAAAATTGAAATTATTCTATGGTTCTCAGAGGAGGTGGTTAATACTCACTTTTGATTCAACAATGCTCTCTAAGCCAATAACAGCTTGCTCAAGCCGTCAAAAAATGAGCCCTTTACCTCATGTGACACACTATAGTTATAATTTGGTGCATGTAGTTTCTCTATGTTGTTAGCTACATAAGGCTTTCGTCCCTTTGTCCGCTCTATGATCACCGCCTCGTGAGGAATATCAAGGGCCATAAAAGCAGCATGCCGCTGTAACAACCTGCTCACTAATGCTCTCTTCTTATCATCAAAAAATCTAAATTTATTACAGGCTTCGGAGTCTGCAGCAGGAAGTAATGTGCATAAGAATTGAAACTCTTGTGGATTGGGTTCCCATTTGGTCACATTGACCGCCAGTCGTAATCGGCCCTTTGACGTCATGGAAGGTAAGATCTAGATGATCTGCATTGGTGGGCGCATTTGGGATGTACATTTATGAATACAAGCTTGAAAATTCAAGCTCTAAGTATGCCAAAACAAGTCGTTGGATTCACTCTTCGACCCAGGAATTTCCGAAAATGCACGCAATGACCAACGTCTTCAAAGCAACAGCATTGCAGCTGTCTCTTCCTCTTTCAATATTCGGGTAAATTCTTTGTGGATCTACTCGTCAAAATGGCTTCTTCTACTATGACTGTTGTTGAGAAGACTGCCACTGGACGCGAGGTAAGAAATCAAAACAAGATTGCTGGCTGCTGGTGCACATGGGCTGCCGCTGATCGACGCAATCGCGTGCTGAGGATGCATGAAAGTGGGTGATCAGATACTTTGATGGTCTTTGACACCCATACACATGTCATCAGAGCTGCGATTGACGACGGTTAGCACTGAATCTGTGGCTGCTTTGTGTAACAAGGTTGTTAAGGTCAATAAATACTTACATTCTTCAAATTTACTGCTTTTTCCAATTGCAGTTCAAGGTCAAGGACATGACCCAGGCTGATTTCGGTCGCTTGGAGATTGAACTTGCTGAGGCTGAAATGCCTGGTCTCATGGCGTGCCGTTCCAAATTCGGTCCCCAGCAGCCTTTCAAGGGTGCCCAGATCACTGGATCCCTCCACATGACCATCCAAACTGCTGCTCTCATCGAGACCCTCACCGCTCTCGGCGCTGAGGTCCGTTGGTGCTCTTGCAACATTTTCTCCACCCAGGATCATGCTGCCGCTGCTGTCGCCCGCGACACTGCTGCTGTCTTTGCCTGGAAGGGTGAGACCCTCGAAGAGTACTGGTGGTGCACTGAACAGGCTCTTATCTGGCCTGAAGGCGATGGCCCTGATCTCCTCGTTGATGATGGTGGTGATGCCACTCTCCTCATCCACGAAGGTGTCAAGGCAGAAGAGCTCTACGCCAAGGACGGCACCCTCCCTGACCCTACCTCCACTGATAACCTCGAATTCCAGATTGTCCTCGGTCTTATCCGCGACAACCTCCCCAAGGACCCCACTCGCTGGACCCGTATGTCTAAGAAACTCGTCGGAGTTTCCGAGGAAACCACCACCGGTGTCAAGCGTCTTTACGAGATGACTGCTGCTGGAACATTACTCTTCCCTGCCATCAACGTCAACGACTCTGTCACTAAATCCAAATTCGACAACGTGTACGGATGCCGTCACTCTCTCCCCGATGGTATTATGCGTGCTACTGATGTTATGATTGCAGGAAAGACTGCCTTCATTGCTGGCTATGGTGATGTTGGCAAGGGATGTGCTTCCGCCATGAAGGCTGCCGGTGCTCGTGTGATCGTTTCCGAGATTGATCCCATTTGCGCTCTTCAGGCTGCTATGGAGGGATACCAGATCCTCCCCCTTGATGACTGTGTCTCCTATATCGACATCTTCATTACCACCACAGGTAACAAGGATATCATCATGGCTTCTGATATGGCTAAAATGAAGCACAATGCTATTGTCGGTAACATTGGTCACTTCGATAACGAAATTGATATGGCTGGTGTCATGTCTTGGCCTGGTGTCAAACGCCAGAACATCAAACCTCAGGTTGATCGCTTCATTTTCGAAGATGGTCACGGAGTGATCATCTTGGCTGAAGGACGTCTCCTTAACTTGGGATGCGCTACTGGACATCCTTCTTTTGTGATGTCTTGCTCTTTCACTAACCAGGTCATTGCTCAGCTTGAGCTTTGGAACGAACGCACTTCTGGAAAGTACGAGAAGAAGGTCTATGTGCTCCCCAAGCACCTCGATGAAGAGGTTGCACGCCTCCATTTGGACAAGCTCGGAGCCAAGTTAACGGTGCTTTCTGATGACCAGTCTACTTACATCAACGTACCCAAGGAAGGTCCTTACAAGCCTGCCATGTACCGTTACTAAGAAATTTACCGCTTTTTGTAGCGTTAAAATGATGCCGGCCAGTGAGTGGCCTCTCTGGCATGATCTTTCTGGTCTTCTAGTCTCATCTTCATGTCTAGTATAGAATGGTTTAATTCTTTTTTTTGGTGCTTCGTTTAGCTTTCCTTTAGCAGAAAATAACTGATTTTTTTATTTACAATAATGTAAGATACTTCGAAAAGAAAAGTAAGATTACTTACAGAAAATTATCCGTTAGCGGCCTCTTCGAAAATAAAAATGCTGACAAGTTATTAAAAAAATATCATTATTAATTAATAGAACTAGCAACAGATCTAAAAGATTACAAATGTAACAATGAAACTGCATCCCGTGCTATTAAGAATAATCCAACGCCAGTCAACAATAAAAACCCACTTGCCATGATTGCCTTCTCAACGTTCTCATCTAATTTCTTGCCGCCTCTGATCGTCTCCAACAACTGCAACGCCAAAAAGCCACCATCTAACGCTGGTAATGGCAAAACATTAACTACTGCTAAATTAAGATTAATTAGGGCCGCAAATTGATATAAACCAGTGGCATCTGTTCTTGCTACTTCAGAGCCTACAGCCAAGATGGCGACTGGCCCAGAGACACGTTCTGCCGTCTGTTGGAAATTACTCACAAACTGAGAAAGCCCTTTTAATACAGTTCCCAACAATCTACTAAAATCCTGAGATCCTAGAGAGAGCGCTGTCCCGATATCTTGTGCTTTCTTCCTGTCTACCGTCACATTGGCACCAAGAGACACTCCAATACGTCCAGTACCATCTGGCTGTTCAGCAGGGGTTATGTCCAAGGAGAGTTTCTGCCCCTCACGTTCGAATGCGACAGGGAGTGTAGTTCCAGGGCGGGTTGCGATGTATGTGACTACGTCGTCTACGGCACGGGGCGAGGGGGCCACTTTCAAATCTCCAATGCTAAGTACCAGATCACCTTTCCTAAGCCCTGATTTGTCAGCGACACTGCCAGGGTAAATAGGTCCTAATTTCACCCCAGGCATATAGGTAGGAATTGGTAATCCGATAGTACTTGCTTGAACAACGCAAATAGTAAAGGCAAAAATGCAATTAGCAACCACACCAGCAATTGTAACAACGGCGCGATCAAGCACTGGTCTGTTGCGTAAAAGGTCAGGATCATCAATAGGGTATGGACAATCTGGGTCGTCATCTGGAAATGCCACAAATCCACCCAAGGGAAGAGCACGCAGGGTGTACTCCACTTCCCCGCCTTGATACGTAATTAACGGCGGCCCAAATCCGATGGCAAATTTAGTAACATGGATATTTTGAAGCCTTGCAGCAGTGAAATGGCCAAGTTCATGGACTCCAACAACTGCAGCGAGGACGCCAAGGGCTTCAAGAACGCTGCCAGGGCCTGACACGTCGAAACCCATGATGGCTGTGGTCAAACTGCCAAAGCCGAGAAGAGAGAGCGATCCTGTTTTCAACAAATTTTTAATAGCAGGGGTGCTGCTGGTGTTTCTTGTACTAGAAATAGTTGTCGTCGTGGTGGTTAACTGCTGCTTGCGCTGAGGCTGCGCGACGTTGAGAATTGGCAAGGAGCGGAGACGACGACCAGCACAGGGGCGTTGTGTCGTGAAGGTGGTCAATTTCTGGCGTGAAGCTGTGGAGATGCAGCTTGATTGCTGCGTAGGTAGGAACGTCTGCATTATATTTGTATGTTTGGAGCGCTAAGGAAGTTTAGATGCTGCTTAAAATTGGTTTTGTCTACAACCAGCCAGATGAATTGTCCAAATGAAATTTTTGACAAGGAAGCAATCAAATGAAATGAACTTAGGATATACGATTAGAGAATATAACGATATAGTGTAAAAAAGTAACTGTTTAAGCTTGCAAATATTATGGTGTTTTGTGGCTGCAAAAAATCGTTTCTAGCTTTTTTCCGTTTCTAGGCAAAAGTGACATCCTTAAATTCACAATATCCTCGCATTTCCATACATGCTAATGCAAGTGTAAAATTGTAGGTGGCTTAGGATTCACTGCTTTAGGCCTTGGCTCCTTCATTGGCCTTTGTGATCAATTTAAAATTCAAACTTTAAAAAGTTTGTTAGGGACGCCAAGAGTGTGCCCGGACAATCCAAGACGTTTACCAGGCTGTTTAATTTGTTGGCCGCTAGGCTGCCTGTTCAGGTGCAGGTTTTTGCTGCCCGACGTAGACCTTTGATCACTAGAGCAAGAGCTCGATTGTACTTAGCCAGCGATCTTGCACCTGCCCAGCTACCATTCTCGGCCAGGATGTCAAAATCTAAACAAACGGATATTGCAACATTCTTTGGTGGCAAGCCGAAGCCTGTCTCTACAACTACAGCTGCTTCTACCAAGCCAGAGGGTGAAAGCCCCTCGCCAAAACGCAAACCTGAAGAAGATGGGACTGCTCCTGCCCCAGCTGCTGCTGCTGAAGGTGGCAAACTAAAGCGTCTGCGCAAAGCCGGAGAGAATGCTGCCCCTGCTGTCGCTGCTGCTGATCTCCAAGACTCTGATTTAGAAAAAGTAGTAGCACCCGCTGCTAAAACTGCCAAGCGCTCTGCTACTTTGGTAGTCGATGAGGAGCAGGCAAAAGCAGCGAAAGCTGCTGCAGCAGCTGAAATAGCTGAGCAATCTGAGGAAGAGATGGAAGAAGAAGCTGAAGCCACCTCGTCGTCAGAAGCTGAAGGAGAAGAAGAGGAGGAACCTGTGAAGAAACAAAAGAAAGGAAAGAAAGGCCCCAAGTCTTCCCCCATTAAAAGCCCTGTCAGCAAACCTGGTGGTAAAGTTGACGGTGTCGGTACTCTCGCCATCAAAGCTGCCGCTGAACACGGTTCATTCGACCTTGCCAAAATCGTTACGTGGAAAGAAGGCGAGCGGGTTCCATTTTCTTTCTTGGCTGACACTTTTAACGCAATCGGCGACGAATCGAAACGTCTTGTCATTACCAGTATGCTTGTAAATGCCTTCCGTGCTGTGATTGCTACTACGCCTGAGGATCTTTTGCCTATGGTCTATCTCTGTACCAACAGAGTTGGTCCCGCCCACGAAGGCCTTGAACTCGGTCTCGGTGATGCTACTTTAATCAAAGCCTTGGCTGAAGCGACTGGAAAGAAGGAAGCAACAATTAAATCTGATTATGACACCATTGGGGATTTAGGGAGAGTTGCTACCGCTGCACGTGCTACCCAGCGGACGATGTTTGCGCCACCCCCGTTGACAATTGCCGGTGTTTTTAAAGCTTTCCACGATATCGCTTCTTCTGAGGGAGCCAAATCACAGGAAAGGAAGAAAGGAATGATTGTTAAGCTTCTTGTAGGAGCAAAACAGAATGAAGCAGGCTTTGTCATGCGTGCTCTGCAGGGTAAACTCCGTATCGGCCTTGCCGAACAGACTGTCCTTGTCGCTTTAGCTCATGCAACAGTGCTTCAGAAGGAAGGCGTCAGTGGTTCCTCTGAATCTGTCGCATCGGCACTTGAAACTGCATCCCAAACAGTGAAGCAAGTCTACTCTGAATGCCCATCGTATGAAGAATTGATCCCGGCTTTGTTGGAGGGGCCGGTTTCGGATATCCCCAATAAAGTGCACTTTACACCTGGTGTACCTATCAAACCCATGCTCGCCAAACCCACGCACGGGGTTTCTGAAGTCCTCGACAAGTTTTCCAACCAATCTTTTACTTGTGAATACAAGTACGATGGGGAGCGTGCCCAAATTCACGTCAAGGAAGATGGTACTGTCCAAGTGTATAGCCGTAATAGTGAAAATAATACAGGTAAATATCCTGATATTATTTCACTCTTCCCTGGTGCTTTAGCTCCTGGTGTGAAATCTATAGTCCTCGATGCAGAGGCCGTGGCGTATGACCCCGTAGCTGGAAAGATTCTACCCTTCCAAATTCTTTCTACCCGCGCTCGAAAGGACGTTAGCATTGAAAATATTAAAGTCAACGTCTGTGTCTATGCATTTGACTGTTTGTACGTCGACGGCAAGTCGCTCTTACAAGAGCCTCTCACCGCTCGTCGGGAAGCTCTCTATAAATCCTTAATCCCCATTCCTGGCAAATTCGAGTTTGCTGAAGCGAAAACTTCCCACGATGTAGAAGAATTAACCAAATTCCTGGATGATTCAGTGGAACATGGTACTGAAGGCTTGATTGTGAAAACTTTGGATGATTCCTATGAGCCGTCAAAACGTTCTTCTCATTGGCTGAAATTAAAGAAAGATTACATCGAAGGGGTAGGAGATACCTTCGATTGTGTGCCTATTGGGGGATGGTTCGGTCGTGGAAAACGTACTGGAGTGTACGGATCGTACTTACTCGCTGTGTGGAACCCAGATAATGAGGAATATCAAACCATTTGCAAAATTGGCACCGGATTTTCTGAAGAATTATTAAAAGATCTGAGTGAATCTTTAAAGGAAAGTGTCATACCTGAGGCGAAACGATACTATAGATTCTCAGATTCTTTGACCCCGGATGTGTGGTTTGATGCGAGGGCTGTGTGGGAGGTCAAAGCAGCTGATATCTCTATTTCGCCGGCACATATGGCGGGAGTCGGTTTGTTGGATGATAATAAAGGAATTTCCATTCGGTTCCCTCGTTTGGTGAGAGTGAGAGACGATAAGGGGCCTGAAGACTCAACGTCACCTGAACAGTTGGCGGAGATGTATTCTGCACAAGCTGTGGTGCAGAATGGGGCAAAGAAAGGAAGGGATGAGTACGAGTAAGGAGATAAAAAATTTGGTCATTATTAAAAACGACAAACTTTGCTTTTTCTGGGGTTTTTTTCGCTGCTTCCTTGCCGTATAGTAGATAGGGAATGACGATGATGAATGCTTGCATTAAAAAGGACTGTAATATAGAGATGAGAAGTCGATGGAATGGGGGTTTGTTAAGGGTTTGTTGTCAGAGTTGCTGCGGTGGGCGCAGAGCATTGATTGAAAAGCACCAAGTGATCATCTGTCAATGAAAGATAATTTGCTATTCTAGAATAAATTTTACATATAGAACTGATATTTTAATTCCGTAAAAAAGCCTTGCCACATCGCATATAAAGTTTAAAATAACTTTGCTTTTGAAAACACACAATTTATCGACATGTTGCTGCTGAACAGGTGTTGCGGATGCCCTTGCGCTGCATCCAAGTTCACTGTTCCAGTATGCACGCCTATAGGAGTTCAAAAAGCGACAATGCCCCGGAAATTAGCGTTTGACCCACTTCGAAAACGAAGAATGATACCCATGGCAGCAAGCAATGTAGCAGGAGAATTTGACGATACTTCGTGAGTAACATGTTGCTTTGTAACTTTACGCATTTATGCATACATAGCTGCGCATTTCCGTTATTTTAGGAGAGCCAATATTCCTAACTTTATCGCATCCACCAAATTGCAGGCTTGAATCTGAAGCACTTCCAGAGAATTTTTGCATTATAGAGACCAGAGAATCTGTCAAGGCGAGTCATTTGAATTTTATGTATTACAAGCTTACTTGCCTTGGTGCTTAATCACAGCATTTTGAAAACCTCCAAGGGAGAAACAATTTTTCAATTGCCGCCCTCCGCCGTGTTCCTGTTCTCACCCTCTTCTTATTTCCCCTCCTCCAATTATTGCCCCCAGAACTTTGCCAACATGCAATTGGACGAGATCCAAGCCAATATCCAATCTCGCCGCAATAAAATATTTCTTCTAATGGAAGAAGTCAGACGGCTCCGCATCCAACAACGTATTAAAGGCGGTGCTGCCGCCGAAGCAGCTAGCCAAGCACTTGACGCTGCTCTTCTTGAAGAAGCCTACCCCTCATTCATCCCATTCTTCCCTCCCATCACTTCTAAAACAATCAAGCTGTATACAAATTTTTATTACCTCTCCGTCATCTCAATCATCCTCTTTGGTGGCTTGGTAGCCCCCATGGTGAAAGTGAAGCTCGGATTAGGTGGTATGTCATACTATGAATTTATTCAAAGCGTTAATTTACCTACACAACTGGCAGAAGTCGATCCTATTGTAGCTTCCTTTTGCGGTGGTGCTGTTGGCGTCCTGACTTCGTTGTTAGTGGTAGAAGCCAACAATGCAAAGATCCAGGATAAGCGTAAATGCATTTATTGTGAAGGTTCTGGGTATTTAACATGTGGAAATTGTCTGGGAACTGGTGTAGCTGCAGCTGATGGTGTTGCTGCAGCTCTCGGCGGTGGAGGAGATTGCACATGTTCATTCTGCTCTGGAACTGGAAAAGTTATGTGTACAGCGTGTTTGTGTACTGGAAAACAGCTGGCAACGGAGCATGATCCACGTGTAGATCCTTTTACATTGGCAGAATAACAAGAACAACATTTACTAGTTTTACATTGATGATGTATCGAGTAGTACAAGGACCTGCGCCTCATTTTTGTTTTGTTTTTTAGTTTCTGTTTTCTGTATCGTTACGCGAGTGGTGAGCCAGATGTAAAATGATGCATATATATATGATGATGCATATATATATACTCTATAGTAATAGATACACTATTATTTACACAGGTTGGGTTCTTAAGAAAAGCACTACATATAAAGTATCGGACCAAGCACCATGGAGTAACTCATCTAGATGGGTGGGTGGGTGGGGGAGGCGAAAGAAGGAAAAGCAGTATCTATAAGGTAGTAATACATACACATGAGCTCTATGAACAAGTCCTCTTAAAAAGGACGCCCACATCAAAGAAGCCTAAAATTTTATATAAAACAATGACAACCTTAATACACCGCGCTCCTGGTGGCACAACTTAAGATGTAACACGTCTGCCATCTCACAAACAGATGGTTAACGTCCAGAACCAGATGCAGCATCAGCTTGCAACACGCCATTACGAATCTGCGCCGCCATGTCTCCCACAGCTCCAGGATTTGACGGTATAAAAATTGTCGATGCCTTTCCAGAACACCCAATTTCCTTCACTGCATCGAAATATTGAGTCAACAACATTAAAGAAAGAACATCCCTGCTGTTGACTTCGGTGACCTCAGTCTGGAAAGCTTGTACGCTCTCTCTTAAACCAGACATGATGGCTTGGCGTTGACGAGCGATACCTTGCCCAGCGAGGTACTTGGCTTCAGCATCAGCTTCAGCTGCTTTTACAACGCGGATTTTATCAGCCTCGGACTGCTCGAATGCTGCCAATCGCATTCTCTGTGCAGCATTAATTTCATTCATTGATGCTTTAACCTTGGCAGCAGGTTCAATATCCGTAATCAACACGTTGAGAATATTAAATCCGTACCCCGCCATACTACGACTGAGCTCTTGTTTGATGGAAGCAGCGATTTCTTCTTTTGAGATAAAGGTCTCATCCAGTCCCATCCTAGGCACGGTGGCTCTGACCTCATCATAAACATAAGCAGAAATTTGAGCTCTGGAGTCGGTCAACTTGTAAAAGGCATCATAGAGGTTTTCACGTTGTATTTGGTACTGCACAGAGGCATTGATTTCGACGAACACATTATCCTGAAATTAGTTGGAAAAAGAGAGAGAGAGCGATAAATATTAGATACAGATATTATTCAGGATACGTAGTGATATTTGCTGTACAGTAGCGTCGATTGTTGGTTCGATATATGTTGTAATACGCATTCAAACCTACCTTGGTCTTGGTCTCGCACCTGCAGTCTATTTGCTGAATACGGAGAGACATGCCACCGGAAACTGCTTCACCGATGCAGCAGCAGACGCAGTTGAAACTGTAGAGGTAGTGGAAAAGAGGGAGGTAGAATTAAAAGGAAATATAAGTAAACTACTTCATCTTAAGTGAGTTTGTTGCGTTGTCGTGGCGAGAGTTACTTTCCTGAATAGTCTTCAACAATCTAATTTTACTTACCCAGGTTGTGCCATGCGCTTGAATTTACCAAATTGCTCGATAACATGGACGCTTGATTGGTCTGCAAACGGATGAATAAAAAGAAAAAACTGTTTCTCAAGTTTGTTGATCCAGCAACGGTGAGTGGTGAAAAACTGTTAACCTGGTATTTGAAAAAGTATGGATCCAAAGCAGTTAGATCGTCGAAAACTTACCCACGCAAGTATAACAGCACAAATTGTTACCCATGGCGAAAGAACGTCGAAAGTAAAAGTTTCTGGGGAGTGATTTTAATCTTATTGGGTGGTGCTCGATCAATCTACGAGAGATAGGAGACAGTTGACACAGAGACGGCGGCCTATTTGTGAATCCTATAGATAATTATAATTGGGTTTGAAGCTTTTTAAGCTTGGAGTGTATCTGTGGCTAAGCGATCAAGCTGCACACGCCGTGACGTTTGTGTGGTTTCAAATAGTTTTGTCCGCTTGGCTGGCACGAAACCAAATTTAATATTGTTTGCATAATTTGCTATTCCATCCATGCAGATAATTCTTGCTTAATTTTCAAAGTAGCTATGACCACCACCAGACCCTTTATAGGCTCAATTGGCTTGACATGTCACCCCAAATTGCAGCGCCGGCTAGCTCCTATTAAAGTATTCGCCCCTCTGGACGGCCCATTACCTTCCAAAGGCCTTGAACCATTAGTAGAAGGCAAGAAATTCGCGTGCACGGAATGTGGCAAGTGCTGCACAGGCGCAGGGGAAGTATGGGCAAACACCGCTGAGACAAAAGCGTTGGCTAAAAATTTAGGTCTCTCAGAAGCTCATTTTTTAAAGAAATTTACAAAGAAATACTCTAAAAGGCCTGGATGGTATTTATTACAACGAAAACAAGGGTCAGGAGAGTGTATTTTTTTAGCTAATGATAAAAAGCGATGCCTTGTGTATGGAGCGCGGCCTACACAATGTACCACTGTAAGTAATTATTTTATTTTACCTTGTTCTAATTACATATTACTCGCTATATAACTAACCAGCTGTTATTCTCCCTATTAAAAGTATCCATTTTGGCCAGAGTTGATGAACGACGAAATGTGGAGCCAAGAAGCTTCGGATGTCTGTGAAGGGATAAATCACCCCGATGCAAAAGAAGTAGATGTAGCATATGCAGCACAGCAGTTAGCATTATCATCAGCATATACAGCAGAGTTCGATGCAGCGGGAGCAGCGAGATCATCAGGACGAAAGCGAGCGTAATATTTTTAAAATCACCAATCATAATATTTCTTTATCATCTTATTATTTTTACCGTCGAGGCTAGAGAGGCGACCCTAGATATATGCTCCTCAGTTTTGATGCGTGTACAATAATTAATTAATTTTAACTAACTTTTACAATGTGTATATGTAATATGTATTATTGCTATTTATCTGGTGGTTTAATTTTCGAATACACAGCCCCGGAGGCGTTGTTCATTTCATTCTTTTCCATCGACAAACGCTTTGCTACTTGCTGGTCTTTCTCTTAAATTAAAAGCTGGGCAATCATCTTCTTCGCATTTCGATGGCATGGCATGTTGAGGGAACACTTTATCGCATTTACTACATCTAGATACCATAGGGATGAATCTCAAGTGCTTATTGGCACTGCGCTTGCCTTTACGGTGAGGCGTCACCTGTGGAGCGGGGAGAGGAGATTAAAAGAATAAATATACATGCAGGGGATTTTGCCTAATATTTACATCATAATCAGGATCTATAGTCATTTAACTTCACATGAAACAGGTCGCCAAAGCATTAGGCTACGTACCTTTCTCTTGGGGACGGCCCAAAGTTGGACATCAGCAAGTGATGGGATCAAAGATAAAATACGCTGAACACCCAGAGCGTCGCTCCATATCCATTGCGAGCTAGATGCACTGCCAAGTCCCTCTAAGCCAAAGGAACGCAGGCTGCTAAGTTGTTGGCTTGCTGGGATAATCCGGCTGCTGAACAGCACGTCTTTCCCCAACAATGCTAGTCTTTGGAGGGTAGTCATCATTACAAATCGGTATATATATGCTATTTGATGAGATTATCAAATAAAACTTAATGCCAATTTTGATAAGAAATGCAGCTTGAATGCCAATTTTGTAGCGGAAGAAAAATCAGGGTGAATATTTTCGAGGTTTTGAGACCGATGCGTACGGGTTTTCCACGGAAACTAAATTAGAAGTTATCAAACATATTCTTATTTCAGCTGATCACTGTGCGCTTGCTTGGAATCGTCCAAAATAACTGATCATCTACATTTTTAAAAGCATTCCTTCTGCACCTGCCACTTTATCAGAAATCAATTTAGCTGTATTATTTAGAAATGCCAAAGGAACTCCCAGTAGATACAACGCCTCCCCCCGTCAAGGCGACTGTGGTAAGTTACAGAGCCCTTTTTTTACAATGGCAAAGGTGCCCAGGGTACAATTGAAGGTCTTCTCTTTTTATGTGGAGGCCTTTCTTTTGAAACCTCCATTTATCTGGAGCGAAGAAGAAGCAAAGAGCTGGATGGGCATGTAACGAAGCTGATGATTTCAGGAACAGCTATATTTATAAATAAACTCAGCCTCAATGCCGATGCCCCGGTTTTCCGTCGCAACAGAGAATGGCCATCTTAACTGATCTCTAACCTTCTCCCTATTTCGTTCAACCCATCCACTTGCAGGAGGAGATGCATGCTGCCAACATAGATATGGTTTATAGAGATTTCTGTGCACACCTTCTGATCCCTTTAAATGAATGCCGCCGTAATTCCTTCTATCTGCCGTGGAAGTGTGAGCATGAACGCCATGCATATGAGCTTTGTCAATACAAAGAGTATAAGAGAAGAGTTGCCATGGTTGATGAGGAGCGAAAAGCAGCGAAGAGTAAGGCTTAACATGTAGAGCAGTAGCTGCAACAGCGTGAGCCCTCTTTTTCGAGTTTGAACTTACCCTTTTCTGGTTTTGTCTTTCCTAGTTTAGTTGTAAATATTTTGTTTACAATCCACGTGGGCATATTTATATGTTAGCAGATGGAGGAAGGGTTGTTCACCGGATGTAGTTTTAAAATAAAAACTGAAGCAAAATAAAAAGAAAAAAAGAAAAAAACACGGGACGGGGGGGTCGTTGCTACTGAAGTTGTTACCACCTTTAGAGAGTCAGAGAAAGCTAGGAGAGAGAAAGTAAATGAGATAGAAAGAAGCATCATACCAACGCCAGAATATCGTATAACATTCGCAAAGAAAACAGAAGAAAAAGAAGAAGAAGAAAAAATGACAACGCGCAACAAAACAAAAACAAAACAAAAAATGGGGGAGGCTCCTCGTGTCATAAAATTTTCAATTAATGCTGCCGTCTCGAATAGTAAAGGCAACACTATCAACTGAGGTAATGGTCCTTACCCAGAAAATAAAAAATTAAATACTCTTTTAAGCAAAAATGCAATCATACACTTGATTAGATAGTCAAAAGGGCGCTTGAAATTGTTGTTTTGGTAATTCTAAAATCATAATACTATAATAATTAATACACCATCTCACTTTATAAATAAATACATAAATAGTCCCTAAGGCTTGGCACCCACGCCCGTATATTCAATGTCAAAATTTTCATCATATCAATGTGTGTTTTCCCCCCTGCTAGAAAGTTAGATTAGTTGCTTAGATTCACTGAACCACGTCCCCGCTACTTTGGTCAGACGATGCTGGTGCAGTACCTGCCACAGCAGCTGCCAACTTTGCAGCAGATCCAGCAGCGACGAGTGCTCTTATTTGTCTCTTTAATATCGATATAATCTCACTAAATGACGGTCTGTCTTCAGGTATACCGAAGCAACGAGCCATCAAATCGCCCAACCCTGGTCTGATGCCCGGGGGAATAGGCAACCGCTCATTCGCAAAACCAACAGCTCCAACGACCTGCATGGCACTTTTATCCGTCCATGGCTCTTCTCCAGTCTGCAATTCCCATAAAATAACACCAAATGAGTACACATCACTGGCCTCGTTGCATGATTTCCCTTGTAAAACTTCTGGGGCGGTCCATTCAGGAGTGCCCGCTTGAGATTTAGCAGAGAGCACAGTGGCATGACGAACTCGAGATAAGCCAAAATCGCAGACTTTAATCGTCATATCCTTTTCTACCAACAGATTTGGACTTTTCAAATCTCTGTGGATGACCGGAGGTCGGCAGGTATGTAGATAATTCATACCTCGAGCAACGTCCAAAGCCATCTGGAGGCGTCTTCTCTCGTCCATATTGACTGTTAGAGCACCTTCTGAACGGTGGAGAAGCTTAAAGAGGGAGCCACGAGTGACGTATTGCGTCACAATACATAAATTTGGAGGTTTTGAACAAGCGCCCATGAATTGAACAATATTAGGGTGTCGAAGCTTTTTCATAATAGCGACTTCTTTTATAAAGCTTGAAAGCAAGCGTGCACCGAGATCTTGTTCTAAGAAGACCTTAATTGCAACGTCAGTTTGTCGCCATTGACCCCGGTAGACTTCTCCATATGAGCCGATGCCGATTCGGTTATTTAATTGCAGTTCGTCTGCATCGATTTCCCAGCCATCATCAACAAGATCTCTCGAGTCTAGACTTTGCAAATAGCCTTCTCCACTATATAAAGAGCTCATAGTGCTAGGGCTCATCACTCCCGTTGAGAAATTATAATCACGTAAATCAGGCAAAGCATTATGAGCAACAGACGGAGCACGTGCAGCGGCGGCAGTGGCACGTGCTGCGGTTACAGCTTTTTGTCGTAAGCTGGTTTCTGGAGAAAGAGCGCCGTTGGAAGATTTAGGGGATAACGTGTCGCTTTCAGATCCATTCAAAGCGCCATCAATTGCACCGAATGGGGTGTACAGGTTGCCACTTTGTTGCCGATGTGTACCGCCAGTATAAGTACCATGTGGCATTTCTGGAGGAGGGAAAGGAACCCCATCCCCACTACTTCTACTTGTAGGCCTGCTATTTGTAACATCCATACTGGCTCTTCCTTGGCGGTACTGATCAGCAGCTGTAACTGCAGCCGTAGCAGCATCGGTGGCCAAGCTGCTCCCTGCGAAGGGTCGAGTCAGCAGCGCTTGCCTGGCTTCCAATTCAATAGGAACGGACATTCTGACACTATTGGCACGGAAAGAATCCAAGTAAAGCCTTGAAACCACGTCTGTGTCGTTATTCCCATACCCCATGTTGTCCAGATTGGTGGATTCGTTTTTATACATGTGCTGCTGTTGTTGAGCAGAACCAGCAGAAGAGGGACCACCAGGACCACCAATATTACCACCAGTAGCTTGCATCGCAGCCCACTGCATCGCTGCAGCATCCGGCATAGCTCGAGTCATGGATGTTCTTGAGCCCAGTAAGCCGCCACTTGAATCAAAAGAACGGCCCAAGATGCTAGCATCAGGAACACTACTGCGCGGCGGCGGGTGGTAGTATTGTTGTTGTTGGTATTGATGGTTAGTAGGCACAGGTTGACTTTATCGATGCGGCAGGAGGCCATGGTCGGCACTTGTTCTATCTAGCGTTGAATTTTCAGCTAAAGATTGTAACGACCTGTTTGGAGCCAATCCAGCTGCTATATTCGATTTTTTGAGCACTTCAGCTGCACTCATCTGCTGTGCAGAGAGAACAGACCCACTACTGAATACATCATTTGCCGTGGCAATGGCAGCGCCATCACCACTCCCGGGCCTTTGTACTGCTGCCACCACCCCAGGAGGCTCTGATGACATTCTGTTGGTTAGACTGGATTGCTTATCCATAGAAGGACGCATATATGAGCAATCCATAGATGCACGGACAGGTTGTAGTATGTACTGCTGGCCAGAAGCATCACTGATCAAAGCAGCAGGTCCCATCTCCTCTACCTGAACGTCACCCCCACCTGCGGAGTTTGCCCCGCCAGCTCCAACATTTGGACCCATAGAGAGTCGTATAGGTTCAGAAAATTCACCAGGGGTGTACGTATATGGAGCACTACTACGGACAGATTGGAAAGGCATCAGAGATCCAAAACCAGAAGGTTGTCCTGGCCAGCCTTGGGCATCGGGGTTATCATAAGGAGAAGAGATTTTGCTACTGTATCGACCAGCACCGCCATCAAAGGACATTCTAGGTGGTAACATTGGTGGGTCTTCTGAGGGGGCATTTGCAAAAGGGGAGGAGAGACCACCACTTTCAAGAGCCGTACCGGCATAAGGAGAAGTGAAAGCTTGGCCCATTGCTGCTGCTGCAGCCATCTGCATTGCTTGTTCCAAGGTGGTTGCAGTCTGTACATCACCAAGGCTCGGAGGTAATCCACCACCTTCTAATGGTGGTTTTGGTGTCGAAATTGGGTCAGGACCAACAGCCTCAGCCTGGGCAGGAGCTTGCGCCGTGATCTCTGCGACAATTGCAGCATCAGCTGCTGCAGTTAGGGCTTGAATTGAATCAATATTCTCTGCGTTGCTTTGACTCCGTGATGCAGGTGCAGTATTTGCAGTTCCAGCTGTAGAACCTCCCACAGAAGAAGCTCTGCTAAACACATCTGTACCGGCTACCTCTCGACTACTCGCTCGCAAAGCTAGTCTCTTTTCAAGAGGGGAGGAAGTGCCTGGTCGTGTCATCAAATCCATTTCATATTCTTCGCCATTATTTGCGTCTACTATAAGACGTGCATCATCCTCACCATTGGCATAAAACCTTCCCTTCATTATACGGCATTTCAATCCGAAAATATCCGCCAAGTATTTGTAGAGTAATGCTCTGTGACGGACCGATCCTATGAAAACTTGGCCTATGGGAACTACAACAGACCTAGAGTTTGTTTGTAGTTGTTCTATATGCTTTAAAGAAGGGGCAGAGAGGTCTCGAACTTTAGGCTGGGGGCCTCCGAGCCGGCCTGCGACAACGAGGGAGAGTTGTCTGTGGCATGCTATTGGTTGGGCATCTGGAGTGCATGATATGGACTCTAAAGCAGCCCTGGCTTCCTTTACTACAGATCTGAGGATAGGGTCGCTATGGCTGTCAAATAAAATGACTTCTCTTCGTGCCTCTGTCTTTGGGAGAACACGGTGCAATGCTGCTAGGATAGGAAAGTCATCTTTGGAGGTAACAGCCTCGGGAAATTCTCCAAAGACCTCATAGAAGCCGTCGGATACTTGATCGTCGTAGTTGAGACTGCAGAATTGGTTATGAAGTTCACTGGTTAGATTTAATGCATTAATGGTACTTCATGAATCGCTCGTCATGACGTCTGATCAGACAGGGCTGCTCGCAATGGTGATACCCTCTTAACGGTTGATTTGAAAATAACTGCATGTAACTAACTTACCAGCAAGAGCTCCAATATTGGTATGAAACGTCTTCAGGAGAGATATAAAGCGATGAGGACGCAGAACCAAGCTTTGCGCTTGCCATGCGGGAGCACAAGCCCTCCATTGATGCCATAGATGCCATATTATTCTTGAAGGTCGCTTCTTTGGGGCGTTAACAGGCTTCAGGCTCCTGAACACCGGGTGAGAAGCTGCCTAAATTGACAATCCCAAGCCACAATAACTTCAAGTGTTAAAAGAAAAGGCTCACAAACCTTTCTATAATTTCGCCACCGTAGCAGAACTGGTAAGCGGCGCTTCCTTAATTGAGAAACTCTTTACTTTGGCCATCTAACCAATTTAAAATATTTCAGCCAATATTAATAATAACCCAGCAAACAAACACGGCATTTACCACCCTCCTAACAATACTGATGCTATGCACTCCATAAATTAAATCTGTAATATTGCTAGGTTTGCTGTCTGCTCGAGAAGGACTCCAACAATTGGATCGACTCGGCGAGATGAAATTCGCGCCCTGACCGAGACAGCTATCAACCACCTACTCTAAGCAGATTGACGCCAGCAATTGGATTCATATAAAAGCTTTAATCATGATTGCAATTGCTGGCGTCAATCTGCTTAGAGTAGGTGGTTGATAGCTGTCTCGGTCAGGGCGCGAATTTCATCTCGCCGAGTCGATCCAATTGTTGGAGTCCTTCTCGAGCAGACAGCAAACCTAGCAATATTACAGATTTAATTTATGGAGTGCATAGCATCAGTATTGTTAGGAGGGTGGTAAATGCCGTGTTTGTGCTGGGTTATTATTAATATTGGCTGAAATATTTTAAATTGGTTAGATGGCCAAAGTAAAGAGTTTCTCAATTAAGGAAGCGCCGCTTACCAGTTCTGCTACGGTGGCGAAATTATAGAAAGGTTTGTGAGCCTTTTCTTTTAACACTTGAAGTTATTGTGGCTTGGGATTGTCAATTTAGGCAGCTTCTCACCCGGTGTTCAGGAGCCTGAAGCCTGTTAACGCCCCAAAGAAGCGACCTTCAAGAATAATATGGCATCTATGGCATCAATGGAGGGCTTGTGCTCCCGCATGGCAAGCGCAAAGCTTGGTTCTGCGTCCTCATCGCTTTATATCTCTCCTGAAGACGTTTCATACCAATATTGGAGCTCTTGCTGGTAAGTTAGTTACATGCAGTTATTTTCAAATCAACCGTTAAGAGGGTATCACCATTGCGAGCAGCCCTGTCTGATCAGACGTCATGACGAGCGATTCATGAAGTACCATTAATGCATTAAAATCTAACCAGTGAACTTCATAACCAATTCTGCAGTCTCAACTACGACGATCAAGTATCCGACGGCTTCTATGAGGTCTTTGGAGAATTTCCCGAGGCTGTTACCTCCAAAGATGACTTTCCTATCCTAGCAGCATTGCACCGTGTTCTCCCAAAGACAGAGGCACGAAGAGAAGTCATTTTATTTGACAGCCATAGCGACCCTATCCTCAGATCTGTAGTAAAGGAAGCCAGGGCTGCTTTAGAGTCCATATCATGCACTCCAGATGCCCAACCAATAGCATGCCACAGACAACTCTCCCTCGTTGTCGCAGGCCGGCTCGGAGGCCCCCAGCCTAAAGTTCGAGACCTCTCTGCCCCTTCTTTAAAGCATATAGAACAACTACAAACAAACTCTAGGTCTGTTGTAGTTCCCATAGGCCAAGTTTCATAGGATCGGTCCGTCACAGAGCATTACTCTACAAATACTTGGCGGATATTTTCGGATTGAAAATGCCGTATAATGAAGGGAAGGTTTTATGCCAATGGTGAGGATGATGCACGTCTTATAGTAGACGCAAATAATGGCGAAGAATATGAAATGGATTTGATGACACGACCAGGCACTTCCTCCCCTCTTGAAAAGAGACTAGCTTTGCGAGCGAGTAGTCGAGAGGTAGCCGGTACAGATGTGTTTAGCAGAGCTTCTTCTGTGGGAGGTTCTACAGCTGGAACTGCAAATACTGCACCTGCATCACGGAGTCAAAGCAACGCAGAGAATATTGATTCAATTCAAGCCCTAACTGCAGCAGCTGATGCTGCAATTGTCGCAGAGATCACGGCGCAAGCTCCTGCCCAGGCTGAGGCTGTTGGTCCTGACCCAATTTCGACACCAAAACCACCATTAGAAGGTGGTGGATTACCTCCGAGCCTTGGTGATGTACAGACTGCAACCACCTTGGAACAAGCAATGCAGATGGCTGCAGCAGCAGCAATGGGCCAAGCTTTCACTTCTCCTTATGCCGGTACGGCTCTTGAAAGTGGTGGTCTCTCCTCCCCTTTTGCAAATGCCCCCTCAGAAGACCCACCAATGTTACCACCTAGAATGTCCTTTGATGGCGGTGCTGGTCGATACAGTAGCAAAATCTCTTCTCCTTATGATAACCCCGATGCCCAAGGCTGGCCAGGACAACCTTCTGGTTTTGGATCTCTGATGCCTTTCCAATCTGTCCGTAGTAGTGCTCCATATACGTACACCCCTGGTGAATTTTCTGAACCTATACGACTCTCTATGGGTCCAAATGTTGGAGCTGGCGGGGCAAACTCCGCAGGTGGGGGTGACGTTCAGGTAGAGGAGATGGGACCTGCTGCTTTGATCAGTGATGCTTCTGGCCAGCAGTACATACTACAACCTGTCCGTGCATCTATGGATTGCTCATATATGCGTCCTTCTATGGATAAGCAATCCAGTCTAACCAACAGAATGTCATCAGAGCCTCCTGGGGTGGTGGCAGCAGTACAAAGGCCCGGGAGTGGTGATGGCGCTGCCATTGCCACGGCAAATGATGTATTCAGTAGTGGGTCTGTTCTCTCTGCACAGCAGATGAGTGCAGCTGAAGTGCTCAAAAAATCGAATATAGCAGCTGGATTGGCTCCAAACAGGTCGTTACAATCTTTAGCTGAAAATTCAACGCTAGATAGAACAAGTGCCGACCATGGCCTCCTGCCGCATCGATAAAGTCAACCTGTGCCTACTAACCATCAATACCAACAACAACAATACTACCACCCGCCGCCGCGCAGTAGTGTTCCTGATGCTAGCATCTTGGGCCGTTCTTTTGATTCAAGTGGCGGCTTACTGGGCTCAAGAACATCCATGACTCGAGCTATGCCGGATGCTGCAGCGATGCAGTGGGCTGCGATGCAAGCTACTGGTGGTAATATTGGTGGTCCTGGTGGTCCCTCTTCTGCTGGTTCTGCTCAACACAGCAGCACATGTATAAAAACGAATCCACCAATCTGGACAACATGGGGTATGGGAATAACGACACAGACGTGGTTTCAAGGCTTTACTTGGATTCTTTCCGTGCCAATAGTGTCAGAATGTCCGTTCCTATTGAATTGGAAGCCAGGCAAGCGCTGCTGACTCGACCCTTCGCAGGGAGCAGCTTGGCCACCGATGCTGCTACGGCTGCAGTTACAGCTGCTGATCAGTACCGCCAAGGAAGAGCCAGTATGGATGTTACAAATAGCAGGCCTACAAGTAGAAGTAGTGGGGATGGGGTTCCTTTCCCTCCTCCAGAAATGCCACATGGTACTTATACTGGCGGTACACATCGGCAACAAAGTGGCAACCTGTACACCCCATTCGGTGCAATTGATGGCGCTTTGAATGGATCTGAAAGCGACACGTTATCCCCTAAATCTTCCAACGGCGCTCTTTCTCCAGAAACCAGCTTACGACAAAAAGCTGTAACCGCAGCACGTGCCACTGCCGCCGCTGCACGTGCTCCGTCTGTTGCTCATAATGCTTTGCCTGATTTACGTGATTATAATTTCTCAACGGGAGTGATGAGCCCTAGCACTATGAGCTCTTTATATAGTGGAGAAGGCTATTTGCAAAGTCTAGACTCGAGAGATCTTGTTGATGATGGCTGGGAAATCGATGCAGACGAACTGCAATTAAATAACCGAATCGGCATCGGCTCATATGGAGAAGTCTACCGGGGTCAATGGCGACAAACTGACGTTGCAATTAAGGTCTTCTTAGAACAAGATCTCGGTGCACGCTTGCTTTCAAGCTTTATAAAAGAAGTCGCTATTATGAAAAAGCTTCGACACCCTAATATTGTTCAATTCATGGCGCTTGTTCAAAACCTCCAAATTTATGTATTGTGACGCAATACGTCACTCGTGGCTCCCTCTTTAAGCTTCTCCACCGTTCAGAAGGTGCTCTAACAGTCAATATGGACGAGAGAAGACGCCTCCAGATGGCTTTGGACGTTGCTCGAGGTATGAATTATCTACATACCTGCCGACCTCCGGTCATCCACAGAGATTTGAAAAGTCCAAATCTGTTGGTAGAAAAGGATATGACGATTAAAGTCTGCGATTTTGGCTTATCTCGAGTTCGTCATGCCACTGTGCTCTCTGCTAAATCTCAAGCGGGCACTCCTGAATGGACCGCCCCAGAAGTTTTACAAGGGAAATCATGCAACGAGGCCAGTGATGTGTACTCATTTGGTGTTATTTTATGGGAATTGCAGACTGGAGAAGAGCCATGGACGGATAAAAGTGCCATGCAGGTCGTTGGAGCTGTTGGTTTTGCGAATGAGCGGTTGCCTATTCCCCCGGGCATCAGACCAGGGTTGGGCGATTTGATGGCTCGTTGCTTCGGTATACCTGAAGACAGACCGTCATTTAGTGAGATTATATCGATATTAAAGAGACAAATAAGAGCACTCGTCGCTGCTGGATCTGCTGCAAAGTTGGCAGCTGCTGTGGCAGGTACTGCACCAGCATCGTCTGACCAAAGTAGCGGGGACGTGGTTCAGTGAATCTAAGCAACTAATCTAACTTTCTAGCAGGGGGGAAAACACACATTGATATGATGAAAATTTTGACATTGAATATACGGGCGTGGGTGCCAAGCCTTAGGGACTATTTATGTATTTATTTATAAAGTGAGATGGTGTATTAATTATTATAGTATTATGATTTTAGAATTACCAAAACAACAATTTCAAGCGCCCTTTTGACTATCTAATCAAGTGTATGATTGCATTTTTGCTTAAAAGAGTATTTAATTTTTTATTTTCTGGGTAAGGACCATTACCTCAGTTGATAGTGTTGCCTTTACTATTCGAGACGGCAGCATTAATTGAAAATTTTATGACACGAGGAGCCTCCCCCATTTTTTGTTTTGTTTTTGTTTTGTTGCGCGTTGTCATTTTTTCTTCTTCTTCTTTTTCTTCTGTTTTCTTTGCGAATGTTATACGATATTCTGGCGTTGGTATGATGCTTCTTTCTATCTCATTTACTTTCTCTCTCCTAGCTTTCTCTGACTCTCTAAAGGTGGTAACAACTTCAGTAGCAACGACCCCCCCGTCCCGTGTTTTTTTCTTTTTTTCTTTTTATTTTGCTTCAGTTTTTATTTTAAAACTACATCCGGTGAACAACCCTTCCTCCATCTGCTAACATATAAATATGCCCACGTGGATTGTAAACAAAATATTTACAACTAAACTAGGAAAGACAAAACCAGAAAAGGGTAAGTTCAAACTCGAAAAAGAGGGCTCACGCTGTTGCAGCTACTGCTCTACATGTTAAGCCTTACTCTTCGCTGCTTTTCGCTCCTCATCAACCATGGCAACTCTTCTCTTATACTCTTTGTATTGACAAAGCTCATATGCATGGCGTTCATGCTCACACTTCCACGGCAGATAGAAGGAATTACGGCGGCATTCATTTAAAGGGATCAGAAGGTGTGCACAGAAATCTCTATAAACCATATCTATGTTGGCAGCATGCATCTCCTCCTGCAAGTGGATGGGTTGAACGAAATAGGGAGAAGGTTAGAGATCAGTTAAGATGGCCATTCTCTGTTGCGACGGAAAACCGGGGCATCGGCATTGAGGCTGAGTTTATTTATAAATATAGCTGTTCCTGAAATCATCAGCTTCGTTACATGCCCATCCAGCTCTTTGCTTCTTCTTCGCTCCAGATAAATGGAGGTTTCAAAAGAAAGGCCTCCACATAAAAAGAGAAGACCTTCAATTGTACCCTGGGCACCTTTGCCATTGTAAAAAAAGGGCTCTGTAACTTACCACAGTCGCCTTGACGGGGGGAGGCGTTGTATCTACTGGGAGTTCCTTTGGCATTTCTAAATAATACAGCTAAATTGATTTCTGATAAAGTGGCAGGTGCAGAAGGAATGCTTTTAAAAATGTAGATGATCAGTTATTTTGGACGATTCCAAGCAAGCGCACAGTGATCAGCTGAAATAAGAATATGTTTGATAACTTCTAATTTAGTTTCCGTGGAAAACCCGTACGCATCGGTCTCAAAACCTCGAAAATATTCACCCTGATTTTTCTTCCGCTACAAAATTGGCATTCAAGCTGCATTTCTTATCAAAATTGGCATTAAGTTTTATTTGATAATCTCATCAAATAGCATATATATACCGATTTGTAATGATGACTACCCTCCAAAGACTAGCATTGTTGGGGAAAGACGTGCTGTTCAGCAGCCGGATTATCCCAGCAAGCCAACAACTTAGCAGCCTGCGTTCCTTTGGCTTAGAGGGACTTGGCAGTGCATCTAGCTCGCAATGGATATGGAGCGACGCTCTGGGTGTTCAGCGTATTTTATCTTTGATCCCATCACTTGCTGATGTCCAACTTTGGGCCGTCCCCAAGAGAAAGGTACGTAGCCTAATGCTTTGGCGACCTGTTTCATGTGAAGTTAAATGACTATAGATCCTGATTATGATGTAAATATTAGGCAAAATCCCCTGCATGTATATTTATTCTTTTAATCTCCTCTCCCCGCTCCACAGGTGACGCCTCACCGTAAAGGCAAGCGCAGTGCCAATAAGCACTTGAGATTCATCCCTATGGTATCTAGATGTAGTAAATGCGATAAAGTGTTCCCTCAACATGCCATGCCATCGAAATGCGAAGAAGATGATTGCCCAGCTTTTAATTTAAGAGAAAGACCAGCAAGTAGCAAAGCGTTTGTCGATGGAAAAGAATGAAATGAACAACGCCTCCGGGGCTGTGTATTCGAAAATTAAACCACCAGATAAATAGCAATAATACATATTACATATACACATTGTAAAAGTTAGTTAAAATTAATTAATTATTGTACACGCATCAAAACTGAGGAGCATATATCTAGGGTCGCCTCTCTAGCCTCGACGGTAAAAATAATAAGATGATAAAGAAATATTATGATTGGTGATTTTAAAAATATTACGCTCGCTTTCGTCCTGATGATCTCGCTGCTCCCGCTGCATCGAACTCTGCTGTATATGCTGATGATAATGCTAACTGCTGTGCTGCATATGCTACATCTACTTCTTTTGCATCGGGGTGATTTATCCCTTCACAGACATCCGAAGCTTCTTGGCTCCACATTTCGTCGTTCATCAACTCTGGCCAAAATGGATACTTTTAATAGGGAGAATAACAGCTGGTTAGTTATATAGCGAGTAATATGTAATTAGAACAAGGTAAAATAAAATAATTACTTACAGTGGTACATTGTGTAGGCCGCGCTCCATACACAAGGCATCGCTTTTTATCATTAGCTAAAAAAATACACTCTCCTGACCCTTGTTTTCGTTGTAATAAATACCATCCAGGCCTTTTAGAGTATTTCTTTGTAAATTTCTTTAAAAAATGAGCTTCTGAGAGACCTAAATTTTTAGCCAACGCTTTTGTCTCAGCGGTGTTTGCCCATACTTCCCCTGCGCCTGTGCAGCACTTGCCACATTCCGTGCACGCGAATTTCTTGCCTTCTACTAATGGTTCAAGGCCTTTGGAAGGTAATGGGCCGTCCAGAGGGGCGAATACTTTAATAGGAGCTAGCCGGCGCTGCAATTTGGGGTGACATGTCAAGCCAATTGAGCCTATAAAGGGTCTGGTGGTGGTCATAGCTACTTTGAAAATTAAGCAAGAATTATCTGCATGGATGGAATAGCAAATTATGCAAACAATATTAAATTTGGTTTCGTGCCAGCCAAGCGGACAAAACTATTTGAAACCACACAAACGTCACGGCGTGTGCAGCTTGATCGCTTAGCCACAGATACACTCCAAGCTTAAAAAGCTTCAAACCCAATTATAATTATCTATAGGATTCACAAATAGGCCGCCGTCTCTGTGTCAACTGTCTCCTATCTCTCGTAGATTGATCGAGCACCACCCAATAAGATTAAAATCACTCCCCAGAAACTTTTACTTTCGACGTTCTTTCGCCATGGGTAACAATTTGTGCTGTTATACTTGCGTGGGTAAGTTTTCGACGATCTAACTGCTTTGGATCCATACTTTTTCAAATACCAGGTTAACAGTTTTTCACCACTCACCGTTGCTGGATCAACAAACTTGAGAAACAGTTTTTTCTTTTTATTCATCCGTTTGCAGACCAATCAAGCGTCCATGTTATCGAGCAATTTGGTAAATTCAAGCGCATGGCACAACCTGGGTAAGTAAAATTAGATTGTTGAAGACTATTCAGGAAAGTAACTCTCGCCACGACAACGCAACAAACTCACTTAAGATGAAGTAGTTTACTTATATTTCCTTTTAATTCTACCTCCCTCTTTTCCACTACCTCTACAGTTTCAACTGCGTCTGCTGCTGCATCGGTGAAGCAGTTTCCGGTGGCATGTCTCTCCGTATTCAGCAAATAGACTGCAGGTGCGAGACCAAGACCAAGGTAGGTTTGAATGCGTATTACAACATATATCGAACCAACAATCGACGCTACTGTACAGCAAATATCACTACGTATCCTGAATAATATCTGTATCTAATATTTATCGCTCTCTCTCTCTTTTTCCAACTAATTTCAGGATAATGTGTTCGTCGAAATCAATGCCTCTGTGCAGTACCAAATACAACGTGAAAACCTCTATGATGCCTTTTACAAGTTGACCGACTCCAGAGCTCAAATTTCTGCTTATGTTTATGATGAGGTCAGAGCCACCGTGCCTAGGATGGGACTGGATGAGACCTTTATCTCAAAAGAAGAAATCGCTGCTTCCATCAAACAAGAGCTCAGTCGTAGTATGGCGGGGTACGGATTTAATATTCTCAACGTGTTGATTACGGATATTGAACCTGCTGCCAAGGTTAAAGCATCAATGAATGAAATTAATGCTGCACAGAGAATGCGATTGGCAGCATTCGAGCAGTCCGAGGCTGATAAAATCCGCGTTGTAAAAGCAGCTGAAGCTGATGCTGAAGCCAAGTACCTCGCTGGGCAAGGTATCGCTCGTCAACGCCAAGCCATCATGTCTGGTTTAAGAGAGAGCGTACAAGCTTTCCAGACTGAGGTCACCGAAGTCAACAGCAGGGATGTTCTTTCTTTAATGTTGTTGACTCAATATTTCGATGCAGTGAAGGAAATTGGGTGTTCTGGAAAGGCATCGACAATTTTTATACCGTCAAATCCTGGAGCTGTGGGAGACATGGCGGCGCAGATTCGTAATGGCGTGTTGCAAGCTGATGCTGCATCTGGTTCTGGACGTTAACCATCTGTTTGTGAGATGGCAGACGTGTTACATCTTAAGTTGTGCCACCAGGAGCGCGGTGTATTAAGGTTGTCATTGTTTTATATAAAATTTTAGGCTTCTTGATGTGGGCGTCCTTTTAAGAGGACTTGTTCATAGAGCTCATGTGTATGTATTACTACCTTATAGATACTGCTTTTCCTTCTTTCGCCTCCCCCACCCACCCACCCATCTAGATGAGTTACTCCATGGTGCTTGGTCCGATACTTTATATGTAGTGCTTTTCTTAAGAACCCAACCTGTGTAAATAATAGTGTATCTATTACTATAGAGTATATATATATGCATCATCATATATATATGCATCATTTTACATCTGGCTCACCACTCGCGTAACGATACAGAAAACAGAAACTAAAAAACAAAACAAAAATGAGGCGCAGGTCC